>OY776099.1:7374976-8636058 GCA_963675205.1 Catocala nupta | reverse complement strand
GGAGACCGGCCATCTGCGTAAGGGATATCATTATATAAGATATAAAAAAAATCACATATCAGCTTATTAGACAGAGAGAGAGAGAAAGAGAGAGAGAAAGTCACATATATACTCTTTGCTAAGTGAGGCCACGCCTACACAGCTGTGTCTAGAATCACCAATTAAAAGGAAAGCGTATATTTATTTATGTATCTCATTCCCAGACTCGTTACTGTTGGACCTATTCTAAGTTGTTGTTAAGTACGCCACTCAAGCATTTACTCACGAGTTGTTTTTATACCGTACTATTTCCTTATTGTCTACTAAAAATTCATTCTCAAATGCTTATAATTGTAACTGTTAGTTTGTTACACTTTCACGCCTTAACTACTTGACCGATCGTCATGAAATTTCGCATACACATCAGGGGTACAGAAAACGACATGGACACATTTTAACTAGAAATTAGTACTATGCTCAAGCTTAGCTGCGGGCAATAGCTAGCAGCTTATAAAGTAAGTTAGACAGCCTCAGTGATGCAGCAGCAGTAAATGCGACTGGTTTGCAAGAGGTCTCGAATACGATGCCTTATGAGCTCGACGGATTTTCTGTTAAGAAATTACTGCCCGATGGACGGCAAGAGGCTAATTAAATGGGACCTAAAACTTTACATAGCCAAGCGGTAGAGAAAGATAAAGAATAAATATTACTATTTCTTAAACTTTGATTTACAGTGATACTAACGATCCGCTCCGAGTAGTACAAAATCTTAGCAGATTATACACTTAAACCTTCCTCATGAATCATTCAGTTTATAGGTGAAAGCCGCATGAAACGCCGTTCAGTAGTTTTTGAGTCTATCGCGAACAGACAGACAGACGCGACGGGGGTCTTTGATTTATAAATATTGATTATAATATAATTTATTTTTATAAACTGTCCCACTTCTATACACAGGCCTTCTGTATAAGATATTATTAACATTTAATAGCTATGTAAAACAGGCTTTTAAAATGAAGTCAGGTTGTCTTGTCGTTATACATAATTATGTACCTATTGAAAAGAAGGCGTTCTGGCGTTTCATAAATAAATTACACTGTAGGTGTATTAAAAGGTCAATAAGATCAAACCCACCCACATTTAAAGTTTCGTGATATGACCAAAATTAATAATCAGTACAATCCTTTAGTATTCAACCTGGCTATGTTCATGTTTATGTTACTATGGAATGGAGTTAGTATTGGAAAAATAACTTTTGCTGTACTGATATAAATAATTTTAAGGATGTATTCACTTTGGTACCTTACAATTAACTTGAATATGTGAGCAGCGATAGCTCAGTGGGGAGACCAACAGACTGCAATGCAGAGGGTCTCGGGTTCGTACCCACGTCGCACACCTCTGACTTTCGGAAGTTATATGACTTTTTGAAATTACGTGCGTATTGATTGACAATTATCGCCTGCTCCGTGCCTCGGAAAGCACGTTAAGCCGTCGGTCCCAGCTGCCATGAACATCTATGGCAGTCGGTATTGGGGAAGTCGACACAAAAGATCCCACTGGGTCGAAGTGTCGCCGGTCTGTACTGACTGGCCCCCACACAACACAAGATAAGATAACTTGAATATACTTACTTTATCCCACCCATTGCACTATCGACGTGAACCCACTCCTAACAAAAGCATTCTAGCTTAGCTGGAGGGTTTAACGAGAATACTAGTTATTTGAAGCCCAAAAAGCCAGTAATTTAAAAAAATAAATAAAATAATTACTTAATGTGTAATTGTATTCTGTTTTTAACATTTAATTTATATAATATTTTATTCTTAACCTAGCTAGAATATTTTTCTGCAAATGTTGTGCTAAACCGAAATCGGATTCCAAATTAACGTTTAAATTATCTTTATTATTATATATTGCAATTTGTTATCTGTAGTTGTGGCTATTTAATAAATAAATAAATATCTAACGGGGCCCTAAGTCATGAGTATAGCGGTCTGTAGAAATGTCCTACAGATACTGAATTACGATCATAACGGCGATTGACTATACGCGCAGTGAATATAATATTAAACAAATGTTGGAGCAAACATAAAAAGTTCTCGCGTAGTACAATAGGACGCCCGTACCGACACGATTAGAGATTGTTTTCCGAGGCACGGGAAAGCAAAGTATGGAACAGCGCCAATTACCTAAATCATGCTCATGTTTTTGTTGGTCCGACCTAGGAATTGAACTACGGACCCCCTTCAAAACGGGCGCATTAACTGCGATTGTGCTATTGGGGCAATAAAAGCTGTAATAATCTATCTGAAGCCACCCTAACACATAGCTCATGAATGAGGGTACGGTGGTACCTTTGTATATAGTAATAGATATTATATCTATATATTAATACGTGAAGCAAAAACTTTTTACCTCTATTTACGAAAATTGCGCGGGCGGAGGAGTATAAAATTTGGCACAGTTAAAGTTTATATTGAGAAGGAGGGGTGAAGCCATTGAATCAAAGAAAGAAATACATTAAATCAAAGAAAAAACACTACCCACACACATCCATGCATTTGACACACGCAGTCGAATCGCGTTCGTAGTATTTCGGCATTGTTTGGTTGATGTCGTAGAATTCGTAACTATGGTTACATATGTATGTGGAGTAGGTGACTAAATGAAATGTGATTATAAGGGTATAGTTATAGACAATAAAACCTTAATAACGATCAAACTTAAAATGTAAATCAATTATGGTTGAATTTCGACCACGTGGCGACCGCTAGTATTAAATTATATGTCTAGGGTATATAGGCAACGAAAATGTTTAAAAATAATCACCTTTATTAATACAAGAATAACAGGAAAACGATGCAATGAAGGTACACCTCCATAATTAAATCCTAACTAATATTATACATTGCACTGCGTCGAGGCGACGTACGCACTAATGTGAACGCCGCCTCTGCGAAGCACGCAAGCACAGGAGTAAAGAAACAAAGTGGTAACCGGCGCAACCGACGCAATCGGCATGCCAAATCCACTGCTGCGCAACCAGTAGGAAGCGAACCGACTACGTCGGCGCCCGCACCGCTGGATGCGCAGATAACGAGCAGGAAAAACACGGCTGAGGAGAACGCTCAGCCAGTCGACCCGACCAGGACCGGTAACACTGACGGTTTGACTCGGATGGAACTTCCAACCAAACGCGACACGCAAGGGGAACGCGGATGCCAAAACAGGCACGCGGGAACCATTCAGTCAGGGAGCAGCGACCCTATGATGACGGGTTAGTACTAGTTAGTACCAAACGTTAGTACTAGCTTCAGTCCACATGCCCGGCGATGAGGAAATCCCATCTAAGGAGCTGGTTGAACTGGTACAACACTGTGAAGACCACGGCTGGCACATTATCATCTCAGCCGACGCAAACGCTCACCATCCACTGTGGGGAAGCCACACACCAAACAAAAGAGGTGAGTCTATAACTGAATATATTTTCTCGACTAACCTGTCTATAATGAACAATGGTTGCGAGCCCACCTTTGTTAGTTCTAGATACCAAACTATAGTAGACATCACACTTGCATCGGATGGTGCGGCAGAACTAGTGTCAAACTGGCACGTTTCAGCCGAACCTTCCTTTGCAGATCACAGGCGCATCTGCTATACTATACAAGTGCCAGAGACGGACCAACTGCCTAAACGCAACCCCCGCAAGACGGACGTAGCAAGGTACAGGAGCCTTCTCCAACATGAGGTAGATAAAATCTGTTTTAAAGACATTTCTACCAGCACTGACAACATAGACCATAACACTTACATACTTACCAAATGCATCCAATAAAACTACCAACAAGCCTGTCCCCCCACCCAACCACCAGTAGCAGGTAAGTCCCAATGGTGGGGACCAGAGCTGCAGAAACTTAGACTCAATCTGAGGAAACTGTTTAATCGAGCTAAAAACACCAGGACTGATGAAGACTGGGAGCGATACAAACAAGCTCAATACCACTACAAGAAACGCATAAGATACCGTAGAGGAGAATCTTGGCGGCGTTTTTGCAGCAACATTAACACCACTAATGAAGCAGCCAAGGTGAAAAAGGTCCTATCGCAATATAACAACAGAACCCTAGGCGCCATTAGAAAACAAGATGGTACCTATGCGATTTCAGACAATGAAATAAGTCAGGTACTACTCGAACACACTTCCCTGGGTGCGAAGTGACGGTAAACCTAAACTGGGAAGACACACCTTACAATCAACCAACCCAGATTGACTGGACAGTAGCCAAATCTATGGTCACTGCTGACCGAATATCATGGGCGATAGATAGCTTCCAACCCTTTAAATCTGCGGGCCTGGATGAAATATTCCCAGCTCTCTTGAAATGGGGACAAACAACAGTTGTGCCACACCTGCTCAACATATACAGAGCATCGATAGCGCATAACTACATACCACGCCAGTGGAGAGAAGTCAAAGTAATCTTCCTACCTAAGCCGGGTAAGTCAGATTACACACAGGCGAAATCATACAGAGCGATCAGCCTAACCTCTTTCCTGCTGAAGACTCTAGAGAAGCTAGCTGATCGGTATCTAAGGGAAGGTGCTCTAAGACTCAAGCCACTACACCGCCTGCAACACGCCTACAGAAAAGGCAGATCAACGGAATCAGCGTTGCACTCTGTTGTGGGAACAATAGAAACAGCATTATCTGACAAATTAATGACACTAGGGGCTTTCATCGATATAGAAGGAGCTTTTGATAAGACAAAATTCAACAGCATTAACAAGTCACTCATCACATTTGGAGTTGATAGAACCACTAGTGGCTGGATCGATCAACTTATAAAGATGCGGGCCATACAATTCACGGTGAACTCTACCACGAGAGGCATAGTAGCGAAGGGCTGTCCCCAGGGAGGAACACTCTCGCCGCTGCTATGGAATATCGTGGTAGATGACCTGTTAGAACGCCTTAATAGCAGATGCTACTACACGGTTGGCTACGCGGATGACATAACCATCCTGATCAAAGGCGACTCAGAAAACATAATCTGTAATCGCATGCAATCAGCCCTCAGGATCATGGAACAATGGTGTAACCATCATGAACTGACGGTGAATCCGACTAAGACAGAACTGGTCCTTTTCACACATAAAAGGAAAACTCAGCTAACTGACATGCCAAAATTATTTGGAACGGATCTTACCCTATCGCAAGAAGTCAAGTATCTGGGCGTAGTACTCGACCATAAGCTCAACTGGAGTAAGCACCTTAACACAAAAATAACCAAAGCATGCACAATATTCTGGCAATGCAGAAGACTAATAGGTAGAAAATGGGGCCTCAAACCATCTATAACCTTGTGGCTCTACACGGCCATAATACGATCCAATGATAACATATGGCGCCATAGTTTGGTGGCCCCGCACTCTTCTAAGCACAGTTACACAAAAACTACAAAGCCTACAACGACTCGCCTGCCTGGCGACGACAGGCTGTATGAGAACAACCCCACGGCAGCGCTGGAGGCCATACTAAACCTCAGACCCCTACACCTAATCATACAGCAGGAAGCAGTTACAGCTGCCATACGGCTTGAAAAGGTAGGGCTCTGGAAACAGGACAGTAGGATAACTCATGCACGCCTAAAGGAGTTAGTATACAACGAAATTCCAATGATAACGGCGACATGTGATATCATCCCAAAAACTTTTGTTTTCGACAAAAAATACCACATCCAATTTCATGAAGAATTCAAAGATAGCTCTGGTATTCACGAAGTGAGAATATACACGGATGGATCTAAAACAAAATCAGGAACAGGAGTCGGAGTCTTCTCCCACGACTTAAACATCAATTACTCAACAACCCTGGGAAACCTCAACACTATCTTCCAGGCAGAATGTGTTGGAATCACCCGGGCTGCAACAGCGGTTACATCAAGGGGTATAAGCGATAAGACGATACGCATTATCTCGGATAGTGCCGCGGTATTACAAGCTCTGAAAAGCAACTGCTTTAACAGTGGACTCATCCTAGAGTGTCACCGTGAGCTGCAAAGAATTGCAACAAAAAATCGGGTAACGTTGCAATGGATACGCGGCCACAGCAACTCTTCTGGCAATGACGCTGCAGGCCAACTGGCAAAGAGAGGGTCGAGCATTAAAATGGTAGGACCCGAACCAATTGTCCCGATACCCTTCTGCCAACTCAAAACATGGTTATGTGACAGAACCACGAAACTACATGAAAAACAATGGGCAGAAACAAAGGAATGTAGACAGACAAAGGAAGCCCTTCCATCCTTAGACATACATCTGTCACGCAAACTGCTGCGTTCTTCAAGGAAAAACCTGCGTCATCTAGTGGGTATAATAACAGGTCACTGCTCATTCAACAAACACCTATTTAACATCGGCATCACTGACAGTCCTTTATGTAGAGGCTACATGGAGACCGAGGAGACACCGGCTCACGTGCTGCTGCATTGCAAAAGCGTGAGCAACCAACGGGCGAAACTACTAAACAGTCCAGAAACGATGAAGGAAGTACTGTGCAACACCGGTCCCCTATTGTCTTTCTGGACGGAGCTGAGGTGGTATGAGTAACCGAACAACTTTTCGCGTCGGTCACTTACGCACAATGGCCCAATTGCGTGGCTAAGTGCGGATAACACACGTCCAACTAACTAACTAACTAATATTATAAATGCGAACGTCAGTTTGTTTGTTTGTTACGCTTTCACGCCTTAATTACTCGACCAATCATCATGAAATTTCGGATACACTTTGTCAAGGGTACAAAATAGGACATAGAGTAGCTATCATCCAGAAAAAGTAAGTACTGTTTTTTTATTCTTTTTTTAGGAGTTTTGTCAATTATTTGACTATGCCGCTCCATTGGCCCTACTATTACACTATAAGCCTGAAACACAGGTCTAAACCTAGTTCAGGCAACCACTTTATAAAAACCTAGCGCTTGAAGTTAAATTAGAATGCACAATGTCGGCCGATTAAAGTATACCTAAGTAAAACATGTACCAGATTAAGGATAGTTATAATTTATTGTAGTATAATATTATTTTAGACTAATAACAAAATGTATACCTATGTATTATTATTATTATTATTGAATAAATTATTATTATTATTAGGTTATAATGTGGGAGCCGCTGTACCTTCCAGTGCCTGAGAGCACCCTCCGGGATCAGTTATAGACAGGTCTGGTCTCCAAATCTCGACTCTCCACCCTAACCTCAGAGATTCGGTTCTCATAAGCGAGCTACCTCGTGCCCAAGTGACACTACCTATTCTCTAGATAGGTACCGGAGCAATAAAGCCGCTCACCACTCGCAACTCTGGGGGTTGCTAACGAAAACCTCGCTGAAACCGACGGAGAAGCCGCCTCTCATATCTCCAGTATGGTACCGGAGCTGTATAAGGCACGCTCACTTACCGACGTACATCCATACGCCTAACCCAATAGGCCTACAAGTCGGGTGTGGCCCGAGTCACTCCAGCTATGATTCTTACTTGCTGAGCAGGCAAGCGCCCAAGATGCATTGTGGCAGTGAAACCACACTGCCACTTCGCTAAAAACAACTTCGTGCCTCGCGCGACCGACTGGTTCGAAGTAGCCGCAGAGTCCGACGCTCGAACGCCACGTGCTTGCCGAGCAACGAACAAGTCGTCCTCAGCGGCTAACCACATACGATGCGGCGAGTCCAACACCAATGGCAGGCACCGCGCACTTTAATTAGCGCGGTCGATAGAAGACGCCAGGCGCAGTGGGTTTCCTGACCCCGCAGTACCCTGGTCCAAAGGGCGAGACCCGTAGTTCTCCCCCCGAAACCCTATCTACTCGGGTCCTGTAGATAGAGACAGTAGTGGGGCTGTTTATATACACGCCTGATACTATAATTATATTATTTGTTATCAACATTCGAGCCTTATTATTTCCAGTATTATTGGTATCCTCAGCGGCGCAGTGGCACTAAATGCGATTTCTAGATTCAAGGAACAGTAGGTCAAGGACAGAGCAGATATTAAATTTTATGTAATGAGCCACTACGTATCACCATAGGTCTACAAAAAAATCACCGTTCTGAAAATTAAACGTTTTAATCAACAAATTACTTTCTGTCAGTCACGTAATAAGAGAGCTTTTGTTGAAAAGATTTGTTTGTAATTTAATAGTTTTAATATATTATATGAAAATGAAAACTGTAAATTTCCATACTATATAACATAGCAGTAATAACGTTATCAATCTAATTTTAGAGAGGTACATTCGTAGCGTATTCTATTGTGCGAAGTTTTATTAATTGTATTTTGGAAATAGAACTTTGATAAAGTATACATACATAAATTCACGCCTGTTTCCCAGAGGGGTAGGCAGAGACTACGGATTTCCATTTGCTACGATCCTGACACACTTCTGTGGCTTTATTCACTTTCATAACATTCCTCATACACGCTCGCCGGTTTAAGGTGCTCTTAACCTGGCCTTTATCCAGAACGTCTCCGATCTGGTCAAGAAACGTTTGCCTAGGTCTTCCCCTTGCGACTGTCCCATTCACACTAGCCTTATAAACTTTCTTAATCAGTCTGTTCTCGTCCATTCTTTCTTTATACTTTCTTTGATAAAGTATGTGCTTGTTAAAACAGGCTTCGTATTTCAACTTCATTAATATTACTTATATTAATAGTCTATAATAGAAAATTGGTAGTAAGTACTTAATAGTAATAGTTAAATATAACATATCTTTGCCGGATTTAGTGCTTATGTCTATGTAAAATTCTACGGTACGTCCCTGTCACCTGTACAATCTGTCATCTGTCACAAATATTTGACAGAAGTTGACACACTATATGAATTAGCATTAATGATAGTGCTATGATCAATAAATTATACAGAAAGCGACGAAGTAATCTGGCTTCCAATGACATGTTTCTAAATCTATGGCATTAATCGCCCCTCCCTGAAGTAAATCCTCATAACCAAGAATGATGAAAGCGTCTTAAGTATAAATAAGTCACTTCATTTATAATTCCCTTTGTTTGATGTTTGTTCGTTACGTTGCAATTACAAGTTAGTCTCCTATCAATAAGTAAGATTTTGTAGTTCAATGTTCGCGTCAACTGAGAATTTAATCCTTGCTATAATGTGTTATTATAAATGCGAAAGCAATTTTGTTTGCCATGTTTTCACGGCTAAACTGTTGAACTGATTATGATGAATTGTGAACTTAGTTGGAAACATATAATATCAGCCCTATATTAAAGTGGACCACTTGCTGGGCACAGGCCTATTCTTAGTAAGAGAAGGGTTAGGCCATAGTCCACCATGCCACCCAGTGCGGGTTAGCAGACTTTACATATCTTCGAGACATTATGAAGAACTTACAGTCATGCAGGTTTCCTCACGATGTTTTTCTTCAATATTAAAGATATATAATTAACTATTTAATACGCACATAATTTCGAAAAGTCAGAGATGCGGGCCTTGGGATCGAACTCGTGACCTCTGCGTGGCAGTCCAACGGCCTTCCACTAAGCTATCGCTGGAAACAGGGGACAAGAAAATAGTATATTAAGATTCGCGAAGGTCACGTGTACTTTGCCGGTCCGCTGTGGATGTCCGCTTGCATGATGAACGTTTTAAATATTTATGAGTGATTTGAACGGGTAATTCATAGTGCTTTCAGGACTGCAGTATATCCGAATAGGTCTTTCTAAGAACTTTAAGTGTTACGTAGATTGCATCCCGGATCCAGCAATCGAATATGAAACCTCGCGATCTGTCGCAAACAAACGCACATCTATGTCACAGTACTAATAAATTAACTGAGCAGACAGACAGGTCTTCAATATGTAGTCCAATAGAGAGAGACCTTATATAGTGCAATTTCTACAGATATATGGCTTGTGCACTTTCACGGAAACCACACAGCTTTTTGCGTCTAACCAAATGAATAAAAATAGCCCTACTACCTAATTTGAATTTGAAATTTGAAAAGAGAAAGCGATAGAAGTGGCAGTTATAGTACCTACAGTTTTTCTTCCTTGTCTTATTTAGCAAAAAAATATGACGTACTGGTAGTGAGAAACTATAGAGAGGAATCCATCTTTATGTATTGTCCTTTCATGTTTATGTCATCTTCATTTATTAGATAATGAATATATTTTGCAAGCAGTAACTGAAAGATTTTATTATGAATTGTTTGTTTATCGAATGGAATAAAAAATAAATGGACAACACCTAGCGTGTGCGTCATATAACTGGCGATATGCCTTCCTTCCTTTCCTTCCTTTTCTTATTTTCTTCTTATAACACACAAAGAACACAGACACGGGACAACTATTTGTGGATTATAAAAAAATTTGTTCGGTGTGGATACAAAATCACAACACTCGCAAGGGCAGCGAGGCGCTCACTTAAATTACTATGCCATCTGTGTAGCATTTAGTAGGTATTCATTAAATAGTCAAGAGGTTAAGGAATTAATCATACCCACTTCAACCTTTGTGATACTTGTGTAGACACGGTGAGTAGTTGTAAGAAAATACTTGTGAAGTTACGGGGAAAGTTAAACTGTCTCGTCATCCGGGATGAGTTTAATCAGAAGTATGTAGGATTTCGAAAAAGATAAAATCCACATCTCTCTTTGGCAAAGCGTGTGACAAAATACTATTTAATTAAATAAGATGAAAGTAAAGGAATAGTGTGTGTGGACTTTCAAACTTACCCAACGAGCGAAGCGCAGTTTCGTTTAAGGGGCGAGTGGTGGGTGGCGACTCGGCTCATTCGTGTCATCGAACCAAATAATTGGCAACGCTCAACTAGGCTTATTGGTGGAAAGGTTTAACTAGATTTTAGTCTTAATTTTTGAATTGAAAAGTGTATCCCGGCAATAGACAGTAGCAGTATATGTTGAGTTTAATGCCATGCTCGGTAGAGTTAATGATGCGAGATGCCATTGTAATTTTTCTGGCTAAAATCACCATATTTTTGTCGACCCGAGATCAATATTAATACTATGCTTGAACGTCATCAATTTGCCAAAGCTTTTGTTATTTATCGTTATGCAATAGCACAAATGTGTCTCAAACGATTATATTCCCTGTCCATTAATGGTGACAGGTGTTCGTTTATTATATGGGACAGTTGAATTCATTAGTTACAGTCAACAGGAAAGACAATGTTATAACAATGTATCACTTCTGTGGACTTGTAATACCAGTTGCATGCATCTTGATATTGTTTAACATGGCCAATACTTATTGCTGCCCCATTCAGGATGTATTATCAAGGCACTCAAAATTATTTTTAAAACACTACTTCTGCACTAGGCTTAAATCCTGTAGCGCGAGAATCTTCATAAACATTCAAACATTGATCACAAAGAACAACCAAACCCGGAGCAGCTATTTGTGAATCACTAAATTTTTAGTCTTGTCTGCGGATCGAATACACAACTCTGTGTAGTGGCAGGCGAGGCGACCACTTAGACCACTACGTTATTTGTGCAGTCAACGTATGTCATTTACGGTAGTACCAGAGAGGTAATAAATTTTACTTTGTCTTTTATTTTTTACCACGCCGTGCTAATACTTGTTATTTTACTTAATTCGTTTACAAATTAACGTCAAATTATTATCTTGTCATTCTATTTAGGGTGACAGGTGCACACTTAATATTCGAGACCATTTCAGTTCATTAGTTACAGTCAGTAGGAAAGACACTGTCACAGTGATGGCTAACAATTTGTCACTTCTGTGGAATAGTAATACCATTTACATATATCATGCGATGTTTGACTTGGCGTAGCACTTAGCGTGTGTTTATGGTGTGGTGTATGAGTATTTTTGGCGTTGGTATATCCCAACTTGTAACTAGTAACTAGTAATATCATTACATATTAAAAAACAAAGTCCCTCGCCGCGACTGCCTGTCTGCATGTTCGCGATAAACTCAAAAACTACTGAACGGATTTTGCGGTGCGGTTTTCATCAATCGACAGAGTGATTTGTAAAGGAGGTTTATATGTATTGACAAAATGAAGGTTAATGCGAGCAAAGCCGCGGGCAAATTCTAGTTATAAACACGAATGTGGGTCTGTTTGTTTGCTACGCCTTCACGCCTTAACTATTCAACCAAACATCATGACATTTGAATTTAATTTGAAAATGGTATAGGGTATCTTTGCTGTAATTATTTTAAACTTGCATGTATTTACTTTCACACATTGACATCTAGTATTGATTTACAATGAAATAACATAATTGGTTGAATAATTACATAATTATACCATTGTACGATTATTTATATTGCATTGTATAATTACCTCGTTAGTAGTACGTGTGTAAGCAATTGCCATTCGTAAGGTCCCGGCCGATTAGCACGCCAGGCCGTGTTTCTGAGAAACTTTGTCGGTTATGTCAAAGTAGAAACACGAAGTGTGCAGTTGAGCAGGCAACAATAGACCCTAATTATGTATGACCTAAAATATATATTCGGTGAAATTGAAGTTCCTCGTTTCCTTTATTGTACAAGATATTTTAACAAATGTTTACACTAAAATCTATTTTCAAACTACTCAAATTGTAACTAAATTGTTGCTAACTAAGCTACGTATTTAGTTCACAAGGCGTTCACGATGCGACTAGGAATTAAATCTAATGAAATTTGATTACACTGGCCGTAATGAATTAAACTAGGTAAGTAGGTAGGTAGGTTGTTCATTCAGTTATTCACGGGCTCATGGCTGGTGTTAATTTTGGGTATGGCTGTGCCGTCAACAGGGCACCAGTAATGTTCGTTCCTTGCAATAAAGCGAACTTTATTTTGAAGAGTCAGCAACGTGCGAATGATTTCTATTGATGCAACCACTATATAGTTGTAAATAAAATAAAAGCGTCTGCTCTGGTGACAGCGACCTGTACGACCATTCTATCTTTTTAATTTTTAGTAGCAGATACGTCTAAACATAGAGACAATATAGGCAGATTAATTTCGGCAGGCAGTGGTTTGGTTGTGGTAGTTTATGTAAACTGTTGGCTAAACGACTAGGTTGTCTGCCACCAGCAGTTATAAGAGAATATCTGGATATCAACTATCGCCACGATAATTTATGGAGCAGTTCGAGTGGTTTCGATAGGCATCAACTCTACAGACGATTGCATCTAAATAAACTTCTCTGCCCGTGAATATTAGAGCGTCTCTGAATATCTGTTGTACGATGCTTAAGTATTAACTAATCTAACATGGAAACCCATCTCGGGGTAAGTTTTCCGAAGAGATGCTTCTTGAGTCCTTTAGAAAATAACATAATAGAAAACATTATAATAGCTGTTTGACTAATAAGGCCGTTATTAATTCAAGTATTATCTGTAATCTCTTCACTTTATATCCCTTCTCATATATAATAATATATAATAATATTCTACCACATACACACAACACCATCTAGCCCAAACTAAGCAGAGCTTGTACTATGGGTACTAGACAATGGATAAACATACACATATACTTTTCTTTTTTGTAAATACATACATATTATACATAGAAACACCCAGACCAAGACAAACATCCATGTTCATGCACACAAATATTTGTCTTGTGCGGGAATCGAACCCGCGACCTCAGGCGTGGCAGTCGGTTACACTATCCACTACGCCATCGAGGCGGACAAATATTGTGTGATCTACAAATAGTTGCTTTTAGTCGAGGCCTTATCAGTGTTAAGTCAACTGTGATAGTAATTCCGATCGCAAACGTACAAGTATTGCCTGTAAGGGAGAATATTTGGGAGATAATTCTAGATAATAAAGTACGACGTTTGGTTGATTTCTTATTTTCTTTTTTTTTTACTTGGTTTAATGCATTGACGCATACTTCTCCGCGGGGTAGGGCGAAGGGATTATGTCGGACTCGCCGGGGTAAAGAAAGATGTTGAAATGAAAATGGACCTCCCGGAATACCGACTAAACCTACCACGGTGTTCCTCGACAAAACCGCCATCGACGGGGCCGCGCGAATCACTTTCGCATGTGGTCGCGATCCCGCCGAACCCTTTTGTGATCAATCATAACAAGTTTTAACTTCATATATACAAAGTTAATGACGTACACATACAACAAGATATTAAGGTTGTTTTTACCTTTGATCTATGTCAAATTGTTGCTGTATGTTTGATCTTATTATTTGATATTTTAACGAAACTTGCGTACACAAACAACATTTAATCTAACTTAAATGGTTGGTAGGTACAGGGAATTACCCAATAATTTAATTTCCACAATACTACTAAATTGCCTTCAATTTGGGTGGGCCAATTTGGCTTAAAAGGGAGCGGGTAACGTGTTAAAATGCGCGCAATTATGGCCATATAAATATTAAGAATGCGAGATAAATTCTGTCTTCATATTAAGTACGTTTTAAGGGCCAAATCTTTGAATCGACTTTGATGAGATTTTGTTATTCAATTCAATTCAATTCAAAATTCAATATAGATGCATACTGGGAAAGAAAAATTATGGGATATTTTTAAAAACTTGCTACTAAAGCAGCAACAATGGCTAGTTACGTAAAATACAATTATAGTTATTTAATTTCATGCTAGGTACAATGCACGTATTGTTTTTTTAAAACGCCTCTGTTATGAGTTATGACCAACCCGTACAATGATCAATATAATAAAGTGAAACAACTACCATTGCCTAGTGAGATCGTTAACATCCGATATAGTTTCTATAGATCGAAGTCACGGCTCACCCTTGTACTCACTAAATCTTCTTTTCAAACTTACGTAACTCCGAAAACTGATTAATAAAGAAGTTATACCTTGCGAAGCTTTTAGTAGTGTCTCTTTCCCTTTTCCAGCTAAATGTACGATATACGTTTACAGTATTACGAGTACTATTATGTTATGTCACAGACAGTGCTACCTTTATCTCGTTATAAATATTATAGCTACTTCATTTATTAATTATCTTTACCACTCTTTGGTATAGTATCTTGATTATTTTTTAAGAGACAGCTCGTTTTCTTGGTTTTATTCTTGTATCGCAGGAGACTTTACAAATATTTAAACAATGGACACAAAGAACATCTTAATAATAATATTGTAGGACAATAAGTTAATAGCTGATCGTCCTACAGTATGAAAAATATTGTAATTGAACTACTTGAAAACCGCCGACTCCAAAAAATATCAAGTGAAGTAAAAAGTGTCACTTATATTTGGCAATGACAGATTCGCGTCAATGCCAAATATAATTGAAAGCCTATTTTGCCTAAACGTCGGTGGGCCGCTGTAATATAAAAGTTGTAAATACTACATCGTGAATAAATCTGCATAAATTCAAAATTAATTTGTAATAATTAATAAAGTAAAGAAAATTTTACTCATGAGAAACTATCAAAGCTAGTAAAAGGAAACAACTGCAACAGTTTCTAGCTCTTCTAATGAAAACGAAAATAAAAATACTTTTAATTGCGACATAGTGCTTGAACACGAAAGCTACAATAACATGGTCTACAGAGAAGACAAAAGCCAATTACACACGAAATCTGTATACTGACTTAATATTAGTACTAAGTAGCAACAGGTCGCTGCTACAAAACTAATTAACATTACTTCTTAACTCAAATACTAGCTTGTGTTCTTAGAAAGAACACAGCGAAAAGTTGTTTTAAAATATTTTTTTACAAATAGTTATTATACTAAATCTTTGTGCACAGTGCAACTGGATTTTTATTAGTTTTTGTTAAAGAACAATTTTAAGTAGCATTTGTTTGTCTTTAATTTATTGATGTACAAAGAATAAGGAATCTACGTGACTTTTTGTGAAGAAAGAGGTAGAGCTTTCTTTTATCGTGGAAGAAGGTTTAAAGTTGTCTACAGGAGTGATAAAATGGTGACTCCAAGCGCATTATAGCGCCAATACAATGTCTTCGTAACAGATCCGGAATCACACTATCGAAGTTTGCTACGAATAACTTTCAATCGTCAGGCGTAGCGTCTGTTCTGTCTCTCCCTTTGTGTTCATTATCCGCTGTTCATCTCACCTCGTTATTCTACAAAATAATTGCACGGTAGTTTATAATCGAGTTTAAGATGCTGCATGTCCTGCCTGCCCATAATAAAGTAGTATTTCAGTTTTGCCCATCATTATCAGCTTATACTACTCCACTGCTACACATAAGTCTTTCCAACTGCAGACTAAGCAAGATACACGGCTTTTCACATCCAGCTTTAGGTAAATCGATTGTTGTGATTGTCGCTCTATTTAGTCTGAGGTGTCCGTCACGTTAGGTGTTCTCCAATATTCAATCGATATCACCAATTTCCTAACTCACTTTGTTTTTTATTTAGCTGTTTGATTTAACACGATTTTTAATTTGCTGTTTGAATTTGCTTACGTCAAATACTGCCACTTGAGCTTGCTAATAATATGATGGTCGACTATGATGTCTGATGTCGACCCAGTTGGATTACGTCATTACGAATAGGATCCTTTCGTATCGTCAACCATTTTTTATTGTAAGGGAAAAAGTGACATGCAAATTGATCTATTAAAACAGTTTATTAATTTGACTCAAAACCAACTCTTAAGCAAGACTTTCTATATATTCCAAGTTATTCAATCTATTTAACTTGCAAAAAGAAGGATACGTTATCCACCCCTTAATGTCACTCACATCATATGGCAGTCTATTTTTGACTTACACCGCATAATTTAAATTCTCGGTTTGCACCGTAGTTATCCCATTTTTACCGAGAGACCCCCATAACCCCGTGAGCCATGGTGTCCACTTACCGTTAAGCGAGATGTGCCATAAAAAAGGTACGCACATAGTCAAATGGAAGGTGCCCCAATGTACCCTACATTGGGGCACCTTCCATTTGACTATGTGCCAGATTTAATTACTCTTTAGGACAGTCCCACTTTCACGATTTTTATAGGCCACTTTCGCACCTCGTGTGAAGCCCTATGTAACAAGATATAATATAACACACATTGACATACACGATGCGAAGAACACCCAGGAATACATCTGTAGATTCTATTAAATTAAGGCGTTAAATGTTTATATGCAGCATCTGCCAGCGGCTTTACCTTCGGTAATCTCACGATGGCGTGTATCGGCATCTAAAACATCATGGTCTATCTTTGTGCTAAAGTGCAATTAAATTCGTTAAACAATTTACGCCTGATTAAGTAACAAGTATCAAAACATCTTCCCAAAAATATTGGTAGGATTGCACTCCATGGTAAAATACATGTAATTTCGATTCTGAATGTACTATTTGTTTGTTGTGTCAGTTATTCCCATAGTAAGATAGGTATATCCCATAGAATTTCGTATACCATGAGGAAAATGCATTTAAATTTATGATAACTCTAAACTCTGTTTAAGCTGTAAAACACACAAAACTTAATAGAGTAGTTCGTTATAAATAATATACAAAAATGGAACATTAGGACTTGTCCAAATTAAAAATGATTCATTATGGTGTCACCAGCGACAAGTGTAATGGGATTCCGTGTACGCCGTGAATACCGATGTGTTCTGAACGCAAGTATGTCGACCTCCCTTTTACCCTACTTTTCAGAGATTTCATATCCCTAGTATTGAAAAGATTTTTCGAAGATCTTCCTTCTCTCTCTTACTGTTCTTATGATGGATAAGCGATGACTGAACTTATATATAAGTGACATACATAACAAAAAATAAAAGATATTCTTTATCCTACTATGTTTTTGTATGGCGTTCTTTATAATATTATCATGTTTTTATTATAAAACCAAGATTTAAAATACTAGCTTTTGATCGCGGCTTCGCTCGCATGAAAGTAGGTTAGATATGAGAGTAACATTCATTTTTTAAAAATAAAATTGTAATCTTTGTTACTCGGTGATAATAAAGCTTTCTGTTAGTGAAGATATTTTTAAAATCGGGTAAGTAGTTTTTGAGATAAATTCTTACAAACAAACGAAAAATCAAAGCTTGCCTCTTTACAATATTAGTATAGATAATTAAGTTTGGTACAAGATTAGTAAATAAATACTGGTACTGGTTATGGATTAACACTAAAATATTGATATTATAGCTTTGGACCTCGGTTCAATCTGTATAACTATAAATTGAACCCTAAACGACGGAATTTTTTTTGTCAATAATTACAATAGTTATACTGAACCTGAGCATCAAAATCACATACTCATGATCGGCAGGTAAACACTATTATTTGCCGTGCGGCAGACCTAAAAGAAAATCTACTTCTAACTTCTTACCAATGACCATCATAGCGTTTAAAGCGTTAAACAGCAACTATAGCAAGAACGTAGTCTGTAAATACTAAAATCCAAACATGTACTTTATTTTCTTAGCAAGCACTTTAACACGTTATTCAAATGAATTTATCGCCAGGTTCCATTAAGTTAAGCCTACGGCGTAAATACTGACAAGAAAACACGAGACGTTAAAACTTAAAGATTCGATAATATTGTCTTCTGTTTACGCGAATGTTATTAATTGAAATTAAACTACTATATACGGACGAAGTCTCCCCGTGACCATGGCTGCTGAAAAGCACCCGAAACGTCGGGGAAAGTGTAAACCAAAAATAAATAGATTTAATAGTTTAAATAATTTTATTAGCTTATAAATTAGTCAAATAAAATCAATAGTAGTAGTAGAGTAATATTTTCAAAATTTTGTAATACAGTGATAAATAAACAACGCGATAAAATCCGTATATAGTAGTTTAATTTCAATTAAAGATTCGATCCTTGGAACGTTTTTATTCATATTTAACAGGTTCAAACCACTACGAGATCAGTGCAGTCCGTAAATTAACTAAGTTAAGTGTATTATTACAGAAGCTATGTATTTTTTAACCGACTTCAAAAAAGGAGGAGGTTTTCAATTCGACTATGTTTTTTTTGTATGTATGTTACGCGATAATGCCGCCAATTGTGAATCGATTTTGATGATTCTTTATTGTTTGGGGTAGATCATACTTCAGAAGTCCTATTTAAATTATATCGAAATTGATTTAGCACTTTTTGAGAAAATCAACAAAAAGCAAAATATGTTCCCAGATCTACTTTCTTCCTAACGGCGCTGTCATTTGAGCAATGCGTTTTGTAACCTATGTTATATACAGAGTGTCCGGTAATTAATGGATTACCTTGAAATGTCTTATAGTAGAACTGAACATCTCCATACTTACCTCCTGTAACACTAATATGAACTTAAATACAAAATTAAACACCATACTACACTCTACATCTAACTGGATGACGGAAAATAATCTGGAAATTAACTTTAAGAAGACTAAAATTATAACATTTTACCCCCGCCAAAAAATACCGATTAATGTAGACTTTAGTTATAATGGACACAAATTAGAAACGGTAAACAACTTCACCTTATTAGGCCTAGACATAGACTCGCATATCAACTGGAAGTCGCATGTCAAAAGGATAAGAGCTAAATTATCAAAATTCTCATACGCTCTCCGTGAGATTAAAAAAACAACCGATCTCAAAACAGCGTTGGCCACATACTATGCGTATGCCTACGCTTGGCTACAATATGGAATAATCTTATGGGGAAATAGTACAGATGCACCCACATTATTTACAATACAGAAGAAGCTAATCAGAATCATAGTAAACATTGACGAAACAGACAGTTGCAAGCCCCATTTCCAATCACTAAAAATATTTGCTTTGCCTAGCTTATACTTATATGAAATATGTAAATTTGTCCGCAAATATCCGGAATTTTATACTAAAAGGGAAGACATACAAACAAAAATTCTATTAAGGCACAAAAACAGACTTAATCTGCCTAGCTCACGACTAAATATGCACTCGACCAGCACGTTTGTAATGTCTATAAAAATATACAACAAACTACCCGATAAAATTAGGAACATAAATAAATACAACAGTTTTACTAATAAATTAAGACAATTCCTCATAAACAAAAGCTATTACACTATAAACGAATACCTAAATGACAATTTTAACTACAAATATATTTCACGGATCCACCAATGACTTGTAAATAAATTGACATCAATAATTGAATATAAATTAATATGACATCTAATAAAGTTAATATGATATCAAAAATAATATGACATATAATAAATTAATATGACATTTAGTAAATCAATATAACATATAATAAATTAACATGACATTTAATAAATTAATATGACATTTAATAAATTAATATGACATTTAATAAATTAATATGACTTTTAATAAATTAATATGACATCTAATAAATTAATATGGCATTCAATAAATTAATACGACATCTAATAAATTAATATAACATATAATAAATTAATATCATAAGTATATAATTAATAAACAAAACAATTTGCAAATTTTGAATTATATTTATTTCAGACTTCTTGATTAATTGTTTATTTTAACTAGTAATGATACAATATTAACTCAGTGGCTTCCTCCTTTCTTCTATCTGCTTGCCGTGCCCGACAGGGTCCATATTTGATCTTTTGTATTTTCTTGTAACAACATTTATACATATGGAGAGCAATAAAGCATTGAAATTGAAATTGAAATTGAAGGACGTTAAATAAAATGAAAAAAAAATATATATTTTAAAAAGTGCAAGCTATATTAGCATAGCATACTTTTGACTGTCTATCTTTTAGCGTAATTAGTGTTTAATAATAAAACAACAAAAAACCGATGGATTTCATTCATTTATGGTCGTAGTATACAAGAAAGTTATACATGGTAATTTGTCAGGTAGTAGTTAGGATAGATTTTTCATATTTTTTTCTGAACGGCCGTCAGTTCCACTATAAGACATTGCCAGGTTATCCATTAATTACCGGACACCCTGTATAAGGATCAATAAACATTAAAGAAACATTTACTTCCTACTAAAAATTGAAAAATTTTTTTTTTACCTTTTAGTTAAAATTGGTACCTACTTATAAGTATAGTAATGAAGTCGGTTTTTGTTTTCCTTTAAAATTTGATTACTTTAAATAGAAAAGCTAGCTTATTGGCTTAAATGCTATCATTATTTTGCTATTTTTGCACACTATCTATTTAATAACGTTTTGTCAACGAGAAATGCTACCATTGAATAATAAATTGAAGAAGAATTTAAAAATCATGCTGCGAGGATTGCCCTTTTCTACCTACTATACGTTATACTTTGTATTGTATAGATGTGTTCAATATAAAGAGACGAAATAAAATATATAAATTCTGCGAAACTGCGATGCGTTGCGAACAATTTATTATGTCATATCTTACATTCTTTTGAAATAACAAAATGTTTTCGTAAAAGGATTCATTTAGCTCCTATTACTAGAAGAGTAACAACGTTTCTTAATTACCCATTAAGACACCAATAAAATAAAATCTTGGCAGTGGTAATGAGGTTAATTTAATTGCTGTGAATAGTTCCACTTGGCACATTCATTTAAGCACATAGCACATCATGTTGCACTTTCATGTGTTCAGAGCTTTATTCAACCTTTTTAAATGTCTTACTATAACAATAGCTCAAGAAAACAGCGTTAGCCTAGAAGGAAACGGTTGGACTGCCACGCAAGTTCTCGAGTTCGAGCCCAAGCGCGCATCTCTGACTTGTAGATATGATGTGTGTATTGAATTATTAATTATTATCGCTTGCTTTAATGGTGAAGAGAAACATCTTTAGGAAACCTGCATGTCAAAGAGTTCTCCATAATGTTTTTATAGACATGTGAAGTCTGCCAATCCGCACTGGGCCAGCTGGGTGGACTATGGCCTTACCCTTCTCACACATAGAGGAGGTTTGTGCCCAGCAGTGGGGCAGTTTTATACAGGTCTGGTATTATTAATTAATGGTGAAATGGTTGTGATTGCGCCGATTTTGCATGAGGGATTTGTGTTCGAGTCCTGGATTGGCCAAACCTTTATTGGGGATATTTTTTTAATAATTTGGCAAGTTGCAAAACTAAGAAAGAACTGTATACCGTATAGGGGGGCAGTAAGCTCGCCTCCCCGATACGAGTGAGCTAAAACTATAGCTGGCATAATGTGGGTATAATACCTACACCTCTGCCTATCCCTACGGGGATATTGGTCTGTTTACGTATGTATAACAATAGCTTAAACGTCTTTATCCTATCTACCAGCTTTTGCTCCCAGCTTCGTTCGCTCGGGAACGGTACTGTTTGACTTTTTCAGTTTTGAAGGAGTTTGTATTATAAGTTGGAAGGCCCGCCATTGCCAATTATTTTGTGACACAAAAATTGGAATCGAGGAGGAAATGAGCCGATTAGAGAAACTAGTGCATGATGGCGTAATTGTTTAAGTGGTCGCCTCGACACTGCCATCACGCCGTGTGTTGTAGGTTCGATTCCCAGTCTGTTTGTTCTTTGTATATGTTGTTTCAATGATTGTAACGTGGTATTGCAAGTAATAGAAAATGAAATACTGTAATATTTACAAATATTTCAGACCCAAATGTCGCAAGATCACATCTGAATGGCTTTTGAACAAAAACTATGAAGAGACCAAAAATCTAATTAAAATAACTACTCTGTAATCAAACTGTCAGGCACGCACAAACACCACAAAGCATACATACAAACAAACTCACACGCACACACATACATACACCCACCATCAAACACATACAAATACACCCTAATCATTTTCTATTTCTATTTTGTATATTGCAACAATTTTAAAAAAGATTATAATGTTATTAAATAAATTGAGAGGGGCCTGGTCCCCATGACACAAGTTAAATCTTATTTTGGGTACCAGTGTTCGAACATTTATTGTTTTCACCTAATATTGTGTTAACTTTGTTGTTTTTAAACTGTGTACTTTTCTGAGCAATAAAATTTATTTATTTATTTTATTTATAGGTAGGCTACGTTAACCGGGCCATTAGACGGGCCATATGCTACTTCCCCACCTTTGTTATACGAATGGCTTTCGTGCATAATTATCCCGAAGGGTATTGGGGCGGTTCCAAATTCATCAGAAACGACCGAATACCAGTTCTTCCATGAAACGACTGCCATCAAACTCACACAATCCTCAAAGGCATGTTAGTTAGTTTAGTATAGTTTCCTGCATTTAGTAATTGGGCCATTGTGTGTATGTGACCGACGTGAGAACGTAAGGCGCGCTATTGAACTTCTATGATAGAACTTCGATTAATTTCGATGTAAGTTTTAAGTCTATGGTGAGGTGCGGTAGTGCAACTGCTGGGCGTGAGTTCTCAGATCCGATTCTCTGGCCTTGCATTATTGAGCTTTACTATTATGGAATTCTTATTTACAGCACGGTTTCTGGAACTATACCAGGTATGTAAACGACCATACGACTTAGGCCACATAAAAGTAGGCGAGCTGTCCCTTTTACGCAGGACCTAAAATCGTTTGACGGTGTGATATATCTCTGTCTATCCCCTCAGACATATAGGCATGGGACTATAATTGTATGTATACTAATCTAGAAAGTTCCTTTTTTTCGGGGCATTACTCATAGCGAAAACGCCGCGGACGTAATCAAGTTAGAAATAATCAGCTTTGTGGGTTAGTAATTCAATCTAGACCAACTGTTCCTCTCATCTATATTATTTAGGTTTGCCTTCAGAAACTAGATTTTCTGTCACATAAGTTTCTACAATAAAATTACGTACAAGACTGGACATCTTATGAAAGAACTCAACTCTCACTAAGGTCCGTGCAGAAAGGGTCCGGTATATTCTTACAATCCAACCCCAGTTTGAACAAAGGAAGAAATCGATCCGGTTTGAGTGACTGATCCAATTATACTTCGCGAATGGAACGAACAAATGAATGACCCATATCAAGACCGATTGTAGTGAACTATTGAGCGATGTATTTATTTCACTATTTTGTCTTAAGAGAATGTTCACTGGAGCTTGCTCCCGGAGGGGTATGGATCTAGGTTAGTTTGAAATTGTTGATCAGTATATACTATCCCCTGAAGCATTGTGTTCTTTTTTAAAGATACCTTATTTACTCTGTACCGAGAGTGTTCAGACTTTATTGACTGCCTTTCTCTGTAGTGAATTTATCTGCTGTGCATGAGGTCTCGGATCCCGGGTCAGCTACAATAAGTTATTGGGTTTTTCGACCAAAAAATGTTCAATATCAGTAAGTACCAAATAACAGCATATAATAAATAAAAGAAGATCCTTCAATAAAAATTATTATTTAATCATAAAACCATTTTAAAATCCATCTGTTTATCTTTCGAGATATGTACTTCTTATCCAAGACAATTAAGGCTATCAATTTTACATTATCAGCAAAAGTCAAACGCGATCGTCTCAAAGTTCTATAAAATTTCAACATAAAACTTTTCCATCTAATTGTTTGTCTTCGCAACATTACTTACTTTACCAACCAACCCTTTTTGTCACCAGCCCCATGTTCAAATAAAAGAAAACTTGATAGGATCCCAATGTGTTAAATGATATTGACGTTGCTCGGGCCGTTTGACATGGGTACAGATAGAAATTTAATTTGCCAGGGTACAAGTAATTAATTTGGTGTTCGAATTGTCAGTGATGGCTCCATTTCTATATTATAAACCTTTTTAAATATCGTCGGGATTGTTTGGAGTCATGTTAGTTTTTTTTTCTGTATTTTGTTTGTTTTAAAGGACAACTCCTGCACTAGGAACAATGCCTGTGTGGGAGATTTTGCAAACATTCAAACAACGGACACAAATAACACTCAGGCTCGGAACAACCATTTGTGGATCACACAAAGTTTTGTCCCGTGTGGGATTCGAACCCACAACACTCGGCGCAATGACAGTGGCTAGGCAACCAATTAAACCACTACGCCATGCGTGCATTCAAGTATTGTGTAAGTAGGTGTTTATTTGGCCAGGCTAGGTGGATAAAACCTTTTGAATAATTTATTGGGTTGCTAGAAAATAATTGTAAAGGTAAATCCACTATACATATGTTTCTGGCGAATTAGTGTTGGCGGCTGTTTTAGTTACGTGGAAGACGAGCTTAATAAAGGTTGTCCTAAAAAAACGTGTTGCTAACAGACAAACGCGGAAAGCCTGCAGAGCTACTCGAAACATAACAAACCCTATATGTTTGTATTGCGAATTATGTAATAGTCTAGTTTTGATTTAGGAAGATTTTGCGTAATACAATTATTATGTACGTCTATTTTTAATTTTAAAGTATATGATAGGAATGCACAAAAACATGCTTGTTTTTTATTTGCACAAGTTCCTAGAGGTGGTCTATCCCGGGATTTCGCTTGACCTTATTTTTACGACAATCTTTATAACAGAATGTGAATAATAGATTAGCGTTATATTAGTATTAAACAGCGACCTACACGACGAAAATACTTTAATTTTGGATAGATCTGCTAAAATCATTCGCTATAAGCCATTCGACATTGTTTCGACAGAAAGTATTTTAAGGTCAAGAAAAGAGTAAATAATTATTAATGGTATTGCTTGTACCCGCGGCTTTATCCACGTGAATGAAAAGTATCCTATGTATTAAATCAGGTCATGATCTATGTGTGTTAAGTTTTATCAAAATTCGATAAACTTTTTATGCAATATTGACAAATACATTTTTAATATAAATCCAATCAAAAGACAGAAAAACTTATTGACATCTTCGGTCTGTTACGCCATTAAAGCAACGAACAATTCGATATTACTAAAATGTTATAATAAATAAACGTTTCTTATCATTTCGGAGGCGGCAACTAGTTCCCTGTTGCTTGGACGTTCCCATATTATTTAAGACACTATTGGACAAAATAAATAGAGTGGAAAAGTAAATAATGTCACCAAAACGACAAGTTTACAGTTCGATGAATAAGTCTTTTGTTTAACGCTGTGGATAATGTAGGTTTCACAAGTTGTAACACGTTGTATCGATAGTGCGGCGCCTAACTGCAAATTGTATTATTTTCACGGTATTGGTGCTGTATGTTTGAGAGAAAATTTATATTATAAAGACTGAATTCATTTCGTAAGTAAGTAGTAAGTATTAAACTTAAGTAATGGGCGCTGATTCCAAAAAATTTGCTTTTGTCGATAAATTTCTATCTCTCGGAGCTAGAACTTTTTCTGGATGAAATGTACCCTATGTCTTCTGTACCCCCGAAGACGTTTATGCGAATTTTCATGATGATCGGTCAAGTAGTTACGGCGTGAAAGCGTAACAACAAACTCATATTTGTATTTATAATATTATTTAAGATATTCAGTTTGTATTGAATGGGTTTTATGAAACAAATTATATTATTCCTCAAACTGTAGTTCAGCTTTGATTGCAAAATTCTGCGTAAATTATTATAATTTTTTATCATTATAAGTCTTTCATTTTCTACTGCAGAGCAAAGCCTCTCGACTCTCTTTACATTTCACTCTATCTAAAGCATCTTTGGATCAATTTTTATTCGAAGAATAGCTGGTTTGCTATTTTCGTCCGAGCCCGTTGTAATGTCGTGTTGAAAGATTGTCTTGTAAGCAGGTATGTCGTTTGACATACGAAAGATATGTTGAGCTCAGTTCCATTTTAACATGGTGGCTTTTTGAGTCATTCTAATTCAAACCAATATTATAAATGCGAATGCGAGTATGTTTGTTTGTTTATTAAGCATTCACGCTTACTCGACCGATAATCATAAAATTTCGCATACACGTTTTCAGGGGTACACGAAAAGAACATAGACATACCGTTCTCGAGCGTAATCGCGGGCAAAAGCTTGTATTTAAATAAAATACATAGATACATAATGTACTGAACTTACGTAATTTGTATGACAATTTTATTTTGTCTGACAATTTAAATTTTCTCGTTACTCTGATAAAGGACTGGCAGAAAAACTGGATCTTTTTCATTCTCTCTCCTTTTATCGACACTTTATATAAAGCATTCAGATGTGCTTTTGCGACGACGCGCGACCCCCTTGGGCATCCTCTACGCTGACATGTCTCTGTGAATGCATGCAAGTGACATATTCCACCCTCCCAATGTCATTTAATTAACTTTTTGTCGATAATACCTCTTCTGTAGCTTATAAAAATGCTGTGGATATCGCCAATAAACTTAATATTACTACAATCGGTGACAACCTTTGCTTGATTATTAATAATGAATCCTCATCAGGTCGTCGTGATGGACTACAGCCTAACCCTTTTCACATTGAAAAGAGGCCCACAGTAGAACAGTTAACATACAGGACTGCTATTACACTAATGTTGAATCAATTTCTTTTACTCCATGTGAGTTTTGCACTTTGGAATACAGTTGAATGACTAACCAATAGATTATGACGTTCATATGTAATACATTTGTAGATACTTTGTGATTTGAATGAATGAATGATTTTTATCGTTGAAGGGTAAAATTGCAGTTGTTATCTAAATACATATTAAATAATTTATGCAATACTAAAACTTTAGTATTTGGTGTTATAGGTTGTAATACACACAGAATGCTAATTTGGATATCAATATATTATGGATGTGGAAGTAATTTGCGCTGCAAATTTTATCTAATCAATCATATGCAGATCATTAAATAATGCAACATATTTGTGGCTCTTTTACCGAATATGGGTAGTACGCCGCCCAGCTCCTGCTTTAACAATGAACACCATGTTTTTTATAGAAGTCATACATAGATTATTATAAAAGATAACTCCCGCACTAGGACTAATTCCTACGTCGCGATGGACTTTGCAAACACCCTAACAACGGACACAAAGACCACCTGAATTAACAACAACTACATACTTAAAGATCACAATTTTTTCACTCATTCGACGTTGTTACAGTAGCTTTGCAACCACATAAACCTCACCTTACGCTATCTGAGAAGTGTAAATCACTCGTCCGTGCTATCTATTTTTCTCCTAGCGTATCAATGGCAAGAGATATAATCAAATAATTGGCTACCATATTTGGCTACCATATTTGGTATATAGTTCAATAATAACCAAAAATATGTACAATAACCTTTAAGAGCTCAACGGCAGGCAATTTACGTCAATTTTTATTAAGATTTACTTGTCCCTATCGGCTGTCGTGCCAAGCCGCCATTTTGTTATTGCATGCCACTGCTCTGTTCAGTCTGATGTATTTCTATGATTTACGACGAATAAGGCTTTTAAAATTATTTACAAATTAAGGTGTCGGTTAAAAGCTTTATTTGATTTATCAATACATTTGTTTTGTTACAGGTAATACAGTCGGTGAGGAATTCTTGCTCAGTTGTCTTTGTGTAAGGAGACGGTAGTATCTACCATGAGCAGTACTTCGATGAGTGATTGGAAAAAGTTTTCTGTGTCGTTGGTGCTTGCTGTGGTTAGTAGATGGCTGGCAAGGCAAATAATGGGATTTTGCTGACATTTCTGTGATGTCAAAAAATATTATTTACATAAACATTTGTATCTAGGAGGAGTTTATAGACTACTTTCCATTTGCTACGATTGTGGTAATAATATTAATTAATAATATTGCTTAACGAACTTGAAACTCGATATAAAAAGAAATGAAAAATGTTCTCTTAATGCACGCCTGCCGATTTATGCTTACTTTTAACCTGGCTTCTTCAGAATATCTTCGATCTCGGTCGATCACTGGTCAGAGACCGTTTGCCTAAATCCTTACTTCTGACTGCAGAATTAACATTTACCTAGAACCCTAATTATTATTATTATTGTTATTATTACTATTGGCCTATAGAGTCGCAGCAGCACACCAGTGGCCAGACACAATAGGTTTTTATTTGTGTCTGGTATTCAGACAAGTACTTTCATTATTAAAATTGTAACTTGCATCCAGTCTGAAGACATCTACTCTTCCTAAACCTTTCAATCCGCTTACATTAAATAACAAACATCCAAACCTGCAAACATCTTCACGAACATCCATTTAATTTTAGTAGAATAACATTTTTCTTTGATACCACCGTCTACTTTACAGAAATTCTAAATGGTTATATAATATTTCCCTAATCCCCCTTAACGTAAGTTTAAGTGAAATAAATTAAAAATACAACGTTCTTCGAATAAGTGAAGCTGCGGCATTTTGTTATATCCAATGTTCGTTTTGCGTGAGCAGTACTCGTTTCAGAAATAATGTAGGTACATGCTGACAGTACTTGGATGGATGGTGTTATGCAATAGGGAATAAATCGGAAGTAAAATTTTTTTTATGTTATTATCTAAATATCTAGTTAGTAATATATGTAATATACATATTACTAACTACTTATATATATACTATTTATATATTATATACTTCAATTTTTCGATTTTGTTGTAGGCACTAGGTTTACGATTGAGACGTCATTGTTTCAAATGCAACTCGTTACACCATTGCCTTAAATACCCAACACAAGTATTTTAGCTTATCTGAAAAAAAAGATTGCTAAAACTTTGCAATCCAAAAATAAAATAAATATATATTTTTCTTATCTAATAATAGATCATCAAATCGTTGAAAGAAGACGTAAATTATTTAATATGTTTCAGAATTCTGATGTCTGTATATATTCAAAGAGCACTTCAGTGAAATAAAGAAACACAGAAAACGACTGTTGCATTTAAAATATAATGCTAACATTTTAATAATTCTTAAAGATGATTTTCTTTTTCATACAAAGGTTATTCTTCAATATAAGCTAGGCGTTTAATTTGTGAGAAGCACAAATGTTGCTTTTCCTATGCACTTATTTTTCTTTTTATTATTCCAGATATATATTAGTTACATACAGATATATGTTAGTACGGTCGTCAACGGCAACCTCTTATTATAAGTTCAACTAATGTCTGGTTTTAATCATAATACAATAAGAGAAAATTAGTAACACGAGAATTGAAATAAATATGTTATTATTATTATTATATTGACTAGCTAAAGCAGTGCCTCGGAGAGCACGTTAAGCCGTCGGTCCCGGCTGCCATGAACATCTATGGCAGTCGTTATTGGAAAGTCAGTGCCCTATAATATCCTGACACTGGTCTAGCCTTAGGGTATCGTTAGCCTTCGGGTTGCGGGGGTCAGGTGGCAGCCGCTCCGTGTAAAAACTGATATCCAGTCAAATCCGGTTAGATCAGAAAAGCCGACCCCAAGTGACTTGGGAATAATAAAGGCTAGGGAGAAGATATATATTGACTAGCTAATAGAATTTTAATTAACAATTTTGTCTTAACATGCCTTTGCATTAAGTTTGGAGACCATTCCCCAAACTTTAACATATTTTATGCGAGACACATTGTTTTGTCAGCAATGATAAAGTTTGAATATAATTCGAAATATGTATGACTGCCGTGCATGAAGTCTTAGGTTCAGGTTCCAGGTCGAAGTATTATTGGCTTTTTTCTGGCAAAAAAATATTGAAGAATTACTATACAGTTTCAACAGAGTCTGGAACTGATCAGGTACTCGATGCCAAGTAATTAAATTATCTTCATTGGCTAGTTGTCTGGCATCACTTCCCATTCAGTCAGATTTGGCTTACAGAAGTTTCAAAAAAGAAAACACTGTCTTCCTTTTCAGTGTTCTCGAACCTTGTTTGTAATTCGTAGGGAAAATTTAATGTTGTATAGTTTTAAATGACAAGTATTAAGGATAAAGGCCAGATAGTTAAGGTACTAGTAGTCTTCTCAATTTTACCACTAGGTAATTTAAGTGATTACCATTAAAATTATTAAAAAGTTGATTAGTTTAAATATACTAGAATTCCATTACTACAATATAAGTGTAAGATACCTCTACAGTACTCTATATCAACTAAAGCATAAGCTATTCCCAAGACATTAGTAGTTGCTAATTACTGTTAATTCATGGGACCGCACCATACTACCTAAATCTTTTCAAATAAAAGCATCATCCAAAGTGACTGAGAAATGCCGAAGATACTTTAAAATAAAAGGATCGTACTAAAAACTTCTCCTTTTTTAAGTTGATTAACAATTAATCAGTAATGAAGACAAGACAGAGCGAAAATACATATATACCTATGTACTAGAATCTGGGTTATTTTTACCCTGAATTAATATCATAGGATGATAAAAAATATACTGCTTCTTGCTAAAATTGCGTCGCTCTCTCCTACAAGATGTATTTATTGCTATACTGTAAACTTCCGAGTTACAGAGGAAATTTAAAAAGATTTTTACTATATTCTTAGTCGGAAGTCTGTTTACAGGCATGACTTAACTTAAAGTGCTATTAGCAATACCAATTTAGAAAAGCAACGAAACTTCAGAGCAAATTTCTAATAACTTGACGGCGTGTAATTATTCTTATTCTTTATTTTAATTATAAGCGTCAGATAAATTAAAAGCTTCTATATTTTAGCCGTCCAGTTTCAAGGATGTCAGAAAATTGTTGTTACAAACATTCGAATTGTTTATTTTATTCGAGTTTTAAGCTTTATCTTTAAGCTGTAGTATCGCTGTACTAACTAGTAGTATTATAATTGCGAATGTGGGCTTATTTATTGCCCACGCTTTCACGCCTTAATTAATCGACTGATCACTATAAAATATACGTTGTCAGGCCTACAGAAAAGAACATAAGGTAACTTTGATCTAGAAAATAATACTATTCCCGAGGACTACAATTATAAATTTCTGTCAAAATTTAAATTAACGCAAGCGAACTCGCAGTGAAAAGTTAGTAGTATAAAAATATCTTTACTGAATGCCAATGTAGTTTCTTTAGGAAATAACTACGTAATTTTGGTAAGTAATAGGCACATTGGTCTTTGAAGAAAACGAAATACATTTTATATTTTATTTATGGCCGGGATTGCGATCATTTTGGGTAGCGTTTTCGCTTTATTATATCAATTGGAGGGACAAGGCTTTTGTAATATTTCTGAGGTATGAGGTCCTGAATTCGATTTTTGGGTCAGGCAAGTGTTACTGCGTTTTACTGTTAGAAAATTCTTAGTCTGTCTGGTAGAATTTGGAATTTTTGAGGAGTTACATGATACACCTCTGTTTACCCCGTAGGGTATATATAGGTGTAAGTCGTACGTATGTATTTTATGTATATAAAGACAGTGTAATTTAAAATCGGCTTTAATCTGTTCTATTATTATAATTAGGAAAATTGTGTTTTTGTATCTTGTTTTATAATAAATAATCTCAAATCTACTAATCCTACCTTAAAACTATGTCACTATTATAAAGCTCCTTTATCCAGAAGTAACATAAGCTATTCTATAACACCATGCTATGAGCTACGGGAGCAAATTAGTAATAATAAAAGAGGATAAAACTGCGGGAAACAGAAAATAAAATAAATTAGTTTCATTGAAATTAAACTACTATATACGGATTTTATCGCGTTGTTTATTTAGCACTGTATTACAAAATTTTAAAATTATTACACTACTACTACTATTGATTTTATTGTCATGTATTGCCATGGTCACGGGGAGTCTGGCTGGCTGCTGGAAAGCAACCGAAACGTCGGGGAATGTGTAAACCAAAAGGAAATAGATTTAATAGTTTAAATAATTTTATTAGCTTATAAATTAGTAAAATAAAATCAATAGTAGTAGTAGTGTAATATTTTCAAAATTTTGTAATACAGTGCTAAATAAACAACGCGATAAAATCCGTATATAGTAGTTTAATTTCAATGAATAACATTCGCGTAAATAGAAGACAATATTATGTAAATTAGTTTCATTGTTGTATCTTTAAATTTTTGTTTTTTTTTTATTCACTGTTAAATAATAGAAGTAAAAATTAATTATTTTTGGTGATGCAAACAAAACTCCTTCGTGTTTTACCGTGCATCATATCAACGACGGCGACATAACTACATACGTCAATTCATGCATAGTAAACAGGATCTTCAAGTGATATTTCGTACATTTATAAACATACCTGTGTATCCTTTCGAGAATTTAATAATCATAATGTTATACATAAAGCTAAATTCCCCGCTATATATTAAATGCCTTTGTCAGTCTAATTCCTTTTCGAATCCATTAAAATTTGTAGCGGCAGAACTCCAACCTCGATTAGAGTGTTGTAGGTGCGAATTGTCGCCTCAGCGTTTGTCCTGGCACAGCTTTCAGTTAAAGGAATAGAAGGAACGCTATTATTACTAAATTACAGACAACAGGTCTATAATGCAACAAATTATAAAGTACTCACTCAAAATGCGTTATGATTCTTAAGACATTTCGACCGAAGTTGAAGAAAGGTGTATAAACTAGTAATTAGGAATAGAATATGCTATACCTTATTATTGCAGTCGTATTCTGTAATTATTGTAACGTGTGGTTTAGTCGTGACAACTGTTTATAATGAATATTATGTATTTTAAACATAATTAACTAGAACTTTTGAATAATCTGTTTGTTTTTTGGATGTAAATATTGTTGTTTTTCATTTCCTAATCAAATAACGCGCTATTATATCAGATATGTTATAAAAGGTAAGTTGTAAAGATAGACAAATTAGGTACAGGCTATGCAAGCGTTTTGCGAGGAACAATGAATTACTGGTTGGTTAAATTATAGTTTAGTTTTTGAAAAAAGTGGTTATATCAAATATAAATTTTCTTCTATATTTTGAAAAACAAATCAAACTACTGTATTGCACTGAAGAATACTGAATCTACAACGAGAATATTTTCGTGCGATGTTTTTTTATAGATTCAGATTTTGACTAGATTAGAAAAATCATTTGATAGGCGTCAATAGGCTCGCCAGTTATTACTTTGACTTAAAACTAAGCTGATGACACGTGAGGGTATAAAACATCTCTGTATTCGGGGATACAAAAACCCCTTCGGGGATACAAGTGTGAGTATATGTAATTAAATTTAAAATAAAATAAGCTGTCTTTTATTTTTAAATTAAATTAAACACGAACGGCGGACTGGTATAAGTGCTTGCATCGCCATTGCCTTCGCGCCGAGTTTTGTGGGATCGAATCCTTCTAAAATTATAGTTGTTCCGAGCCTGGGTGTTCTTTGTGTCTGTTGTTTGAATGTTTGTAAAGTCCGTCCGCGACACAGGAATTGTTCCTAGTGTGGGAGTTGTGTTTAAAATAATTGTATTTAAAATATGTTCTTGGTTCCTTTCTGCACGGTGTCGTAACGCAAATAGCGTGTGTTCCTAGGGTTACGTCTAATCAAGAATACATTAAAGCTTTACTAATACGATTCCAATGAATGTAAAAGTTAACTCTAATCAGTACATATTTACATATTTAGTTATTTGTACTGATGTTTGTTTTTATTTATTCAAATTTGTTTGTTTTTCTAGCATATTATCCACACGCGATTCAGGTTAAGTTGGTGTAATTAATCCTTACATTTCTTACTATTATTATAAATGTAAATGTTTGTCAAGATGTTTGGTTATTTATGACTTAATAATGCGGAAACCGTTTAAAGAATTTGAACGAATCTGTAAACGTAGAAAGACATGTATTGGTTTAACACATAGACTACTTTTTACGCATGAGTGAAGCCACGGGCTAGCATTAGTTAACTTATGAACCGTAGGCCGGGCACGTTACGATCGTGGCGGTAAGGCCCGTTTTTAAGGAGTGGCTGGAGAGGCGGCTTGGCCCCCTCACCTTCCGGCTAACACAGGTAATGACTGGCTACGGTTCCTTTGCCTAGTTCCTGTGTCGCATAGGCCGGCAGGAGACGCCCGGATGTCATCACTGCAGCGACTGCCGCGATGTTGTTGTGGACACGGCGCTGCACACTTTGGCGGAATGCCCCGCCTAGGCATCGCAGCGCCATGAGTTGATCGCGGCAATTGGACTGGTTGTCCTCTCGCTCTCGGCCATGGTTCAGTCTATGGTCCGAACTAAGAGATCGTGGAACGCCGTCGTCTTTCTGCGAGGAAGTGATTTCCATCAAGGAGGCGGTGTAGCGGGAGTGGGGGCGCTTAAACACTCTCCGCAACTGCAGAACTGGGCGCCGGAGGGTACGAGATGACCTCCAGCCACCCTGAGGTTTGATCTGGGGGTGGTGGGCTGTGTGGGCCTGATCACCACCCGATCAGCACCAGGTCCGAGAGGCGGCGTGCGTGTTCCCACTTGCGCCTCTGTGTCGTGTCTTTGTACCCCCCAGGGGGACGGTGGAGGAAGTATTTTTGTGAAGTGGCCTGCCCTTTCACATGGCGGGCGGAAACCACGGCGGGGTCGCGATTGCATGTGAAAGCGATTCGCGCGGCCTCGCCGTCTATGGTTATGTCGAGGAAAACCGTGGTAGATTTAGTCGGTATTACCGGTGTATCTTTTCTTCGGTGAGCCCGTCATAACCTCTCCGTCGCCCCGCGGAGAGGTAAGCGTCAAAGTATTAAACCAGGTAAAAAAGAAATTATAATAATGATATATAATAATAGCAAATGGAAATCCATAGTTTCTGCCTACCCCTCTGGGAAACAGGAATCTATGTATATAACTATATATATAGCAGTTGACAAAAATACAGTATAATTAAAAAATAAATAAGAATTAACTGATTATTTAATTACTCATAAAATAGATGCTAACCAAAAATAAAATGTAGATGTAAAAAATATCTTAAAATACACTAACATGAAAATGTACTACAAAAACAAAACATTTTATTATAACCGTCAAAATGCTATATTAAATTATTCAAATTTACCAGTAATAAAAGCGTGTTGCATTAAAAGCGAAAGAAAAATAACACGACTTTCATTTTTTGAAATGTTTATTTACATAAAATACTTTGATCTCGGTCTTGGTCTTGAATTTAAATCACGTATGTTAGTTTAGAACTACCACAGCTCGAGTACTTTTTGTATCAAACGCAAAACTTCAAATTTTGTCAAACTTACGGCTAAAGAAAAGCTGATACTGTTCTTGGCAGCGCTAGGTAAAAATATATCCCATCAAAACCGCAGCCGAACAGTAAAAACTGCAACAATTGTAAATATGGACTGTTTCTAGCTCAGTGCAATTCGCATATCATATTTTGAAATCACTTTTGCAGGTATGATTCGAGACTTTAACTGACTATCAGAATTCCAACGTTGCAGGCTGCTGAATACTTTGTAGAATATTTCTTAGATTAGTTTTAAATGATAAAATAAGCATACCTATTTAGCGACTACATTATTACGCGTATTCCGATAGAGCACATCTTAAGATAAGTTAAAATGCACACGCATGCAAATGTATACACGCGCCACACTAGTATATAAGCTTTACTTTTACTGAAATTAAACAGACTATAACACCATCTGAGTCTCGTTATACCTATTGTCAAAACATAGAACAAAACATTAAAACATTGGTCTGGGTGTTTCTATGTATAATATGTATGTATTTACAAAAAAAAAAGTATATGTGTATGTTTATCCATTGTCTAGTACCCATAGTACAACCTCTGCTTAGTTTGGGCTAGATGGTGTTGTGTGTATGTGGTAGAATATCATATTATTATTATTATTCTCTTTATTTAAATATTTTCAATATATTTTTCATTTTTAAATATACATATATCTATAAAAATACATTTAAAAATATAAAATATATGGTACCCCACCGGCATCGGGAATAGGGTCCAAGCTGCCGGTGGTTAGGATTCCAGAGATAGGAACCTCCTCACAATGCGTGCTGTATCTAAAAGCACTGCCTTCTGCATCAAACCCTTGATCCAAGCACCCAACGCGAGCCTCTTTAGATGGTGATCGAGGCTCTTGGCTATTAGACCATTGACAGATATGACTATCGGCACAATGATTGCCGAATCAACATCCCACATGTCGACAACCTCGCGAGCCAAATCGAGATATTTAATTTGCTTATCTTTTTCAGCTTTCGCGAGATTGCCGTCATGCGGAATGGTGACATTGATAATCAATGCGCGGCGCTCTGATCGATCTATCACCACAATGTCAGGTTTGTTGGCCACAACAGTCCTGTCTGTGATGATAGTTCGATCCCAGTACAACGTGACATGACCATTTTCGAGAACTGATTCAGCTACATACCTGTAGTACGGCACTTCAACATCTACAAGTTTCTATTTCAGAGCAAGTTGCTGGTGAATAATCCTGGCTACTTGGTTATGCCTGTGCAAGTATTCGCCGTTAGCAAGACGAGAACAACCGGAAACTATATGCCTGACGGACTCACCAGGTAGGTGGCACGCCCGACAAATGTCAACCGTACCATCCCTCAAGATATATCTCCGGTAGTTATTCGTCTTGATAACTTCGTCCGCAATAGCACAGACAAACCCTTCGGTTTCCCCAAAGAGGTCACCGAAACGTAGCCAGTTCACGGAGGCTAACAGGTCTACATCAGCTCCATATAGAGCCTTGTAGAACCTACTGTGAAGCTCCTTGCTCTGCCATACATCCCTGCGATCGTTAGTGCTAAGTACTACAGGCTTGCGCCAGTTCTCTTTAGCCAAACTGAGCGGGGTGAGTCCGATGTCTACAGCAACTACATCCCGATGCATACCCACGTCTGCCTGAAGAAAGTATTCTCTGAGGTTGCATACCTCGCGGTTATGAAGGGCCTTGGCATTCAGAAAGCCTCGGCCTCCACATGTTAGTTGGTTGGACGTGTGTTATCCGCACTTAGCCACGCAATTGGGCCATTGTGCGTAAGTGACCGACGCGAAGAGTTGTTCGGTTACTCATACCACCTCAGCTCCGTCCAGAAAGACAATAGGGGACCGGTGTTGCACAGTACTTCCTTCATCGTTTCTGGACTGTTTAGTAGTTTCACCCGTTGGTTGCTCACGCTTTTGCAATGCAGCAGCACGTGAGCCGGTGTCTCCTCGGTCTCCGGTCTCTCCAGCCTCTACATAAAGGGCTGTCAGTGATGCCGATGTTAAATAGGTGTTTGTTGAGTGAGCAGTGACCTGTTATTATACCCACTAGATGACGCAGGTTTTTCCTTGAGGAACGCAGCAGTTTGCGTGACAGATGTATGTCTAAGGATGGAAAGGCTTCCTTTGTCTGTCTACATTCCTTTGTTTCTGCCCATTGTTTTTCATGTAGTTTCGTGGTTCTGTCACATAACCATGTTTTGAGTTGGCAGAAGGGTATCGGGACAATTGGTTCGGGTCCTACCATTTTAATGCTCGATCCTCTCTTTGCCAGTTGGTCTGCAGCGTCATTGCCAGAAGAGTTGCTGTGGCCGCATATCCATTGCAATGTTACCCGATTTTTTGTTGCAATTCTTTGCAGCTCACGGTGACACTCTAGGATGAGTCCACTGTTAAAGCAGTTGCTTTTCAGAGCTTGTAATACCGCGGCACTATCCGAGATAATGCGTATCGTCTTATCGTTTATACCCCTTGATGTAACCGCTGTTGCAGCCCGGGTGATTCCAACACATTCTGCCTGGAAGATAGTGTTGAGGTTTCCCAGGGTTGTTGAGTAATTGATGTTTAGGTCGTGGGAGAAGACTCCGACTCCTGTTCCTGATTTTGTTTTAGATCCATCCGTGTATATTCTCACTTCGTGTATACCAGAGCTATCTTTGAATTCTTCATGAAGTTGGATGTGGTATTTTTTGTCGAAAACAAAAGTTTTTGGGATGATATCACATGTCGCCGCTATAATTGGAATTTCGTTGTATACTAACTCCTTTAGGCGTGCATGAGTTATCCTACTGTCCTGTTTCCAGAGCCCTACCTTTTCAAGCCGTATGGCAGGCAGCTGTAACTGCTTCCTGCTGTATGATTAGGTGTAGGGGTCTGAGGTTTAGTATGGCCTCCAGCGCTGCCGTGGGGGTTGTTCTCATACAGCCTGTCGTCGCCAGGCAGGCGAGTCGTTGTAGGCTTTGTAGTTTTTGTGTAACTGTGCTTAGACGTCGGCCTCCACATTTTCGCGGGATATACAGTCTCATCACAGACGAACGTGGGTGATGCATACGGTATGCCGTCAAGAGTGTACGGACCCGCCGGTCCAGGGCATCCAGTTCAGTCTGAGTCCACTTAAGTATGCCAAAGGACTACATAAGCACCGCCATGACCCAACCGTTACAAGCGCGCACCTTGTTGCCACCTGATAAAAGACTATTTAAAACTTTTTCAGGCGACCAAAGAAACGCTCCTGCAACGATTGCTTCATGTCAGCCTCATTGATACTTAATGCCTGTGACATACCCAAGTACTTGTAAGTATCGGTTACAAGAAGTGATCGTAGGTTAATGGAATCCGAAAGTTGTGTTCCTTCGGATTCCACTATCCTGCCTTGCTTTATATGGATGACAGCACATTTGTCCACACCAAAATCCATACTGATAGACTTACTAAAAGTTTCAGTTACTTTAAGTAAATCCATCAACTGCAATTTAGTGTGGGCAAACAACTTTAAGTCATCCATATACAACAAGTGGGATATCACTCCACCACCTCTATGTAACCTGTAACCTAGCCCTGAACCCTCTAGTAATGTACTAAGAGGATTCAATGCTAGGCAGAACCAAAGAGGACTCAGGCTATCGCCCTGAAATATACCCCGCTCAATTTTTATCAATTCGCCATTCCCAGGGATCTGTCGACATCCTGGATAGCTAAGAACCGTTTACCATTGCCCCATGCATGACTTCAAAAAAGTATTATTATTATTATTATTATAGGCAAACCTACATTCAAAGGAATATCACACTTTCATACTGAAAAATAAGTAAGTATCATACAACAACGCGAATTTTTTTGTTTCAATAACGAAATCGGTTCCATAAAGTTCCTCGGAAAAGAATGGAAGCGTAATAGTTCAACTTAAAAGCTTTCTTTTTCACGTAAGCTCTGTCTTCTTTCAGTTGTTTATAGTAAAATAGTGTGGATCAGTATGCCAACGTTCTTTACTGAAGGTGACTTTATGATATAATTGCCGTGAATTTTATGATATAATTGCCGCCATTTATGTCTTAAGGTCTCATGTAATAGGCTATTACCCTTTAACAGTACCAGACACCGTGGCATATAATTTTTTACAGACAAATCCACTAACCCTTTCCAACCCAGGTATTGAACTTAAGACCGCACTTGCACAGCAGTTGCATTCACTGCCACTAATGTTATAATTTTGTGTGTCCAAAAACCAGATTATTGTTCGCCGACCGCAATATACTTTATTTCTTATATGGCAAGTTGGCAACCCTAAGACAAGGCTCTAAAAAAAAAAAAACAAAATAGAATAGAAACAGCCTGATTTCCAAACTACTGAGTATGCATACGTTGCTTACCTACAAATTACCTTAGGTTTGCTAGAATTTCATGGGTCTAGTGCTCTCGACATTTAATCTAAGAGTTTTAGCTACCCAAGTATCTAGTTTGTCATATTTTCTTAAAACAAGTAAATACTTAAGTGTCCGTTGTCACGATAATGCAGATTTCGTCAATATTTTTTTATCCCTCGGGAACAGTACTATTATTGTGGATGAAAGGTACCCTACGTCCTTTTCTGTTCCCATGACAACGTGTATTGAACATTGATGATCGGTCGAGTAGTTAAGGCGTTCACGCTTAACAGTTAAGCTCAGATTGCTTAATAGACTAGTTCCAATTCTCTTAGTGGTTTAACCTGTCAAATCTTAGAATGCCTGACAGAACTAAACATACATTGTGTCTAGTCGCCGGTATGCCGCTGCCATTCAATCCTTTGAAAACTCCGCTTTTATCACAGCAATTCAGTTTTCTTTATCACCCCACTCCATTTTAAAATTACAAAAATATTTGTCTCCGATTGGCGCGAAAATGCTAAAACACGATGAATATGTAGGTTTGATAAAAATGACAGATTCAAAATTTAAATGTAATATTATGTATTTTTTCATTGTAACAGTATTTATGGCCAGATTAAGCATATAATTATTAACATGTATTATTAATAGTAGATAAATATCGATAACCTTTTATACTCGTACTATAAGTATTTAAACTTATATGGCTTAGTGTCTCCCCGTATTCGTTGTTTCAATTCACCGTGATTGATGGTTGACATTTATGCTTATTCAAGACAAACCGTAGTGACCTAAATATAACCAACTCAGTTATACATACTAATTAGTATGAAAACCACAACGTTACTGATTGTCTTGATACAAAGCGGCAACTTTATTTTTGAAACCCTATTAATATCAACTCAATACGTAAATTGAAATTAAACACTTTATACGGATTTTAACGCGTTGTTTATTTTACTTTAAGCACTGTTATTACATAATTTTGAAAACTCTAACACTACTATTATAGAATTTTACTACTATTTAAGCTATATATTTTCTAATTAAAACTATTTATATTTAAGTTTACACTTTGCCCCGACGTTTCGGTTGCTTTACAGCAGCCATGTCACGGGGAGACTAAGACGGGATAAAATCCGTATAAAGTGTTTAATTTCAATGTATAACATTCGCGTAAACATAAGACAATATTAAATACGTAAATCCAAAGGTTGTGATATTTTCTGTGCTGTCTGACTATGTTCTGCTATCTGCTTTATATGATATTAGGTGTCGTATTTATGCAACCTAACATTTCCACTGGTTTGATCCAACTACTTCCTAGTAATCCAATCATATTACGCATAGATGCATATGACATCTTGTATACCGAAAACTTCGTCGTACTGCAGTTTGAATCCACGCCCAGATTAATTAGCCGTCAGTTCAGATACAGAGCCTCTTTTACTGTGGACTGACTAATAACTGGTGCGCAGTAACGCTGATCACTGCTTCAATTTATATCTGGTAATTGGTCTTCAGTGGAGAGATGGATAGATGTTTTTATTAGCGCGAGATTCTGTTAAGGCATTGTAAGGCAAGTGAAGAGTGCTTTGATGTGCAGTGAGCTGTTTAACAGAGTGAGGATGAGACGAATGTAATTAAATGTCAATGGTATTTAAAACAAGCAAACAAACATTATTTATTCATGCTTACGTATACTCGTGTCTGGTTATGTCCAAAGGGATTGTACTCAAAATCTATAAAAAGGATATTTATTTATGTATGTAGGTCACAAAGTAAGACCTTTAAACGTCTAAGTTACACTTATTAATGTGAATTTACATTTACAGGACAGGACTGGGCAGTCCTCCTGTTAACAATCAGTTTAGTTAGAGGTATATCTAGAACAATATGCACTTAATTATCTACAAGTATGATTCAGTGCGTATCCTTCCACGTTTGCGTTATAAATATTTAGTTTAATTTCTCGTTGACTTTATCCATGTATATTTTTTCATATTTGCCGGTCTGGATATAGTTACTATTCGGAGCACTTAACGAACATTAAAACAACAGAAACAAAGAACATCCAGACTCGAAATAGCTTAACAGCTATTTCGAGTCTTGTCATTGTACGCAAACGCGTATCGCACAAATTTTAACCCTTTATCAAACCTACATAACTCGGCGCTTTAACAGTTGCGAGACGACAATTAAAACCATTGCGTCATCCTCGCAATGAATCCTAAAAAATTACATTTATTTCTCTATGCCGTGATAACAAAACAGCATGTAGCACGCATCTGAAATTCCCAGCCGATATTAAAATGGTTTGTATTTATTCAACAATAAAATTAAACCGGCTTTTATAGTACACCCGTTGATCAACCTATCGCGTCCCAGAAGAGCATTGTTGTTTAATTAAGTAAAAATTTTACACAAAGACAGAAGTCATTGAAAGTGATTTGTTTAGAACTCATAACAATGAATTATGTCACCTCCTTTGTTAAATAGAGTGAGAAAATTAATTCGGTGAAATAATGGGTATAACTCTAAGCAGCGATAGCTCAGTGGGGAGATCAATAGACTGCAATGCAGAAGGTCTCGGGTTCGAAGTTTTGAACCCACGTCGCGCACCTCTGACTTTCGGAAGTTATATGATTTTTCGAAATTATGTGCGTATTGATTGACAATTATCGCCTGCTCCATGCCTCGGAAAGCACGTTAAGCCGTCGGTCCCGGCTGCCATGAACATACATATATGGCAGTCGTTATTGGTAAGTCAGTGCCCTGTAATATCCTAACACTGGTCTAGCCTTAGGGTAATATTAGCCTTCGGGTTGCGGGGGTCAGGTTGCAGCCGCTCCGTGTAAAAACTGATATCCAGTCAAATCCGGTTAGACCAGAAAAGCCGACCTCAAGTGACTTGGGAATAATAAAGGCTAGGGAGAAGAAGAGTGGGTATAACTCTATTTTAGGAAATCTATAATTTATATAGAAACTAAGTTTTATCCGCGGCTTCGCTTGCGTTAATGTAGATTTGGTGAATAAGTTTATTAAACTCTGAGTCTTCTTTGAAGAGGTTAATGAAAACACTATGTGGGTCTGTGTGTCTGTCTGTTAGTGACAGTTTGTTAGTGACAGGCATAACTCCGGCACCACTGGACCGATTGACTTGTAGCTTGGTATGCAGACACCTTGGGGTCATCCCACGGTCGAGTTTGAATATGGGCCCTGTGGGTCAAGAGAACCCCGAGATATAGGAGTCACAAGGTCATAAGGTCAGGAGATATCCACCAACAGAGTGATTTGGAAGTCCAAGGCTTTTGCCCAGCAGTGGGACATTACAAAAAGCTGATGAAAAAAGAAAGGTTGAAACATGAAGATGAAGAGGTTGAATCCTGGGGTTTTACACCCACTCGTTTCCTACGGGAACAGAATGAAAGGTACCTAATGTCCTTTCTGTACCCATGACAACGTGACTGCAAAATTTAAGTTAAGGCGTGAAAGCGTAACAAACGAACAAACTTATACTCATATTTATAATATTAGGTAGGATTCCGTAAAGTGTTTTATTTCAAATTATGTAAATATTTGGTTATTACAATCATACTAAACATAGCTACATACGTAGCAGCGACAGCCAAGTAGGATACCGATAGACTGCTACGCAGAGCTCTTGAGTTCAAATCCAGGTCACGCATCTCTAACTTTTCAAAGCTATGTGAAGGAAAATATCGTGAGGAAACCTGCATGTCGAAGATTTCTACATGATGTTCTCTAAAATATGTGAAGTATGCCAACCTGCACTGGACCAGCGTGGTGGTCTATGGCCTAACCCTTCTCACATTAAGAAGGGGCCCATGCCCAGTAGTGGGACAGTTAACTTAAGAACTTTGTTGTGTGTTTACTGTCACAATCATAATCTGACAGCATATACTAGTTAAAAACTTTTGTATTACTGATGTGGAGACATTATTCGTCAATTATGTCGGCCTGGATGGCGTAGTGGTTAGTGTAACCGACTGCCACGCCTAAGGTCGCAGGTTCGATTCCCGCACAAGTCAAACATTTGTGTGCATGAACATGAAAGTTTGTCTTGGTCTGGGTGTTTCTATGTATAATATGTGTGTATATACAAAAAAAAGTATATATGGATGTTTACATATCCATTGTCTAGTACTCATAGTATAAGTTCTGCTTAGTTTGGGCTAGATGGTGTTGTGTGTATGTGATAGAATATTATTATTATTACTTAATTCGCACATAACTTTGAAAAGTCCGTGCCTTGGGATCAAACACGACACCTTTCCTACTTGGATAGATTGTTTAATTTAAATAACTTACAACCAGGAAAATGAAATTAAAGTTGGGATAAAAGGAAAGGAATGGCAAAAATACGTATGTGATCTAAGGTATTCCCACACACCAATCGTAACACAGTATTGCTTACACCGCTTTGAGGGTGTTTTCCCATCCATCTCATACCACCAAATAACTGTCACCTTCGCTTTCTACACGTACGAACAAAATTCTTATTTTATATCCAAATTCATTTAATTCCTATCACGTACACACAGCGACACATCAACCTAGACTGTTTGGACTTTAAACTATTAGAAGTTGAACGCTGCGAATCGTGTGAGAGAGTGCGTTTTATTTTTGTTATTTTGTCTCACTCACGCTGAACGGGACGCGACGCTCTATCGTTACCATTATATGGACACCACTATGCACTGTCCCTTTCCGACAATTTTTTATTTTGTATGCGTAGCAAAATAGCGTATAGGGTGTCTAATTTGATGTGTAACCGTGTGTACTATAAAAAGCCATCGTCACATTTGAAATATAAACACACGACACCATAACGCACATTCCCATATCCTTTCTGATAAAGAACCTCCATACGAATACCAATAAATCAAAAACGCACAAATGTAAAACGCACAGTTCTTTCCTATCAAAGCAGGCAATTCAGGGTGATGCAAATCGTGGATAGCATTCAAGAGATATTTATAAGGTCATATTCGCATATGGCGTAATCAAATTGTGATTCTGTACCTCCTCCATTCGTCGATATCTTCTACACTCACTTTCGCAAAATAGTAAGAAATCTAGTGAACTGAATATTTTACTAGTTTACTAGTTTTAGATGTACATTTTCATTCATTATAGGTATCTATAGTATTAGTGTGTGTAGTGTTTGCTTGTAATTGGGTATTACTTGTTGTCTTAAACCTCATGTGCTTGTATTTAATTGTGTGTTACATTTGTTAGCAAAGCATAATAAAGAAATAAAGGTTCGATTTAGGTACCGTACATTTCAGTATACAGCCTGTGACGATGTAGTCATATTTAAGTGTCATATAATATGGCCGCGGCGAATATAACCGTATACATTATTTTTACTAAGACACAGCATTATCTTTTTTATGGATTTATCAATATCATACATCCTACTCGATACTTAAACAACACTAACAGTTAACTTGTGTGAACTTCCTGATCCCGAATATGATCGGGCGCAAAACCGAGGAAATACCACGGATTTCTAGTATATAAGCGAAATCCGTCTATACTATGTATATACATATGTACATATCCATGAACGGTTTTGGTAATGGTCTCAGGTTGAATTCCTAGATTGCAACCACGGTTGCATTACTGAGGTTTTGTCTTTTAAAGGACGGAATTGTCAATAATATATAAATTCCTTTATAGAAAATTCCTTTTCACGCAACACACACACACGACACAATAACTAACCCTTCTTATACTCAATTTTCAATTATCACAGCATAAAACGTTTAATAGAATAAAAATACATTCAGAGTTTGTGCAGCAGAACATTGAATTCAGCTATTGTTTAAGTCACTGACTGTACCTGTAGAACAATCCAAAATATTCTCTGAACAAAAAACTAATTAAATTACTCCACTCGAAATTGTCGTTGTACAGTCACTATCTTTCTGACCTACTAAGCAATGAAAGGAAGGCAAAGGATTCGGTTCAATTGCTTATTATTTGAATCCAAGTTTTTATGATCCAGTTGATTACTCTTACATGTTTAAAAATATTAAGCGAATTAATAACAAATAAATAAAAATAAAAATGAGTTTATTTGACAAAAAAGTACAGTAACACTAAAAACTAAGGTAAAAATAATCGGATACAATTAATGTATTTTCTTTGTAAAAAGACCACTTCCACAGTAGGAATAATTCCGGTATCGCGGGGGACTATACAAACATACAAACAACGGACACAAAGAACACCCAAACCCGGGACAACTAAGTAGTTATAGATCGCACAAAATTTTATCCCGTGTGGGGATCAATCCCACTACACTGGGCACAGTAGCAGTGGCGAGGAGACCACTTTAACCACTCGGTGGCGCGATTGTGAATGCGAATACATAAGGTTTCAGAACCCGAAATGTATAAGTAGAATGTCTTACTCCTACATGTCGCTAGCTGTTGGCTGTTTAGGTCCCTGGTACCTAAAATATAGATGCTATTAGGAAATTCTTCACAGAAAAACTAGATAATACGTTGCCTAGAATGGTATCCGGGATCTTATGATCGGCAGCAACAGATGCCACTCAACCAACGAAGCTATCAGGTCACTGTACTGATCAAACGAAAACAACTCGTTAACATGAATCTACAGCACATTGACTAGATATCTCTAACATAAGAAAGAAAAAAGAAAGCATTAAACTAATGTGTTTTTGAATTCATTCAAACATCTACATTTGACTTAAAAACGAGTTCGTAGAAAGTATTTGATACATAAATAATAACACCTAATACTCGATAAAAGCAATTAGTACGTACGGTTCTCTAATTAATTTAGCGGTCCGCTTGCTTTACTTTGAACCTTATCACCTAAGAAATAAAGCTGGAATATGTGAAGCATATTTAAGTGTTCACACTTGCTAAGGAAGACTATTGTTCTGTAGTTTTGAGTTTAAGATCAACAAGGAGTGTTGTAATAGCAATTTGGGTTCGTTATTACGTCGTCCTCTAGTTTTCTCGTGTATACTGTAGCGAAGAATATGCTTTGCTAATTGGTACTTCTTATGCCAATTGTAAAGAGCCTTTTGGAAGCTTCGTTTACCCTTTAATATTATCTGTTATAGTACGTGCGAGTATATTAAGATAATCGGAGCACGATAAGACTTCTTATTGCATAATAGACTCTTTTTACTCGCAACCGCATAAAGCAGCTATAACTCAGTGAGAGATCGTTGGACTGCCACGGAGTTCGACCTCAAGACTCAACCTCTGACTTGTCGAAGCTACGTGCATATTCAATTAGTTACTAATTGTTTGCACTAACGGTGAAGAAAACACATTTTAAGGAAACCTGCTTGTCTAAGGGTTCCCCATATTATATATTATTCTCGAAGATATGTGAAGTCTGCCAACCCGTACTGGGCTAGCTTGGTGTACTATGGCCAGTACACTATAAGAGGCATTAACCACGCAGCTTACAGCCAGGGCTAGCATTAAAATTATATTATTGTACTGATGGTTGCCCTAATGAAGAATGTTCTGTGTTGTCTAAATTAAGCTTACTTAGTATATACTGTAGTAATAGAGTAAATTTGTATTAATAAACAATTTGTACGATGGCCAGTTGCATCGCATACAACGAGTTAAATTTTCCACTTGCAGCTTCATATGTTTACTCATACTCTCACTAGCCTAGCGTAGCTATGACCTAATCCCTCTTATTATGAGAAGAGACTCGTTCTGAATAGCAAGGCCGTTTCAAACTGAACTCACAAAATTATTGTTACTTTTACCCGTGGCTCTCCTCGCTTAAATATTGGTTATTTAACATCGATGGGGCAACAGGGTACTGTTGCCCAGGTAATCCTAAATACCAGGTTGCCAGGGTAATGTTTCATACAGATGGTAATCTAGTGACACTTTCTAAGGTGAAACATATCCTAATCCTAACTAATATTATAAAAGCGAATGTGAGTTTGTTTGTTTGTTACGCTTTTACGTCTTAACTACTCGACCGATCGTCATGAAATTTCGCATACACGTTGTCAGGGGAGCAGAAAAGGATTTTTTATCCAGAAAAAATATTGTCACTAACCTAAACAATCCTATGTATATTTACGCGACTGAAGCCGCTGGCAAAATCTAGTGAAAAGCAAATCTAAAATATATAGAATTGTCAGATTTTCGAAATGAAAAATATTCTTCAAGTTAATCAATATCTAAGTCTACCTGTATGACAAATGTCTTCGAACCCCATTTAGTGGATCGGGCGTGATTTAGTAACAGACATCTGAACTTTATTACATAATATGTATGTAGTACATATGTACATATGTATTATAAAGTCGCACACCTGTGTCACAAAGGGTATAAAGAGATTTAGTACACCCACATTTTGCCAGCTATGGTTTTAAATCCCACGTAATGCTGGGCAAATCTATTACCGTCAACCGAAAACAGTTAGATACTCGATGCTGCTACTGCGAATTAGATCCAATAATACTGCCCGACCCGGGGTATCAGACCACAGATCTCTTGTAGAGTAGTCTATATTTATACTAAAGTGCTATCCCTTGGAAACATGACTGTTTTTCTAGATGACCTATGTCCTTTTCTATACCCCTGATAACGTGTATGCGAAATTTCATGATAATATCATAAACAAGATAGATGTATCTTTTAGCTGAAACTTAATCAATCTGTCTCAATGTTCTAGAAATTTATTCAATGAGATAAAACGTAAGCTTTATTAGGATTTTATTCTCGTCTTATTGAAACGAACCAATAAATTGCAGAGACACATTATCTTATATAACTTATAGAGGGTATAAATTGGCCATTTTGAATACTTATATTCAGTTATTCTTTGGTATTGTACCGTATTGTCTGGATATAATGGTTCGGCCTAAATCGGTTTTTGAGTGAAGTCTTATAGACGATAGAATTTTCGATGTGAAAGATTCGGGGGTGGTTTTTGCGTGTCATGCTTGTGATTTCGTTGTCTTGGATTTGGGGCTTTGCATATATTTTTGTCGGTGGTGTAAGGGTAAGTGTGCGCTTATGCTTAAGGTGCAAGTGTGTGAAGTTCGATTCCGGTTATAAGTTTTCTGTTAGCAAAGTACGAATCTGGCAATGCATTCCTCTTCGGTGATATATGCGTGGGGCATATCATGTAGGTTCTTTGTTTTCTTTCTGTAAACTGTTTCAGGTTTTGTGACTCTACAAGAGATTCAGCTGATTTAGTCGCAAATAGGAAACAGACAAAGAGTTATTAAGTTGAATGCTAACCATGTAGCAATCAGCTCAGAGTTTGCGGTTGCCTCTGCCAAAACGTTGTTTTAGTTTTTATGTCTACATGACACAAGCAATTCGCAGGTCCATGTGTATTTATTCGAAAGTGTTAAAAATTATATCATCTGTATAGCTAAACACATTGTAATCGCTACAAGGTCTGTCTTTTTCTATTCCTATTATAAATGCAATTTAATATCTTCAGTTTAGGTAGACACAAAACTAAACGCCGCGCCAATAAAGGAACAACTTTCTATAAATTAGACTAGCCCATTAATAAAATGAACTTCAGTAAACACAAAAAGAGATTAATTGAGTAAAGAAAAGCCTCTTAAAGAAATCAATAAGTATTTTCTCCCGAAATTTTTTTGGGTAAGTTTGGACAAAACATTCTGAACACATTTAAGCCGTGTTTCCACTTAGTGCTCCGATCATATCGAAGCAGCAAATTCGTTTCGTTCCCGATTCGATTCGTCCATGCGCTAAATAAAATTAATTCTACTGAGAGCTACCTATTTCCATGACTGGAGGACACAGTTTCGCGTAATAGACATGATAACAGCAGGTTGCGGTTACACATTGTTAAAACTGCACTTATGCGTAGAAGTGTATACTGTATGGCTCCAATCATTTATAACAATTTGCCAATACAGTGGAAAGATATGAACAATAATGCATTCAAAAGACAGTTGAAAGGCTTTTTAGAGCATAAAGCATACTACAATGTAACTGAATTTCTCATTGATAAAATAATGTAAACTGGACTATATTTTCTGTATTTCTTTTATTTTCTGTTGTAGTATATTATTATAATATTTGTTACTATGTATTTTTTATAATTTGAAATATTTAATTCGTTTATTATTACAATTACTAATGACATATGCACGTCTGTGGATGGAATGTGGCAGAACTTTCATATAAACTGTGACAACTAAAATGTAAACCCATGTTCGCATTAATAAATGAATTTGAATTTGAGAGAATACATATGTTTGTTCAGTTATGAACGGTTAGTTTCGGCGAACGATTGTTCATTGGTTCATTCGGTCTATTATTTGAAAGAAATATTCATCATCTTCGTGCGAGCAGCTACTCTGAGCATTCATTCCACGTTATAGTACGTGCGAGAACATTTTCGCTTCGAGATTGCTCGAAAAATTTTGACGCAAGAGACATCAACCAGTTGGTCATCGCCGATAAATCTCTTGGCAATTCTCTCGATTGACTTTTACTTTTGCAGCATCTAGGATGGTGCCACAAAGTATTATGGTACTATCGGACAAATGAGAACAGGACCTACTCCATTCACAATAGGACTTGATCTAGGTACAACTGCTTCGTTAATGCTTCCCTGTAGATGCTAAGCTTTTAGACAGCTAGTTGAGCTTTTGTTTCAGTCAACATTTCCTTCTCTCAGCATATAATGTTCGCTCAGCACGGCAGTGAAAACGTAGCTTTAAGTGAATGAACTGTACGGACCGAGGCTGCATTATTAGAAGACTTGTTGTTCCTAACTAAGGAATAAATTCAATTATGTGGAAACTTCCCTTTGTTTCTCAGGAGTTTGATAAAAGACAAGAGTATTTCGGGCATCTTTAAAGTTTAAATTGGGGTTAGGGTCATCCTATGATGCGGAATGGAGTTTCTGATAAAGAAAATACTGTTATATAACGGCCTTTTGTTTAGTGTGTTTACTGCTCATTGCTACTGATGTTATTCAGTTCTCGATTTGGTGAAATGTTATCTGGTCTTTCTCTAAGGTAGTATTCAGTAACATCGCCAAGTCAGGAATAGAATTGCCTTTTCAAAAACAATCACGGCATTGTCAACGCAATGGAGAATGTCTAACAATTAATTATAACCGATACCCTAGAACTCCAGGAACGGGCCATAAGGTTATGTGGCTGTGACTTGTAGAATCAAGCTACCTTTTTTCTGCTAAAATGGTGGGTTAAAAGACATCAAGACGACGATTTCAAGACATTACAAGAAGGAAGCCTTTGTGTCTGCCTACCTATATTGATACAAACAAATTGTATCGGTGGTCCCTTGCTATAAGTTAACGTTTAGGGCTGATCACGAGGCTTCAAATTCGATCCATGGATTGAATAGTATGCGTGAGTAATAAATAGGCTGTTCGAAAATTCTCAACAAGACGCAGTTTGACCACAGAAAGCAGTTAAAAACTCGATCTTTATGATGATGACTTTTAAAGAAGCTGGCCAAATTTGGCTGTAGTACTCTTCTGCCTACTCCTTCGAAGATATACAGACATTGGTTTAGAACATAACCGCACCTTAAGATACACTTTAAATTAAAGCAGCTGTACTTTTTAGAAATGTTAATTCAAATAAGTTGTATAAAACAAAGTCTTCTTGTTATCAACAAAATATATTCAATTATGTAAATAACTTTTGGCTCTGGCAGTTTTAATGACAGGACGACGCGGTATTCATAGTCATGAAACGTCTCATTATGAAGCTCTTACTATGAATACTGCATCGTGTGTACGTCATGCTTGAAGCCTTAGAAGGAAAGTGTGGGATAATGAGGTTTGTGATCTGCGTACTTGATTTATGGTGGTTATGTGAGTAAATGAGTCATTAGGTCTCTGGTTAATGAATGGTTCGCTTTCATTCAAGTGTAAAAAAGAGAAGCAGCGATAGGGGACTGCCACGCAAAGGGCTTGAGTGCAAGCACTGCTCGCAACTCGTACTTTTAGAAATGATGTATGTTCACGCATCTAACGTGTGGACCACCGCGGCGGGAGACGCGGCGGGCGGGGGACGCACACGTCTGATCGGGCGCACCGCCGCCGCACCCCGAGCGGCTCGCCTACAGATTCGGTCAGCGACGGACGTGTTGTGCGCTCACACAAATATTATATTTTGTAAATCGATCTGTATTAAAGTAATTATTTATCTAAAGCGAGTCGTTCATCATTTTAAATCCTTAAAATTGTGGCGACCGTTTACAATCGCGACTCAAAGCTGTAATCTTCGGATAACCATCGAAGAACAACGGAAAACCGTTACTGGGATTTGAATTTACGGAACAAAGAGATTGGATTGGATTGCTGCTTATGCTGCCTTCTGCCCTGGTGGAGTGAAAACTTTGCTGAGGACTGCTGGAGGACGTCTGGCGGAATACCCAAGGGAAGTTGGCCTTTTATCCTATCCACTATTTCTCATTTTTCCTTTTCGATATGCGTACGGCTTGCCGCTCCGATAGCGTTACAGGATAGTATTTCCAGTGCACTACTTCTATTCTTCGTTGTAATTTACGCTTCGGCTATTGCGAAAGCTTGCCTATAGGTACATACCTATCGCTTTATCATTTTCATTCCTATTTGTCTTTTCAAAAAATTTAAAAGTTAGAAACCCCATTGGATGATGGTTTTAGCTTAAAATTATATTACCAGTTACGCTATTTACTTCCTAGTTAAATATTTAAAATCTAAACGTAGCTATTTATTCAATTTTGCCCAGTCATTTTTTGGTTCGCCTACCCTCCATAAAAAGTTATTAACATACTTAAATATTAACGTTACACATTTATGTAAATTCCAGATTATCTCTTGCGTAGTGCTTGGCTTGTGGTTGGCGAATCCATCAAGCATCCGAGTGGTAACCACGGCAGGGCGGCTGGATCACTGCGTCGGAACCGTTATAACTGGTTTGATCATTTCATTATCTTGCCTAGTTCATTGTTCAATTTCTTTTTTTATTGATTAGTCATGGAAGGAAAAGAATCTTTAAAGGAGCTTGTCAAAAAGCGTAGCATAATCAAAGGTAGGCTAACAAAATTCAAAGATTATGTGAATGTTTTAACCCAGGTAGGTGCGAAAAAGATAACTAGCATTCAAGTTAAAGAAATATCTTTGCGGGTTGATAAATTTCAAGAATTACTGTCTGATTTTAACGTCATACAGTCGGATATTGAATTACTCTCTTCAAATGACGATGAACAGTTAAATGAGCGGGATTCTATAGAATCACAATTCTTTTCTCTTCTTTCCATGGCTAAAGAATTGATTGAATGTGCGAATTTAGAGAAGGGATCGTTACATGACGAAAGTATGTCCAATCAATGTTCACATTCCATGAATTCTATAAAGTTACCTACTATAAATATGCCAAAGTTTGACGGGAACTATTTGAAATGGCTTGAGTTCAGGGACACTTTTGATTCCCTCGTTAATAAAAACGATTCTATTCCATTAATTAATAAATATCACTATCTTAGATCAAGCTTAGAAAATAGTGCCGCTGTCGTTATAAGATCAATTGAGTTTACCGCTGACAATTATGAAAAGGCATGGCAAATTTTGTGTAACCGTTATAATAGTAAAAATATCTTAATAAATAACCACATTAAGTCGTTACTAAGTATTGAACCAATTGTGAAGGAATCATTCAAAGCGTTGCGATATTTAATTGATCACTTATCTAAAAACTTGAGTTCTTTGCACACTCTCGGGCTTGAGATGTAATACTTAACTATAGCTATGACGTATATGTAATCTCTATGTATGTAATCTCTATTATAAAATCTGTTGCTATATCCAAATATACTCAGTGTTTATCCAACATTCATTCGTTTTAGTTATCCCTAATAATCTGGCCTTTGCATGGCGACCGTGACTAAAGGTGTCATGTAGAGTGCGCGAATTCGAGACGGGTGTCCTAATAAGGAACGCAGTGCATAAACATTAATGTGCTCGTGCAAGTTTTAATGATGTTTGAATTCATTATAATTGATTTTGTCTTTGTTGACGCATACAGCACGTATAAATTTTGCAAAAAATGGGTAAAACTGAGTCGAAGGAAGTTGTAATTGCTCAGTCAGCACAAGGAGGCCAGAACCAAGTAGCGCTAGAAGATTTGCGATACCATTTATCGACGACAAATATACTGATGTTGATTTTTGTCTTGATAGCAGCCTGCATACTACTCTATTTAGCATTTCGCATGTATCGGAAATGCCACTTGCGCTGGGCACGCCAAGAATTTCAGAATAGCGCAAGTAGAAGATCGTTCTTTCGTAGACGTGCTGCGTACCCAGATATGAAGATAAACGACGCCGACGTGTGATATTCAAGTGTAGCCATGATATATAAAATGTGTGTCTCGTGAAAAGGTCATCGGACTTGTGGTGTGTACAGTGCGGTTTCTACGGCTCTATATAACTTTTATATGTGCATAATATGTTTTGGTTCATTTCAGCTGCAATATTGGTAATAAGTACATGCATAATATGATATACTATATAAGCATTCATTACGCAGGCATGTAAGTAAACAGTAGAATGGAAGGAATTATTATCCAGTAAATCACTTAGGTGCGTATTTCTTAACTTTACCTAAATAATTTAATTAAGGTACTTACGTTCGTTTATATTGGTAAATTATACTACTAAGTACTTATGAAGGGATTAATATTAAAATTATATTCTATATGGACGAAGAAATTTTACAAAAGTTGTATGAAGAGTTGTAGAAGTAAGAAAATATTTAATAAAAATTGGCCCTTCTCGTAGGACTGGAAACATTTTAAAGAAAAAATTGAGTGAGGCTAAGAGTATTATTCAAAAATATAATTCTTGTATTGATAGTATAAGTAAAAGCATAAATATAAGAGGAGAAAATTTATTATCAAAGTATTGTGAAAATTTTAATAAACTTCATTTAGAAATAGTTAAGTTGTGCCAGGAAAAAGATATTGTAAGAAAAATGGGCAAGTTCGACCTAAAAGTTGCTTTGAATTTATTACCTGCGATGACCGATGAGGTTTGCAATACAAGACAATTTATAGATGGCATTGAGTATTATAGTTCGGTTATTGACGCTGAATCACAAAAAGAATTGATTACGTTTGTGCTGAAAAGTAGATTATCGCAGCATGCGAAATTAAAATTATCTAAAAATTATGAAACTGTCGATGCCCTCTTGAGTGACATGAAGCGTGTTTTACTGCCACAAAAATCAGCTAGTGCTTTACAAAAACAATTATTGAACTTTCGACAGAACGACTTATCTATAGATGATTATGGGAAAATACTGTCGGAAATGTTTGTCGATCTTACAATTACACAGGCCGGTGCAGATTCGGTAAAATATGACGTATTAAAATCTGTTAATGAGAATCAGGCTATTAAACAGTTTTGTGAGGGTCTGCGTAATCGCAGGATTGGCACCGTCATTGCAGCTCAGAAATTTGATGACCTCAAGAACGCAATTCAAGCAGCAGTCGATGAGGATTGCTCATCATCAAACTCAGCAGGTGAAATGTTCCCAATGAGGCGTGGTACTATTAATAACAATAAGTTTAATAACAATTCCAGACAGACAACTTTTTACAACACGCAGAGAGGCTACGGTAGAGGTGCGTATATCAGCGGACCCCAGCCGCGCGGCCGATCGGGCCACTGGTTGCAGCCGCGCATCAGGCAGTGGTTCCAGCAGCCGGCAGCACAAGCGGTACCCAAGGGTAGAGGCTATTACAGAGGTAACTCTAGTAATAATATTACAAATAATAACCCGTTTAGGGGAAATATTCAGCTACTGTCTCGAGAATCACAGCTTTCAGCCAATGAATCGATACCAGCACAGTCTGGTACATTTGAGCAGTGTGAAGAGAGCGAAAATGAGTTTTTTCGAGGTTAAAGCTTATACTGTTTTAGCTAGTGAAAGTAGTTATTGCATAGAACTTTATATCGATAATTCTAGTATATTATGTAGTTTCTTAGTTGATACGGGCGCTTCTATATCAGCCTTAAAATATGAACACGTAATGCAGTTGAATGTTCCAATTTATAAAGAAAACATAATCATAAATGGAATTGGAGGCGAAGTCCGAGCCATTGGATACGTTTATTTACAGTTGTCACTAAATGAACAATGTATTAATCATAAGTTCTATGTTTTCAATTACCTGCCTTGTAAAGCGCATGGAATTTTAGGCCAAGACTTTTTCGGCAAGTATAGATCTGTTATTGATTTTAACAATAATATGTTACGATTATTGTATAATAGAAAAGAAATTATATTACCGCTTACTATTTTAAAACAATATTTAATGAAGTTACCCGCTAGGTCAGAATCTATACATTTTGTTAAAACAAGCCTGACAGAAGATTTCATAGTTTGTGCGAAAGAAATACGACAAGGAATTTTCGTAGCAAGTTCTTTAGTGTCACCAGTTAATGGTAGAATACCAATACGCGTTTTAAATTCCACGGATCATGACGTAACCTTATCAGAATTAAATCTTGATACACAAAGTGCATCGCATTACAATATTTGTGCCTTTGATAAGTGTTCGAATAATTCAACGCGCGTCAAGCAGTTATTTTCGAAATTAAATTTAAATCGCTTGAATAAAGAAGAAAAGATTAATATAGAAAATTTATGTGCAAAATATGCGGATGTATTTTATTTGGAAGGCGACAAATTGTCCACGACAGACATTTATCAACATTCAATAAAGCTAAAAGAAGATGTTAGGCCTATATATTCAAGACCATACAGGCTACCTCATTCATTAAAAAACGAAATTAATAATCAAATAGAAAATATGTTAAGAGAAGGTATTATAGAACCCTGTCAAAGTGAATGGTCAAGTCCTATCTTATTGGTGCCTAAAAAATCAGATAACGAAAATAAAAAATGGAGATTAGTTATTGACTACAGAAAATTGAATAACAATATACAGAATGATAAGTTTCCACTCCCAAATATTACGGAGATATTAGATTCGTTATCTGGTAGTATATATTTCTCGCATTTAGATTTACATCAAGGGTTTTACAACGTCAGTTTAGCTCCTAACAGTCGCAAGTACACTGCATTTTGTTCGGGACAGTTTCAAATGACTCGGATGCCCATGGGACTTAAAACTAGTCCGAGTTCTTTTGCAAGGATGATGACAATGGCCATGACAGGCTTAAATTATGAAAAATGTTTAATATACCAAGATGACCTGGTATGTTTTAGCCGAAATTTAACCACGCATATTAGTAATTTACAGGATATATTTGAGCGCTTACGCAAAGTAAACTTAAAATTAAATCCCCAGAAGTGCAGCTTCTTAGAAAAAGAATTGCTTTATTTAGGACATGTTGTATCTGCCAAGGGTGTGGTACCAGATCCAAACAAAATAAGTGTCGTAAAAAATTATCCCGTACCTACAAATGTTGACGAAGTCAAGCGGTTTGTCGCGTTCGTTAATTATTACCGAAAATTCATTCCAAATTTTGCAGAGAAGGCATATCCATTAAATAACTTATCAAAAAAATGCATAACATTTAAATGGGACTGCGAGTGTCAAAAGTCATTCGATTTATTGAAACAAAGCATTATTTCTCACCCCGTGCTACAGTACCCTAATTTTTCGGAATCCAATCAGTTTATTTTACAAACAGATGCTTCAGGTCACGCTTTAGGCGCAGTTTTGTTTAATAACGATAGTAGACCGGTAGCATACGCTAGTAGAAGTTTGAACAAAGCAGAGAAAATGTACCCGACCATAGAAAAAGAGTTGCTTGCGATTGTTTGGGCAATAAAACATTTTAGACCTTATTTGTACGGCCGTAAGTTCAAAATTCAAACGGATCATAAGCCGCTTATATCTTTATTTAGTATGCGGGATCCCTCAAGTAGATTAATGAAATTTAGGATCATTTTAGAAGAATACGATTTTACAGTAGAATACCTAAAAGGAAAACATAATGCAGCTGCTGATGCACTGTCGCGCATATGCATAACGTCTGATGATCTAAAGGAAATGAATCGAAGTATCAGTATGAATGTAATGACGCGAGGTCAGAGGGCTAAACGAGCACAAGATGCTAGTGTTATTCACGATAGTCAACCGATAACGGATAATTTGAAAATTGTTGAAGTGCAGAGTAAGCCTAAATATTTGACTGAATTACGTTTTATAAAAAATGATGAATACAAGCAATATTATAACTTGAAATTAATAGAATATGAAAGTAAATGCTTTTCATTTGTACCATCAAAAAATTCTATTTTTATTAATCTGGCTTCTCGATCACAATTATCGCCAGGCGAATTTGTGAGGGAGCTGAGTAAATTTTGTATAAAAATTGGAATAAGTGAGTTATATTTTATAAAAAACAATAATAATAATATTTTTGTACACAAGATGGTATCAGAAATAAGTAAAATAAATAATTGGTCAGGGCCACGACTTTGTATTTTAAAAGATGTAGAACGAATAAATAATAAGGATGATCAACGTGTAATAGTTAATGACTTCCACATTTTACCCACCAGCGGTCATGCGGGAATACGGCGAATGATTAGAAATATTAAAAAGTATTATTTTTGGCCAGGTATTGAAGCTGACGTGACAGCTTTTGTTAAAAAATGTGATAAGTGTCAAAGAGAAAAACATTCATCACACTATACAAAAGAGCCTATGATTATAACCACTACAGCGCACTCAGCGTTTGAAAAAGTTTATTTGGATTTGGTAGGTCCGCTGGAAAGAGATTATAATAACAACGTATACATATTAACTATACAGTGTGAATTGACCAAATATATTGAAGCATACCCGTTAATTTCTAAGCAAACTACGGAGGTAGCTAGGAGTTTTGTTCATAACTTTATCCTTAGATACGGCATCCCGAAAGAAATTGCCACCGATAGGGGGACCGAGTTTGTATCGTCCACCATGAACGAGGTAAGTAAACTATTACAAATTAAACAGTTACAATCAACAGCATATCATCACCAGTCTATTGGAGCATTGGAAAATTCTCATAAGCAGTTAGGTAACTATTTAAGGATACAAACAGAAAAGCATACAGAGTCATGGAGTACTTGGCTTCCGTTCTGGTGTTTTTCCCATAATACATCTGTTCATAGTGCAACAAAATTAACCCCTTTTGAGCTAGTTTTTGGAAAAAAATGTATTTTACCATCAAATTTGAACTCAGGTAAAGTTGATCCAGTGTATAACTTTGATAGTTACCCTCTAGAATTGAAATATAGAATACAAATGTCCCAAAAAGAGGCACGAGAAAATTTAATTAATAGTAAAATAATGAGAAAAATTAAATATGATCGTAATATTAACCCAGTATCATATAAAGCCAACGATTTAATTTTATTAAAAAATGAGACAGGTGATAAATTCCAAAGTATTTACTCAGGTCCATATATTGTTATTAAGGAATGTTCACCTAATGTAGAGATTGTTAAGAATAATAAAAGTTACTTAGTACATAAGAATAGGACCAAATTGTATACACCAGCTAGTTCTAATTAATCTATTCTATTTAATTATATTCTAAATTGTTTTTATTTGTTAGAAAACGATATGTAACGTGTATTCTTATTTTTAATTTGGGGTGATTACTTATTGCTTATATTACAGTATACAATCATATTGAACGTGTATTTAATCATTATTTGATTTGTACGAACGAAAATAAAATAAATTTACATTTATTTTATTTTCCTTTTGCGGGAGAGGTGAGATGTAATACTTAACTATAGCTATGACGTATATGTAATCTCTATGTATGTAATCTCTATTATAAAATCTGTTGCTATATCCAAATATACTCAGTGTTTATCCAACATTCATTCGTTTTAGTTATCCCTAATAATCTGGCCTTTGCAGGCTTCCTACTGATCAGTGGGATGTTTTGTTGATATTCATAGTTTCAGCAAAGTTGGACTCCACCACTGGTATAAAATGGGAAGAATATAGAAATGGTCTATCGGATTTACCAACGTTAGATCAATTTTATTCATTCTTACGTAACCGAGCAGACATCTTGGAAACAACGCATTATAATAGATCCGATAAACAGGAACATAATAATTGGCGAATTATGCACTCTCAAAATAAAAGACAGGTGAAATCTTTTTTGGCTGCTTCGGATTCAACGGGAAAATATCAGTGTGTTGTTTGTAGCCAGAATCATTTTGTTTATGAATGTCCGAAGTTCAAACAAATGAACTATGACGATAGAATGTGCGAAGTAAAAAGATTAAAATTGTGCACTAAGTGCTTACGTAGTGGCCATAATAGTTATCAGTGTCGTTTAAAGGGTTCTTGCAAAATATGTAAAGGTAAACACAACACTTTGGTTCATAAAGATAACTTGAATACTTCTTCAGAACAAAATGCAAATAGTCAACAAAATGAACCGGTTACGTTATCAGCTACAACGATGACTCATACGTTATTGTGTACGGCGCAGGTAGAAATCGTTAATGAGTTGAACAATAAAAAGGTTAAGGCGCGAGCATTATTGGACACTGGTAGTCAATCGTCATTTTTAACCGAAGCTATGAGAGAGAAATTAGGGTTCAATAAGAATTATAGTGAAACCTTAAAGGTTTGCGGTCTTAATAATATTAAAACTAACATTTTAGGAAAGTGTGTCGTAACGATTAAATCTTGTTCATCTACGTTTAGCACTCCAGTCTCTTGTTTATTAGTGCCCACGATAACAGGTATTTTACCCAGCGTTGAAATAGACATTTGCGAGTTAGATATTCCGTGTGGTATACAACTAGCAGATCCAAGGTTCTTCCAGCCTTCCACTATAGATATGCTTTTAGGAGCTGACGTTTTTTGGAACATTATTGGGACAAATCAAATTAAGTTAGGGTCTAATAAACCTACTTTACAAGAATCACAATTAGGGTGGTTAATAGCCGGCCCACTCGGTAACAGTCAATCCAAGTCTGAGGTCTATTGTTATTTCAATCAGTTTTCGAATATTGATAATTCCCTGAAGAAGTTTTGGGAGATTGAAGAACTACCTGCAGAGACAAAAACATACTCATTAGAGGAACGGTTTTGTGAAATTGACTTTATAGAAAACACAACTCGCTTATCCGACGGTCGGTTTTGTGTACGTATGCCCTTAAAGGAACCTGAAACTAGTCTTGGTGATTCATATTACATGGCTAAAAAACGTTTCTTAAATTTAGAATTAAAATTAAATAAAAATCCGAAACTTAAGGAGTCATACACTAGATTTATAAATGAATACAAAGAATTAGGTCATTTAATTGAAGTAGATCGCCCAAGATTTGGCAATTACCTTCCACATCACTGTGTACTTCGCGAGAACAGTGAAACGACGAAATTGAGAGTAGTGTTTGACGCCTCAGCCAAAACTTCATCTGGGAAGTCATTAAATGACATACAGGCTGTAGGTCCAGTAGTGCAGTCCGATTTATTCTCAATTTTGTTACGATTTCGCGGGCACAGGTTTGTTCTCTTAGGAGATATTGAGAAAATGTACCGACAAACGGCCTTGCATGAATCTCAACGTCACCTTCAGTTAATTTTGTGGAGGGATTCATCCGTTAGTACGGAACCAAATAATAACGGCAATTTAAAGATTCTACAATTAAATACAGTAACGTATGGAATGGCCAGCGCTCCGTTTTTGAGCACCAGATGTTTATTACAGTTAGCTAAGGAGTGTAATGATGACGTTATCGCGAACATAATAAAAAATGATTTTTACATTGACGACTTAAATACGGGTGCGAATAGTGAAAGTGAATTACAGCATATATATGTGAATGTTAAGAAAATTTTGGATTCAGCATGTTTTCCCTTAAGAAAAATTCGTACTAACTGTTTGCAGGCACTTGATTGTGATGATAGTGTATTCGACCCGGTAGATTTGACTAAAGAATCCAGCGTGCTAGGTTTGAATTATTCTCCAAAACTCGACATCATTCAGTTTCCCTCGAAAGTGGAATCGCCACCGCAAATTGTTACAAAGAAAGTTGTAATAGCTACTATTTGTAAAATATTTGATCCGTTGGGATTAATTTGTGCATGCATTATTAAAACTAAAATATTTTTACAGCAATTATGGGTCATTAAATTAAATTGGGACGACCCCATACCACAAAATTTATTAGATAAGTGGTTAAAATTTATTTCTAATTTGCACTACATTTCTAATATTAAAATTAGCAGAAATGTTCTTTGCGATAACCCTATGTCAATAGAATTACATTGTTTCGTTGATGCGTCACAGAAAGCATATGCCTCATGTGTATACTTACGGTCAATGAATGACAAAAATGAGGTCACTGTTAGGCTTTTATGCGCCAAGGCACGAGTTGCACCCTTAAAACCTATTACTATACCAAAATTGGAATTACTCGGTACTTTGCTGGGCGCTAGATTATGTGATAAAATTATACAGTCATTACGATTTAATATAACTTACAAAACTATTTGGACAGATTCGACAGTTGTCTTAGGATGGTTAAGAACTGATGTAAGAAATCTTAAAATGTTTGTCTGCAATAGGGTTAATGAAATCAACGAGCTAACAAGTGGTTTTGAACACAGGCATGTACCTACGAATATGAACCCAGCTGACTTGGCCTCAAGGGGGGTTGAACCCCAGGACCTTTTATCTTCTTCTTTGTGGTGGGAAGGTTCTTCTTTCCTACAGAAGGAACGTTCAGAGTGGCCACAGAATTCTTTCGTAGTTCAAAACTTACCTGAGTTAAAGGTACATTCGTTGATAACTGCAGTAGACAATTCTGATGACGGTAGTTTATTTATAGATTTCAAAAGGTACTCCAGTTTCAACAAATTAAGTAGAACATTTGCGTATGTGTTACGTTTTGTTAACAATTGCAATAAAAACAAACATAAATATTCAGGCCCTATAAGTTCAGATGAAATAAATAATTCAGTGATGTTACTAATAAAAAAATGCCAATTACAATCGTTTTCATTTGAAATTGGGTTACTTAAGCAAGGAAAACAATTACCACAAAAGAGTAAATTACTACAGTTGACTCCATTTGTAGATTCAAACGATATAGTTCGTGTGGGTGGTCGTTTAGGAAACTCAAATTATAATTTCGATAAGAAGCACCCTATACTATTACATTCAAAACATCATTTTACCAAGTTATTAATGATTAATGAACATATACGTTTGTTCCACGCAGGTCAACAGCTGCTGTTAGCGTCAGTGCGTGATAAATACTGGCCTATTGGTGGAAGATATTTAGCGCGGCAAGTAGTTAGACAATGTATTATTTGCGTTCGCCTACGAGCGAATACGATGCAGCCAATAATGGGTCATTTACCTGAAGCGCGTACGAATGCTTGTTTTCCTTTCTACTCGTGTGGAGTTGACTTTGCTGGACCTTTCATGATTAGTAACCGGAAAGGACGTGGTAATCGTATCACTAAATGTTACTTATGTTTATTTGTTTGCCTCAGTACAAAGGCAATACATTTGGAACTGGTGAGTGAACTAAGTACTCAAGCTTTTATTTTATGCCTAAGGCGTTTCATATCACGTAGAGGAAAATGTCATGAGATTTTTTGCGACAACGGCAGGAATTTTGTGGGTGCAAACAATGAACTAGGTAGGTTGCTTAGATCCAGCCGTCAGTCTGTTAGTGATTATGCTACTTCAGAAGGAATAAAATTTGTATTTAGCCCCGCATATTCTCCCCACTTCGGTGGTATATTTGAAGCTGGAATTAAATCAGCAAAATTTCACCTAAAACGTGTAGCTGGAAATGCTACTTTGACGTTTGAGGAGCTAGCAACGCTATTTGCGCAAATCGAAGCTATCCTTAATTCACGTCCGCTGACTCCTCTCTCGTCCAATGTTACTGATCCTTCTCCTCTGACCCCAGGCCACTTCTTAATTGGGAGACCACTTACGTCTATTCCGACGAAGGCCATCACTGCTACTAGACCAAACAGATACGAGCTTATTGAGAAAATAAGGCAGCACTTCTGGGAGCGATGGCGCCTCGAGTACATCTCCGAGTTGCAGCAGCGCACCAAATGGCGCACCGAGCAACAAGGCCTCGCCTGCGGGGACGTGGTAGTATTGAAGGAGGACAACTTACCGCCATTACAATGGCGGATGGGTCGTGTGTGTCGCCTCTTCCCGGGGGCCGATGGCGTCAGTAGGGTGGCTGACGTCACTACTTCGAGGGGCATTATACGAAGGGCTATCAATAAACTATGTCTTCTGCCCACTTCAGAATCGAAAGATGACAACGAACCAGAGGGAGTCGTCTCCAGGCTCCGGACCTCGTCTACTTCTTGAAAGCTAAAGCTTTCAACGCGCCGGAGGATGTTCACGCATCTAACGTGTGGACCACCGCGGCGGGAGACGCGGCGGGCGGGGGACGCACACGTCTGATCGGGCGCACCGCCGCCGCACCCCGAGCGGCTCGCCTACAGATTCGGTCAGCGACGGACGTGTTGTGCGCTCACACAAATATTATATTTTGTAAATCGATCTGTATTAAAGTAATTATTTATCTAAAGCGAGTCGTTCATCATTTTAAATCCTTAACAATGTATATTATACAATGATCGGTTAAGCAAAACATCGTCAGGAAACATGTATATATAATATATAATATAATATATAATAATAATATATGTTTTAATATAATATAATATATAATATAACCCCAAAGGAGCTACAAGTGCGTTGCGTTTAAAAAGGAATGAAGGAGGGAAAGGGCAAAGGAAAGGATAGGAAAAGGATCGGGGTAATTGAGTCCGGGCACAGCAGTGTTATTTATAAACAGGGCTGATATTGTTTGTGGTTGGAAGTTTTAATCTTCAGTAGAACGATCGATTCGGTTTAGCTTGAGTTTAAGTACAAGTACGAATACAATATGTTCCTATTGTTAAAACACTTTTCATTTGTTCACTCATACACTTTTATACTCCTATTGCTGATTGTGGTAATATTCTGCGTTCAGTTAATGATCAGCCCATTGCGATTGATGAATAATGTATATCGAACACTTATGGCCGGCATTGAATTGATTCTAGGAAGTAACTACCATTTGTTTTAAGATGCACTAACTCACGACTGTATGTCCCTGAAGTGTAGTGATGCGCAAATCTGCAACAGTGGCCTCAGATGCACTCAACTTCATCTGCACTTCTGCCAAACTTGCCTATAAAGAGACGATATGTTTTAACAGGCTGGTGACGTCGACGTGATCGAAGGTGACGGGTGGTAACTTGTGTAAGTCCCTCGCCACAAATGTCAGAACGTCATTCAGATCGGTCTCCTTGAATAACGTGATGATGTCTTGTAGACTCTTTCTTGTCCCGTCACGTCAACGAGACACCATCTGGTCGATCTTGTTCAGTGACCGGAACACCAGCTGCTTAGCAGCTGCAATCTCTTCCTCGCTGAAGTTCGTAGCACAAATCTGGATGACGGACACCTCGTCCATCACGTCCATCACGTCCAGTTTCTGCTGCACGAACGCCAGCAGTTCATTTGCCACGAGTGTGTCACTCATGGTAACACAAATGACGAGCGTCGGCTCGCGCCGCGCCTCACAATATTATTAAATTATTATATTCGCTGCACACGTTCGAGCGCAAGACAAATATAACAAATGGGTAACATTTTTGTCTGTTTAATTAAACAAATATATTTCTTTTGTTACAGGTAAGCGTTCCTTCCGTTTATCCTGCCTACTGGACATGAGCCTTTCAGAGGAGTTTCTGAACCATTCACGTTATGAATCATGCCTTCCTTGATACAGGTAATACTTTTGTTTTCTGCCAATGGCCTTTATACGTAGTCTCGGCACCGTATGCCCTTTGGATTTCGCCCCTTCTGATAAAATGTTCTGTTCGCCCCTTATTCGTGTCCACGATTGCCCCTTAGCAGGGGGGAACGGCATATTAATTTATTTTGGTGTTCAAGATTTTTATAGAAATTTCAAGTATCTAAGTACAGTCAGCCAAAATAAAATAATGTAATACTGAATATACTGATAAAGTATTATTTAAATACTCAATTTGTAATCGTAAAAAACAATATTTCATTTGAAATGTAGCTAATTTAATACAGACATACACATCCCAAACTTTTTGATCAAAATCTTCGAACACTCATTCTCTACGCTAAAACTTTTCAAATAGACGGAGTCACATTTCATTTACGAAATAGCATTAATTAGTAGCTACTCTTCTTTATCCTTTTAGTTTAATACTTCACATATATGTGAAATAGATGCCCGACATACAAAAACCAAAATCCAACATGCTGATCGCTAACGTTTCTGACTGTACTTTTCATCAGCTATTAATCGGGGGCGAAACTGAGTAGGTATCAAAAATGCAACGCGGCGAACGGGGCTAATCAGGGGCGAAACTCAAGGGGCGAACAGAGGCGGCACCTATAACGTATAGGTGCCGGCTCTGTTCGCCCCTTGAGTTACTTAACTTTATATTTTAGATTTGCACGTTCATAATCTAATCTGAGGACCTTGACATATACTGAAACCGTAATTATTAGCAAACCGGTTCGTGGAACGGTTACACGAGGGCTAAATAAAACGCTTCAAATGAATGACTGCTACAATATAACGCGCTGAGCGTACCTATTAAAATCAAATCAAATTAAATCGCTAAATAGGTGTACGCATAAACGTTTTAAATACATTACAAATTTGCGAACATTGTAGCCCTTTCCAGGCGCTGCAAAAATAAGAGATGTGTGATTTTATTACATACTAATTATTTAAAAGTATTCTGCACACGGCGTCGCCCGCGTAGAAAACACAGAAACCAGAAAGTATCTACATACCAATTTTCAAGTTACTTTCATACAAAATTATATCAAAATCTGTTCTGCAGTTTAGCAAAAGGTTTAACAAATAGATAAACTTACTTCCACATCATTAATGTAAGTATAGATAATTAGTAAAGCGAAGCGAAAAGTGTTGAACACAGTGTCCTACAATCTTTAAACTCTTAAAACGATTTTGTTCAAACTCCATAAAAGAGATTTTCTTTTCGGTTTCGTTCACCTTTAACCTCTACTTAACCGATATAATTATAAAACGATTTTTGTTAATTACCGTTCTTAACGGCTATTTTATTTAACCTTTAATGATATACTGTCTTGAATTTAAGGTCAATTGTCATTTAAGTACTTGAGGTAAATTACGTTTGAAAAAGTAAGAGAATTAAAAAAATATTGATTAGGCATTGTACTTGCGGTCGAGAGATCATGGATAAGAATCCCACCTATGTATGTACCTATGTACCTACTACCAACGTACACCAACGCCTAACACAAGCATTCTAGCTTAGCTGGAGGTGCAACAAGCAACTAGTTATTTGTAACCAAAGACGGTAGTAATAATTTTTTTGTTTAATTTACCTCGCATTTTGCGTATGCGAGAGAAAGAGAGAAAACATGATTGTTGGCAATTTTATTGGAAATTATAGCATGCCCTCTGTTAATAAATTGTTTATGACATTTAATTTACTATTTAACTTAGTTTGACCTCTGTTTACACTTATTAAATAATAAATAAAGGTGATAGCGAATCAAAATGATGAAATGTGACCTAGCGGCAACTTAAACTAATCTCAATATCAAACTATCTAAATGCAAACGAAGTTGTAGGTTACAGCTGTTAGCTTGAAACCGGGTTACATCATGCTGGCCAACACGCATGGAGCCGGGATGAGAGCACTAAGGTTTGATCCTATTACGCGGAACTCGGAAACAACTGGCGACAAGTTATCTAGGCCACCCCTTTAGCTATACAGGCTGAATGGTAAAAGACTGGACATATTGAAGGAGGGTATTCAGTACTCGATTCTGGAAACGAATATCTAAGAAAATTAGGTACTTTAAATTTGACCTAGTTATCCAATAAAACTTAATGTGCTCTTGCGCATATATCATAACTAAATAAAATCTCTGCCCCCGACCCCCGCTACCGCACCCCACACTCTCCCAAATTTGCACCACCGCCCGTCCTTTTCTTATCAAAGGTCATTAGCCTCGGTAGCAGCTGTGTGCGATGCGCGTAGTGTCCAAATTTTATGGATATTTCATACAAATTTTTATAAAGGTTTTCTTTGCAGGTTAAACAGATTTTACTTTTTTATTTTTTATACGTTACGTCTGACGATAAATTATCATGTCCTTAAGTATGTACAATGTTTAACCAGTCACACTGTATACTACCGTGTAGCTGTGGATGCAGCAGCGAGAGCCTTGTGGGGAGTCTGTTGCCATGCAGAGGTCTCGAGTTCGATCCCAAGGCAGGCAAAAATATTTCCGGTTCTACCCACAAGAATAAAAAAAATCTTGGTAAGAATAAAAAAAATGTTGATGAAGTTATGATAGTTTGATAGCTAGTGGCTCAACTGACGTAGTTGAGCCACTAGCTATCAAACTATCATAACTTCATCAACATTTGTTTGATATTTTTACGTGATGCCGGAAAACAAACAGATAGGTAGAAAAACTCTGAAAGAAGTTTTCTACTACCAACCGTTTCTAGTCTGAAACTGTTAAACAGACGTCTGTCTGTTTTTAGTCGATCCATTTAATATTTAAAACCATCTATAATTAACTTATCATTACGGGTTCATAGAGATTACCCGAGTCAGCTATTAGTGTTGTTTAAGTATAGATTAGACTGCATGATATTGATAAGTCAATAAAATGGAAAATGCTATATCTGAGTGAAAATAATGTATACGGATATATTCGTCGCGGTTTTCCATTGTACAGGGGCTATATTATGTGACACTTAAATATGACCACACTTTTCTGTTACACGCTGTATAGGCAGACAAGGTTCTAGAGATAAGCATATTCAAGCAAATAAAACTATCTCTTCAGTAATATAATATTAAGTCTTAAATTATGAAATGGCCGTTCACGTCCTATATCCAATAATTATTATGTGGTATTAATAACATGTTTTCTTATTAAAATATATCAATAACCTTAAATACAATTTGTATTTAAAGTTATATAGCTTAGTGTTTACCCGTAATCGTTGTATCAATTCGCCATAATTACATGATGGTTGATATTTCTGTTAATTTGACTTGTAATTTACAGAAGAATATTTTTTATTATTGTTGGCCTTTTCAAAAATAACCGAATGTTTTTTAACAAAGACACCGATTTCATAAATATATATAGATATTAATGTTAACAATTTTAACAGCTTAAATAAAGGCCTGCATGACTCTAATGGACCGGCGGCGCGACATATTACTCTAACACATTTTATTTTGGGATATAAACGATTTATTTATTTCTGTCGTATTGCCTCATAGTAAAATTCCATATCTAAGGACTGAGCCAATATGTCCATGGTATGCTATTAGAGCAGTACTTTCATTTTTCTGTTTTAACTTTTAAAAGCATACACAAATCTGTTTACTCGGTTACAAACGTATTTTAATTGAGCTTTCCAGTTAGGTACAGTGTAAACACTGTAACTGGGAAACCCGATAAATCGAGTATTATGCTAAAGAATGTTGTTTCGTTTACACACGATATTTCTTGACCGCGGTAACTTATTTTTAAATCACTAATAATGGCTTTGTAATTTTTAAACTGAATTATTTACGTTTTTGTTTGTATGTAAGGATTTAAGTAATATAGGCAATACCAATTAATTTTTTTGCAATCAAAGCCGCAGGCAAAAGCTACTTTTTTGTAAAAGACAACTCCTGCGCTAGAGATCGTGTTATGTCGCGAAGAACTTTACAAACATTCATATATTATCGTCTTACACCAAATTTAAAGCTTCAATAATAGAGAAATCAGCATTTCAATATTTATTTTAATAACAGGTTAGTAAATATTATATCACACGATTGGAAACAATAAATTAAAAAAGATCGGATGCGTATTATGTTTGGTTTTTGTAAATATTAAAACAATACTAGAGAATTGTAGTAGTGTTTCTTTTTAAGAAAATACATCTCCCTCACTAGGTTCAATTTCTGTGATGCAAGGGACTTTACAAACATTTAAACAACGTTCATAAATAACACCTAGACACGGCACAACAAATAATAAATCACAAATATATTTGTCCCGGATGAAGATTACATACACAACTCTCGGCACGACGGCAGTGGCGAGGTGACCATTTACAACACTAAGCCATGCGTGTAGTCAAGTTTGCCTGTGTCTTGCTACCACTCTTTCATCTGGCTCATTTATATTTGCCTTAATTATTCTGCCTCCATGGCGTAGCGGTAGTGAATGCGACTGCTGTGCATGAGGTCTAGGGTTAGAATCCTGGGTCGGGCCAACAAAAAAAGTTATTGGGTTTTCTGTTAAGAAATCTCAATAACAGCTAGCTAGTGGCTCAACTGACGTAGTTGAGCCACTAGCTATCAAACTATCATAACTTCATCAACATTTGTTTGATATTTTTACGTGATGCCGGAAAACAAACAGATAGGTAGAAAAACTCTGAAAGAAGTTTTCTACTACCAACCGATTCTAGTCTGAAACTGTTAAACAGACGTCTGTCTGTTTTTAGTCGATCCATTTAATATTTAAAACCATCTATAATTAACTTATCATTACGGGTTCATAGAGATTACCCGAGTCAGCTATTAGTGTTGTTTAAGTATAGATTAGACTGCATGATATTGATAAGTCAATAAAATGGAAAATGCTATATCTGAGTGAAAATAATGTATACGGATATATTCGTCGCGGTTTTCCATTGTACAGGGGCTATATTATGTGACACTTAAATATGACCACACTTTTCTGTTACACGCTGTATAGGCAGACAAGGTTCTAGAGATAAGCATATTCAAGCAAATAAAACTATCTCTTCAGTAATATAATATTAAGTCTTAAATTATGAAATGGCCGTTCACGTCCTATATCCAATAATTATTATGTGGTATTAATAACATGTTTTCTTATTAAAATATATCAATAACCTTAAATACAATTTGTATTTAAAGTTATATAGCTTAGTGTTTACCCGTAATCGTTGTATCAATTCGCCATAATTACATGATGGTTGATATTTCTGTTAATTTCAAAGAAGCAATACTGGCATGTCCTAATGCATACATGAAAAAAAAAACATAGAACTGGCCTATAAAAATGGCTGGCCTTGCTGATTTCAGCATGAATAGGCCAGCTCGACCGGTGGAAGACTACCCTCTCACAGAATATCGACGTGAAATAGCAGTATTCCTACTATTGTGTTTCGTTCGGTGAGTGATAATGCCGGTGCCCCAAACACCCTCTTTCCCCTTTCCTGGTCCTTCTCCTTCCCACTTCCTTTCCTAAAAGGTCGGCAACGCGCAAGTGATGCCTCTGGTGTTGCAGGCGTCCATAGGGTATGGTCAGGTAGGCCGTATGATTGTATACCAACATAGATGACTAAAAGAATTTTAAAAAAATTGTTTTTATGAAAACCACAACGTTGCCGGTTATCTCCATACAAAGCGGCAACTTCATATTTCGACCCGTATTACATATAGACAGATGGATAACAAACGACACATATCTAATCGGAATCTAGTGTGATTTAGTACCGTGTCCCGCGACACAAATGCATCAAACAGCCGACCACAACGAGCCACTCTAAATAGGCAAAATTCTGGCTAATTCAGCGCCGGCGACACTGGAATCAAGTTTCGGCTTATTAAATGCTTATGCAAAACCGTGATTGGTACTTTGCCATCCGACCTCGACGGCTTTGGCAGGAATTGGTTGCACGCATTTGTGTTGTATTAATGGCGGAAAATTCGTATCTGTGTCTGGATTAATCAACCTCGTTCTAACGCGTAGTTGTTGGTGGTGTAAAGCTAGAATACTTGAATTTTACTATTATGTTGCACCGTACGAACGCATTTACTACGCTGATACTACGGTATTAGCCTGGTAAGTGCGTTTCGGATATGTTTTCCAGATTTATCATTTTGTATAATACTACCAGCTTATATGGTAAGACTGCCCTCCTAAAATTAAAAGCTATTTGGTTAATTGATTAAACATTCACAGTATGATCTCTGGCCTTTGCACGAAATTTTATCATGTTAAGTTCAGCGATTTCGAATAATCTTTGCCTATTAATCTTCGATATAAATATTCTATTTGAGTAATGTTAAACGGCCCAACAAATAAATAAACTAACATTCATATTTACAATGTTAGTAAGGATAATGAGGAGACCTTATAGGGTACTTATCCGTATCAATCAAATTTGTCTTTGTCACGTATGTCCGTTCGGCGGAGATGTGAGCGCTTGCACTACATATTCACTGAGAAACATGACGCCTTCCTAATTTGTGTGGTTGACGTGATGCAGCCGACACTAATAGCACGTGAACCAGTGCAGAAAATATAAGAGTGTTGCAATGTTATAGAGGGCAGGAATTGTAAAAGATGTACTAAGATAGTTTGAGCATGTGGAAGAAATGGACGACAAACGATTGACTACAAATAATTATAATAATAATAATAATCCTCCAGACCGATTTCGGTCACGGCGGCCAATCTTAACGGAGACTGGCCATCTACGCAGGAGATATTATAGTGCACAAGCGTGTGTGCAAACACAAGTGCGCTCTCTGTTCCCTAACTCTTATGATCCGATGGGACGGTAATCCGACACGATCGGAGAGTGATCAGGCGCAGGACCAACGGTTTTACGTGCTTTCCGCACGGAAGTGTCCAATACCGCCAACTTCCTAATTCCGGGCTGTTATTGAGATTTCTTAACAGAAAACCCAATAACTTTTTTTGTTGGCCCGACCCAGGATTCTAACCCTAGACCTCATGCACAGCAGTCGCATTCACTACCGCTACGCCATGGAGGCAGAATAATTAAGGCAAATATAAATGAGCCAGATGAAAGAGTGGTAGCAAGACACAGGCAAACTTGACTACACGCATGGCTTAGTGTTGTAAATGGTCACCTCGCCACTGCCGTCGTGCCGAGAGTTGTGTATGTAATCTTCATCCGGGACAAATATATTTGTGATTTATTATTTGTTGTGCCGTGTCTAGGTGTTATTTATGAACGTTGTTTAAATGTTTGTAAAGTCCCTTGCATCACAGAAATTGAACCTAGTGAGGGAGATGTATTTTCTTAAAAAGAAACACTACTACAATTCTCTAGTATTGTTTTAATATTTACAAAAACCAAACATAATACGCATCCGATCTTTTTTAATTTATTGTTTCCAATCGTGTGATATAATATTTACTAACCTGTTATTAAAATAAATATTGAAATGCTGATTTCTCTATTATTGAAGCTTTAAATTTGGTGTAAGACGATAATATATGAATGTTTGTAAAGTTCTTCGCGACATAACACGATCTCTAGCGCAGGAGTTGTCTTTTACAAAAAAGTAGCTTTTGCCTGCGGCTTTGATTGCAAAAAAATTAATTGGTATTGCCTATATTACTTAAATCCTTACATACAAACAAAAACGTAAATAATTCAGTTTAAAAATTACAAAGCCATTATTAGTGATTTAAAAATAAGTTACCGCGGTCAAGAAATATCGTGTGTAAACGAAACAACATTCTTTAGCATAATACTCGATTTATCGGGTTTCCCAGTTACAGTGTTTACACTGTACCTAACTGGAAAGCTCAATTAAAATACGTTTGTAACCGAGTAAACAGATTTGTGTATGCTTTTAAAAGTTAAAACAGAAAAATGAAAGTACTGCTCTAATAGCATACCATGGACATATTGGCTCAGTCCTTAGATATGGAATTTTACTATGAGGCAATACGACAGAAATAAATAAATCGTTTATATCCCAAAATAAAATGTGTTAGAGTAATATGTCGCGCCGCCGGTCCATTAGAGTCATGCAGGCCTTTATTTAAGCTGTTAAAATTGTTAACATTAATATCTATATATATTTATGAAATCGGTGTCTTTGTTAAAAAACATTCGGTTATTTTTGAAAAGGCCAACAATAATAAAAAATATTCTTCTGTAAATTACAAGTCCATATGATGTCAACCAGCCTACATAAAAAATAGCAGTTGTATGTGTATAGAAATATACAATAAAATTCCAAAATCCATACGAGAATTAACCCTTTTAAGATTTGTAAACACTTTTAAGAAATGGCTCACAGATAAATGTTTTACACAGTAGCCGAATATATTATGTCTTATAAAGGTTAGGAGGATATGTAAATAACAATATAGTGGTAATGGTATGGTATTTCATTTGTAATAATTAGTGTATATAACTCATGTAACTTTTGTAAAAATTTGCTCGCCTATTGTATGGCAAAGCATGTGAAACACAAACCATGTATCGATCAACTTTAAAACCATGTTTTATGCAAATAAAGATTTATTATTATTCTCTTTATTTAAATATTATTATTATTATTAAAAAATCAAATCTTTGCTCGTTATAATATTAGTATAGATAAATTAACTTTGACGGATTAGATCGGCGTCATTCTTGTTTTTTTGGCTGAAAGTACCCTGAAAAGCGTGCATAAATAATTTTATGTAAAAAAGATTTTTAAGCGTGAATTGCCTTTGTGTAATTGTGTTACCTTTAAAAGTTACGAAGGTTTCCCTACTGCCTTTTAATGCCATCCATCACAGCTGACACGAAGAAGAACATATTGGCAGAGGTATTATAAAAGTCTTTTCTGCAAAACTTTGTTGAGCTATTTATTTAGGCCTCTTGTGGACAAATTAACTGTTGTATGCGTACACGTGTTTTAGCAGAATGTTTAATTTTTGAGGAAATCAATGTATTGGTTATTTTTTATGATTTATTGTTTGGTTGTAAGAAGAATATTAATTAAGGAGGATAATTTTGTTATATGTTTGGCTTGCGAATGGTATTGATAGTGATTTTCTGGGGGCCAATGTCTATGGTTTCAGAGATGGTTGAAAGGTCTCTGGTCGGGCAAAGTGTTATAGAGTTTGGCCTGTAAGAATGTAATGGTAGTCTGTTATAAAATTCTAAATAGTAGCATGAAGTTTCTAAATGGGTTCGGTGGGACGTCTTACTTTGGACCTAAAAGCAATGCTGTTAAAATGTGTAGAAAGCTTTGCATACTAATTTCGAGATGTATAAATATATGTCTACCACATTTGCTCCTCGTTGCTAGTGTGCTACGCTTTGCCCGTCCCAGGCATCAAACACGGGATTTTAACATCGCCAGCAAATATAATTGCAAACTTATGCCAGGAAACCAACGAAGCTTTTATGAGCTCACAAATGTACATAATTATGGCAAGCCGCTTTTAAAGACTGTTCACAAGGAGCCAAAAGCAAAAACTTGATCTCATTTAAAATGTAGGATTTCTGTAAACTTGACATAAACGAGATAGAACATTACGCTGAAGTCAGAATATGTTTACAGTTATAGAAAATTATGGTAAAATGGACGAAAAGCTTTATCATTTTAACCTTTATATGAGACAACATCCATTCTAAGCGTTCCCTGTATCTTGAGGGACCGTACACATATGGATACAACGAACACAAATAAAACCCAGACTAGTGATGTGTGTAATTCCATTCACATGATATTCAATATAATATATTGAATATCATGGGAATGGAATTACATATTATGTAGTTGTGGCCTTAGTATGGACACAGTGCATGTATTAATGTATAGTGTTAAAAATCATTTCATATTATAAAACAAAGCCCCACCGTGTCTGTCTGTCTGTTCGTGATAAACTCAAAAACTACTGAACGGATTTTCATGCGGTTTTCACCAATAGACAGTGATTCATGAGGAAGTTTATGTGTATTATATATAATTTGTTAAGAGTTTATACTACTCATGCGAAGCCGGGGCGAGTCGCTAGTACATTCTAATATGAATCATTTGCTATTGTGCACATCTCTAAGCCAAACGCGATCCAATTGCTTGAGGATCACACAGATCCCAGGTTTGTCCCATCTCATGTTAGAATACGCAATACTGGGCGAAGTACGAGCCAGTAGAAGATATTCTAAATAGGAATTATTTTTACTGCAATTGATTGTTGCAATAGGTATACTGGCTGGCAATAACAGCCATAATATAGAATGTACGTCACCATTTTGCATATGGCTATCCAAAGAATAACTTTTGGAATGGCCAATGCATTCATATGTTTAGCTGAAAACATTGTTATTACATTATTATGTCAGTAAAATCTATCGCCAGTTTAGAAACCTCTTACGCGAAATATGTTTTGCAATACCTGACTAAAAGATTGCAATTTTTAAAACTGGGCTGTAACCCATCATATACATATTTTGTGGCCTTATAAATAATCACCACAATTACACGACATCTATTTGTATACGAATACGGTAATTAAAAATATATAGTACACTTAATTACGATCACACGATGAAAAAGAAATACCAATTACGATCCTTTTTCATTTCGAAATTACGTTAAAAAGACTCATAAGCACTATAACCACAGTTCGTGCCGATACCGGTCCAACACCTTGTTTTCTTTTAATCACCATATAAAAACCATTTAAACTTTAATTTTAATAAATTAACTTCCTCAATGTTTACTCATGTCAGTAAACAAAGGTTCTGAAAGTCCCGGCCCAAATTCTCTTTTCCCCGCATACCCTTCACACAACATAAAATGACATGCTATTGATAGAACTTTTTCAATTTATTTGACGCTGAGCACTTAAGTTTTAATTACTTTTACGGGTTAGAGTGTCCAAGTCGGAGGAAAGAAATGCCGACGCACACTCCATGTCATTGTATCAGAATTAATCTTCCCAGCAATTAATTGAATCCGCTCGAGTATAAGATTTTGTAATTGTTCGAATTCCTTTTTATACTCTAAGATGACATATTTTTGGCAAATTCCTTATAGGTACATATTTAAAATTTATTTTCATTAATTTGATGAGTTTTATTTTAAATTAACGGTTTATACCTACTGAATAGATTGAACTACTACTTAGTTGGAATTCGGAGTGTTTGAAATTGAAATTTTATCAAAGGGTTTTAAAAGTTAGTGAAATATCACTGTCGTTGAGCACAAGAAAAATAGAAATGTCAAATCAAAGGAGCACTTCTCACTGTGGGGTTTGGAGTTTAAAATTAAAACCCCCAGGTTTTAATTTTGAACTGGGTTATAGACAATTTTCTAATCAGTTCAGATTTTTATTTGTTTGCCTGGTGAAATTAATCTAAATTTTTCTTAATGACTTTCTTCTCGGCCAAGCACGCAAGATGTTTATATTTAATTTTTAACTCTAAATAAAATAAACTCAGAAATCAATGCTTTTCCTAGGTCGATGTTCAGATGCCGGCGTCTAATTTGTCTTATTGTAATTATATCAATAATTGTTACTAGAAAATATTTCTATACGAATATTATACTGGTTATAAATTTCTGAATTTCATTTGCTACTAGTCTATTCATTGTCAGCTAAATGCCGGCCGATGTACAAATAACTTATGACTTATAACGCAAAAAGCATGGCTTCAGAATAAAGTACTCTCGTATTAGTACGTTTATTTTAGTGACATAATTAAATAATTAACATAATATATACACAAATTATTTACAAGAAATATAAACCAAAGAGAAAAATAGAACTTCAAAATTAAAAAGCGTCATAATATTCCTCCGCATGGTCGTCAATTGGCAACGTGCCCAGAAGACTAGCAGCATTGCCACGTTGAATAGCAATACTTATTCTTTGTGCAAAGAATATACCAGCCCTCTGGTCACGCGAAGCGTCGATGAGTAGTCAGTCTTTCCTCATCCATTCTTTACTGTCAAAAGCACCATGCATAATAGTTACCATCGCCTGCAACTCTTCCGCCGATGATGCAAGTATTACTTGGTCATCGGCATAAAGTAGACATTTGACCAGTCATTCACAATCTTTTAAATCTTTCAAACAATTATCTCTTTAATCTATACAAGGCTGTATAGGTTAAACACCATGAGACCCTGTCCAGCTGTCAGCATTTCGTCTGTCATCTTATCATAATCACCAGCCTTTCCTAATTTCATACTTTTCAATGCTTTCATTATTTCATCTATACTAATAGGGCTTTCATCATTCCTATCATTATCATTCATTTCGGATCTTTGCCCTTGCTATTCCTCTCTTTCAAATAAACTTTCAAAATATTCCTTCCATCGATTCAGTACGCTCTTTTCTTCATTCAGTAAACTTCCATTCTTGTCTCTGATCGATTTCAGCTCTATGGTTAGGGTTTAGGGTTCGAACTGAGCGAATGGATTTCCAGAAAAAAACTGCGTTAATCCGGAAATCTTCAGATAATCTTCTATCAAACTCGTCTTTCATTTCCTCTTTTTTCCTTTTAATCACATATTTCACTATTCATTCTTATAAACGTATTCCTAGCTTTATTTACATCCTCATTCGTTGCTTCTTGTATTTTTTCATTGGCTCAGACAGATAGCCAGTCCAACCATGCGTTCTTCTTCTCACGTACTACCCCTTGCACATCTTTATCCCACCACGCATTCTTCGATTTTATTATTTTCCTCTTCTTGCTCACACCGCATACTTCTGACGCTACAACAACCACTTCATACTTAAACGATTTCCATAATTCTTCTATATCATCAATGTCACAAAATCTTTCAAATCTTTCCCTCAATTTATTTTTATACTCGTCTTTTCGTCAATCGTCAATCTTGCAAATTTTCTACTTTTATTCGTTTTTGGGCACTTGTTCGGGTAGACAAGGTGTCGCCATCCTTTGAAGAGGCACCGTATCCGGCTCATAACCAAAAAATGGTCGGTATGGACACCAATACCCGAGCGTCTAAGACATTCTTTCTCAATATTTCATTCGCTACAACAAAGTCAATCATACTACTTCTTACATTCTTTGCTTCCCTTGTATACTGGTGGATTCTTTTGTGGGCAAACATAGTGTTTGTCACACAAAGACTCCACTCCAAACACAGCTCAAGCAACCTTTTACCATTCTCATTCACAGTTTCGTCTCCATACTTGCCTAAAACCCTTTCGTATTCTTCTCTTTTCTCTCTTTCTAACCCAACCATCAAATCAGCGCGTGCAAGTCTCCAAGCGCTCACGGCGTCGGTCATGCACAGCACTTTAGAATTAACCAGTGTAGGTGCTAAGATTTTCCTGGTCAATTCCTCCGTACTATGGACCTAAGATAGGAACGCTGGTAAACTTACATCAGTAATTTTTCGAATGCCGAGGCCGCCCTAGCTAACTGGCAAGCTCTCTTGTAGCCACGTCCGGTCGCTAATGGCCACATTTAAAACTTTAATAGGATTGTTCTGTATTATATTACAATTTTTGCTAAAAGTGTCAAATGTTTCCAAAAATGTGCAGATCGAAGGGCATGCGTAAATTTAGGGACGAAAAGACAGTATCGAATAATTGTAAAAGCCGAATGTGTATTAATTTTGAATAACCTGTCTGACGGTTCACAAATATTTAGAATTTTCTTTTCTATAAAACTAACCCTTCATCTAAAATTGGGAACCCAAGGAGGCGAAGAGAGGTTCTATCTTAAAGTTTAATATTAGGACAAAGAATTAAATTTAGATAATACCTAAGGTTAGTTGACGTTATTGCCGACAAAAATTTCACATTTGCTTGGATTAAGTTCCGAACCTTTTGTTTGAAATTTATTTTATAAAAGTGCCAAGTCTTGTAATACTGTATCTACATTTCCTAGGGTGCCATCGTCTAGGTACCAGATATTAAATTTTGAATATAGCTGCTTAATGATGGGGTGAATAGCTAAACTAAAAATTACTGGCCCAAGAGGGTCATCTTGTCGACAACCAACGGCGAATTATTATATTGAACCAAAATTTTACCAAGGTGAAACTTGAACAAAGCGAATAGCTTTGTTGCTTGTTAAAGTTTCACCTGATATTAATGACGTTTACAGAACGTAGATCCGGATATCCGAGATGCTTCTGAGAATCCTATATACATAGATTAACTCCTGTTTGCTAGAAGCGAGAGCATAACTAAGTTCTACAGTTGTTGTTACTGGCAACCCTAACGAGTTAGCCACATACCAATTCAGTGTTAAAGAAAATAAAGTAGGGTGATCTACAATAAGTCGTCACGACAATGGGATCTCGTCACTGCTGCCGTGATGAGAGTGTCGTTGTGGGTTTGAACACGTGACAATTTTTTCTGATTCACACATTATTATTCTGCATCTAAGTGGACTTTGTCTCTCGTGACTTGATTGAGAGCTTGATCTCTAGTTCAGAGTTTTACTTTATAATTAACATAAAATAAATAAAATATTTGGTGTTTCAGTGTTCAAGTTATCAATTTAGAATTGATAACAATACAATACAATACAAATAAGTTTATTTTGTTCTCACAGTTTTACAAAACATAAGACTATAGTAGGTATCTAGTTACACACTCAACGAAAATTCATAAGATAATACAATCTGTGTGGGTGACTGGTGTCTGTACTAGGAGACCTGTATGACAGATTACCAGCCTTTCCAGACTCTGAATAGGGATTGAGTCGTAGTGGCACACCGGTGGCCAGATACAATAGATTTTTAATTATGTCTAGTATTCTAAGACTTGACAGATTAATTTTCATGCATATTCTAATTTATGAATCGGGTGCTTACCCCTTTGTGGCATAACCGTCATACTATGAATGTAAATAGAAGATTCGTCTGCCATATTCACGAAAACAACATAGCCAGCTCATTTAGTTATTAATAGACCGCCCTTGTATCAGTGTCATTCAGTTCTATAATTACTTTCTAATAGTACCAATTTGGAGGATAGATAGCAAAATGGATATCCCAATTTACCCCGTAATTAATTAATTACCTACAGGCGCGTAGAGAGCTAGTTTGCCTTTACATAATATACGTTATTATAAATGGTTTTATGCTGTGGTTACATAGTACAGCTTATGAATAATAATATACCTAATAGTGTCCTCCAGACCGAATTTCAGTCACGGCGGCTAATCTTAACGAAGACTGGCTAACTGCGCAGGAGATTTTATAGTGCACAAGTGTGTGCGCAAACACAAGTGCACTCTCTATTCCCTAATCGTCATGATCCGATGGGACGGATAATCCGACACGACCGGAAAGAATCCAGCGCAGGACCAATGGCTTTACGTGCTTTTTGAGGCACTGAGATGTCTAACACCGGCAACTTTCTAATTCCGGGCTGGTATTGAGATTTCTTAACAGAAAAACCCAATAAATTTTTGTTGGCCCGACTCGGGATTCGAACCCAAGACCTAATGCACAGCAGTTGCATTCACTACCGCTGCGCTACGGAGGCAGTCTATCACCAGCCAGTTATAAATAAGAGGCTGGTTATATTGAAGTTCAGCAATTTTGCCGCGGTCTGGTATTAATGGATTTATTTATTTTTGTGGCCTGCCTCGTTGGTCCCGTGCAATGAGTTTGCTGTTTTATGCGACCTTTAAGGCTGAATTTCGATTCTCAGGTCGAGGTAAATGTTATAAGTTTTTCTCTTGGAAAATTCTAAGTTGCAAGACGGTATATCTCAATAAGTTGGTACATATTATTTCGGACATAAAAGCAAAGCTGACGAAATGTGTAATGTAATACACATCTTTCTATCTCTTCGAGAATATACAGACGCGGAACATACGACTAAAGAGTCTTAAATTTACTGTAAGCGTATTATTAAGTTTATTTAGCTCACAGAAAAAACTCAACACAAAGTTCTTTGGCTACGATCAATTGTAGTGTTGAAGTAATTCTCCAGCCGGACTGTTTCAGTTAGGGTAAAATATTTGAAATAAGTAATCCTCACTAATATTTTGAATGCGAATGTGGGTTTGTTTGTTTGTTACGCTTTCACGTCTTAACTACTCGACCGACCATCATGAAATATCGCATACACGTTGTCAGGGGAACATAAAAGGACATAAGATACCTTTTATCCAGAAAAACTGTTACTATCCTAACCTATATTTATGCGAGCGAAACCGCGGGCAAATACTAGTTTAGAAATAAATGCAACGATGCTGCTATTAATGCAACTAATGATCTAGTAGGTTTATTATAATTATCGCTCGTCTAACGTCTCTCCAATACGTTATACAAACAATTCTTGATAATAGTAAGTGGAAAATCCAGTCTTTCCCCTTTTACGCCGCATTCACCCTGAAAATATGATTATGCATGCTAGTTCATGTGCTGAGGAACACAGTTATCCATACATATGCATGTGATTTCCGGAGATATTTCCGGACTACCATTTACAATGTCTTAAACCGCATACATCGGTTATAATAGGTTTGCTACCGTTTTCAGTTTTGCTTGCATCGTGTTTGGTTTGAAAAATGTGGGTTATTCCTTCAGTTATATCTATGTTTTTAATTTACATACATAGGTTCAGACGTATTCGAAAAGGTAAACAGGGACGGATGACAGCTACATTTTACGTTTGTTGGTTTAGTGTTTTGGTCCATAGCAGTTCAGGTTTTATGTTCAGACGTTATCAGTAGCGATATCTATCTAAAAATACATACATACATACATAAATTCACGCCTGTTTCCCAGAGGGGTAGGCAGAGACTACGGATTTCCATTTGCTACGATCCTGACACACTTCTCTGGCTTCATTCACTTTCATAACATTTCTCATACACGCTCGCTGGTTTAAGGTGCTCTTAACCTGGCCTTTATCCAGAACGTCTCCGATCTGATCAAGAAACGTTCGCCTTGATCTTCCCCGACTGTTCTGACTTGCGACTGTTCCATTCACACTAGCCTTATAAACTTTCTTAGTCGGTCTGTTCTCGTCCATTCTTTCTACATGCCCAAACCAACTTAACCTACCCTTTTCTATTCTCGTCACTATATCCACTTTTATGCCGCATCTCGCTCTAATCACACTATTACTTATTCTATCTTTCAGAATCACACCACATATATTTTTAAGCGCTCTCATTTCTACAGCATTTATTCTGCTCTCATGCTTCTTTGGCCATACCCAACTTTCACTACCATGCATAAGTGTAGGTACTAATAGTCCTCTATGAAAAGCCAAACGTGCCTTTTCGGATACATTTCGACTGTTCATAAAAGCGCGCAAAGCGCCATTCACTTTATTGCCAGCAATCGTTCTTCTTTCAATATCTCCCTCATGTGTACCATCCCTTGTAAACAAAGTACCCAGATACACAAACTCTTTCACTTGCTCCACTTGTTCTCCATCAATCATAATATTGCACATCGTCATGCACTCTTCCCTTTCAAATACCATTACTTTCGTCTTGCTTACATTCATTTTCATTCCTTTACTCTCAAAAGTACCATGCATAATAGTTACCATCGCCTGCAACTCTTCCGCCGATGACGCAAGTATTACTTGGTCGTCGGCATAAAGTAGACATTTGACAAGTAAATCATTCATTCTTAATCCCCATTCACAATCTTTTAAATCTTTCAAACAATTGTCCATGTATAACCATATGTGACGCTACACATACTTGCCTAACACCTTTTTCGATGTTAAACCATTCTGTGTAAGACCCATTTACACTTTTTTTTTTTTTTTGTTGCCTAGGAAAAAATGCTTGATGCACTACCCGCCGGCTAGGGGACGGCACCGGCGGGGCGTGTGGGACTCACCAGCCTATTGCTGGTACACCCACCAAAAAAACCTGGGGTGTTCCCTCTCTCACCCACACGGGGGGGCCTGCTATGGATGAATCTTTTTAGACTCCTAACAGGCCCCCCCTGTTGGGAGTCTAAAAAGATTCATCCATAGCAGGCCCCCCCGTGTGGGTGCCGGCTGGGTCAATGGGACCCGACCTCCTCTCGTCCCCGGGGGAGAGCATTTCACCGCTCTCCCCTTTCGACGTTAGAAGGCGCGCGGGAACACCGCGAACACCGCTCTGGAATTGTCATAAAGAGATTTCAGAGCTCGTGTGAGGTTGCTATTCACTCCATACATGGACAAAACCGACCAAAGTTCATTCCTCACCACTTTATCATAAGCCTTTTCCAGATCCACGAATGCGCAATAGACCTTTTGACCTTTGGCCAAAACTTTCTCGGCTATGCTCCGTAAGGCCTGATCCATACATCCCATACCCTTTCGAAATCCCGTTTGTGCATCCCATATTTTCTCGTCGGTTACTTTCACAATCCTTTCAATTAACAATTTCGCATACAATTTACCGACGACGCTGAGCAAGCTAATGCCTCTATAGCTTTTGCAATCTTGCTGTGAGCCTTTTCCCTTGTATAAAGGTACTATGACGGCCTTGCACCAATCATTAGGTATTATCTATCTGAAAATGTGCCTAATATACGCCTGATTGGTCAAAATACAATAGAAAATCTTTCTTAATATCATACTATTAGGAAGGAAATAAAAGGCATACATCATCAAAAAATTCGTAGTAAATGTCTCAAGGTTTAGGTTAGGTCAGCGGGTAGATATTGCTTCATCAACAGTAGCAACGCTCTTAAATAAAAGGCCGAGCAGAAAAAGCAATCTACAATATGCTCAACACCAATTGGGGTAAATATAATAATATCAGCTCTGTATATAAGCAGTCCCACTGCTAGGTACGGGCCTTTTTGCTGTCTGTGAAGAGTTATGCCATAGTGCACCACGCTGGCCCTCTGCGGCAGTTGGCAGACTTCACACATATTCGAGACAATTTTATAGACATCTCAGACATGCTTCCTCATGGTTTCCTCACGATGTTTTCCTTCAACGTTAAAGGGAGCGATTACTAACTATTTAATACGCGCATAACTTCGAAAAGTTAGTGTTGCGTGCCTTGGGATCTATCTTCATACCTCTGCATAGCAGACCAACGGTCACTCCCAATTGGCCTAAAACGACTGGTAAAATGTGGATGTAATACAGTACTCGAAAATATACGCGTGTTAATCAATGTAAGTATGTTATTGGTGTTAAGAAACGTTAGTATCATAAATCTAGCCGTAACATTGTACTACTTCCGTACACATTGTAACAATTAATTAACTTTAACTCCCAATTTTCTTAAAGCTATTACTTTGTGTAGTACAATATTTTTAGAGCTGGCAATAATTAGGTTATAAGTGTAAAGTTTACGACTCCACTCGTTAAACCAGTGTTGCCATTTAATTAAGGGTTACCGGTTTCTTTCTTCATATTTTATAATAGTTTGTGTGTGTATTACTTTGTGGTTAGACGTGCAGTAAATATAATTTTAAGTGGCATAAGCTTCTTATCTTTGGTATGCAACTTTCTAGTAATATACAGCGTGTATAATAAACCCTGCCCGATCCATTAAGGGCTTGTTTCTCTCTTAACAAACATGCTAAGAAAATAACAAAAATAATCTATATTATCGTAAAACGTCTTGATAATATTTTTAAGTACTGTATTGATCAGCATTATTACCCTTAAATTACTGAAATTTGGCACAGTTTAGCAACACTCCACTAAACTTGACAAGGACGCGGAGCGTGGCATACATTTGGCGGCATTTTTCTAAGTCGTAGGTAGGCAGGCGCGGCGTAGCGCGGCGCGGCATCGGTGAACCTTTATGAACTTTAGTGATATCTAGGTATTATGATTAATAAGTTGTTGGTGTTGCCATTGGTAATTAATTAACATATTATTTTAAATAAATTTAATTTACTGGGGTAATGCTTTTGATCGATTTTTATAAAAGGATGTCACTTACGTACTTAATAAGCTACTGTATAACACCCTTAAGGATCGGACAGGGTTTATAATACACATTATATATACTACGACTTTTAGAAAACTATACTTAGTAAAATTGAATAGATGCACAGTTGGTGTTGTGGTTCAGGTGGTCGCTCAGCTACTGCTTTTATGCCTAGTGTTGTGGGCTCGAATCCCACACTGGGCAAAAATTTGTGTGATCCACAAATGGTTGTGCCGTGTCTAGGTAATCTTTGTGTTGCATATAACTTACGGCTACTCCTACCACTAACTAGTAAAAGTTATCCGAAAGATAAATCGCATGCTGTCTCATTCATGTTAGGTAAAAGAAGAGAGATGGCGAGACTTTTATCTTATAGATAAATTCTACCTGGAGGTGGTAGTACAAGCCCTTAGACTTTTGAAGTTATGTGCGTAATAAATAGTTAATTATCGTCCGCTTTGACGGCGAAAGAACACTTCGTGAGCAAACCTGATTTTTAGAGTTCGCCATAATGTTCTTGAAGTTAATTATGAAGTCTACTAAACCGCACTGGGCCAGCATGACGAGAGAGGTTCTCAGTAGTGGAACATTTTATACATTGCGTCACATAATATTATTAATCTTTAGATCGGAAACGGATCCGATGGTAATGAAACTTCTTAAACAGCTAAAGGGGCTTATAGGAGAAATTATGTTTTGCATACTTACAGGCAAAGGAGTTATGTAGGATACCAATTATTTACAAACCAAGACGTTTCTTTTTCAAATTTAATTGTGTGTGAGTGAGTTTCTACTTTTTGTCCTTTGGTGGCACATTTCATACAGGAATTCCATAAAAGTTAATCTGGAAAATGAAATTAAGAAATTGTTTACTTATTGATATTATCAACTTGATACTTCATAGATAAAATCAGTCGAAGGGCAGTCACCCTCCAACAATAAGGCTTTGCGACAAAATACAAACATATTAGGTAGTAAGTGTATCTTAATATAAACTTTACAGGACGCTTGTTCAAGTTTAAAAGGGGACTTGGAATAGATTTTTACGTAAGAAATAAAGTAAAATAAAAAGCTCTGTTCTATAAGTGTAATGTGCAAGCGGCATTATCGCTAAAAGCCATATCTTAAACGTATGATTAAAACGAACAAAAGAGACATAACATAAAAAAATATAGGTAATGTTTGAAAAGTTGTTTTAAAATCTTACCCAAAGTCTTAGTAATTTTTTTTTTATAGACTAGATTTTCACGAGTCTCTCTATTCCCTAACTCTCATGATCCGTCACGACCGGAGAGCGATCAGGCGCAGGACCAACGGCTTTACGTGCTTTCCGAGGCTTGGGGGTGTCTAACACCGCCAACTTCCTAACTCCGGGCTCCTATTGAGATTTCTTAACTGAAAAATTCAATAAATTTGTTAGCCCGACTCGGGATTCGAACCCGAGACCTCATTCACAGCAGTCTCATTCACTACCGCTGCGCAACGGAGGCAGCTTTCTTTTACTTTTTGTTTAACGTGAGCTTTACTAACACTCAAACATCAGACACAAATGACACCTTTACTCGGAACAACTAATTGCGGAACATCCAAATTTTTGTCCCCAGTGGATATAGACCCCACATTTTTCTGCCTACCCTTTCCTTCGTGACTATACAAGCTCTAAGTAGTGTGAAATGTGAAGTGGAAGTGCATGTAGTTGATTAATTACTAATAGTATACGTCTCGAGTGCCAATTAGTAAGTGAGAACGGACTACAATCTGTAATGGATGAAGCTATGCCCTTTCAGTCGATATTGTACTGACAATACTAATCATAGTCTTAAGTGGTGGGCTAGCTTTTGTAGAAATGCCTGGATTGTTTAGTTTGTGTAAGAGCTGAGTGTATAGACTTATTTTGTTGCTCGTTGAACGACTTTACAAAGGCTACTTAATGATTAACTTTTTATCGATCTAGGATCTAAAGTACCTATATTCATGCAGAGGGTCTCGGGTACGAACCCACGTCGCGCACCTCCGACTTTCGGAAGTTATATGACTTTTCGAAATTATGTGCGTATTGATTGACGATTATCGCCTGCTCCGTGCCTCGGAGAGCACGTTAAGCCGTCGGTCCCGGCTGCCATGAACATCTATGGCAGTCGTTACTGGGAAGTCAGTGCCCTATAATATCCTGACACTGGTTTAGCCTTAGGATACCGTTAGCCTTCGGGTTGCGGAGGTCAGGTGGCAGCCGCTCCGTGTAAAAACTGATATCCAGTCAAATCCGGTAAGACTAGAAAAGCCGAAGTGACTTGGGAATAATAAAGGCAAGGGACAAGATTTATGTAAAAAATTTCGTAACGGCCTTAAGAGAAGAATTGTATTTTTTTTAAAGCTTATAGGTACTTGTAACAATAATTCTTATTGTTCTACAGGGAAGCGGAACTCTTAACAACAATATCTTTTATTTCCCTCTTTGTCCGTTTCAAGGAGAGATATGTTTAATAATGGGACTTAATTATGAGGTCTATTACGAATATAGCTCTTAATATTGCCCTCACGGTACAGGATATATGGCGTCCTGCTTTGTTTAAGCTATTAAGCGTACTTTGCCCTTTGTGGCGGAATGAGTAGGATATATTATATACAGGGTGATTTTGAAATCGTGTAATTCCCTTTAACCATGCATTCTACTGGTGATATAGAATAACCCTGACCATATTTTTTCTTAATTAGAATAATGGTTTCGGCAAAATTAGAGTACAGATTTTTTTCATGAAATGATTTCAAATAGTCATATTTTAACCACCTGACACAATCTTAATATTTTACTAATTTAAAAATAATAACATAACAATAACTGATGTCGTAAATAATAAGGGGCAATAAAAAGGACCGCCCGTTATTATTTACGACATTAATTATTAATATGTTTTTTTATTTTAATTAATAAAAAATTAAAATTGCCTCGGTTGGTTAACATATGACTATCTGACACCATTTCACGAAAAAAACGGAATAATAATTTTTCAAAAAAAATAAATCTAATTAAATAAAAATATGGTCAGGGTTATTCTATATCACCAGTAGAATGCGTGGTTAAAAGGAATTACACGATTTCAAAATCACCCTGTATACTTTATGACTTGATGTTATATCAGGTCATAAAGTATATTATCGCGCAACTTTTACTATAGGTCGAACTGTTGAAACTGGGACTGTTATGTTGATGATAAATAATGTAGATTGGATGCTTCTGTGCCTTTTATTGACTTGATGAATGTTAAATCGATTTATTATACATACTCGTAAATTGTTTGATGTGTTGTCCAGTAGTGCGTAGACACAAGTCGCGAGCTACATGCGCAAGATACTCGCTCGGGCTAAATATGCGAGTTAATACGAGTGGTTGCGTCGGTTGTTTCACGGTGCATACAACCCTAGCAAATACTTGCGTCGTATACAAGAGCCAATAGTCCAATAAGACAGTGTTAACAACATCTCATTACTCATTCAATTACTACTGAATTTTTTATTGCTATTTATTTAAATATGTACTTCAAAAAACATATCATCTTCTCTTTTTAAGAAGAACGTATATTATAGTTCTTAGGCTGTTAGAGACACGCTTATTATTTAAATCAGTGCCTAATTTATTTTATTTGCATATTTTTTTATGTTATCCATCTTTCAAGCAAGTCTTATTACTATCACTTATAATATTTTTGGCTCCTGTAGCGCAGCAGTATAAAACGCTGCTGTACTACTGTGTTGGAGGTCTTGGGTTCCATTCCTGGGCTGGGCAAACTGTTATTGGATTTAACTATTAAGACATTCTCAGCACGGTACGGAACGCAGTCTAAATAATCCATGACAGCAATAAATTAGCCCCCCTATTGGTTTAATTCTCATCCGCATAACCTTTCTCGTGTGAAGCTATGTATATATGAACCTATTTAAAAATAAAATCCTTGTCAGTACAAATTTCCACATCCATTTCGAGAAAATTCAGTTTATTTTTATAGACATACAGACAGACTTTACACAAACCAGCTGTTAGTGAATGAAATAGACATTAAGCACTGCCGGTAATCGTTTCAACTACTTCCGGTTTCATACTGAAACATCTTGGTGTTTAAGAATTTCACAACCATAATGGTGGCACTTAATTACTTTGGGTACAAGCTTTTCAGTGTGTTTTCGGTGTTAAGACAAACGATTCTGTCGTGTTGGTATAGAGAGTCGTGGATACATTATATTATCTAAAAAGAAATGAGATTCGTAATCAAAACGATCATTATATTATTTACTAGCTTTTGGCCGTGGCTTCGCTCGTGTCAAAGTAAGTTAGATAATGTTAGTAACAGTTTCTTTTAAAAATAGATTATGTTACTCTTTTCAAATTAATGTTCTGAGTGTGGGTATATTTGTGTCAGTTTTTTTAATGTTTGTGAATTTTCCTGATACAGGAATTAGACCTAGTGGTATATTTTTAAACAGCCAAATATTTAGCTCTAACTTTTAGCTTGCGCATGTAGCTCGCAAGAATAGTTTGTGCATGTAACCCACGGGAGTAGATTACACGTCATGTAGTCTGCACGAGGAGTTTGTGCATATAGCCTACCTGGGAAGTTTGCGCCTGTAACCTACGTGAGTAACTTCCCTGCATGTAGCTTTCCGCGTGTCAGCTACTTGCTTGTCAACAAAAAATATTAATGACACAACGCGCTCTACCGAAAATATAGGCGTAAAAAATATCTTAACATGGTATAACCATAATATTACCGAACTCCTACACCAAAAAACCGTGAAATAAATAACGTCGCATAAGAATGGCGTTCATTAATAAAAGTACGGCGACTCCCCTTCTCCGTAACAGCGCTTGTCATAACTAATGAAAGCTGTGCGAACACCCCATGGCAAATTCTTTAAAACATTCCAGGGCCATATTTTGTGCGGAGAAGACGTTTATAACTTAACGGAATGATAAAGGAGTGTTTCTTCAGTTTGTGTAATGCCTGTTCGGATGTAAACACAGCGTTTTATTTTCTGATGGTTTATTGTGAATTGTGTGTAGTTATTTAGATCAATGATATGTGATATAAGAGAAACAGGATTGACGGCTCGGGCTCGGCTCTAGTTGAAGTGATCGCCTCGTCAGTACCACTGCGCCGAGTGTAGTGCGTTTGATCCCCAAACGAGACAAATCGTTGTTTCGAGTCTGGGTGTTTTTGTGTCCGTTATTTGAGTGTTTGTTAGGCCTAGCGCGCACTGCCTTGCGGTGGAACGCGGTGCGTTTATTCTACCGTGCGGTAGAATAAACGCATTCACAGGGCCGCGCACTGTAGCGAAAAAAAGGCACGTTTTGTCATTCAAACTTCAGCTGTGGAGCATATACGTCATCGTTATGGACTACGATACAAGAGTTGCTACCTGTATATTTTTATAATTGCGTAAAAAAGGATAGGTACCCAAACGGTATTAGGTTCATACTTTGAAGGCCTTAAGGCTTATGAGGGATTTTTTTCGTAAGATATAACGATCTACGTTCGTATCCAAAAAAGATTTCCGGATATTACAGAATGAGCGTTAAATCTATTGATTTGCGATTTGTTGGTGCTGAAATTTACCATAAAGAAAGGAAAATAAACGCTAGATGACGACATACCTGTGTCGCGTCCCAACAGTAACTGACTGAGTACCTCAGTGCGTTTATTTCACCGCAATGCGCGCACATCTATGACACTATATACTTCACAGATTATGCGTTAAAAAAACGTTAGGCAATGCGCGCTAGGCCTTAAGCCATCAGTAATACGGGAATTAATCTTAAAGCGAAAAATGCCTTAAATTTATATTATAAATTGATACGATCTAAATACAGCCTTTTATTTTCTGATGATTTATTGTAAACGGTTTATAGTTATCTAGGTCAACGTTAGATAAATCATAAGTAATAAGATATTGCTTGGAATGTGTATGGTGTGTAATCCTTACTTCCTAACCATAATCAAATAATCGGACTGAAACATACACACGAACATAGATTTATTTCATAGTGATGTAGTTAAAATTCCTATATTTTATTGGTATTGCAGTAAAAGGTGAGGAATAACCTTTATGTATGATAAAGAAATTTAAAATCTCATGGTTGTTTATCTACTTATTTATTTATTTTTTATTATTCATTTATGGAGGTCCAACAGCTTATCCTAGTTTGACAAAATATTTACATAAGTATTGGATAGCCAAATACAGGTCCTCACGTTTAACATTTCATTAAAAATTACACATAGTTTCCAAAGAATAGCAATAACACGTACGAGTATACCTACATATAATAATTACATACAACTTAACTTATGACGTTAACTGTACCATCTTTTCAAACGTATTTACTATTTTTGTCAACACACTTTTTGTAAAGCATGTAAATTTTTTCAGTAAAAGAATACAATTGAAAAGTCTATAAGTTAAAATTTTAATTACGTTCAAATGTTTCCCTCAGGACTTTAATACTAGTTTGATACACAAAAATATTCTGAGAAAATATATTTTTCTAGACACGCTTAAAATTTTGTTAACACAAAATATACAGCGTTTTCTTTTATAATAGAATATTAACTTAATTGAAACTTAAGTCCTCAAATTTTCTATTTCAAATATTATATCAGAAAACAGATTGCTTAGTAATACGAAAATATTTAACAAGAATGTTTTAAGAATGATAATTAATTTAATTAGTAGAAATGATTTATATAATAGCAATGGCTCTTAGCAGTAAGTAATTTATCTGGACCTTGATGATGTGTCGCGCTTGAGAGAACACGGTTGGTCGTACTTTACTATAGCCCAGGCCAGGAATAAAAAAAATTAATCAAATAATAAATAATGTAGTAAAGTAAATTAACCTAACTGTTTCATTTGAGCATCGAACCCACAGATTACTTAATACGCTGACCGTGATCACTCATACCTTTGCACTAACTGAGTACTCAAGCTTTCATAAATTATAATGTACTCTTAAAGGCAAATGATTTTTAATTGCACTTGTGGGAAGTTTCTTTAATAAAAGCAGTGATCACACCTTAAGTACAAATTTTAGTCACACTACATATATCCATACCAGTCCGCAAAAATATAAAATCTACCAATCACAAAACAATTTATTTAGGATGATGTTCGGCGACCGCTGGCACCCATCTCGCTCTCGCCCGCACGTTGTGTATGGCGTCGCTTTCTCGCACAGTATAAAGTAGTGATGCGCCGCTGGCGGTCGCCAGTGCTCGATGAGTCTCAACGTTGGCATGTTGTCTGATTATTACGAACGTGACATGACGAAGCGTATGTTATGTGGTTCCCTCAAACTTATAAAAGAAAAACAGAATAATGAGGAGATGATAGATAGTAGTGCCATGCACTTACCGCGTATGTACCACAAAGCTGGTCATAAAACTAGTTCTTAAAACATCTCATCATACACCTTACTCCTTTCTCAGGTGATACTTGCAACCTTACACCTATAAATTTTTATTAGACCAAACAGTTGAAAAAGAAACGAAAGAAAAATAAATACTACCGGCTAATTAAAGAACTTGCAGATACAGCAAGCCTTATTTCCTATATTTTCTTTAATTAAGTTTAGTCGGTACTGCAATCGATACGTCTTTGTGGTCTTGACCTCGAAGATATAATTACTTCGGCGTCTAATTTCGCGGCTCACAGAGCTTCGTCAAGTACCCCTTACTTTCCCACCTCATCTGGTTTCACAGCCTTAAAATATGGCGCTTTAAATAACGATAGTTATCTTTAGGAAAGAATTATTTCAATGTATTTATAAGTAGACGTATACTATATACATTATCAGCTCTGTATATAAACTGACCCACTACTGGGCACGGTTGGCAGGGGTTAGTCCATAGTCCCTTGGCCCCATGCTCTTTGGTAGATTTTACACATCTTTGAGGACATTATGGTGTACTCTCAGACATTCATGAAATCATATAAAGAGGACAAAAGATTTTTTTTTCACCGTTATAACAATTTGCATATAATTTCGAAAAGTCTGAGATGCATGGCTTGGGATGGAACTAGAGAGCTCTGCGTCTCCGTGTCTGTGTGTAAAGTTGATATTAATCTGCTTTTTATATATATTTTTATTTTTTATTTTCTTTGGTTGTATATTAGATGGTTTTATATCCGTGAGTCACTAAAGGGCCCAGTTGAAAACCAGCGTCAGGCTTTCGTCTGACACATGCTAAACTGTACTATGATTTCTTTCTTTTCTTTCTTTCTTTATTACAAACACAATAACTGATCTCAATGCATGCACATCTGACGTTTTGAAGTAATGTGCATATTAAACTATTGCGTAGCTGCGGCACACCGGGGCCAGACACGATAGGTTTTAAATGATGTCTGGCATTCCAATAATTTATAGGTTATAAATAGTTCACTATCGCTCGCTTTAATGGTGAAAAAAACCTACATGTCCGATACTTCGTCATAATGTTCTCAAAAATTTGTCATGTCTGCCAAGCCGCTCTAGTCCACCGATCTGGATTATGGCCTAACCCTTCTCACACAGAAAATACATCTCCAGTAGTAGGACAGTATGTTAAGCGCTAAAATTATCATTTTATTTATAATGTGCAATCAATTACAATCTAACAAAACATACGTATTGAATTTAAAATTGTCAATAGTTCACTTTTATTAAGTTTCACCAAGCAATAAGACTTTAACGTAAGTCTACAGGGTGATTTTGAAATCGTGTAATACCTTTTAACCACGCATTCTACTGGTGGTATAGAATAACCCTGCCCATATTTATTTACTAGAATTATTTTTTTGGAAAATGAATGTTCAATTTTTTTCGTGAAATGTTGTCAGCTAGTCATATGTTAGCCACCCGAGGCAATTTTAATTTTATACTAATTAAAATAAAATAACATATCAATAATTAATGCCGTAAATAATAACGGGCGGTCCTTTTTATTGCTCCTTATTATTTACGACATCAGTTATTGTTATGTTATTTTTTAATTTAGTAAAAATATTGAGATTGTGTCGGGTGGTTAACATATGACTATCTGAAATCATTTCACGAAAAAAATCGGTACCTACCTAAATTTTTCCAAAAACATAATTCTAATTAAAAAAATATATGGTCAGGGTTATTCTATATCACCAGTAGAATGCGTGGTTAAAAGGAATAACACGATTTCAAAATCATCCTGTAGGATACACATTGTATTGTGGACTAAACTGAAATGTCGTAACTATAAGGAGTAGTATTCTGGGCCTGACACTGGCTTACGTGAGGTACAAGCATTCGTAAGATCGTGTTCTGTTGACATGTTGTTAACTTGAGAGGAGCCTTGTAAAGCCTGGTTAATAAAATGACTGTAGGTTTTGTGGCAGAAAATATTTACGTTCCAACTTAGAGAGAACCTTGTTATCGCTTATAAAAGATTTTATTTATTAACCTCTGAGTCTTCTTCGAAGAGGTTAATGAAACACTATGTGGGTCTGTGTGTTTGTCTGTTAGTGACAGGCATAACTCCGGAACCACTGGACCGATTGACTTGTAACTTGATATGCAGACACCTCGTCCGAGTTTGAATATGGGCCATGTGGGTCAAAAGACTCCCGAGATATAGGGGTCACAAATTTTAAATGGAAAATATTGACTTGTAACTTGTTGTGCAGACACCTTGGGGTCATACCTCGGTCGAGTTTGAATATGGGCCCTGTGGGTCAAAAGACCCCCCGAGATATAGGGGTCATTTCTTTTCATTACTTTTACATTTAAGACGAAGAGGTTGAATCCTGGGATTTTACACCCATCTCGGTTATAAGCTAATTGATATTGCCCGCGGCTTCGCTGGCGTTAATGTTCATTTTTAACAACACAAAAATTAAACACAAATTAAATAAAATTAAATTATGAATTTATGATTTTTTTATGAATCCAAAACATACTAACCACCATATTACTAGATAATCTAGCAAATGTCAGAAAAAAGTGGAAGCGTTACATGATAGTGTTGAATGCTACTAGCATTACATAAACGATGTGCAATTACTACGAATAATTAATTCGAATATTTAAAACTTGTAGGTTTTCGCATCCAAAAGTTCATCAGTACGTCGTCACTAATTTCGATTCGAATGACGACAATTACCTTTATCTTATAATATTTCTGTACTCTCTGTTCCCATCAGACTACATGACAATGATCTCCATTTACTATTCTCCACAAGTACCATGAATAACGGTATCTTTGCCTGACGGTAATAACTAATTAAATCATCAAGAAATATCAATATTGAATGCATGCGAATTTTATCGAATTTTTCGATTTGCTTAAACACTCGAAATATTCAAATTTCTCATCGATTGTCGTCAATCGCTGTTACACACCGGCACCTTCAGAATTCTAATTAAAATCTATCAGCTATGGATGCCTATAACCTCTATTTTACTTACAAATCTTTTTGGTATTACACCTAGCTCACGGCGCTTGCAACCCTTTTAAATAACTGTAAAAATAAATAATAAAACAAGCAAGATCAAAAGCCACTTAACACTGATTTATGAAATGAAGCTACAAAAACTTTCCTCTATTCATCTGTTTAATAACGTAACAAATCCCTAACATTTTTAAATTTCTTAAAGTGACCGCGCTCTTGGCCATGATTAGGCGCTCATCAAACCAAGTGGTACATAAAGATGTAGCGTGTCTAGAAGCTGAAGGTGGCCACTTTGAATAACTGCTGTAGCTATTTTATTTAATATTGTATAACCATTAAATAAAATTTAATATGTATATATATCTTTTTAAATTTGTCTTGTTTAGGGTTCCAACAAAGATCTTTGTGCTTGCGCATAGGCTATGTTCAACCAACAATAACTTTTAAAGTAATAGACACACAGTTGCAAATTAAATGTTGAATTGTAGCTTAGCTCAACATCTGCCGATCTAGTACAAAAATGAAAAGGGTTATAGGGGGTATTAATGAAGTAATTTACAATAATTTGTTGATTTGCATAATTTTCTGATCTTTTTATTGAGTTTCATAATGTTTTCAAAAATTTTGGATATGCGAACATAATGTTTTGTAATGTAGACGGTAGACAGTATTACTGTGCTTTGAATAAGCCTATTTTTATCTCAATAAGACCAAAACTTGGAGAGATAGTAATGTTTTTGTACCCACATAGGGAATATTTCGACGAAAAAACAGAATGTCTGCCACATAGCGGGTAAGTGGATTGGGTCCAAGTGTTAGGTGTAATTGTGTATAAAAATAGTTGTTATATAAGTATTTAGAATATCGCTAGTCCATAACACACTGTATAAATATAATCCAAATGTATATTCGCATCGTACAATTACATTAAGTATTCTATATTAATTCAAAGTGTGGCTTGAGATCTTTTAAAAAAAAATTCAATGTTGATTTTGAGATTCAACAATAAACCATGAGCACCTCTATAAATCCATAGCTTTAGAATACTACACTCTCAAAACAACTATCACTGAATCTAACAGATGGTTACAAAATAAGTTAGCACCTAAACCAATGTCTTGTTCAAGCCAGTCTGCGTTCGCCCTTACGGTTTTCCGGCGGCATGCCGGACTACCTACACAACGTATAAACGGCTACCCGTTTATACCTTGCGTGTAACGTAACCTTACCTACTTCCACGCGACTGAAGCAGCATGCAAAAGCTAGTTAGTTTATATGTTCAAACAAAAATAGACACATAGTTTTAATGCGTCATTATTCATTAAATATTATTATCTAAACTTTATATAAAGTACAGAATGAAGGCTGTTAAAACATTTAAACTTGCTTGAATGGCACAGCAGTTTAAGCGGTTGCCTCGTCACTGTGCAAGTATTATGAGTTCGATCTGCACACGGTAGAATAATGAGAGTGATTCACAATAGATTTTCTGAGTTTGAGCGTACAACGGATGGTGTCCGGTATAAAAATATCAATATAAAATTAAAATATATATAAATAAAAATCATAGCAGTCTCATTTTTTTAAAGTTCGAATTTGGTACACCCAGACCCGAAGAGTTTGACAGTTCTTCTTGTTGTTTAGAAAGTCCTCCGCAATACAGGCAATTTAGCAGCGAAGGAGTTTTTCTCTACAAGAAAAGAAATACAACATATTGTCTGCACATATACCTAAAAATACTCGCTAAGGTTTTCGTAACTTGTTTTTGAAGGAAAATAATCCTCAAAAGATTCTGAATAAAAGTATAGAGGACATGGACAGCTTTCGTTGTGAAAAGTAACCCATACAATGCTAAATCTCTCGGTAATAATAAAGATACGCATTATCGTTACACGTACACTTTCGCCGTGCGTAACGCATTAAGGGGTTAAGCTTTGGTAAATATTTTCACAATGCCATGTTTATTTACGGCTAAGGAAAAAGTAATTTGTCAATTATGACGTTTTGTTCTGAGCATGGTGATTTCGATAAGGATTCGCGCAGCGGCATTACTTACATCGATATCGAGGTTTACGCTGGAGTGCCTAACGGCTATTAAGAAGTCCAGATGATAGAAACCAATTCTCAGAATATATCCCAGCCGATACGATTTTTTTTTGACAGTAAACCCGAATAGTACTCTGTTTGACCCGAAATTCCAACCAGACTGACTCCTCATTCACTGCAGTAGTGTATAGTAGGTATCGCTGCGCATCCGTTGTAGTCAACTACTCGTACCACTAAGTTAGATAAGATACATACAAGAATAGTAAGAATATGGCGAACATCAAATCTAAATAATTTTACCATATTTTTCCTGCTTTCTACTAGGAAAAATTCTAGACATCAACGCTTATATAACATTCATACAAAGACATATATATATGACTTTACTTACACTTATTAGAACATTCTTTGAAGCTACAAAAAGGCCGTACCGTAGCCATTCCTTTGACAAATGTGAGTCTATTACACCCAAGTGTAAGTTAACCTCTCATAGATCATACAAAATGGTTGTTTTGCAACATCAGTTTTACAACCAAGTCCCCAAACTATAGATTAATGTGACGTTTTCCGGGTTATAAATAAACGATTTTAGTTTAGTTTGTTGCGGCTGGAGATTTATGTATGTGTGTAATTTAAAGTTAATTTGGCATGTGATAGATGTGGTTTTGTTCGGCAAACTTTATTTAAATGAATATAGTTTTAATTTTTGGTTTTCAATTCGGCTTAAGCTTGTTTTACTCAAGTACAGCAGTTAGTATGTTTAAAGTTTCTTTCGGAGCTTGTATAAGCTCATTAATAAACCTAATAACTGATTTAATGGTTATAGGATAACTCTTTTACTGCCTAAATTATACCCAATTCTTTTTGGGTATATAATTATGTGGGTATTACATCTACATTTTGCTATCTATAGACTTTGGACGGTCTATTGCAATCTAGCGGTCATAGTTCCAGACTTCGTGTAGGATAATTCAACCGCAATTTGTTTTCAATCTGGCAATCTAACTCTATATCACGGTACTGAACGAAATAGGGTATGGCATTGGACTAACAATCAAAAGGTCTTGGGATCCAATCCCACCCATTGCACTACAATGAACATACTCCTAACACAAGTTTACCAGCTCAGCTGGTAGAGTAATAAAAGTTCTTACTAGTAATTTTAAATGTAAACTTAAAAATAAAGCTCTATCTGGATCAATAGGTCCTCATTCTCAATACTACAATCTTCTCCAATTTCAAGCAATATCAAAAAGACAAAATTATTTTTAAAACAAACCATATATTTCACACTATCCCATAATACGAGACCCAGAGGTGTTTGCCACCAAATGCGTAAACGTTATAAGATCCTCCGTATCTTAGAAAGCGAATTTGATTTGCAACTCGAAGCGTCAAATCTTTCTTCTAGGTGCAAATAACGAGCAGTTTGAATACTAATTTCTAGTTTCTAGATTTTAAATTATGAGGGATAGTCAATAACTTCGTATCATGATTAGATAGGGTGCTATTATTTGAGTGTTTCTAGCAAACTAGTTGTTTTTAATGGAAGGTGAAACATTTCTGTGAAAGTTTAATACGACAACACGTCACTATACAGGGTGATTTTGAAATCGTGTAATTCCTTTTAACCACGCATTCTACTGGTGATATAGAATAAGCCTGACCATATTTTTATTTAATTAGAATTATATTTTTGTAAAATTATTGTTTCGTTTTTTTTCGTGAAATGGTGTCAGATAGTCATATGTTAACCAACCGAGGCAATTTTAATTTTTTACTAATTAAAATAAAAAAACATATTAATAATTAATGTCGTAAATAATAACGGGCGGTCCTTTTTATTGCCCCTTATTATTTACGACATCAGTTATTGTTATGTTATTATTTTTAAATTAGTAAAATATTAAGATTGTGTCAGGTGGTTAAAATATGACTATTTGAAATCATTTCATGAAAAAAATCTGTACTCTAATTTTGCCGAAACCATTATTCTAATTAAAAAAAATATGGTCAGGGTTATTCTATATCACCAGTAGAATGCGTGGTTAAAAGGAATTACACGATTTCAAAATCACCCTGTATATAGTTGAATGTACGGCGTAGCGGTTTATGTAGATGGTCAGTGCCAAATGTTGTGAGATCGATCCCCACACAGGACAAACATTTGTGAGATTTGTTGTTCAGAGTCTAGGTGTTATTTGAATCCGTTGTTTAGACGTTTGTAAGAATATCCAAACATTCAACAGAGGAATTATAACTTAAGCGTGAAATGTCTTATTCAAATGAAATGAAACCGGTTTGTAATGACTAAGTTATGTTGAAAATATGTTTTTGCATATGAATGGATAGATTATTTTAGTTCCGCAAGGGATCGAAGCGAGAACACTCACCCCACACTTTAACTAGCACGCCATCAGTTCGGTCAAATAATTACGATTGTGAGGCTGATTGTGAGGTTGAGTTCACAATCCTCAAAACCTCACGGTTTCGGTTTCCATTCTCGGATAAGGAATCGTTACATTAAGTTTTATGATAGCAACTTCTTAATACCAGCATGTCTGGTATTGCACGCGGTAGTCCGCAAAAGCTAGATGCAACAACATCGCTACTGAAATATGAATTTAATGCACCTCTGCCTTTCGGTTTGTGGTTGTTCGTGAATACTTACCCACTGTTCAGTTCAGCTTATGACTACTTATTTTAACTAACTGAACCAGCACAGCATCCAAGAAAGTAAACAACAACTTTTCACAGTTGCTAAAAGATGTTAATTAACCGAAGTAAATGTATTTAAACGACGGAATAGCGAGAAAACAGGTCAAAGGAAATAGTGTTATACTTTATTAACAAGAAACGAGTGCCAAAAATACATACAGCTATGCTTACAGTGAAAACGAAATTTGTCTTCCCGTGAACATGGCTGCTGAAAAGCAACCGAAACGTAGAGAAAAGATTAAATTTAAACAGTTTTATAGTTCTAATAGTAAAGTTAGTTAAAGTTTAAAGTTAAACATATCTAAAAGTAGTGTATTTTTCAAATGGATCTCGATAAAATCCGTAACCAGAAGTTTTATTTCCACGAAATTTGGTATTGAATTAGATTATTTTGCACATAAAACAAAGTAAATTTGAAATTGGATATGGACTGTATCATCTAAATAAAACATTTTACTATGATATTTAATCCTTTTTTTGATCACACAAAATATTGTAAGATTCGCAAATAATTATGTATTGTGCAAAGTATTCTTGGTGTTCATTGTTTTAATGTAGGCACTATTCCTCTATTTCTAGTAATGCAGTTTCATTTCAAATTCGATATAGGTAGGTTACTATTAGAACATTATGTCTGATGACGTAATTTCTCTCAAATCATGGTCAACAGTCCAAGATTGCTAATGAATAGTAACTGTATACCACATCGTACATCTTCATTATTCGGAGATTCGAACCTTATGTACATACAGCTAAATTACTTGGTATTTGTTGAGTCGTGTCGCTTGGTCTAACGCGTGACCTGTTTAACGTTTAACCTGAACGTATCTCCAACCTGTAAGGGTGTCTTTGTGGTTTATTTATGTAGTGCCTCGCTGAGTATTTTTGTTATGTATAGAACGATATGCTGGGTTTCGGTGTACCTATATATGTATGTTTTGGTAGGGATAAAGTTATAGATAGTTATAGACAACCTTCACTTCTAATATTATTATGTTTTTGAAAATATGTAAAATCATTTGTGTCTTACCATTGTTATAAAAAAACATATGGTTACATAATGGTAGCATACTGTGCGTGTTTCGTGTAATCAGTTACTACAGTCTATATACGCTTGCAATATCATATGTATGAAAGGAAATGAATTAGAGAGATACTTAGTACTATAGTTTCTGGGACTTTTATTCACCGGATGATACCTACACAGTAACAAAGCTACTATTCTTATTTTTTACTATAAAAGGTTGGTACTTTTGTAACCAGCTCATTAATACCATCACTAAATAACTTGCAACTGCGGGTTATGCTAAGCTTAGTGGACTGCTGGACTGCCACGTAAAGGTCCCGAGGTTCATCTCAGGGTACGCACCTTTTTTTAAAGTTATGTGCGTATTTAAGTTAATTGTCGCTTGCCTGAACAGTGTAGGAAAAATATCGCAACTGCATATGTGAGAATTCTACATAATTATTTCGAAGATATGTGAAGTCTCCGAACCCTCACTGGGCAAGCGTGGTAGACTATGTCCTAACCCTTCTTACACGAAAAGACACTCATGCCCAGAAGTGGGACAGTTTATATATAGGGCTGACATTATATTATTATTAATCTGCAATTCAAAGTGCTCTACTGAACATAGGCTTCCACCGATGTGCGCCACAACAACCAACAAAAGAAGCATAAGAATGCGCTTTAACTGTAGCAATTGGATCATAAAATGCCCTCACAAACTGTAGCTAAAGTGGCGAGAAGTAACTGGTGTTACCTGCGGCAAGAAGATGCCTATCAAACTCGAGACATGGCAGCAAAACATAGGCTACAACCCAAAAGAACGTTCATACCATCCAAGTTGCTGAAAAGAAGATGCTGAGGTGGATGTGCGGCGTAACCAGGCTCGATAAAATCCGCAACGAGTACGTGCGAGAAAGCTTCGGTGTACGCGACATCGCCGACAAGATGCAGGAGAGTAGGCTGAAATGGTATGGTCACGTGAAAAGAAGGCTACCTGACGACGTCGGAAATTTGGCACTACAGCTTGACATCTCCGGTTGGAGACCCAGGGGTAGACCTAAGACAAAGTGGTAAAATGTAGTGCTAAAAGACAAGAGGGAATGCAATGGCCTATCTCTTCAAAGGCAGGCGTGAAGACATATTGTGTACCATTTTTCGGAGGAACTCATGGCCCGCTTGATAGTAAGCAGTTTTCGTTGCCTTTGGACGCTTCTAACACTATTGTTAGAAGCGTTCAAAGGCAACAAAGCTTTTTTAAGAGCTGCGACGTATTAGTGATCACTAATACGTCGCAGCTCTTAAAAAGCTGTGCTGTAAGCACTTACCTGCCAAGATCTTTGGTCTCCTGCTAGCACAGCGCCTTCTTAAGAATTCTGGAAACTCTGCTTATTGATAAAACACATTTCTACGTATTGTGTTAGGCTTTTACGATTGGAAGCCTCTGCAGGCTATATATATTATTCTAGTGAAACTGCTTCTTATTCTTTCTCATCATCTTCATTAATCATTTTTGTATCACGGAGGATTTAACAATCATACAATAAATGGACACATAGTTCGTCCATACTAAAAACAATAATAAAATAAACTATTAAATTTCATCTATAATTATTTTTCTAGAGTTGGCAACGTGCAAAAGATACTCTTGGTATAGAAACCACCGTAGGCTATGTATGACTAGTTACAATCAGACAGATCGTATATTTGTCTAACAGCTTTTCTGCATAACAAAAATACACACGCTTTCAAAATAGATTGACATATTTCACAAGTTAAAGTCAAAGTAAATATAATTTATTCATTTAAGACACAAAGTAACACTCATTGAAATTGAGAGTCCATCCGTCAAGTGCCAATTACCTTTACAAGATGCAGGGGTCTATAAAATAGATTGTGACTGCGGACTCTCATACATTGGTCAAACCAATAGAAGCATAGGCACCCGCATAAAAGAACACATAGCTGATGTAAAACACAAACGCTCGTTGAAGTCTGCTGTGTGTGACCATGTATAACAGGGGACCAAACACTACCTGAGATTTGACAAACCACAGATTCTCGCTAAAGAACACCGATTCCTACCAAGGATGCTTCGCGAGGCTATTGAAATCAAAAAACATCAAAATTTCAATAGAGAAGATGGTTGGAATGTACCACCAGCTTGGGATCCAGTACTTCAAATAGTCAAACCCAAGAAGAAACAAACCACAGCTAGACTTCATGATACTTAGAGCTCATTCTGCGTAAATAGAAACACCAATAACTAAATTATGTTCGGGTACTTTGAAATATCTACACTGGAACATTGAGACAACTACCATCTTAGTCTCCCGAAAGTTAGTCTCTCTCTTAGAAAGCAACCGAAACGTCGGGGAAAGTGTAAACTTAAATACAAATAGATTTGATAGTTTTAATAATTTAATTAACTTAAAATTAGTAAAGTTTAATAGTATAGTATAGTAGTTTAACAGTTTCTAAATTATGTAATAGAGTGTTAAATAAACAACGCGATAAAATCCGTATAAGTAGTTTAATTTCAATGAATAACATTCACGTAAACAGTAGACAATATTACAAAGTAACACTATTGTGAACGTTAAAGTTTTTGAGTTAGAGAGTTTAGTGAATTTACATTTAGGTTAGTTGCTAGGTGTATGCTAAAGGATGAGCCTGTGACCTGCAAGAGACTTATGGCCACTCTTTTAGATTTTCGTCATTTTCTTTCAGATGATGATTTTTCTGAACACATAATATGTAATACAAGTTACATAAAGCACTCGAATAACAGTAAACATAAGCTTATGTGAGACTTTGTGAGACAGACTACAACTGAACGGTAGCTGTGACTATAATCGTTGCTTTTTATCGTATTGCTAGCGCTCTATAGCGACCGGTAGTGAAACCGTTCCATTCACACACAAACCTTTGAAAAGGTGGTCTGAAAATAGTGTGGACTTGAAATAATCACTGAAGTTGAATAGCGAGGATTTTATCACAACAATCGCTTTAGTTCGAGGTAGTTCTTTTCACTTTTGACACTTGTAGGAGTAATGACTACAGATGCCATTGTGGGTTTTACCCGTGCAGTTGTTAGGTCGAGTAATATAAACCGTGTCAGATAGAGTAGATGGAAATTATCGTGTCACTTCATGTTTTGGTGCTTCGAGCCTTAGAAGGAAAGACAAATTTTTATTGCACTGTACTTATTGATTGCCGTGGTGACGCAGCGGTAGCGGATGCGACTGCTGTGAATGAGGTCTCGGGTTCTAATACCGGGCTACAAAGAGTTTCGGATTTTCTGACAAGAAAGTCTCAGCTAAAGCTCGGGGTTAGGAGTTGGCGGTGTTACATACCCCCTCGAAATGCACGTAATGCCATTGGTCTTAGCCCTGATCTCTCTTTGGTCATGCCGAGTTTCCTTCCCATCAGACTGTGAGAGCAAAGGAACTGAAAGTGTCTTAGTCTCCATTCAGTTTAGCCGCCGAAATTCGGTGTTAAGGAACTTATATTTACTCTACTTATTGACAAAAAATTGTTTCTCTACTACTGTAGTGGTTTTCGATCAATCAAAAAATCAAATTTAATGAAGGTTTTTGTTTTAGTATGCGACAAACATCCATTTGGACATTGCGTTGCGTTGCATTTTGTATGATTTCAAATGCCTTTTCAAACTTCTTTATCCAAAAATCTGACATATCCGGCAGTTAAACAGTAAACAGACCTTAAAACTCAAAGACGGTGGCATTCTTTTTACAGCTATTCTTGTTCGCCTTAAACTGCGGTGACGATCATAAAATGGAGGACCATAAAATCAATCATCAATTTAATTTATACTTCTCAATGGGATATCACTATGTAAAGTATTCGACTTTTATTGCCTATTTTGTTTTGTAACATTATAATTCAACAGTTTCACCTTTGTCGGCTAAATCAATTTATTATAGATATGTATATCTTTCACAGCGGGGTGTAGCACCGCATGATATGTTTTACTTTCTTCATCTAGAATTAATTGCTGTCATGATGTCTTAAGGTTTTGTTCACATTGAGCTAATTGTGTGCGGTAGTAAGAACACGCCCTAATAATCGTCTTGTCTAAGGTTGGTTGTGTTCATACGCTGACTATAGCCACTAGCAGTCGATACGTCTGCTGGAGTCGCGTTACACATGGTTTCTGAAAGGCTTAGCAACGTCGTGTCAAATGTTAACTTATGTTATGTTAAATTATATTATTATATAACATCATCCATGCATATGAGCTGTAATGCTGTTGGGCACGGACCTCTTTTCGGTTTATGAGGGGTTAGGCCATAGTTCAGGAACAAATTTTATAACTTTTATGTCTGTGTAAATATTGTGTGTTCGTGAATTCGTCTTGTGAATTTGTCCTGTATGTGTGATGATTGAATGTGTGGGACCCGCCACGTCCATCGGCGGGTCGAACCTTTGGTGGGGTCGCGATTCGATTACGAGTACGAGAGCGATCCGCGCGGACCCGCCATAAAGATGTGAGGAACACCGCGGTGGCTTTAGTCGGTTTAGTCCAAATCCATCTTAAGGGCTGGATCTCGACATATTGCCGGTTTTGGGGCGGGCGATGGGGAATGTGATTTGCACATTTCCCCGCGTCATGTTATTGTTCACTGTTAAAGCGAGCGATAAGTAACTATTTAATACGCAGATAACTTTGGAACGTCAGGAAAATAGTGGACGTGTTAAAAGAACAAATTCGGCTGCAAGCTAATAATGAGATTTTTGATAATTGCGCTTCTGCAATGACCGAAAAATTACAGGAATATATACCGTTCTTGTACACTGATTTTGCAACATTTGCCGTAATATTGGATCCACGATTAAAAAATAACTATTTTGCCGAACAAGGCTACGAATGCGAAAATATTCTGCCACGTTTTAAAACGTATTTCACCACGCATTATGTAAATTCAAGTATAGATCAAACGTTAGCCACATCATCTCAATGTCAATCACAAAATACTGAGAAGAAAAGTGTTTTTTCTGCGGTATACAAACAAACAAACGCGGAGCAAGACGAGATACAAAAGTATTTATCCATGCCACTAGAAACAGAGGATACAGATGTTTTACTTTGGTGGTCCAATCAGAAGTATCACTTGCCTTGCCTTACGCAAATGGCTAAAGATATATTAAGTATTCCAGCGAGCAGTGTTCCAAGTGAACAAGCCTTTTCTAAATCTGGTAACCTGATCTCAAAAATACGTTGCAGATTAAGTGATAAGAGCATCAGAGCGTCAATGTGCCTATCGTCTTTGATGACTTTTCTGTAGCTGTATTGTTTTTTTTTTCACCATGTTGATTTTTTATATTTTTGTTAAAGACCTGATATAAAAGATTTTTTTTTAATTTAATAAACCATAACCAAATCAGATGCATTTAATTTTACATAATAAACCCTGAATATCGAATATAATATATATTTTATTGAAAACTAAACCCTTTACTCGAACGCCAGCTCTCTTGTAAGAACATACATAGCCCTTTAAGTGCCTTCTAGTCGTTTAAGGCGTTTTAGGAGTTTAAGTCGTTTTAGGCGTTTAAGTCGTTTTAGCGTAACTAGTCTTTTAACTGAGTCGTATTATTTAAGACTAACAGCTAAAGTCTTAATTTTAAAGCAAAGTCGTGTAAAAAGAGGCGAGTCTTATCTTAAACGACTTAAAAGACTGAGTCTCTTTCATCACATTTAGATATCAATGCACGGAGTGATCTATTCATCCGATGCAATAGAGCCAAAGTTAGGCCTTAGAACGCCATGCAATATTGAACGCTGTATGTATAGCCATATGAAACGTCGCATACAGAATGCTTGCATTTTTAAATCTTTTGTACTAATTTGATGAAAATACTAGCTGCATGAATGGCCTATGACTTAAGTGTCGGTGCGACAAGTGTTTTGCGTTCGATGAAGGTGGATTTAAAAAAATATTAATTTCTTATTTGAATATAATTATGTGATGTTGTAGGTTGAAGATATTTGGTACAAGCGTTTATGTCATCATTATTGCAATAATTTTCTTAAATATTTTGTTTGAAAGTTCACATTTAAAATACAACCTAATATAAATATTGAATCCAGGGCAAGTATTATCGCCTTGCATAATTATTGGCTTAATATATCTTAAATTGCTGACGAAACTGGACTAAAGCTTTAAGGATTAATTGTGAATGCGGGAAAACAGAGACACTGTTGTTGAATATCTCTTATATTCAACAATAGTGTCTCTGTAGTAGTTATTATAGTTATATCTACAAGAACTCGTTTTTGTCTCGCCTTGCATTCATGCGCATGACAAACTTCACTTACTATCATTAACATTGAATAATGTTTCATTGTTTGCGTTGAAACATCACACACACAAAGATATTCGCTCGGAACTGTATGCGATCGTATACCTTATGATGCTACTCCATTTTTGTCTTTGACCATACATAAATTAGGTTCGGTTAGATTAGTAACAGTAGGTACTTTTTTCAAAAGGTACCCTGTGACCTTTTCCGTTCGCCTGTCATCGTGTATACCAAATTTCATGATGATCAGTCGAGTAGTTAAGGCGTGAAAGCGAAACAAACAAACAAACACATGCCCATTTAGGTATATTATTAGTAAGGATGCTTAAATCGTCTTTTATAAAAAAACATTTTTTATTTTGTCTTAGCGCTTTTGCATGTATCACCCTGTATGTAAGTCGAAGCTTATCTTATATACGTGCCTTTAAGCTACTTTGATGTCATTAGAGTAATTGAAAGCTTTCATCGATTGTGGCTAAGGTTCACCTTCTGTATTGTAAATGCAAGCAAGAAGAAGAAAAGAAGAAGAAGAATGCAAGCTTGTACGCGGTGGGATACAAATCTTATCTAAATGTTCGCGTTTTGAGCATGGTTTTAATTTTAAATTTCTAGTACTTGTTTCGATTTTGTCGCCATTTTCAAATCACTAGAGTTTATGAGATGGTTTTTGTCTTTGTTGTTATATTATGTTATACCACAATCAATAGAAGCTACTTTTGTCTAGCGTTTTAGAGTTATACAGGTATTACAATAAAATCAAGCCCTCTGACTTTTTTAAGGTATGTGTTTATTGCGTAAAGAAAACCATCTACAAATGTTTTCGACTATGTGTAAAGTCTGTCAACTCGTACTAGGTTGGAGGTCTGCGGACTAAGCCTCATCATACTGAGAACAGTTCCGTGCCCAGCAATGGAATAGCCTGGATATTCTTTGTTTTTTGTGTCCATTGTTTAATTGTTTGTGGAGGACCCGATGATATAGGACTTACTCCCAGTGCGGAAGTATTTTCTAAAAGGGATTAAACAGAATAAAGACCTTGTGTATGCAAATTACTGAATAACCGCATTTTCCATTATACGTTGTCGTGAAAACGTCTACAGAACCGCAGTTATCCCGCATCTTAGACCCTATAGAGGTAATTACATAAATTATAAAACTTTATCGTTCAGCATGCTCGTTTACATTAAATTTTGTGTTTATAACTTGTACCGGAAAAATAAATTATTATAATCACTACATATAAATTGGGCCTCCAACGATATTATAATAATGTCGTACTAATCGATAATGTCACGGTAACGATCGATAAAAATATTCGGTAGTATCGACACCTTATTAATAAATTAGTCGATGCGGTAATCGATAGAATGTTTCGATTATTTAGTTGTAAAGGCGTTTTGATTGAATCTATAGTAATATTTTATAGAGGTAGATTGTGTTTGTTTATGAGAGTAATATTTGAAACTACGTAATCTCCTCCCTAGCCTTTATTATTCACAAGTCACTTGAGGTCGGCTTTTCTGGTCTAACCGGATTTGACTGTATCAGTTTTTACACGGAGCGGCTGCCACCTGACCTCCGCAACCCGAAGGCAAACGATACCCTAAGGCTAGACCAGTGTCAGGATATTATAGGGCACTGACTTCCCAATAACGACTGCCATAGATGTTCATAGACGGCAGCCGGGACCGACGGCTTAACGTGCTCTCCGAGGCACAGAGCAGGCGACAATTGTCAATCAATACGCACATATTTCCGAAAAGTCATGTAACTTCCGAAAGTCAGAGGTGCGCGACATGGGTTCGAACCCGAGACCCTCTGCATTGCAGTCTGTTGGTCTTCCCACTGGGTTATCGCTATCTATTGGAACGACACGACGATTTATAAAATACTTAGTCTTACGCCTATATAGGCAGCGGTGTATTACACCTACATTTCGCTAGCTATGGTTATAAGTTTCAAGTTATAGAGAGCAAGCCTATTGTCGTTTAGCGGTATCCAAACACCGTGAGAATTTTTCTCGAATCGATTATACTGGCTCCAGCAGAGTGCTACTAATAACACTACCCGAAGCGAGAATCGCACCGAGACCTTATGCACAGCTGTCACATACAATTCTGATGCCACCAACACAGTTCTTAAGAATGTTCAATCCTAATCTCTTTAAGATCTAGCGTTGCTCGGTCATTTGTAAGATGCATACAATCTTAACATGTTTATTATCGATACCATTTTTTGCACAGTTGTGATAAGTGCCCATCATGCCATCATACGGAATATTATTACGATATTTAACTGTAAATGCAGTATGATATCGCATGCGACATATATAACTGCAATACTACATACGCGTATTCTATTAGGTAATACTAAAAGTAATGAATACCGTTTTTTTAAAGGGACTACTTTAGGGTACAAGCCGTGTATAATGGGGTTGTTACAAATATGCAATGAACGAACACAAAGTAAACCCAAACAATTATTTTTTTTTTTTTTTTTTTAAATAAATGTTCCTACTAGGACTTGAATCCACAACCCAAAGCGCGGTGGCAACGGATAAGCGACAGCTTGCCCACTACTCCATTCCTGCAGTCATGTATTCATAGTCCAGCGCAATAAGAATACAGAACTAAATAGGATTCTTTCTCACAGTAAGTGATAGTAGCAATACTATATATAATTTGTGTTCTAGAATGTCGAGTAGAGTACATAGCAGTGTAGGCAAAAATGTATACGGTTATGAGACCTCACACAAGCCCTTTTATATGGGACTGTTCTTAGATATTTTATTAAATAACTCGAGCACTTTCGTTTACGATGGTACATGGGAAACACGTACTCGTACAGTCGGCAACATAAGTAGCTTAACACTGAACAAATTTATAAAAGTGCAATAATTATTCTATATTTGTGAACTATGATTGAATCAATCAATCAATCTTTAGTGAAATGGTGATTAAAATTAGGGTAATGTAACTCAAACTCTAATAAAAGCAGAATTTTTAAATTTTACTTAATAATAAATTACGATACTAGCGTTTATATTTTGGTAGTAGGGGAACATTTTTGTAGGTGTTGCCGAGCACTGGGCTAAAATCGTTTAAAACTGTTGTCATCGACACCATAAGAAGAAGAAGAAGTAGGGGTAAATGCCAAATAACATAAAAAGGATGCACGATACAAACTGTGACGTAACCGTTCTTACACGTTGCTGTCCGAGGGGGATAGTGACATATCCTCGCTACAGCCACACTTTTACTTATATCTAAATATAAAATATAAGTTCCTGCCTTATTTTACAACCAATATTGATACAGTTTGCACAAAAAGATTGCCTTTGATTGCTATTTGCTGTTGTGTGTAAAATAATATATAAAATCATTCATAGACAACTTCCCTATTTTGAAAATAGAGGCAAATTAAATTTAGCTTCTTTGTCGGTTTCGTAACAATGGTCTTTTTTCGTGGGAGGATTGTTGACCAATGCACAACCCCCGGAATGCTGGAGGACTGTGGTCCTCCCTACTTTGGTCAGCGAGTCCATCGGACTTAGCCGGTTAGCTTAGCTAGGCTACTACTGACCGTTTCTCCATTCGCCACCCTGGGGACGCTCCTCTATGCCGTGATAGCCAGGAAATACCTAAAGATCTGAAAGAGATAAATGTGTTCGATTAGTCTGAACTTAGCAAAAAATAGGAAGGAATGGCGCACTTTAATGTTGGAGGCCAAGATCCACTTTGGCCAGCAAAGTAAGTATGTATCGACTTATGTTGCTGACTCTACTGTAAGTAAGTACATTTTATCAGAAGTTTTACAACGTTTTAACGAAAAGTCTAGACTAAGTTTTTAGTGCTCCAGTAAATTAATTCTAGTCACTTTGATGTGACTTCATGTTATAATGGATATTTCCCTTAAGTACCAAGTTTAGAAGGCCAAAGCGGAATGATTTTAGCGTTTTTAGCGAGATTATGGGTTCAAATTCATGATAGCTGTACCTTTTTAGAAGTATCTTTCGCTTTAAGTCGATGGTAAATATGCAGTTGAGTTTTATAATTGTTTTAGGCTACATAAAGTTTGCTAGGCTTTGGTCAGCTTAGTGAAATCTCCTCCAGTGATTCGTTTATTAATCTATACTTATATTATAAAGCTAAAGAGTTTGTTTGTTTGGTTGAACACGATAATCTCAGGAACTACTGGTTCGAATTGAAAAATTCTTTTAGTATTGGATAGCCTATTTATTGAGGAAGGCTATAGGCTATATAACATCACGCGACGACCCAACGGAGGCGGCGCAATAACCATAAACGCGAGTGAAACCGCGGGTGTAGCTAGTATTTTATATGAACATTAGTAAATTAATAAAAAGGTTTTATGTCCTCCTAAGTCAATGGTAAGCTATCTTGTCTCAGTACATGTTTTCGTAGTCTTTGTAACTTACTTGAGCTAACAACTAACGTAGTCAGATTAAAATCAGATCAAAGATAAAGTTTCTAAGTACTTATTGTGGCGTGTCAACTTTACATCGTCGATCGATAATTATGTTGGTGTTTTATAAGGAACTATACTTTTACATGTCATTTTGTCATACCCTTCTGTTTAAGAATAATAATAATAATAATAATAACACACACGGGCGTGCCACCTACCTGGTGAGTCCCTCAGGCATATAGTTTCCGGTTGTTCTCGTCTTGCTAACGGCGAGTACTTGCACAGACATAACCAAGTAGCCAGGATTATTCACCAGCAACTTGCTCTGAAATACAAACTTGTAGATGTTGAAGTGCAGTACTACAGGTATGTAGCTGAATCAGTTCTCGAAAATGGTCGTGTCACGTTGTACTGGGATCGAACTATCATCACAGACAGGACTGTTGTGGCCAACAAACCTGACATTGTGGTGATAGATCGATCAGAGCGCCGCGCATTGATTATTTATCGATGTCACCATTCCGCATGACGGCAATCTCGCGAAAGCTGAAAAAGATAAGCAAATTAAATATCTCGATTTGGCTCGCGAGGTTGTCGACATGTGGGACGTTGATTCGGCAATCATTGTGCCGATAGTCATATCTGTCAATGGTCTAATAGCCAAGAGCCTCGATCACCATCTAAAGAGGCTCGCGTTGGGTGCTGGATCAAGGGTTTGATGCAGAAGGCAGTGCTTTTAGATACAGCACGCATTGTGAGGAGGTTCCTATCTCTGGAATCCTAACCACCGGCAGCTTGGACCCTGTTCCCGATGCCGGTGGGGTACCATATATTTTATATTTTTAAATGATATGTATTTTTATAGATATATGTATATTTAAAAATGAAAAATATATTGAAAATATTTAAATAAAGAGAATAATAATAAAAAAATATTTAATATTTATTTTCACACCACAAGACAGTTAGATAAAGGAGATGTTACATTTTCGGCTACAAAATGTACGGTACGTCAAAAAAGAGGAAATATTACCAGAAATCAAAGAAAAATGCTATTCCAAGAATTTACTTGTAATTGAGATTGTACAAGACGAAAATATTTTTTCTGTTATTGCCATATTCAATATGGCGGTACAATGGATTGTAGCATTAGATAATGCGTTCAGAAATTGTATAAGATGAACTGATAGAAGATAAATATCACAAAGATATAAAATAAAAATACTTAGGTATATATAGGTACCTACATTGTAGCATATTGCGACTACAATACAAATAAATACAAGTAATTGTTAGAACCCAAACCTTATGATAAAAGTATATTTATAGAACTGCACCAGTCTTACAGGTCCTGTGCATTTCGGAACGAAATATTCTTGATGACATTTTGACGTTAACACTTGACAATTATGTTTCTGTCAATGATTTCTTAGTCATGTATTGTCGTTTGCGCGTGCGCTTAGATTTTCGTGACTTCTGCTGTTATTTTGTTTTACTCGTTCTGACCGATTCCCTACGACTTTGGCTTTGTTTAACGGTTTGTTCTCTACCATCCAATTGGGCAAACAGTATAGAGGGCTATTATTGCAGTTGCGTATGTGGAATGCGAACTGTTGGATGTTGTGCTCATGTGATGACAGTAGTCTGGTACCTTGGCTGGGCTCGGTACTAAAGTAATATTGAAACCCCAGCATCATTTCTTGACGATGTGTTAATACTAGAAGGTAGTGATGAGATGGATTGATACATAATAAATATTAAAAAACCAAATTGTTGTTTCATTTAAGTGTACCTATATCAGTTCCTTGTATTCATACGTTTTTACTTTTTATAAACTAGTCGTGATGTAATGACAATGTGAACTTTCCAATGGTGCCTATTAGAGAGTCGTAAAACGTGGCAACACGCTTTATAGAAGCGATTCAATTCACTGACTAGTTTTTTTGTACTTTATAGGTTATGTAAATGTCATAGCTTTAAGGTCATAATATTCCGCCATGATTGTTCAGATAAACGTCAAATATTTTCGATTTTTATTTTGTCCATCTTCAATATTGTTTTAATGTGGATATTTTTAGTTTAAATATGTTTATGGGTTAATTTCCTAGGATTTTTAACCACGTACATGTTGTAGCCGGAGTTCCATACAAAAATGAAACGTCTCCTTTGATATTAGACATAAATTTAGTTGACTTAAAAATACTGTGGGAGACTGGTGCCTAAGGTAGACGGAGAGTCTGTGTTTCAGGACACCAGGTCCCCACCTCAAGGACAAGTTACATTTAATAAAAACGAACAATTACAACTTAATGGTGCGGTAAAATAACTTTAGGTTTTACATGTTAATTATAATTGTATTATATATATTGTAAGTATGAATAGTATTTGGTGTGCACAAGTTTTGTTTTGTGTATGCGTGCGCACGCAGAATATAGGTCTAACTAATAAAGTAGCGTTTTATAAGTGGTGAGACCAGGATGTTCAACTTTTAAAAAGGATTGTCTGTGCTTCTGAACTCACCTATCTGTTTGCTATACACGCTTCACGAAATCCGACTATTTCGTATAAATGTTCATAAACGCTTATAGCGATTCAACTTAGACTGCTGAACGCTTGCACTAATACCCAGCGTTATTTAGTTGAGTAAGTACTTACTAATTAAATGTCATGTCATGTCGGCTCTGAGCTAATGGTCTATAGCCTATTTTAAGAGCGTGTTCGGGATGTTAAGCTGTCAGTGCTGGATGTTATGTGCATGTTTACGGCTCGTGTTCAATTTTGTAATGTCACTTTAGGCACAACATTCAATTTGTGTAGTAGGTTGACAGTGACGTGCCTTTTAAGTTCGGTCGACTAATGTTATAGTCATAAAATTGAATCAGCACCTACAAGTTTTAAACTTTGTTTTACTGGCATTCGGAGAAACTAGGTTTCGTACTGAGCTTTACAACCTTTCGTGAAAAGGCAGATTGTTTAATTTATATTGCCTGCTCAGTAAAAATTCAATGTTAGCATGGCTAACAGTATAACGCAATGGAAAGCAAACAAAGTTTGTAAGTATTTTAGTATACTTTCTTGTGAATAAAAACCTTTGTTTAAGATTCTTTTGTTTCTGCAATTTCATTCAGCACAATAAGGCTTTTCATAGTTTTTTTTTAGTATGTCTACCACAGAAATTACAGCGCGTAAATATAATGCTATTTCTTCAAATATAGTCCCAGAAGCACACCGGTGGCCATACACAACAGATGTTTAATTATGTCTGTTAGTCTAAGATTTGACAGATTAATATATCAATATTACCGTCCTAATATCTTAGATCACTTCACTAAATATCAAACTTCACGTATGTACGAGAACATTATGTAGAACTCTCAGATATGCAGATCTCCTCACGATGTTTACCTTCACCGTTGCACCCAATAATTCAGTGTTGGTTTTCAGTGCTCCTAACTTTAACCAGTGATAATTTAATACACTAGTAAAACTAACTCCAAAATTGAGTAGCCAAATTTATATTTGTCAAAACGAGACATGTCATTCCATTGAGATGACAACGTACTCTCTGCCGAATAACTTTAAGCCAGATCTTTTGAATGTCTGCTTGATAGTTGTAACAAATTCCGCATCTAAGGTGTCATTTAGGTATTATATATATATGAAAACATAAAATTTAAACAAAAACATGAATAAAATTCCATCCTTTGCGCAATAGTAAAACATCTATAATGTATGTATATAATATAATATTCTATCACATACACACAACACTATCTAGCCCAAACTAAGCAGAGCTTTTACTATGGGTAAACATACATATATACTTGTTTTTGGTAAATACATACACATTATACATAGAAACACCCAGACCAAGACAAACATCCATGTCCATGCACACAAATATTTGACTTGTACGGAAATCGAACCCGCGACTTCAGGCGTGGCAGTCGGTTACACTAACCACTACGCCATCGAGGTGTATCATATTTGCTATTCGTAGGCTTATTTCTCTAACTATGTACTTATAGGTATTTAGACAACCATAGACAACACGAAAGAAATTAAACATCAATGAAAGAGTATAAATTGGATTAGAGTTACTTAAGAAAGAAATTAGGTAAAGATATGAGAGGAGCTCTTCAAAAAAGCTTATAAGAGTAACAAAAGGTTAAAAGGACGTGAACGTACTCGTCCACCAAGATATCAATAACGATTTCAGAATGAACTATCTGCCGCATTGTTACCTGAAAATCTTAATTTTTCTGTCAATCTAGACACAGGTAGGTATTGGCATGTCCCTAACAAAAAGTAACGAAATAGAAAAATAAAACAGCTTCAGATATCCCAAACATATATTATGATATAGTCCATTACCTACTTGTCTTATCAGTAAACAAATATGGTGTACTTGGTAGCTAAAGACCAATCCAGGTAGGTATTGTATTTTTGTCATATTGTATGATTAGATGAAGAATTAAGTCTGAAAGCAGCAACTGAACTATTTTATAACAATGTAGCTTACGCGCGGCTTCGCTAGCTCTTCTAGCAGGCAAAAGCTAGTTTGTGCACACTAATTTTTCAGGATGAAACGTACATATCCCTATATGTCATAATCCCTTTCTGATACCCCCTGACAAAGTGTATGTAATATCATGAAGGTCGGTAGACTAGTAAAAACGTTAAAGCGGAATAAACTAAGTGACATTTACATTTATAATATTAGTTTGGACAGTTTGTTTACCGAAAAAAGCAATTAAGAAAAAAACAATATAAACCGTGGCAACGCTCATCGATGTCCATCAAATTGTGTATGGAAGAAAAGGGGCAACCCTACTAAACTCTACATTACATCTTTGTTCATCCTACAGGTAACTCTACTAGTATAAAAGGTTTCTAAGAAATATAACTTAAGTTCAACCAGCTCTTGTTACTTCTTTCACTTTAATCCTCCGGCTAGGGCGCTTCTTAAGTAATTAGCTTTGACTAGACTAGACTTAGAACTTGCACGATTTTACGCGGAAGTTAAAAGTTTGTGTTTTAATCGTTGGCTTTGAGGTTGCAGTTTCATAATATTTTTAGTGATATCGGAAGTTTATTTTGTTCAAGCTGTTAGTAGAACTTATGTTTGGTTATGTTATCCGACATAACACCAACAGACTAGGTCCTGGTGTCTCTTTTATTTATGATCATCTTATAATGATTCATCTAAATACAACCTCGATGCACTGAACGTGTTTTATCAAACGTCAAAGATCCCACGTTCAAGTACGATTTTAAGACATTAAAGCAACAGAGACATTTCGAACCTATCTGCATGTTCTACCGTGTTGACTTGGTACCATAGTCAACTTTCTTTCTATCGTACTACTCGTCAACATTACTTGATTCATCTTACGTATGTGCAGGCTATAGAAGAAATCACCTGCCGCGATGATTTCTGAGTGCTATGGCTTGTCATACAAACGACGTTTCAAGAGAATACTACTGTCAGCAACGGCTTGTCTCTGCACGTCCCTGCCATTGCTGATAACAATTAATACATTACTCGCTGGTAAGCCACTAGGCGAGATGCTAGCTCGTCTATCGCTAGCAGCCATAAATAAATGGTAATTTAGGCCACAAAGTTGGGAGAGTTGAGCGGTTTTGTGCTCTGACCTGTAATTTCAAACAGATTTATATAATTTATGTCGCCCCTCAATATATGTCACACTATCGGTGACACTTTCAACGAAGCAATTTAAAAGTATCTAAGACGTATCCCTTTGAGTCTGCCATCTATCTTCTTTACGTATCTATCAGCTTAGTTTCATATAAAATATTCTAGAAAATCCATCAATCCGCACAGTTTTCGGGTTTATCAGCTGTCATCTATAGAGCTGTGTTTTATAGAGGGTTTTATAGGTACCGTTGTTTATGTAGCCTAAAAGTTTATTACGCTGTTTCGTGATCAAATAAAGTGCAAATTCATGTCAATTTTATTAAGATCGTCTGTCTTTCCATTACTTTGTCTAAAAATGTATGTCACCGTCAAATAAAATGTAGTCGGTATAGATCGCTACGTTTACTATAACCAGCTAGACAAATTCCAGATCTTCTGGCGAAAAGCCATGTTAAGAGTGTTCTGTATTGCCAATTTTGTTATGATGTTCATGGAAGCGTTAAGGATGTGATGAAAATAAAAAAGTAGAGATTTGTTGAGATATTGGAGTGGTTATATTCTGTATCTGTGTATAAACTCTAACGATTTAAATCTGTGCATTTACATTTCCCTAGATCAGGCAAATTATTTGGTTTTCTTGTATAATTTTACTTACTAAAGTAACTTTGATAAATTGACACCAAACGGCCCAAATCGTTTACCGTGGCACCCAAATTTTCACAAATATATTTACATGATTTTGCCCACTGCTTCGCTTGCGTATAGAGGTTATGTTAATTACATAACTTTTTTTGGTTTAAATGTCTTTTTGTGTTCCCCTGACAAAGTGTATGCAAAATTTCATGATGATGATCGGTCGAGTAGTTGAATCGTAAAACCGTAACAAAAAAACACATTTAATAGAAAGAAAAGAAAAAAAAAATATTTTGGCTCACAAAAGTGCACACCCAAAACGCGGTGATATAAATTAAAATAAAAATATACAAAATAAAACAGAACCAAAGAACAGAACAATAATAAACTAAAACAATACTAACACTATGTATAAATTAATTTCTACTCACTGGCAACACCATACCTTGCGTTTAACTTAACGGAAGTCGAGAACTGCCTCCATCCAAATCAAGGCTAGTATTGTAAGTGAGTAGCGATACAATTACAAACATTCAATTATTTACCTTTAACTTAAGTTTAAAAAGTAATGAGAAAGTGTGTCCCGTCAGTGCCAAAATTTGGACTTCACTCAACGCAACACTGGTATTCTGCGAAATCCAATATAATATAATAGTAGTAGTTAGGATGTATGTATCTATTCTTACTTTTGTGTATAGTGTAGTCTGTATACACTGAACTGCCTCCGTGGTGCAGCGGTAGGGTATGCGACTGCTGTGCATGAGGTCTCGGCTTCGAATCCCGGGTCGGGCCAACCAATAGTTATTGGGTTTTTCAGTTAAGAAACCTCAATAGCAAGCCGGAGTTAGGAAGTTGGCGGTGTAAGACACCCCTGTGCCTTGGAAAGCACATAAAGCCGTTGGTCCTGTGCCTGATCTCTCTGCGGTCGTGTCGGATTACCGTCCCATCGGATCATGAAAGCTAGGGAACAGAGAGTGCACTTGTGCTTGCGCACACACTTGTGCACTATAATATCTCCTACGTAGTTGACCAGTCTCCGTAAAGACTGGCCGCCGTGGCTGAAATTTGGTCTGAAGGATATTATTGTTATACACTAAAGTATGAATCACGCGTTAATGATAAACGTATTCGAATATTATTCGAAAACACCCACCAACCATTGAAATGTAACTATGTTGTACTATCTAGCATTTTAAGGAAACATAAGCGTAATTATATATTTATAGATAGGATAAAAGCGCCATTTTTCTCGTCATGTACTAATGAAAATCGTCCTTTTACATTAACATTGTCCCTTCAGTTACACAAGACGAGTATAACGCTATTTAACTCCTCAAATATTGAATTACTTCATCCGTTTCTTGTCTACATTTGACGTTTCAATTCCGTGTTTCAATTCTGTATTTGAACAGTGCAGAAACAGAAAATCACATTTATTTATCCTGAAGGAAAGCGAGTTTATTGAAAAGGGTGAGATTTCCGGGAAATTTTATTTTCTTCATACAATAAATTTTAAGGTTATGTCAATTTGGTACCTATATGTCTGTGCTAAATTGGAATCGTACAATACAATGTAATATCGCTCTTTATCTAATAATATTGGATGGAATTTGAACCAATCACATTGTGTGCTTTTAGCAGTGATTTAAATTAAAATTACTGTCAACGTGAACTCGTAAAATAAAAAATGTATTATATGCAGTAATGTTGTTGTACGGTATTCAAATTTGGCATTGTAAAGATGTTGTATAATTGTTATGTATATTTAATTTTATATACTTACACTTTAATGATAGCATACATGACTATTAAATTATTTCTTATTGGCAAGTATAGAGAAGAATAGCAAATTAAGGGAACTGGATATATACTTCTATTATGAAGAGGCACGATTTGTGATTTAGTTTGTATCCTAAAAACTAATGGACCTATAAAAAATCTTTCAACATAATATTTATTTATTATTTATTTTAAGATACACTTACAGCAATACATATTATTGTTACAATTATAAGCACTATGGATAAAATCATGAGTATATATGTTTGTCTATTAAACGTATACACAGCATTCACATTATATAGCCAACATTAAGAGTAAACTTAAACTAAATAAAAATATGAAAAATAAATCTATATATATAAAAATCAATGCCACTTTTCGTTGTAATTAAACTCCTCCTAAACGGGTGGACCGATTTGATTGATTTGTTTGTTACGTTTTACGCGTTAACTACTTTCCTGATCATCATGAAATTTCGCACACACGTTTTCATGGGCACAGAAAAGGACATTTATAAAGAAAAAGTACCGTTGCCGAGGAATAGAAATGTATTGACAGACAAAGGGCACGGTATAGTCAGTATGATAATAATTAACACCTAAGGGAGATTCATAAAAGTAGTTTACGAAGAGGTCCACACTTGCAGTGGTCCCTGATACCTTATTTGTTTGATTACAGTGATTAAGGTTCACAGCCAACGGCTACTTTCCACACATTGCTTTTTTACTACTGCGAATCGTTGCTTGCCTTTTTTAAGTACAGTCGGACCAATGAGGTTTTAATATTTTAATGGTATTTGGTTAGCAAATAATTATGGTACTTTACATTCACAGTTTACTGGTAGCCTTAGGGTGATGAGCAATCACGATTTTTTTGTTGTATGGTGAAATTGTGAATACGGTATAGCTGTTAATGCCGATGAATGACTAACGAGATTATATTTCTTTATTTTAAAATATTTTGTTTAGTATTTTTAACTGTGTGTTACAGCGATAGCTCAGTGGGGAGACCAACAGACTGCAATACAGATGATCTCGAATTCGAACCTACGTCGCGCACCTCCGACTTTCGGAAGTTATATGACTTCTCGAAATTATGTGCGTATTGATTGACAATTATCGCCTGCTCCGTGCCTCGGAGAGCACGTTAAGCCGTCGGCCCTGGCTGCCATTTTTTTCACATTTTACATACTTCAAGCAACGGATATAAAGAACACCCAGACTCGGAACAATCATTGATGGATCACACAAATTTTTGTCCCGTGTGGGTTTCGAACCTACAAAACTCGGCGCAATGGCAGCGGCGAGGTGACCAATTAAACCACTACGCCATCCGTGCACTCTTAACACGCACATCATTGATAACTTAACATGGTTACCATTTAGAAAGCTTGTCACGCGGACCGCTCGCGCCATGGCGGCTGCGCTCGAGCCGAGGTGGTGGATGGCGCCCCTCTCTCCCTCCTGCCGGCGGTAGCTGAGATATAAGTCGATCGCGTACTGGTTCCGCCCCGCTTTGCTGCTCCTGCAGTCTAAGTTAAGTGTTCTTTAGAGCTATCCAGACCACGTAGCGAGCCTTCTAGAACAACGCCCTGATTTTTTGCTTAACGTTTAGTTAAATTTCAGAATATAAACTACTGTTTTATTGTAACAAGTTTGGTATCCAGAATAATATAAACCTTTTAATCGTTTTGTATATCTTTTAATTATCACATAAGAGCAGCGATAGCTCATTGGGGAGACCAACAGACTGCAATGCAGAGGGTCTCGGGTTCGAACCCACGTCGCGCACCTCTGACTTTCGGAAGTTATATGACTTTTCGAAATTATGTGTGTATTGATTGACAATTATCGCCTGCTCTGTGTCTCGAAGAGCACGTTAAGCCGTCAGTCCCGGCTGCCATTAATATCTATGGCAGTCGTTATTGGGAAGTCAGTGCCTTATAATATCCTGACACTGGTTTAGCCTTAGGGTATCGTTAGCCTTCGGCTTGCAGAGGTCAGGTGGCAGCCGTTCCGCGTAAAAACTGATATCCAGTCAAATCCGGTTAGACTAGAAAAGCCGAACCCAGGTGAATTGGGAATAATAAAGGCTTGGGAGAAGAAGAATATATCTTTTAATTATCTCATTTAAATAGATTCCCTAGTCAACCACGTCCCAAAGGCGTGATTGACCAAATATAACGTTACAAGCTCAATCATTACAGTCCACTGGTCTAACTACTAGGCTATTGCTCATGCTGATAGTGCATTTAATGCCATGAATTCCGATTTCATGCCCCATCCATCATATACCGATTTAATTTCCATTTCGCAGTACCGAAATGCGAATCATTCATATATAAGGCCTTTGAACTGGTATGTATTCCAATATCGGGATAATTAGTTATGTCGAAGGGCAATAACTTAGCTTGTCCTAAATAAAGTACGTTTGCCTGTAGACAGAACCACGTTGATATATTTGTGCGGAAATAATACATGTTCTCTTTGAATTACAACCGTTTTATTGCTCATAGGTTTTAGATTTTCACTTAGAAATGTAAGATTTGTCGCAGGAATAAAGAAAGCAGAAAACTGTAACAACAATAATTAGGACAAGCATACGATAAAATCTTAGAATTATATCCAGGATAAGAATAATAACTCAAAGCAATTCTAGTTGACTGTTACTTGAGTGCGATGTCTCGAACAACTAATAATGTAAGCTTTTTTATGCTCTTCCAATGAGTAATATCTTCAGCTCTTCTTAAGGAAGTTCTGTGGCTGTAGTGGAGCAAGTAAACGTAGCTTTTTTTAACAAACTTGCATTAATCGAAAAGAGAGCACACCTAGACTCGGAACAATTATTTGTGGTTCACACAATTAATTAAATGAGGTTTAAAGAGAGTATTATTATCATGGTAGGCTGTGACTAAGCTGTGTAGACTCCTGACATTCCTAAAGTCCAATGGCGGTGATTATTGCTTATCACCAGGTAGGCTTGCTCATCTGTCACTAGAGGCAAAAAGAAAATGGTTTCTTGTGATTACAACGAAGTAACTTCTTGAAAGTCGCTAGTATTACCACATTTAATACTCTTTGACCTTACGGATTTATAGCACAACAATTCAGCCTTTGACATCGAAAGCAGAATTTCCAGACCACAATTTCTGACGTTCAAACGTCCATGTCCTGTGACGTTATTGAACACGCTCACATATACTTCCACCGCTCATGCCACTATCACCATCTCGTTTGTTCGTAATGGTCGTCAGTAAATCCTAATGTGGTGGAAAACCTATCGGCGCTATTCTTGGCACGGTTCCAACTCAATGCTGTTAATAGTCATTTTTTATTCAAGTTTCGCCTGTTAGAATGTTTAGTTAGCAGTAAAATGGGACAAAATATTCTGTGTAGTGTTCAAAATAGTATCAAATATATGTATGTAAAAAAAATTGGTATAAAATGAATATGCTACCATATTTTGCCTGCGCCTTCACTCCTTTCCTGTAACAACCCCTGACAACGCGTATTCGAAATTTCATAATAATCGGTCAAATAGTTTAGGCGTGACAGCGTAACAAATAAGCAAACTCACATTCGATTTTATAATATTGGTTAGTATTAGAGGTAATTCTTTTATTGAATTGTATCAGAGATATGTTGCAACAATGTAGTCTTCATCTTCAAATATTAGGCATCTACTGCCCTGCTTTTAAGAGGTGGCATAATTTAAATTTAACTTTAAGTATGTTTACAGATCTTGATCGTCATGAGGATAAAGAAAATTGTCGTATAAATCATGCAAGCTAACTTTCTTTAAAACTAGAACTTTCTTTTAAACTAACGGCTCTCTTCAAATTAAATAATAAACAAATATTTTTATTTATTAAATTATTTACAAAAACAAAAACATCTCAGTCTGTTTGTTACGTTTTAAACCGTTAAACCAATTTTAATGACAGCAGTTAGCTAGAACTGTGGCAAAGGAAAACAATACTTAAAAAAGAACAAACGCAATCATGGTTATCAGCCATACCTAGCATGTTCTTACGGCGTCTTAGTAAAATTTGATGCTCATATTTTTGTTTTTATTATGCTGACTCTACTTAGCAGGTTATAAAGTTTAAAATTAGCCTGTGCGTGTCTGATTGGCTTCATCGCTTACATAGTTATTTGTTTGCCGACGGTTAGCAAATTACATCGCGAAAATGGCAAACCTTAATGTTTATTTAAATAAGAAAATTATTTTCATGGCAAGACTTGACATGGAAAAATGTTACCTACGGTAATACGGTTGTCTTACATTTACACATATGTTATACATTGAAATGAAACCACTTTTATAATGAACAAAGCGTAAAAATAGTGTATAAAAATAAACAATGCGTTAAAATCGTGGTTAAATTACAATGTTTTACCTGCGGTTTCAAACGCTTTTTAGGTATCCTTTAGGTTATCGCAGGACTCGCTACCGACCCTAGTAGAGTCTATGGTCGCGAACGAGAGCGCATGGGTAGCCATCGCCTCCTACTGCGAGGTAGTAATGTTCGTTATGGAGGTTGCGGAAAGGGAAAGGAGGCGAACACCAGCCTCCCGGTTCGCAGTCGACGCACCGGGCGCCGAAGGGCACTAAATTATCTCCGGCCTCCATTAATGCTGGCCTAGAGCGACAGACTAGGGCAGTCTGACATACGTGCAAGAGCAGGCCCGAGAAGGCGGCGCATAGTGTTCCGTGCGCGCCTCTTAATGAAGTATTACTAAAAATGTGACGAGACCGTCACGACCAATTGGCGGCCCAAATCTGCCGGGGCAGGATGAATGCGCGAGTGATCCCTGCGCCACAGATTGCGAGTAGGAACACCGTGGTAAGTTTAGTCGGTAGCATCGGGATTTCGCCATCTTTTCCCGGGTAAACCCGACATAACCTCTCCGCCGCCCTTGCGGAGGGGCATGCGTCAAAGCATTCCCCCACGGTAAAAAAAAAAAGGATTTATGTTATTCATGCTTGGTGTAACACTAGTCTCTGCTCGCGTAGATCCTACTATAACCCTATATCACATCCAAATTTATTCAAGGGTAATAAACATCTAACAGACAAACAGGTAGTTCTCAAATAAAATGCAAATTAAGTGCTTACATATTCGCGCTGCCGACTGTACAAGCAATCTTATCATCAAAATTAGCGTGTCAGAGTGAACCTGTCTGCCTATCCTACATAGTTATTTGTGAACCAACTTTAAGTATACAATTATATCAACAAGCACCTTCTTTATTTTAGGGTTCCGCACGCGACAGTTGGAATCCATCGCCATACTACTTCGAAAATTGCGCATACATACAGTTGCAAAGTGTAGAGTTAAATTATCATTTGAAGAAAGTTAGTAGAGAAAGTCTTAGTTGGAACTAGAAGTCTAGATATACAGTGTGAGTCTTTATAAAGTGCACATATTAAGAAGGGTGAAAATATAAACAATTTTATCGACGGAAAAATGTTTAAAAAAATACAAAAAAATAAAAAAAATTATGGACTTTTAATTTTTTTTGCTATTGTCTTGGTACCCCATGTAAACAAACTGTTACTACTTTTAAACTCAATGTGATATTAAAACAAAACAAAATTAATAATGATCTCTAATAATAGGCCAAGCTAATAAAGCCATAATTTATTGAAAAATAAACCTCATAAATTAGTTATTAATGATTTTTTGAAGAAAATTTACCATTTTTCTACTAATTTTTGCAACAAATGTATGCTTTTTTGTTTTTTTAAACATTTTTTCCGTCGATAAAATTGTTTATATTTTCACCCTTTTTAATATGTGCACTTTATAAAGATTCACACTGTATATAAGTATATGTTTTTTTTAAGATCATATGAGTTACAAGCAACTAGTATTTCTATTAACTCCGCTAGCTAAGTTAATATCCTTGTGCTAGCGGGTTCACGTTGGTAGTGTAGTGAATAGGATTACGCGGGATAGTCGGTACTATTGATGCTATTGCTGATAAATACTGCAAAATGAGGTTGCATGAAATTTTTGCCAGTGTCTTAGGGGGTATATAAGACCAAAACTTAATGGCATTCGAAGAACGGGTTGGGAGCTTTTTGTTCTGTGCTCAATCATAGTCCGCGTAAAGATGTCAACGTCATGTAAGACCAGCAAAAAAAAGGTATTCGAATCATATTCGAATGTATTGACAACACTACATACATTAGAACTTACCTGATGCTGATGAAAATATCTGAGATATACACAACTCCGGTACTACTTAAGCCGTTGCTCCAGGTTTGAAATTCTAGGTGTACAACCTTGGCTTCTTTGCAAACCAAAGGTGGTACTTTACAGCCGCTACGGCTTGCAAAGTACCACCTTTCTACAGAAGATTGCATGTAAAATGTTTAGAGCTGAGATCAATCAATCAATCAATCATTTTTATTTGCTGAATAAAGGTGTAGGTACATAGGTGTTTTACATAATGTTGCTTAATAATATTAGTTCTCTTTATTCTACCTGTCCGGCTTGCAAATCTTTATAAAGTAGGTCATGTCAATACGTCGAATGTCGGCGGTATCGGATCGCTCCCGCGATTTAATTTTCTTATTTGTGATTACGGACTCCTACACTTATAAAAATATGTTTAAATTAGACTTTTGTGTTCACTCATCGTTAAAATATGTAGTACATTGTTAAATTAGTGAATATAAGCGGTTTTCAAACATTATTTCTTGTGTAAATAAGTGCAGTGACAATTATCATTTCGCGGGTGGCGCGAAGCGTCGGTTCGCGCACCGCGCTCTTTCACTTCCGTGCAGTGGGACTATCTCTGTCTCGCTCGCATTGTCTTACGTTAATATTCAAATATTTAAGTAGAATACAAAATGAATGGTTGTGCAGTTTGCGGAAGAAAAATTTATGATAAGGATATGATAAAGTGTAATGGATGTAAGGCAGGACACCACTATAGGTGTGTGAATATTACCCCAGCTGCTTTTAGAGAGGGACACGTACAGTTGAGACGTAATTTCAAATGTAATGCCTGTGCAAATGTAACCCAGCGCATACGAGTAACTGATGAGACTCCTGTACGAGGTTCCTGTACGATCCTGGGTGACCCTAACCTGTCTAGTGAAGAGAACGTATTGCAGGAGGAGATGGTGGCGTTGACCTCACAAGATATGTTAGATAAAATTAATTCACTATTAATGGAAAGAATGAATGAATTTGAAGCCAAAGTTAGGGAAGAAATTAAGTCAACTGTAGAGTTACTGGCCTTAGAAAACTGTAAATTAAGGCAGGAATTAAAGGAAGCTAATGAGAAATGTTACGTTTACGAAACAGAAATTAAATCCTTGAAGGCTGAGATTACAGGGAGAAATAAAAATGATGCCCAGTGTCAACGTCAATCAAGTGTTACTCCGCCTATGTATACTACTGTCCCGGCTGTATCTTCGGGCATCGGTTGCAGCACCACAACGCAAGCGCACGCGTCACTGCCGCCGCAGCCGCCGCAGGGGCATGTGCGGGCGCCGACGGCTCAGTCCCGGGCCTGTTACGCGTCAGTGGCCAGGAGAGCAGCGACAAATACGGAACACAGAGAAAAACATGCTAATTCTTGGATTGAGGTTAAAAAAAACAGAGTTAAGCAGATAAGGAGAGGAGGTAATTCAACAATTCCATACTTGAAGGCGGTTGAACGAAAGAAATATCTACATCTTTGGAGGCTAGACAAATGTACGACTGAAGACAATATTAAGGATTATGTCAAAGGAGTATTGGGCGAGGATGCTGATATTATCATTGAAAAAGTACTACCTAAGACTGAACGGGACTACGCCTCGTTTAAGATTGGGGTAACATTAAGCAATTACGAGAAACTTTGTGATCCCCAGGTATGGCCAATGAATGTAGAATTTAGTGAGTGGATATGGTTTCGTCGCTCAACCGAGCCAAAAACAATTCAAACCGAATAGATATTTCAACATATTTTATCAAAATACCAGAGGTCTACGGACAAAAACTACCCAATTCTTAGCATTTCTGGAATCATCAGGAGCGGATATATTTGCTATTACTGAAACTGGTTTAAATAGTTCTATTCAAGACGCAGAATTGGTACTTCCTGGTTATCAAACTTTACGTTGTGATCGTGCTGACGGACGCAAGCAGGGAGGCGCCCTTTTAGTGGCCACACCGCGATTTGAGTTACGACGTGTGGACTTACCAGGTGACATTCAATTAGACTATCATAGCTTTGAATTGGTGTGTGCTACTGTTTATTTAAATAACCGTTATTTATTTACTTGTTGTGTAGTGTACATTCCGCCAATGGCAGACGAAAATGAATATATGTTGATGTTTAGTATTTTAGAACATTTTTGTGTTAGATTTAAGAATAATTTATTTATTTTAGGAGACTTGAATATGTACTCGTGCAATATTAGTATTACCAATTATTTCGAATACTTTTTGTCATATTGTGAGTTCACTCAGTATAAAATGGTACCTAATTGCAACAATAGACAGCTGGACCTCGTGTTGTCTCTACTAAATCGCGTAGAGACTATGAGGAATTTGCAAGGTGCAGAGCGAAGGTTAAGGCGGACACAGCAAGGGCCCATGATAGTTATCGTGACCGCGTTCAACAGCACTTAGCAAGGGATCCGCGAGCATTCTGGGAGTACATGAGATTTAGGAAAGGCAATTCATGTCAACGGAGACTTATAAAGGATGGACGAATACTATCTGAGCACGAATGTGCCAATGAGTTCGCTAGGTTTTTTCAATCTGTATATAGCCCCGAGTCGCCAGCGCTGAGCGCGGAGCAGGCCAGCGCGAGTGCGGCTGGCGCGTCGGGCGCGTGGGCGCACCTGACGCGCCTGGGCGCCGCCGACGTGCGCCGCGCTCTCGCTCGCCTGCTACCTAAGCGGTCGGCGGGACCTGATGGGATTCCGGCGTTCATATTTAGTGATTGTCGTGCACTGTTAGTGGAACCTTTGTTGCATCTGTTTAACGTCTGCATTTCAAGTGCAACTTTTCCTATTCCTTGGAAGCTCACCCGAGTTATCCCCGTGCCAAAAGCAGGCGGAGGCTCATCACCTAGTGATTATAGACCCGTGGCGATCTTAAGCACCCCAGCTAAAGTGTTTGAAATGGCTATTCACAACTGTTTGTATCCACAAATAAGTTCTCAGTTGTCCGATGCGCAGCACGGCTTTCGTCCTGGGTGGGGGACAACGGGGAACTTGTTGGAACTCATGACACACTTGGTACCTGCCGTGGATGCTGGTCTGCAAGTGGATGTGACCTACTTTGACTTCAGGAAGGCGTTTGATGCAGTGGATAATGACGTTCTTCTAATGAAGTTGGCTAGTGTAGGGTGTACGCCGCACACGTTGAAGTTTTTTGCGTCCTATCTCCGCAACCGGTCTCAATATGTTGATTGTAGTGGCAGGTTATCCGAACCCTACTTGACTAAATCTGGTGTAAGTCAGGGCAGTAATTTGGGACCCTTTCTTTTTATTATCATGATTAATGATTTAGCTAAAGTAGTTAATAAGTCTACACCCTTACTATTTGCAGATGACTTAAAGTTAGTTATGGAAGTAAACAATACTGAAGATCACATTGAAATGCAGAAGGATATTGATACGGTCGTAGAGTGGAGTAAAGAAAATAAATTATATTTTAATGCGGCCAAATGTTCAGTGTTGTCATTTAGTCGAGCGCGTGCCCCGAGCCATTACCAATATCTTGTGGACCGGACATCTATGCAGCGGGTTGCCGACGTTAGGGACTTGGGTGTGCGGTTCACATCTGATATAAACTTTCGCCAACATATCACTGAAATATGTAAAAAAGCATACCGCAATTTGGGTCTAATACTACGACAAGCGAATGCATTCACTAATATTAGGGCACTTAGAACATTATTTGCAGCGCTAGTAAGGAGCCATTTAGAATGTAATGCTGTCATTTGGTCGCCGCATGAAGCGAAATATAAATTAATGCTGGAACGTATCCAGAATAAATTTACTAGGTTCTTGTATTTGAAAGTGTATGGGGTCTACCCTGGATATCCTCTGTTGTATCCTACGTTATTCGTATTGGGTATGGTGGGGTATTTCACACTAGAGGTTAGAAGGGAAGTAGCGCTGGCGTGCTATTTATTCAAAATGATTAGAGGTAAAGTATCTAATCCGGAGCTTCTGAGAACGGTTCATTTGTGCGTGCCGGATGGGTACGCGGGCCGGCGGCGGAGGCCGGCGCTGCTGGCGGTGCCGCGTGCGCGCACTAACTTGCTGCAGCTCGCGCCGCTGACGCGCGCGCTGCGCACGCTCAACACGGTGGCGCTGTCTATTGATATATTTAATTGCTCACTGAGTGAATTTACACGAGTTACCTATTGTAAATTGAGTGCTAGATAAATAAATGTATTATTAAGTTGCTACGCTATTGCATTAGGTCTATCCTGTAAAAATAGTTGTTAGTGTGTATAATAATAAATAAATAAATATTTGAGTTAAAAAAAAAAAAAAAAAAAAAAATAATAGTTTCATTAGTTAAATATCTCAAAAATCTTAAAAATTATAAGAATCCATTTCAATTTGTAACAAATGTTAAATGTCAATCAAATGTAGACAGTCAATCATAGCATTAGTCAAATTAGTAATTAAAATAAAAGTAAACAAGTTATATAAATTAAATAATATGTATAACAGGGCGTGGTCAGTAACACAGGTTACAGATGTAATAGTTTAGTTAATAAGCAAATAAGTTTCGAAAGAGCGAGAGCCGCCGAGACGGAACAAATAATCACGTACATCTCGTGGCAGCGTGATTGCGCGACTCGCGAGCGCTGACTGCCCGAGACGCGGGTGGGAGGCGCGGCAACGGCTCCGACTTAACCGTGCGGCCGCGCACGTTGTCGCACTTTAACCTTCTACTGCGCGCTACAGTCTCCCCCTCTAACCCGAACGAACGTCCTCGCGGTTGGGTTAGCTTTTACGAGGCCTGCCCCTCCTACGTTTCTCCTGTACTGGAGCCTGGATGCGACCAACGAAAGGAGTCAATACCGAAGTGTGGTACTTACCCAGCACTGTACCATCACTGAGACGCTCGAGGATATAAGTCGTCGGACCGACCACGGACTGGATTTTGTACGGCCCATCACGACGCGGTATAAATTTAGGTGTCTGACCTTTGTTGGTATCGTTGGCACCTTGGGTTTTTAACAGAACTAAGTCACCAACCTTGTAATCTGGAGCTGGCCGACGATGTTTGTCGACGTATTTCTTCTGCGCTGCCTGAGCGCCCTCATAGACATCACGAGCGTCCAGGAGCACCGACGAGATTCCTTTCAGGTAATTAGTAATTTCACCTACGTAATTGTCATTATTGATTATAGTGCGCATTTCTGAGAGAACGTCTGCTGGTGCGCGCATCTCTCGTGCGAAGTTCAAATAAGTGGGCGAGTAGCCTGTGCCTGACGTGACTGCAGAGTTCATGGCAAAGCGGATGGCAGGTAAGTGAATATCCCAAGTATCATGATCTTTATTTACTAGAATGGCCAGTTGCGGTTTGAGATCTCGGTTTTTTCGTTCCACCGGGTTCGCCTCAGGGTGGTAATATGAGGTAAACGACTGAGTAATACCCATAGCGTGACAAGTCTGCTGCATTACTTCGCTGATAAACTGGACCCCGTTATCACTAACAAGGCGCCTAGGGACCCCAAACCGTAAGTAAACTTCTGACACTAATACCTTCGCACATTCCTCACTGGTAGCTGCAGCGAGAGGGAAGAGCTCCACCCAGCGCGTGCAAGTATCCTCAACTATCAAGATCCACTTGTGCCCTCTCCCTGTTTCAGGTAACGGACCGAACAAGTCGACAGCTAGTACCTCAAACCGACGTGCAGAAACGGGGGTCTGCAACAAGCCTGCCGGTTTTCTATTGTCCGCCTTGTAACGTTGGCAAGGTACACAATTTTTAACGTACTGCGTAATGTATGAACGCATCCCAGGCCAGTAATACTTACCGACCAAGCGTTGTAGCGTACGTTCTGCACCCATGTGACCCGCCATGGATGCGTCGTGGTATTCGGCCAAAACCTTAGCGCGTTCCTGTTCTGGGACTACCAGACTGGCGTCGTCATGCTCCTCATTTTCGGGGCAATACCTATAAAGTATCCCTTCAGTGAGCACGTAACCTTTATCAGCCCATACCCTCCCCCTAAAGGGATCGTCGGATTCTAGGGCTTCGACAATCTTACTCACCTCCGGGTCTTTCAGCTGGTTCTCACGCAAATCTTTTAGACTGCGAGAGATGCCCTCTCGCAGTCTAAAAGATGTCGGCTACAGCACTGCACAGATCACAGTCAGCGTCTTCGGTACATGCCGGGCGTGAAAGCGTGTCGGCTATTACATTTGCCTTACCTGGTGTGTACTCTATCTTCAAGTTATACTCCTGAAGGCTCAGAGCCCACCTCGCTAGGCGGCCGCTCGGGGATTTCATACTCATCAACCATCTAAGCGGTTGATGGTCTGACCGGATCACGACATCGGCCCCATCTATATACCCTCTGAATTTGGATACCGCCCAGACGACGGCTAGGGCCTCTCTCTCAGTCGTGCTATAGTTTCTTTCAGCAGCTGTCAAGAGTCGGCTAGCGTATTCAATCGGGCGCTCGTCGGTCCCCTCCCCCTGGAGGAGAACCGCTCCGAGAGCGTACCCACTGCTGTCAGTTCTAAGGACGAAAGGTAATGTCGCATCAGCCTGACGTAAGATCGGCGCCGTCACCAGCAACCACTTGATTTGCTCAAAAGCAGCTTGTTGCTCTGAGCCCCATTGCCACACGCTTGTCTTTTTAAGTAGCGCCGTCATGGGTTTGGCGACCTCTGCGTAATCAGGGATAAAGCGCCTGAACCAGCTGGAGGTCTGCAGGAAACACTTCAAATGTTTCACATTCCGGGGCGTAGGCATATCTGCGATTGCTACGGTCTTCTCAGGATCGACATGTATGCCACCTGGTAATATAATGTGACCTAAAAACCTTACCGATTCCCTGGCGAACTGACTTTTCTCTCGGTTTACCCGAAGGTTGAATAAGGCGAGTCTATCGAACACGGAGGTGAGGTCGGTGAGGTGCATCTCAAAGGACTGATCAGACAGCAACAATAAGTCGTCTAAATATGCCAGAAGTGTGATACCTGGCAAGTTTGATTTAAATCTGTCAATTAACCTCTGGAACGTAGCTCCCGAGTTGCGCAAACCCATTGGCATGCGTTTAAACCTGTATGTACCAAGCGGGGTTGTGAATGCTGTCTTGTCCCTGTCACCTGGGTCCATGTTGACCTGGAAGTACCCTGCTCGGAGATCAAGAGTTGTCATGTATTTTGCGGTTTTTGCATCATGAAGAATGTCCTCAATCCTTGGGAGTGGGTATCGATCAGGTTCCGTGACCGCATTGAGTTTGCGATAGTCAATGCACAGCCTATATCCGCCATCTTTTTTCTTGACGAGGACGACGTTCGATGCCCAAGGTGACTCGCATTCCTCAATTACATCTGAATCGATGAGCTTGCGTAGCTCCTTTTCCAGTGCTTCCCTCTTAGGCGGGGATAGTCTATAAGGAGGAGAGGCCAGAGGTTCCTGTGTGCCACTTACCTTAATCTTATGAACGGCGAAATCTGTAGGAGGCCCTTCTGAAGCAAACTGAGCGACTCTGTCTCTTAAGAACGCATTGAGTGCGGCCCTGTGCTCCGGTGACAAGCTCGTACCTTCATCGTGACGCAGCGACGCGTCGCAGATATCTGTACACGTCACGTTCGCGCTGTTCAGTATATAAGAATGCACAAACGGGAATCGGTCTCCTGGACTATCTGAAAAATGCCATGTCTCCTGGGCTATGTCTAAGACAATACTCGCGTTGGCAATAAAATCGCGACCTAAAAGTGTTCTAGTGTCATCGCCAGGAAATATCATAAAGTTGGTGTCGACTCTTCGATTACCTAGGGTGACGGGTACTGCCGCGACCTTTACCATTTTCCGATGACACGAGCCGTCGGCAAGCCCGATATAACGTTCCGTGTCTTGGAAATGTACACCGCTATTCAACAATAACGAATATAAGGAAGGGCTGGCGACGCTGTGCGTAGCGCCGGTATCGACTATTGCTACCCCTTCCTTACCCGCTATACCTACAGAGATTAGCGGGTGTGGTGTCGTTGTAGCGAAAACGTCGCCTTTTACGACATTAAAGTCAGACGGTTTGGCGGGCGCGGGTTTATTCGAACAAGTAGCATACTTCGATCTAACAACCCCTGGTTGGCCGCAACCATAACACCGGATCGGATGAGTACTTTTATTATTACTACTTTCACTATCTGTTTTATTAACTTTGCGACATTCGGTAATCGCATGGCCGAACGCTTTGCAAAACGAACATCTAATGCGAACACGTTTCGAGTTTTCGTTCGAGTTAGAGGTGAGATGAGGACTTGTGGTTGCGCTCGGACTCGTAGTAACGCTGCGGTCGGGCACCATAGTAGGTATGTAGGTATTATTCGACTTTTTCGCGGGAACGATCGAGTTTTTTAATTCTAAAATAGAATCTTCCGCGAGTCTCGCTCTTTCTAACAAATTATCAATATCGATGACAGATTCTCTAGGCAAACGTTTACGTATTCGGCGATGTAACAGGCCATATACAATATCGACTTGCATAACACTCGGCACAACATACGGTAATCTAACTAGTAAAGATCGTACTTTTGATATAAACACTTCGGCACGTTCACACTCACTGTGTTCACTCGCGAATACCTGTCGCAGTATTCTATACGCGGGCTGTTGCACGCCGTAAGCAGCACGCAGGCGCGCCAGAGCGTCCGGCCACGTGCCGACGCCGGCTCGCGCGCTGCGCCACCACACCGCTGCATCGTCGGTTAATAGCATGGATAGGCCGCGTAGCGCGTGTTCGTCGGTCACGTCGGCGCACTCCTTGAACACTTCTATTGCATCGATGAATGCTTCCAATGCCTCGGCTTCACGCGACTTCCCGTCGAATCTCGCGGTGCACTTCGCGAAGTTACCGCCGGATGCCGCGGATGCGTTCGCCATGGGCGATGCCGCCGGTGTCGACGCGACTGGGTTCCACTGGTTGCTATGATGATGTAGAGATCGAAGGGTTTCTAAGAACGTGCGGTTGGTCTCCGCTTGTGTGCGGGCGAAAGACTCCATCATGGTGGTCAGGAGTCTTTCCGTATCGAGCGCTGCGGTGGGTGCTCCGATGTGGGCCCCTCTGAGCGTGTCGCCGGGAGCGGCGCCCCCATGGGCGCGCGTCTCCTCGGACGCGTCGGTTGCGACACGTACATGGGTGGTAGCGGCACCGGCGCAGGTGCGCGGCTCCACCACCGAATCGTAGTCATCCTCGGAGTAGGCGTCGCTTCCTTCCTCGGGTTTGCGGTCGAATGTTGCCGCCGCTGTCGCCGCCTGGGTCGCTCGCGTCGTTCGTGGCATAATCACTGACTCTGAATTGAACTATGTTCACTGGGTTCGTTATTCCAATGTTAGGTATGCTAACAATGGCCGCTAGTTGGGCGATCACTATAACAGGGCGTGGTCAGTAACACAGGTTACAGATGTAATAGTTTAGTTAATAAGCAAATAAGTTTCGAAAGAGCGAGAGCCGCCGAGACGGAACAAATAATCACGTACATCTCGTGGCAGCGTGATTGCGCGACTCGCGAGCGCTGACTGCCCGAGACGCGGGTGGGAGGCGCGGCAACGGCTCCGACTTAACCGTGCGGCCGCGCACGTTGTCGCACTTTAACCTTCTACTGCGCGCTACATATGTCAATAATAATACAATTGAATTCAAAAATATTAAATTTTTTACACCACATGTAAAAAAGAATGTACTTATATGAAATGTCAATTTGTTAAATATCAAAATTAATAAAATTAAGGTAAATAAAAATAAATGTAATTAAATGTCAAATTTAATATTATATTCAATTGCCTTAAAAAAAAGACCCATTATTATCAGAGAACATAATTATGACAATCAATTAATATATTATAAGGAATTATCATTTAAATAATCATTTATAGAATAATAGCATTTTTTAATTAGTAATTCATGTAATTTCTTTTTAAATATAATTAAGCTATGTGTCATATCTTTGATGTCATTGGGTATCCTATTATATATAACTGGTCCCATATACATGATATTCCTATTTAGTAGTGCTGTGTTAAAACCAGTTATGCACAGACGATTTATATATTGCAATCTAATAAGTGTTGGCCTAGTAGAGTTATTAATTTTTAATTTAAAAAGTTTTAGATTAATTCTAACAAACATGGCAATTTCAAGAATATATAGTGATGGGAAAGTCAATAATTTCAGAGATTTAAACCTAGGTACACAAATATCTGTGGAATGAATACCGGTCATTGACCGTATGCAAAATTTTTGAGCTCTGAATATTGCTTCTCTTTCACAACAGTTCGGTTCGGTTTGTTGGTTTTCCATATGCCATAAGAAGGTGCTGTGCAATTAGTAGGGAACCAGTGTAATATTTGCGTCTTGCACTAGCTACATAGCATCTCTATGGAATACAACAGTATTCCAATATAGCAGTTATGCGAATTAATACTAACTACGATATAATTATGTATCTGTGTATGAACGGAACCATAATATAAGCGTACAAGACACCGCCGCTCACTTTTTAAACTTTAGTAACTAATAATTGGACTGTCTTGTTCAGAAATGATCCAATCAACAAAAACATAAATAAAAGTTATGCTGATTTGAAACATAAGTTCATTTTTCTCCTGACTATTATCCTAATACATCATGTTATGCATATAGTTTTATAAAGAATGGAATATAGATTTTTGCATTACTTGATGTTTATTCAAAACTTATTCCTAGACCTTCATACTTATAGATAAATTAAAAAAGAACTCTTGGATCATTTCTGCACAACTCGGTCCAATTATGGGACATAATTTTACAATTTTAAAAGTCTTTAAAGTAGGTGTTACTTATCTGTCATTATTTGGTGACTGAGCTGTCATTATATTGGTGACAATTATAATAATGTAAGGTCTACAGAACACATATTGTGTATATCATAGGTGTATGATGTTATACAGAGGAATGGTAATTTTATGACTCTATTTATGCCAGGCTAGGTGTGCCCTGTGGCTTTACTCGCGTTAAATGGCAGTTGTGCTACTACTGAGCTGGTAAGATAAGTTATATTTTTGGAACGAAGTTCCTTATCGCGCGTTGCGAAAGGGGGCTAGACGGAAAAAATTAAGACCAAAAGTTGTAACGACACTTTGCTATAGTTGCTATAGTTGTAAGCCGTGCGGCGTGCGCGTGTTTCTCTGTCTGTCTCTCTCTCTCTCATAGAAAGCAAGCCAGTTATTTTCTCATATTAAAATTGTGGTCCAATGCTAATTAGAATGTAGTTGGTATTTCTGTCTGTTGTCTCAGTATTATTCATGACCCCCGTGACATAGAAAATAATGTTCGTATTATGCCTTTTTAAAGTTATAAAAGAGAAGACTATATTTTCTTTCTCTCTCTTATACAAAGACACATTTAGTAGACTTATTCCATAGTGTCGTTTTCCAATAAACTGTGTATTTATCGCAGAAATATTTTCTGTAGTAGCACCAAAAGAATTTCAGTTTACTAGCACGTAGATATAGAATTGAAGACCTAATCTATATTAGATCTCTAATTCTACATCTAGGTTATATTGTTACATTTGTGCATACGTTCATTCGTTTACCCCAAAACAAACCAAACATGAAAATTAATATCTTCCTACTATGATTGATCTGAAGCAAATTGCACTAATTCATACCAAAATCCAATCAATATATAAATTACAGTGTCATGTTCAATCAGAATGTATGTAACAATTACACTAATTAAGTAGAAGGGCTGTCGCGCTCTCAATCTTGTATGATTAATTAAATTTGTCAGGCTAAGGATGACGTTATAGCGAATGATATGGCACGTTGTCTTTAGATATTAATTGGCCGGTTCTATTGATATCACGTCTATATCAGTTTAATAGTCAGACAGCGTAAGATCATTATGTGAATCGGTTTTTGCATCACGTATAGGGTTATTTTTGTTGCCGCATAGACCAGTCGCCGTGTTGCTGCTTACAGATATGTGATTAAAACGTATAAAAATATATCTGATTTGAGATTTCGACTATCGATAAAAGGTTGACGACTGATTTTTGTAAGACAAGACTACGGCTTTAGGTGACTGACGAAGCTTAGAAGACTACCCCAGCGGTGCTGGGACTTGACAAAATTATAACAACATGTACCAATATGGCTAAAACACGAAATAACTATTTAACATATTTTTTATATATTCGTGTGCAAATTGATATTTAGATTATAGATTTATAGCAGTAAAAAAAGCTTTTAGTCCAGCTTTTGCGTAAAACGAAATATTACAAGAAACAGTATCAATATTCTGAAACGCACTTCGTTTTTGAAATATTCAGTCCCCAGACGTAACGAACCAGATTCATATTTTACGTGGGTAGTACCGCAGACAATAACTATATGTTATTTGGTCATTATTTTTGCGAAGACGTGTGACCTTTATTTTAATACAAATCATTTTATTACGAATGTCTAGAAAAGGTATTTAATTAACGCGGTAGAACTTCCAGAACCGTTTGCTATTATTTTCTTTTCTTTGTAATATAACAATATACAAAATAAGCGTAAAAGTGTGATGGTAAGTGGTTCCTTTAGCCAATCTTTGCCATAAATCCCAAAGGTAACATTTGCACTTGCCGATCCTTCAAAAAGAAATCAAAGATGAGTTGTAAAGAAAGGAAAAGGAGTGATATGTTTGTGCCTACGGGTTACTTACTGGGCGAAATACAAGCAACCGTTCCTGCGTTTCACCTGGTAAGTCAGCCGATTACTACTCTTTCCTCTTGACCTAATCCTTATAACACTGGGAAAACGCCCGTGTCTAGCAGTAGGAAGTTAAGAGGGCTTTGGGTAAGAGGGTTTGTTTATCTTCATACCATATTTCTTCAAAATCAGATCGGTAGTTCAGACGAGAAAACGTGACGTGTAATATATTAAATTACCATAGAATTTATCGTAATTAATCCTACGGTAATTCTGTGTGCTTGTCTTGTAACTTGTAACTTTGTCAACTTGTATATTGTCAGTATCAATAAAGATATTAAACTATATTGCACAATTAATATAGTTCCATATAACGATAATATATTCAAGATCAATTTATGCAAAACTAGTAACATAATACCTTAAACCGAACTTTCGCATATCAATCCAACGTGTATACCGAAAGTGATGTGTCAGTAAATCGCTTGATTAATTCAGTTCCTTCCGACAACACAATTGTGACGTAACAAGTTTAAATATATTATAACAGGTTTGTTTCGTGTAATGGAATTTGGAGATTTCGGGAGTCATTTCAACTGATTGTATGACCCGAATCTGGTATTCAGAGTTAATTATATGTGAAACACCAGTTATCTTGTTGCTTTATAATGTTTTTAACATACATAGCAGTCTCGCATTTCTTCCTAGAAAGAGTAGGCAGAGATAATACACTTAATTTTTTGGCAGTTATAGTTTTAGGATTGCTCGTATAGGATAGTACTCCGCGCTGCCACTAAGAATTTTTTGATAGTACAGTCCATTCCTTTTCCATCCCGACCCGAGTCCTCAACCGAAGCAGTTTTATATAATTTTGACAAGTGAAGTTAGTATAGTTCTAAACAGTTCCAATTAGAAACCCAACAGCCTGCCATTTTCATTACAAAGAGCGATATCGATAGCGTTATTAGGACAAGAGTCAAAGCTGTAAAGATAGCTTTGAAAACCCTCGCCGCAGTTCATGATTCTGTACTTAATATTGATTTAGTATAAAAAAGTTGCAAGTAAACAAGTAGCGTATGATCGCTTGCAATACCCATGACATTACTCCTGCATTGTCAACGCGAGGAAAAATATATAATATATACGGAAAGGAATGGGAGACTACATTTGTCAGTATCTGGAAAAGTTATCAGTCGAAACGTAGTAGCATTGTCTTATGTCTGTTTTCGGTAAGAAGTTGGTTCTTCTCCGGGTGCACCGGCTTATTAGTACCTTCTCCAAATTATTGGCAATGGCAGCTTGTAAACCACAGATGGTTCTTTAGGGTTGTTACGCAAAAGCCACTACGTCAAGCGATTATTAACACGCCGATAAGCATACAAATTCAAACACTAATTATTTAAAATCCATTCTCTTTAATAAAAAAGCACATTAATATTGTCGGGATTTGAAATCACCTTTAATACTTTTAAACTAAAAGGTTTATATTTAAATGGATGGTCCATTTAAATATAAACCTTATCCACATCAGAATAAATCCGGAAATCCTATCACAAGATACAGTCCAGTCTACCTTTTATGTTTTGCACTTTTCCAAGAAAACAATTTAGCTTGCAGGCGTACTTTGGTTCTTGACACTTCCTTGTCATTTGTGGTTGTATGGATATGATAGGAATACAGTCGGAAGCCGTTTTAAGTACCAATAATAACGAAGAACATGTTTTCAAATTAATGAGAAGACTGTGAAGGCTTTTATTTTTGAGGGCAATGTCGTCTAACTGTGTAGTTAAACTAGTAGGGTAAACGTGAACGGTTGCATATATCGATTCAGGAAAATATGACGTCTCTGTTATAATTTAGTTAAGCATTAGGCATAATCCCTGTGTCACGTGGACCTTAGCAATCTTTGAATCACAGGTATTATTTGCTTAAAAGGAGACCTCAATCATTATTTTGTTGTAGTTCTAAAATTGTTTTTGCAAACAAACAATTTTTCCATTAATCAACGGACACAAAGAACATCGGCATTTTGAACTACTATTAACTGTGGATTACTGTCAGATTTGTCACGTGTGGGGATCGAATCCACATTATGCGGGGTACCTGCTATTAGTGGCGTAGTGAAGACTCAAACTCGTTTCCCATATATTAGAGTACTTCTTAGCAGCATCATGAAGTTTATGATAGATGGATGGCCAAAGTTTACCATCTATTGGGTGTAATAACAAACATCACACATGCTTACCTTTTCAGGACAATACATGTTCATTTTTGTATATTTGACTTATATGTACGTTGTGTAATACGTCATTTAATTTTGTCTAGTGCTATAGAGTAACGGATCTTGAAGCCCTGGGTTCAAATGCCGGGTCAGGCCCACAATAAGTTATTCGGTTTTAGGTGAAGAATTTGTTTTAAAACGATCTCTCGTTACGAAGTTGTTGGTGTTGCAGCCTCGTACTTCGAAAAACATGTAAAAGCCTTGCACCTGATCTCCAGTCCTGTCGGCTTATCATCCCATCGTATTGTGAGAGTGAAGGAATAGAGAGAATGCACTTGTCTTGTTCTCTATAATATATTTTACTCCGATGGCTAAGCTTCGCCGCTCAGACAAACTATTTTTTACCTTGTCAAGCGAACATCAGACTCTTATCAAGGATGCTTTGGTTACGGTACTGGTCTAACGGATCGGTAGGCCCTGTTCTCGCTGATCAATGGTTTCCTGCCGCGAACCATCATTTCCGAACAAGTAATGATATGTCACTTAATAATTGATGTCGTCGATACGATGACAGCGCGTTGGCCTGCTAAAATAATGGCCCTATAAAAATCACCACAAATTGTATATTTTATTTTATCTTTAATAAAATTATGTTATACTAGATTTGATCCGCGGCTTCACTCGCGTAAATTTAGGTTACTTCAATCTTTTATCCCTGAGGAACAATACTTTTTCTGGATGTAAAGTATCCTATGTCCTTTTCTGCAGCACTGGCAAAGTGTATTCAAAAGTTCATGATGAGCGGTTGAGAAGTTGACGCGAGTAAGCGGAACAAATCAAGCTCACATTCGCATTTATAATAATTATTTGTGAGAAAATTATGTTATGCGATATCTATCATGAGTGCTAACGTCGCCGGATTAATATCCAGAGCGGCGACGGATTTGTAATAGATGTTGTAATATAATATAACTATTACAAACAGAAAACTTAAATGTTCATGGCAATGCTTTAAGCTCGTTTAAGTAGTCGCCTATTAAATGAAGAAAGTAATTCTTGCCACATGCTGAATTTTATCAGTCTTTCCTTTTTTCTTTAAAAGATTACTAGCAATTTGGGTTTTAAATTTCAATCCCCACACGGGACAGAAATATGTGCTTTAACAAATAAACTAAATAACTATTTACCACATTTTACTGTTATTGTCTTTAATGTTACTGCTGACTTAACATTATAAAGACCTATGTAACAACAACATTATTCGATATATTTATTATCAATTGATATCAAGCCCACTATTGCAATAGGGAAATCACTCCACCAGACGCACTGTAACACCAAGTAAACGCACTTTAAAAACCCTGCGTTGTTTATTCGACTATAATACGTAGGATGGGTAACAACACAGAACCTTTTAAATAAATCAAATAAATCACATCACATATCAAATACTCAAATTGTAACAATAAATATCATATTGATTCAGAGCAATCCATTTAACTAAGCTTCGTATATTTATAGAAATGAATAACTATTTTACGAGAAGGTATATTTCGATTTCCAATAACTATATAAGATAAAGCTCTTTCCTTATACAACTATTTGATCTGAAGTATTTTCTATTTCAGGTATTTCAATATATTTAGTTGAATGGATTCTTCGAACAAGAGGCAGATAAGTGTTGCCAATTTTCCTTGACAACTTTCGCGATAATTAAGGTACGTTTGTTTGGGGGGAACTTGGCGTTTTTAGGGGTTGCTACGCCGGTTCGTGCTGGATGTTTCGACGATAGTATGATCAAGGTGATAATATAGCGGCCACTAGGAACTGTAATATTTAATTTTGGTCATACTTGACTGCACAGACGGTCTGTAATGGATTGAGTGATCGTATTACTATTGCCTGCAATTAGGTTTGATCCCCACACAAACAAACAATTGTGGGATCAATAAATAGTTGTTCTGAGTTTGGGTGATCTTTGTGTCTGTTGTTTGAGTGTTTGTAAAGTATTTCAAACATTAATCTAAGCGTAACACAAAGTATTTAATAAGTGCAATGCAAGCAATCTTTATAATCCTATACTATGTTATGTTTGGACATGGTTTTATCCCAATATGCATTCCCGCGGGATGCGCGACCTTAAACCTAGATTAAGCTATTTAATTATATATTATTGTTAAGAAAAGAGCAGCGATGGGTCAGTCTGGAGACCATCAGACTGCAATGCAGAGGGTTCAAACCCACGTCGCGCACCTCTGACTTTCGGAAGTTATATGACTTTTCGAAATTATGTGCGTATTGATTGACAATTATCGCCTGCTCCGTGCCTCGGAGAGCACGTTAAGCCGTCGGTCCCGGCTGCCATGAACATCTATGGTAGTCGTTATTGAGGAAGTCACACAAAAGATCCCACTAGGTCGAAGTGTCGCCGGTCTGCACTGACTACCCTGACTACTACTGACCCCCACACAAGATAAGATAAGCTATTTAATTGGGGGTAATATGAGGTCTTTGTTTTCGTACGATACCATAGATAGTATATAGTAAAAATAAAAACAAGAAATATTGATATCGTAACCATAAAAATACGTTCATTATTCCCGTATACAGAAGTAATTACGTGTGTCAGAATCTTCATATTGTAAATTAAAAACAGCTCTTGTGAAATTGCCTGCAGGCTCACCACTTGTATGTAATCAAAATTTGGCATGAGATTTATACTTTGAAGGCTATAGTATTTATATATTTATAGACTGACCTATGTATATCCCCGAAGGGGTAATACAGACATACGTACCAACAAAGTATGTGTAATATACCACTTAGAGGCCATTTATCTAGATAATTTAGTAAACCTTTTATTTTTAAAGAAAACTAACAGATCCGAGTGGAATCGAGCTTCGGTCATCTGCAAATCTAAGCTTAATTTTATGCTACTGGATTAACGGAGAACTGTTAGTATTTAAATTAAACTACTATATACGGATTTTATCGCGTTGTTTATTTAACACTGTATCTATTACATAATTTTGAAAACTGTTACACTACTAATACTATAGAATTTTACAAATTTTTATGCTAATAAAATTATTAAAACTATTAAAACTATTTATATTTAGGTTTACACTTTTCTACAAATGGAATACTCTCTAGTGCTTCGCATATTTTTATTCGAATGATATCCGAATAAAGTTCTGCACAACGAGTTACTTACTTTCTATAGTCAAGAACGCACCGTACGCATTTATCTAAACCACTTTTTATGTAGTTATCAATTTATTCGAATGATATTCGAATACTTATGTGCTATACTTTCGAAATAATTACCTTAGTATGTTGCCACAAAAAAGTAGGTAACCAACGAACCGAATAAATCAAACGTGAAAGATTAGTCGCACTATATAACAGACAACTCAGATGTGAGGTTAGTAGTGAAATCTATACTTAATATTATAAAGCTGAAGAGTTTGTTTGTTTGTTTGCTTGAACGCGCTAATCTCAGGAACTACTGGTTCGAATTGAAAAATTATTTTAGCGTTAGATAGCCCATTTATTGAGGAAGGCTATAGGCTATATAACATCATGCTACAATCAACAGGAGCGGAGCAGCAATGAAAAATGTTGCAAGTACGGGAAAAATTCTCTTATGTGAAGCAGACGAAGTTGCGCGAGTCAGCTAGTATTGAATAATTTCACAGATGTTGTACCCAGACAGATAACTAGTAGGCATGACAATATTTGTCTGAAACTTGGGGGTAAACGAAATATTGAAAGCGGAACATTACTTATTCTATCGGTTTTCACCTAAACCTACTATAGGAAAGAGACAACCATAATGGCGTAGAAGTTAGAAGCCGATGCTGTCATCGCCGGTTGCACCGGTAGGGTTTAGTACGACTAAAACGTCATTTCATGTGTTTCATGGTAAAAGTTTAAAATTTCGGTATTTATGATTCTTTACCATGAAACCATGGTAAGCTCAAATTCTCTCTTGACAAAACCCTTCCCTAGGACTTACTTATTTAATTGATTTCCTAAGTACCTACAATTAAAATATAAATATAATATTTATGTAGTATAACTTCACGTATGTAGTAAATCCTCGTTTTTGGCAGGAATATCGAGTTATAAAGTGCAGTTATAGCAAGCAATATAACTAGCGAAGTGGTCTTTCTTTCTCTTTGTTGGCAACAAACTAGTGTCGGCAATGTAGGGTATTATTATGGGAGTTTCATTAGTCGCATTACAATGCTGACAAAGCTTTAAAATGCGTCTTGTTACAGCTTATAGTAACTACTAAATTGGAGACACCATTGCTGGATTTCTTCGCGCGTAAGTACCGATGTGTGAGACAAGTTGTATCATAAAAACTTTTAAGATGATATTTGCCAAGAAATATCTAAGATCAGAAAGGTCATAAATCAGGCGCGCATGGTATTTTCTTGATTACATGGTTTATACCTCGCTCAGAAACGAAATACGTGGTTACTATTGATGGTATCATTGAGAGACCGTTGAACTGCCACACAATAAGAACATTATCTTAAAAATGTGTGAAGTCTGCCAATCCGCATTGGGTTGGCGTGGTAGACAATAGTTTAAACCGTTTCAAACTCAGAAGAGGCCCGTGTCCAGCGGTGGGACAGTTTATATATACGGCTTATTTATAAAATAATTGTCGATCTATAAATTATTGTGTGAGAGTTGCATTGATAAATAACAAGCAACATAATGATAAAAACTTTGTGCCTGGACGCTAACGTCCGATGGTTACCGTAAACTTAATTTGCTCTTCATACATTTACAAAAGGGCAGCCAGATCGTATTACCCACCTCCATCCACTAAAAAACAATTTTTGTCTGTAGATAAGCTCAGTTTTCACGAAAATACAGGCGAAGGAAACGAGGAAGAATGCGAGTGATAGATAGTATTTTTTTTAGGAAAAAGCTGCGAAATCTGACGAAGGCCTTGGAGAACTATTGAAAAAGGGCCTAAAAAGATAGGGCTGTTGCATACGGAAGCTTGACAGAATTATTATATGTCTATCGACACATTATATAATAATAATATAAAGCTGAAGAGATGGCTTGTTTAAACGCGAAAATATCCTCTGTTAGTATTGAAAAAATATTTTGCATTTTATAACCTAGTAGCTGAAGCAGGCAAGCATTGCAATGCCATGTAAAATAAAAATGTATGGTTGTATATACTGTTTACTGTAGTGCTTTTTTATACACAATATTTTTAGTTTACGTGTGCTGCGTACACCAGTAATTGGACGGTTACCCGACATGTGAGCAAGCCACAGGATAGATTTACCAAATTTAAATATATATAAAACATTACTTTTTATTTTATTTATGTTTTTATTGATTTTGAACGAGAAACTTACGTCCTAAGAACATCCTGCAATGATTTAGGAACGTATAAAGGGAAAACCATTTATTATTATTTGTATAGATTTGTTGACGTTATCTAACATCACGCTTAGAAGCAGAGTGCATATACTCGTACTATAGGTATATGGTCTATTCGTGTAAACGGCATAAAGGGCAAATAGTAGTTAGCACGAACGAGATTGAAATGTTTCGATAGTTATGGACACTTGAGTATTTAAAAAGTATGGCATCAATTCAGCGGCCAGCCTTTCGTTGCTTATCATTAACGTGCAGGACATTGTTCTGGCTTCCATGAGTACTTATGTCGATATGGAGCCAACTAGCTCTGCTTTGAAATAATAACGTAACCAGATACTTTTTGGAGAAACTTTAGGTCAAGAATCTTTAAACTGTCGAGCGTGCATGAATTTTACTGTAGTGGATTGACACAGTCTGTATGGAAAGGTCTAATTTAATGTTCTTTGTCCAAATCAGAGAAATATTGGAAAAGTTTAGGTTAAGAATCCCTAAACCATTGAGTATGATTAGAGTGGATGAAACAAAAGATTTTGTTATGAGCACGCTGTTGCTGAATATTTGGTTATGTAAACGATTCGATCCAAGGAAGTACCACCTTTTCTTCTTTACTTTAAGAGCGTTGCTATTATCGGCAGAGCAATCGCCACATATGTCTGTCTTCTGCTTACGACGTATATGACTCGACTCCCACTTTGTCCGTCCTTTACTTGTTGGACAAGGGTACGTCTCGGTCTTTCCCTTCTTCTCCTTCTTTCAGTTTTGCCTTCTAAAATGGTCTTCAAACATTCGTTGTATCGTATAAAGTGGACAGTTAACTTTATCTCATGTTGTCTATAGTTCTCAACAACTGTCTCTCCTCATTAATCATACGTAACATTTTATTTGTTTTTCTTTTTCGTCCAGCTCATCCTTTCTGTCCTTCTTCAACACCACATTTCAAATGCCACTAACCTTTCTCTGTCCCTTTTGTTTAGCTTCCAAGATTTGCAGCCATACAAGGCTATGCTCCCGATATGTATTTTATTGAGCCGATTTCTTATATTGCCATTTATATTTGCTTGAAAGATGTTCTTTTTGTTTAAAGTTTACTTACTGATTGCGAACCTTCTAGTTACAGGCAAATTACGTTAGAGTTCTAACACAGAAACCTTATTATTCCATTCTTAGTCCTTTTCTATAGGGTTGACAAACGATGAATCTTCTGGTATCATAAGCAAACTAAGACCATCAAGCGGCTTACGAAAATACTTATCAAGTACTAACCTCTCCTGGAACAAGACGTGTATGTAATTTGAAGCATATTTGTGCTCCTGGAACAAAGTCTCTAGATGTAATGGAGATGTTAGCTTATGACGTAGTAAGCCATCCCGTGGCGAGATACTATTTGTTGTTTCTTAGTATCTGACTTGCACACAAAGCACATCTCCGTTCTTAAGCTGCCTTTGCAAGACGCTGCATTCTCGCTTTAGCAAAGGGCTGGCTTAGTTACAGTAGCTCACTGTTGTTGGGTTAATTAGGTGACGATATATCATCAACAGTGAACGCTGAAATTCTAAATCATGATAGTAAGATTCTGAAGATTTATTAAGTCCATCTTTGATTAACCTGAAGTCGAAATAAACAGTAGCGAGAAAATCCTATATTGGACCTAAAAATATATTCTAGATTCTATATCTCTAGAAGTGGGCATTTTGTTAAGTCTATGTTAGATCCCACGTAATGGAGGCAATAATGGAAGAATTTTTAGATTCTGCTAATGATAATATAATTTTTCTAATAGATAGTCAAAGTCAAAAATTATTTATTAATTTAGGTCATAAAGTAACACTTATAAACGTCAAAATATATGGGTTAGTGAGTTTACTAAGTTACTGAAGCTACATTTAGGTTAGTTGCTAGGTCGGGCACGCCACGATTGTGGCGGTAAGGCCCGTATTTGAGGAGTGGCTGGAGAGGCGGCATGGCGCCTTTACCTTCCGGCTGACACAGGTTCTGACTGGCCATGGTTGTTTTAGCCAGTTCCTGTGTCGTATACGCCGGCAAGAGACGCCCGGTTGTCACCACTGCGGCGACTGCCGCGACGTTGTTGAGGACACGGCGCTGCACACTTTGGCGGTTTGCCCCGCCTGGGCATCGCAGCGCCATGATTTGATCGCGGCAGTCGGATCGGTTGCCCTCTCGCTCCCGGCCGTAGTTCAGTCTGTGGTCCGGAGTGAGAGGTCGTGGAACGCCGTCGCCTCCTTTTGTGAGGAAGTAATTTCCATCAAGGAGGCGGCGGAGCGGGAGAGGGAGCGTTTAAACCCTCTCCCCAACCGCAGAGCCGGGCGCCGGAGGGCGCGCGATGACCTCCAGCCACCCTGAGGTTTGACCTGGGGGTGGCGGGCTTTGTGGGCCTGCCCGCCATCCGTTCAGCACCAGGTCCGAGAGGCGGCGTGCGTGTTCCCACGCGCGCCTCTGTGTCGAGTCCGTCTCCCCTCTAGGGGAGACAGTAGGGTTTTATATGACGTAGTGCCTATTTTGGGTAGGTCTTTCGTGTAGGGGCCTGCCGTTTCATACGGCGGGCCGTAACCTTGGCGGGGTCGCGACCGCATGCGAAAGCGATTCGCGCGGCCCCGTCGATAGTGGTTGTGTCGAGGAACACCGTGGTAGGTTTAGTCGGTATCCCGGGAGGTACATTATATTTTCAACATCTTTCTTTACCCCGGCGAGTCCGACATAATCCCTCCGCCCGCCCCCGCGGAGGGATATGCGCCATAGCATTCCCCCACGTAAAAAAAAAAAAAAAAAAAATGTTAGTTGCTAGGTTCAGGCAAAGGGAAAAGGGAAAAGGACCTATAAGAAGAAACCTGCAAGAAACTAAACTCACGGCCACTCTTTTAAATCGCCAACTAAATATAATATAGGTTTTAGAAATAGTCAAAGTGTCAAAAGCCATTTAACATTTAAGTGAAAAAATAACACTTATGAACCTCAAATTAATGAGTAGGTGAAGTATTTAGACTAAATTAACATTTAGGTTTGATACTAGGTTCAGGCAAAAGACTCACAACCAATCTTTTAAATCGCCAATAAAATATTCGACTCGATCTCTAGATTCTTTTTGCAAACATAAGCGATCACTAAGATCATAAAACCAACGAAGTAATCATATTGGATTATAGATAAAATTAAAAAAGTTTTGATAAATATATTTTAGTAAATGTTACATCGTAAAATTGTTTTGAGACTAATAGTTAACAATTTAGCTTGCTAAGTTTTTTATGATTTTGTGTAATCAATACCGTCTTTTCTGTCAAGAAATTCTCAGAAGTAGCACGAAACCTGGAACTATGCATGAAAAAACGGCCATACCCTCGTCAATTTGGACTGAAAACTATAGCAGATGCGGTGTAAAAGTATTACCTCTGGCTACCACTTCTGTGATATAAGCATGAGATTATGCATGTATCAGCACAAGCATACTTAGTATGCTTCCATGAGACATTTTCGAACAATGAGAGAACTTTAACTATAAAAGAAAACTTATACAGCTTATTCTAAAACCAAGCACGCCCCTGAAAATAGGTGTATCGATTCTTATCTGCCAACTATACTACAGCGATGTGTTGTTATTTTATTACCATATAAATATTGCTCCCTTTCCACGAAAATATTCGGCGGTTTCTCTTGGGAGAAACCCTGAAGAAAGATTAAAGTGTTCAAACCATTCATTATACCGCGCCCTTACCGTCAATATTTGGGATTCTACCCTCGCCATGTTCCAAATCGCAAATGACATATGTATATACCGCCGTCCACTCCGAGATATAATTCCCAGTCTGCTCGTATTCTAACACTTCAGACATATAATATTCTATATGAGCACCTAAGACATGGTAACGAGCTGACAACGCTCGGCGCAATGGCAGCAATGAGACAATCCATTTAAATCTACCTTAGAGTCATTTAAAAAGATTTTATTATACAACCTGTTAACCTACCCTTCAAATGGCATTTCAACTTAGATGCTTAAAGTATCTTCTCATCATTGAACCCTTTTTCACCAGACTTAACTATGAAAATTAAGCGATTCTTATAGTAATACAGTTACTTTTCTCCACATATCTGGTGGTAAGTCACCCAAAGTAATGTGTCGTGAATGAACATAGTTTGTATGCCAGCTATTACAAGTTTGTTATGGCTAGAAGGCCGGGCCGCTGTCGTTGCGTGTAAATACTGGTAATTTGTCACGTTGAAATACAGTATGCTGTAGTAAATACAGCGTAGGGTTCAAACGTGTAATTATATTTGAAGGACGTGTCGACGCTGCCTTGTTTGTGCTTTAGTTTAAGTTCACATTTATGGTGTGATCGCGTGGTCCTAGTTTCAGGACCCGAGTTGGATATAGTATTTTTGGGTTCATTTTCTTTTTGATTTACTCTGTCTGCCTTCAATTTAGATACGTAGGTAATTATTATATATACTAGGAATTTATTTTCTATTTCAAGTAAACTATTAATAATGCATCAATGATGATTACATAGCCGAAAAATTAATAGTATATTTGGCATGTCAAAAATAATTTGTGTAAATTAGAGTTTCCAAATATTTTCATTTGTTTATATAAAAAGTATACCGAAAAAGGTAGATCATATTATAATATATCCATTTTTCATAGCAATATGAGTATTAACTTTCACTATATTCAGTTTAATTAGTACCAGTACACATATATCCAATTACAACAATTACGAAATAGTGCCTCAATTTTCTGAAAATACGTGTTGAAATTTTCACCCGAACAGTTTTTGAAAAGCTTAACTCCAACAGTATTTGTCACATTTTTTGTCAAGCAGAGCCATCGGCTGTAATTACAGATAGCGCTACTTAAACGTCCTCTGGTTTACAAAATTGGCAAGAATTTTCGTTTAAGCCTTTCAGCATATAAATACTTAAACCCATAGTAATAAACGTTGACTTAAGGGAAAGTTCAAAGTTCCTTTATAAAAAAAATTTAAAACTGTTTATCTGTTTTAAAATAACCATCTTTTTTGAACACTTCCGTCATATTCTGGAGTTCGCACTATTCTGGAGTATCGTAGTACAGTCTGACGACCACATTATGCTTGTCAGAACCTAAGGCTCGAGCGAGTGCAGAAACTCTTCCTATGGCACTTGGCCTACACCGTAAGAATAGCTCGCAAGATTAAGTCGTACAACCAAAGGCTAACGCGTTTTAACTTATTGACTTCGTTACAGAAACGCGGTATTGTAATCGATGCCGTATTTATGTTTAAGCTATTGCGAAATAAAACCGATCGCCCAGAACTCTTAGAAAAAATTAAATTTCGTTCTCCCACTAGATATCCGTGTACCTATAACCCCGCTGTATCCACCACTTCGTAGGACCGTACTTGGTGCTAACTCTGCTATACCCCGTTTTTGTAGAACTATAAATAGCTACTCCGATGTCATAGACGAGCATGTAGATGATGTCTTTTGCCACATTCCGTAAAAATATTATCAGTGTATTGTAAACTTTAAATTTATTGTACCTATACCTAAGATTTAATACTTATTGTTATATAGTGAATTATTTGTTTGCATATTAATTTTATAGTGCTACCTACAGTCCTTAAAATATAGCTTGATATCTGTGGCAGTTGTCTCTAATGCTGTGACGCTTACGACGTAGCCCGTATTTTTTGTCGATAAAACTCTTTATTTTTAAATAGTTATTTTAGATTATAATTGAAAAACAATCTATGAAAATATTATTTTATAACGTAGCTTGGTGTGTATTTAACGTAAAGTTGCGATAGCTCAGTGGGGAGACCAACAGACTGCGATGCAGAGGGTCTCGGGTTCGAACCCACGTCGCGCACGTCTGACTTTCGGAAGTTATATGAATTTTCGAAATTATATGCGTATTGATTGACAGTAAAATTATCGCCTGCTCCGTGCCTCAGAGAGCACGTTAAGCCGTCGGTCTCGGCAACATCTATGGCAGTCGTTATTGGGATCTCAGTGCCCTATAATATCCTGACACTGGTCTAGCCTTAGGGTATCGTTAGCCTTCGGGTTGCGAGGGTCAGGTGGCAGCCGCTCCGTGTAAAAACTGATATCCAGTCAAATCCGGTTAGACCAGAAAAGCCGACCCCAAGTGACTTGGGAATAATAAAGGCTAGTGAGAAGAAGCTTGGTGTGTATTTAAAAAAAAAATTTAAAGTTTTATAAAGGTACTGTGTTGGTTTCACTTCTTTTATAAATAATCGGTTATCAATTTACGTTTATCGATTGTCACATCTTAGATTAAGATTTTCACTCTATCTTATTCTCAATCCAGTATGACCTTGTACAAGGTCATACGTACGGTCATAAGTACGTGCGTAATCATATTTTTATAAAATGATTACTAGGTGTTTGAGAACTTACGAGGTACATTTTAGGTGTGAACTTTTATATTTATAATGTATTGCACTTCATTTGTGATAAAACTGGCACGTAAAGAATGAAAATATAGGTTATACAAAATAAAATTGTAAACATGACGTTTGTCCAAAGTTACTTCGTCGGTTTCGTAGCCATCTGTCACAGAGATCAAGCTATATTTTAGGGACTGTACTTCCTAAATATATAATTTACATTCGTATTATTCTAAATTGTCTTAGTATAAAACTTGTGCAGGTTATGCTTGCCTGTAAAATACAACTATACTATTATGTTGTTATTTTATGTAAAAGAAACGTGTATTAAATAGTGTAAGTATTTCTTGGTAAGTCTTAATAAATATGTTAATAGTTTGATATTGTAGAGATATTCAAAATACCCTAAATTTTGCTCGCGGCCTTGCTCGCGTTAATGTGGATTTTGTCAATAAATTTCTATATCTCGGCACAGTACTTTTTGTTGGATGAAAAATCCCCGAAAACGTCTACGCGAAATTTCATGATGCTCGGTCGAGTAGTTAAGGCGTAAAAGCGTTACGAACAAACAAACTCACATTCGCATTTATAATATCAGTTAGAATAGCGTATTTTAAAATAAACAACGTGATAAAATCGGTGTGAAGTAGTCGTTTTAATGTATAACATTCCCGTAAACCTAAGACAATATTATTCACATCTTTTGTCCAAAACAAAATGCTGCTATCCCTGAACCTTCAAGGCAGTCCTTTAAATCAGTTCTACAGTAAATAAACACCAGACATATTCTTAAGAAGAAACAACCTATGGACGCAATGACGGATGAATTTCCATTTCTGCTTATGCCCTTTGAGAAGATCAAGCCTGTCGTTTTATTATGTTTTCGGAGTAAAATTGGTTATATCTGAAGTCGCTCTTTATTTGTTAAAATAGATTCGTTTTTTTGGGTATAAGGAGGATATTTGTGAATCTTCTCATTAAATGCTACTTAAGGATTACATAAATATAGAAATGTTCCTTCCTGGATTTTGAGACATTATTTTGTCACAAGCTTTATTTATTAAGAAGGCTTTTATTTTGACATTTACCTCGATGGCGTAGTGGTTAGTGTAACCGACTGCCACGCCTGAGGTCGCGGGTTCGATTCCCGCACAAGACAAATATTTGTGTGCATGAACATGGATGTTTGTCTTGGTCTGGGTGTTTCTATGTATATAATATGAGTGTATTTACAAAAAAAAAAGAAAGTATATATGTATGTTTATCCATTGTCTAGTACCCATAGTACAAGCTCTGCTTAGTTTGGGCTAGATAGTGTTGTGTGTATGTGGTAGAATATTATTATTAGAATATTATTATTATCATTGAATAGATAATAAACGAGGGTGAAACTACTAGGGACAGCTGTCCCTCATGGTTTCGCGTGTTGTCGCTTCCTTGACTCGTCGTTTGTTATATAGACTCTGTTATTTCCGGATAAACTAGCTTTCTAATGGTTAAAGAATTCTTAAAATCGATTTAAGAGTTTATAGCTAAAGATACTCGTAATTTATACTGTTACAATATTGTTTCTACAGTAAAAGATTTACAACATACTTAATAGATTATAGGAAGTACCAGTTAATTAAGTAGTTAGCCGGTACGCTCCTGACTCGTTCGCAATGCTTTGTTTTTGTCCTGTTTTATCTCAGTATGATTTTCTGTGGGATTCACATAGGTGGAGTAATGGATAGAGAAGTTGTAACATAAAATAATTATCACACAAAATCCTCCTTATAATAATAATATCAGCTCAGTATATAAACTGTACCACTGTTGATCACGGGCCCCATGTTAGTTTTCAAGAAGGGTAATGCCATAGTTCACCAGACTGGCCCAGTGCGGGTTGGTAGAGTTCACACATCTTTGAGAATATTGTGGAGAACTCACTGACATGCAGGTTTTTGGTTTACCGTTAATGCAAGTGATATTTAACTATTAAATACACACATAACTTTAAGAAGTCAGAGCTTCGTGTCTCAGGATTGAGCTCGACACCCTCTACATGGCAGTCCAACGGTCTTCACTAGGCTTTCACTGCATTTACCTATATAATGTAATTCATAATCATTCTTGTTCAGATATGATAAGCATTGTAATTTTAAATATTATGAAATCAAATTACTTAATATATCACTTTGCTGAATCCGGGACTTCAATCTTTAGCTAACGACTGTAGCGTTCGATCGACGAATAATTACAAATATTTCTAGTGATATCATCATAAGTGAAATTTTTATTAAATAAAGGAGACGGGGATTTCTGGGCCCGACTGCTTTAAGTTAAGATATGGTTTAAAAAAAGCGTTGTATTTTTCTATTGTAAAATATAAAAAATTAGCTTAATTCACAATCTGGAAGATGAGAAATCTTAAAAATAAGTTTATATCACTAATAAAATTGGATATCGATTACTATAATCGATTAATGTGAATGTATTAAATAAAAAAACATAAAATCACCTGCACCAGATGATTGATTCAATCAAAGTAAATGTATTTAACAATAATTAACATAATGTCAACAGTTAAAAATATCGAAATACTATCTTGATGAAAATAAATCTGTAAATTGATTCTCGTTTACAGATCGATTTATTACCTGTGTTTGTCAACTGTATTTTTAATCTGTGCTAACAGTGACAGCTACCTGACTCTCAATCTATGATCACTCGTCTCGTATCGTTTACTGCGTGTGCGTTTTGAGTGTGTTTCCAGTTTTTTTATATATATTCCCCAACCAGTGCTTTCTTTCTACGGACTTCTGATCTTGCTTAACTTGTACGACCCTTGCTATCTTAACGGACACGAATAAACTCGTTTACTCGTCTGAATTTGCCTCGTTATTTTGTATTTTACGTCCTGCTTATCGATTGGATATTGACACCATGGATCGCTGTGTGAATTGTGGTATAGCGACTAGTCGCTGTAATACACTGGGGCGACGAGCGTTAGATGATGAAACGACACTGTCAGTGATTCGTCAATGGCGTGCACCAGAACCTGTAAGTACAACCTTTTGTTTGTTGGCTACCCAGCGTCTCTCACTATAGGTTCCTCTCTATGTTTTCCATAACCATTATGCAGGAGCAACACTAATGCTTAACGTCGTTTTTTAACGCGTTATTGGATACCTACTAAACATCGATTTTGAGAGGTTGATTTTCCATAAATCCTTTCTTAGTGGCGGCTTCATTACAAAAGAAACCTACCTACTGTAAAAATCATGCTTGTTGCTACAATAGTTGACTCTGCTTGTTAATAGGTGTTCCTAAACACGTTAATAATTATCAGCATTAACCGCTCAAACCCCATAACGCCTATCGGCGTCAAAACCGGACTTCGGATTTGTACACGTCAAACCCCGGTGACCCCATATGGCGTCGAGCACACTTGGTCGTGAAATGTTTAGGTTAGCTCAAATAACTAATGCAAACGTAAACAATACACTATCGAGTGTGCTCGACCCCATATAGGGTCACCGGGGTTTGACGTGTACAAGTCCGTAGACGCGATCGGCGTTGGCGGTATTTGACAGGTTAAACCTAAGTGTGGCCCCTGCATTATACTTACAAATAAAGTATAGATACTTAAACATATTATAATAGTCATATGAAGATTATTTACATGTAAAAACAACTAAAAACCTAAACTGACTGTATATTTTACAGTAATCATGATTTTTTTTTATTTAACTTTTCTCATCTTTCAGGTAAACAGCAGTGACTATATTTGCCAAGCTTGTTGGGATTTGGCTCAACAACCATCTGTTGATGAACCACAACAACTTGGCCACCGTAGTGTATGTCTCTGCTGTGGTCGTTCTCTTGCATCATGAGTCAGCCATCTACCACCTGCGTACTTCTTAGATGATATTCTGATTATAATTGAAGATAAATATAAGATAATTATTATTAAAAAAGTGATTTTTATTTTTTAACATCACATCCTTGTCTTCCCTATATTTTAATCTATTTGTGAGTTTCCTAATATCCTCCCACTCAATACAATACAATAAATACTACAATTTATGTAGTAAATAACTGTCTAGTAAAACAAAGTAGCAATCGCAGCTCAAAAATCAGCTGTTTAGTATAGATTGTTGTCAACTTGTTGCATAACCTCACTTTTACTAAATCTCTTATAGCTCTGCTCTCAGATTGCCAAAATCCGCAGAATTTTCAGAGATGGTTTATATTACCATATATAAGCTCTAAATTCATTCAACTTTCATCCTTTTACATCCAGGCCCAAGAATGTATGAAAGCGTATCCGTCTCCTTTATTAATCACTATTTTCAAAGTTATTCTATTTGATTTACGTTTTTTATTTATTGCAATTGGTATGATTTATTCTATTTACTTCTAATGAACCTAATGTTTGAATTATTCAGGTGATATAATATGACCTCCCATACATTTCAAGTAATATTCTAAGTAACCAAATTAATACACAAAGGTATTTTGTATCGAAAACCTAACCATAACTTCGAATATAAAAATCTGTCATACATCTAAACAAATTATAGATACACGTGCTAGTCACACCTGTATTTATAGGTCCTTTCTTTTCCTCCAAGTCAACGAAAAAACAACACGTATTTCAATATTGATTCAGCATCGCTTCCTAACCTTGATAGCGAAGTTGAAGGTTGCTCAGCTAGAAATGCTTAGATAAGGGCGATTTGCAATTTATTTGACAATAAGATTTAAAATAGAGGTTAGGTAATGGCGTTTATCTTCACAATTTGGGGTCCCTTGTCAAGTACCATTTTCTATCAAGCCTGGTGCCTCCTGCGGGGTAATCTCGGACGTTATGGATGGCGCAAGATGTGGTAGACAAGCGTTTTCCGTGAAAGGGTTATCTGCACATAAATAGTGATTTCTATTAAAATATTGTAGAGGCCATATAATTTTTTCTTTATCTTATACGGCTATGGTTTTATGTCCTCCATATAAATATATTGCTGTCAACGAGGATCAATTACAGATGTGGTGTTGCTACTGAAAATTCCTTGATAGAGTAATCAAATAACAGTTTGCCCGAATCGGGTATCGAACTTGGAACCCCACTGCTCAAAGCCTAAAACATAAGTCTATTTCACAGCATTGTTTCAAAATTTTTGTTGAAAATATTCAATAGTATTTTAATTATTATTTGACACAAGCTGTTTCTCGTGATTTTGCCCACGTGAGGATTCTGAAGATAAACATTTGATCAGTTCTAATTATTAAACAGATTAGTAAAACGATCGACTATCGATCAAAGATCATTAAACTGCCATGTTATAAGTTCAATCCCACGGTAGGTACTGCTGAATTTTTTAAGTTATTCCCGTTAAAATTTTGTTATTTGTGGGTCGCTTTAACGGTGAAGTGAAATATCGTGAGGAAACTTTCATGTCTGAGAGCTATCTATAATATTCCCAAAGTGTTAAGTCTGCCAACTCGGAGTGGGCCAGCATGGCGGATTATATCCTAACTTTTATCATAATGAGGTTAGACTGGTACGGTCTAGCTATGAAACAGTTTGTAGATACATGTTTCTCGTAGTCATAAAAGGTTTGAAAAGTGTATGGTTCTTGTATTTAACAAATCTTTTGTATTTCTGTAATTTTTATAATTTTTATGACATTTAATTTGTAACACATTCTATAAACATTTTTAGACGTATACCTATTATGATTGATGTTTGAAATTAAACTACATACTCTCTACTTACACTAGGTACCTACCTAAGTTCATACTCCTCGCGTCTTATTTTAAAACACATCGTTTTTAATTTGTATATATTTACACTTTTCTCGACGATTCGGTAACTTGGTTGTCTCAACGTCTGGCAATGTGAGACCATCGACCATCTCACTAAATTACATTTCAAGACATTGAGATGATCACCATCTTAGTCTCCCCGTGACCATGGCTAATGAACTCGTTAAATAAAATAAGCACCGTTTCAATTTCTTGAAAGAAACTGACATCTACCGTTGTCTTAACTAAACCACACAAGACATACAAATAATAATCGTTATCCTTAGTATTATGTAATTATAAAAAAGATAACTCCCGAAAAAGGAAATAATTTGCATCACTTTACAAAATTCCAAGAAAGGACACAAAGAACACGCAGGCTCGGGACCACAATTTGTGGACATACAAATTTATGTTCAGAGTAGGAATCAAACCCGTAACACTCAAGGTAGTAGCGAAGCGACCACTTTAACTTTCACCACTTTACTCTTCCCCAGATTATGGCTGCTGGATCCCTCCAAATATCCGCTATGTCAACTTATCCGGACCATACGATCTTTTAGCACGTAGATTCATAAATCCGTGAATTCTTCCTTACGACGCGTTCGGAATAATTCATAGCAGAGTATATAGAAGTGCGTCTCCAAGTGCCAACATTGCTTGTAATGCACTAAATAAATTGCCTGATCCTTCTCTGTGATAATCTTAAAATTTTAAGGCTGTATTTTTCTTTGTATGTTGGTAAAATCCCTAATGGAATGGAATCACGTAACTGTTAATGTAATAAGATTCTAAAATATTGCTATTTTGGTACCAAATTCACTCACATTTCGACAATATGGTTTAAATGTAATAGGCGGCAAATCTATTTTTAAATATCGAACATGGTACCTGTACTTCATGTGGTCACTGAGATCGTTAGAAAAACTTAATAACGCTTTGCCCAATCGATAATCAAACCTGTGACCTCACGACAATCTCATTCGCCAAACTCATATATTTACTCAACCACGCACTAGTAACGAACTGGTTATCTTAAAAGCTATTAGCAGCATAACTGTGCTGCTAGCGTAAATCACGGATTATTGGTTCTTGTCGATGGCTCAGCCTCACTTTAAAGAGTTTGGGAACCCTAGTCACCGAAATACAAAACAAGTTGTTTATTTCTTCCGTAGGAATGGCTTACACTCATCGAGGTAGCCAGTTAAAACAAAACCACCATCTGATATGTTAAATCTTCAAATAGCCCAAGAATTCAGTGAATATCTTATCTACGTAATCTGTTGAGATGTAAACTCGATTGATAAACAACGCTTCTTATTGCAAACATTTATTATCAAACAACTTGAAGTCACTTTGATGATTATTTAATATGAACTCAGCTGAACACAAACTGTTCTTGTTGAAACTATCAATAGTTCCTTTGTAACTTAGTTACGAAGCGCCCGTCTTGTATAAATAATAAATAAATAAATAATAAGTCACGTCTAATCCTAACTTACTTGTATACTATCTTATGAGTATTTAGTTGGGCATGTTCCACAATGCTAAGCTATATACAATTTTTGTTTAATGAAATAAAATATAAAATATATAAATAATATATTCTTATAGTTTTAAATTGCGAAGCGCCGATAGCTTTAATGACGTGAAAAACAGATTTTAACCAGATGATTTTGTAATATGACAAAGCCAAAATAGTGAGGAATTGTAAGGTAATTTTCTTTTTAACTATATTTTCATTTTCTCTATAATTAAAGAACCACAATAGCAACTAGCCTTAGCAGCGATAGCTCAGTGGGGAGACCAACAGACTGCAATGCAGAGGGTCTCGGGTTCGAACCCACGTCACGCAACTCTGTTTTTCGGAAGTTATATGACTTTTCGAAATTATGTGTATATTGATTGACAATTATCGCCTGCTCCGTGCCTCGGAGAGCACGTTAAGCCGTCGGTCCCGGTTGCCATGAATCTATGTCAGTCGTTACTGGGAAGTCAGTGCCCTATAATATCTTGACACTGGTCTAGCCTTAGGGTATCGTTAGCCTTCGGGTTGCGGAGGTCAAGTGGCAGCCGCTCCATGTAAAAACTGATATCCAGTCGAATCCGGTTAGACCAGAAAAGCCGACCCCAAGTGACTTGGGAATAATAAAGGCTATGGAGAAGAATAGCAACTAGCCTTAGTCATTTTTGTAGCAAGAAGTTGTAGCTGTACATGTTTTGGAACCACAACCCAAGATTTTTTAATTGGCTTAAATTATTTAATATCTACCAGCACGTTTATGTATTCGCATTTAATTATTTTTGAGGCAATTCAGTCAAATATTTTGTAAATTCCCTGTGGGACAAATCTAGCCGGAAGCGTATATTGTGGCCACAATTTTCATTATTCTGCTTGTCAAACCTCTTGCTTTAATTAAGTTTCAAAACTTGTTAAAAGAACTTTTAAACATTGTCATTCTTTTATTTTGATTTGGACTGAGCGGCAACTTTAAAAAATGGACAAGACTTCTTAATATAGAATGTGATGAAAGTGAATGAAGCCAGAGACGTGTGTCAGGATCGTAGCAAATGGGAATCCGTAGTCTCTACCTACCCCTCTGGGAAACAGGCGTAAATCTATGTATGTACTTCTTAATACACAACTTCTACAGGAAGACATTGTCGGCAAGTAAACTTTAGTTGCTATTCTACTCGGTAATTTCTTATTCCGGTAGCCAAATATTTAAAAAGAAAAGAAAGAAAGAAAGAAAATTAATTTATATACAGAATGTCTGGTAATTAATGGATAACCTTGAAATGTCTTATAGTAGAACTGAAGGCCGTTCAGAAAAAAGAAAAAAAAAGTGCAAGCTATATTAGCATAGCATACTTTTGACTATCTATCTATTAGCATAATTAGTGTTTAATAATAAAACAACAAAAAAACGATAGATTTTATTCATTTATGGTTGTAGTATACAAGAAAATTATACAAGGTAATTAAAAAAAAAAAAACATATCTCAGGTAGTAGTTAGGATAGATTTTTTTTCATATTTTTTTCTGAACGGCCATCAGTTCCACTATAAGACATTTCCAGGTTATCCATTAATTACCGGACATCCTGTATATACTTTTTTGTTGATTTGTACCGCATATGTAAAGTTCCTCTGATACTCTGACGTTCCATACAATACGCTTGTATATATGAGACAGATCACATATTTATTTAAATAAAATCTTAATAGATGGGCAGAAAAGTAAAATCTCCACAGATTCGTTGTTTTATTTATTAGATAAACAAGTAATATAAAGCTTTATTTGCTGCGCCTTGCTAGCTTGTACGAGTTTGAGCATTTTAACCCTAAAATGTTTTCGTCTTATTCGTCATAATGGGTTTAACTGTAGTCAAAGTGTCATGAAACAACGATAGCCCAAGAATTCATCGTCATAATCTTTCCGAGCTACGACGGCCGACAGAGTAAAGACCAGTTGGATATCCGCAGATAGTCTAGATGTGGAATGAACTCGTCATACGAACGATTTGAACACATATTGCTCTTTGAATCCCGAATCTGTATGTCGCCTTCACTTTATATAGAAAGTGACGGCTGTTAGAAACATGAAGGTGCAGTCATATACAATCGATTGTAACGACTGATTTATTGGCAGTTTCTTCGATATTTTTGTAATTCTGAGGAAGGCAACAATCCGCAGTTGACATTTATTTGGAGACCTTACGAATGCACTGACGAACCCGAATAATAACTATTTTAACCTATTCAATCGCTGTGGCACCCCGGCGACCAGACACAACAGGTTCCTAATTATAGCCAGACATTAAAAAACCCGTTCAGGACGTTGCAGGTTAAGGCAAAGACTGTAACTACGTTTCACACATAAGTAAGAATACTGAAAGCTCACACAACTCACCCATTTCTTACTTTTCATTCAATCTTTAATCCCTTTTACTTAGTATCAACAAAGTGCGATTGATATCCATAGTATTGCAAGCAATCATAATTATGGTCACCTTTTACTTTATATATCTTTGTAATTGTATGCTTGTTTGCTTATTTAGTTTTATATAAATAAAACGTTTTATTTGGTCATACAATGCATTGACTGTAAGTTGCCTCGCCACTGGCACAGCCGAGTGTTTTGGGTACGAATCCCACATGCAACAAAATTTGTAAGACCCACAAATAGTCATTCCGATATTGGTTAAGTCTGTCTTTCGCCACATAAGATTAATTCCTAGTGCTTAATGTCAGCCCTGTTTATAAAACGTCTTATTGATGCGAGAGTTCCGTCTCAATATGGAAAGTGTTGGTCATACTTATTTCGGCACACGTAATGTGAGATTTATCACATTTAGGTTAACGTCTACTTTCTAAAGAAGTAAGCAGTGATTACGATCCTCGTTTCCTGGCTGTCTTCGCTTTCTTTTTATTGTTAGTACCACTACCGTTGTAATAATCATTAACTCAGGCTAAAATAATCGCGTAGTATACGATACACTTAAAAACAAGATAAATAATAGTATGATTATTTCGAAAGACAATACATTTGTCCTGCTTACGAGAGACCTAAACATAGCTGACGTAATATTATTCAACATTACTACCTACTCCTTCAGGTATTTGTAGTCATGATGCCATGACACCAAAAGCTACAGTACCCAGTAATTATCTATTTAATGAGACATTTCTAAAAATAAATATCGTTTTTATTACAGAATAGTAAACCCGTCGCTAACAATGTCAGGCCTTTTGATAAATTATATAACAGAGGCTAAACTTGAGACCTTGTATATAGTAACAAGTTATTCACTCACAGTGTACTTAATTGATTAGTTTCATGTTACTTGGATTTATCTTGGCTGCTGTTAGTTTTAAGATTAATTTGTGAGATAAACGTTAAGAAAATATATGAGACATGAATGAGACTTATGTTTTTGGTACTTATTGTAACTAATATCAAAACTAGGTGTGCTTTTGATAAACTGCACGGATGGCGTAGTGGTTTAAGTGACCGCCTCGCCAGTGCCACCGTGCCGAGTGTTGTGGGTTCGATCCGTGCCCGAGACAATTTTTTTTGTGATTCACAAATGGTTGCTCCGGTCTGTGAGTTCTTAGTGTCCGTTTTTTGAATGTTTTTTAAAGCCCGCCGCGATACAGGAATTATAACTAGTGTAGGATTTGTCTTCTAAAAAAGAAAGTTATTTCAAGAAGGTATGTAGGTACATATTACGCCTTGGTATCTTGTTGGTATCTACTCTCCGAGGCACGGATCAGGCAATAATTGTCAATCAATACGCACATAATTTCGAAAAGTCATATAACTTCCGAAAGTCAGAGGTGCGCGACGCGGGTTCGAACCCGAGACCCTCTGTATTGCAGTCTGTTGGTCTCCCCACTGAGCTATCGGTGCTACCATATATGGCGATGAAATATTACGCCTTGGTATGATAGATATGACTAGATGGAATGGGCGTAAAATATTAATGTAATACACCTCGTATTACATTAATATTTGAATAATTAAATTTTAAGTACTACATAAAAGGGGCGAGATAACCACCTAAGGCATATTGCGGAACATCGTACTGCTATTGAAATTCATTTTTTATAAATTTTCTAGTAATTTGGGTAACAAATCTCAACTGATATTATAAATGCGAATGTAAGTTTGTCACTCTTTCGCGCCTTAACTACTCGACTAATCAGCATGAAATTTCACATACACTTTGACAAAGGTACAGAAAACGACATGGGGTACCTTTCATCAAGACAAAAATGCTGTTACCAAAAGATTTATTGACATAATCTACATTAATGCTGCGGGCAGGATTTTGTTTGACTAGCTATTTGAATAATCAATTACTATGATGGGAGATTAATTATTAATCTAATATATATTTACAAACGTATTAAAAAAGATAACATAATTACAAAAATACAAAAAATTATAATACTAAATATTTACAAAAATGGTTTAGGCATGGTAGAATTCTTCAGTATCTTTGTCAACTGGTAGCGTGCCCAGAAGATTGGCAGCATTGCCACGTTGAATGGCAATGCTGATTCTTTGGGCCAAGACAAGACGAGCCCTCTGATTACGCGAAACGTCGATCAGGCGTTTTGCGAACACCCTGTACAAAATATGAGCGCTTGGACCCCATGAACCTATAGTTTCCACCCCAAACGGCGCAAAAATGTAATTTCCGACTAAATTACTATATTTGTGCCGTTTGAGGGTGTCCACGGTTGCAGCAGCAGCGCCGGCTCATCCCGCAGTGCTTGGAAGATGTGATGGCGCAAGGGTGTCAATTACTTATATACTTGTTAACTGTTTCAACTAAGAGGGTTAACCTATTGCCGTTTATCGGGCACAGTTTCAGACTCCGTAATGCTACTGAGTATTTTTTCACAGAAGAACCTAATTATACTTTGTTGCACACAGCTGTGCCACAGAGGCTTTATCCAAATTAATCTGTATTACACAGGAATTGCTACTGATATTTTAGTACACTTTAATTATAACAATTAATATGTATATATCGTTCATATTTAAACAACATATTTATACCTAATGGACATTTTAAGCGTGATTGAATAATATAAATTGCTCTAATAAATTTAATTAGGCGCAGTGCAAATTCATTGAACATGACAAACGAAACTAACAGAATTATTTTTAGAACGATTTGTTATGTACTGCGAATGACTGGTTTGTCTAGTGATCTTAGGTTCGTGTCCTAGGTCTGCTCAATCAGAAAGCTAGTGGGTTTGCCTGTCAAGGAGTTCTCAAGGCATATTGCCCGTGATTTCTTCAGTTTAATCTATATTTCGTCAATAAATTGCTGTCCCTCTGGAGCATTACTTTTTTCTGGATGAAATACAAAGGTGTTCAAAAAATTACATAAGATACCTCCTATGTCCTTTTTTGAACCCCTGAAAACGTGTATGCTAAATTTTATGTTAATCGGTAAAGAAGATAAGCCATAAAAGCTTAACAAACAAACTCACATTCGCATTTATAATATTAGTAAGTAAGTTAAATATTAGTATCAAGCGAAGTACATCCATATTAAAAAATTAGGCTATTTGGCAGAAATCCATTGTAATTAAATTATTTCCAATAGAAAAAGGTTGAGAATAGCGAATTCCTCTGGGTAGGGACAGCCACGTCGTAGGACTCTGGCGTATTCCAACTTGCAGCAGCAAAGTCCCCATTTTCAGGACCGCTTGGCAAGGCAAAGCTCATTCTATTGCAAACGTTGGGTTGGCAATGTGGTACGTTGTGGATTACTCTCTTCCAAATAATTTTATTAACGTACATTCATTTTAACAGGCAATTACAAAGCAATTAAATATAACGAGATTAATACCACGCATCCACAATAAACCATGGTGAAAACTTAAAGTAATTTTCTGTAGTTATGAAAACACGCGCAATACCAAATTATTTCAAATTAATTACTTGAAAATTTCAAACATTTGATAACTGTTCCGGAACACAAATATTACAATCAAAATGAGAGCGAACAAGTCTGTCAAGTCTGGTATATGACGATAGGGTTAAATATTACATAATATCGTGATTGGAAATGGTACTAGGTACTTGTCACTTGTAAGACGTCACAATATTTGTGGATTGCAGGTGGATTGTATATCTGCGACAAGTTATATTTTGAAGTGCCACCATTTCTAGGGTTCCGCACCGGGTGCCAAAACGACCCTATTACCAAGCGTCCGCTGCCTCCGCGGAATAGCGAATCGATCCCAAAACTCATGAATAGCCGTCGCATTATACGCTTTTCGCTATACGCCACCAAGCCACGACCGAAGTAATTTCACGCGATGTTTGCAATGATTATTTTTACATATAGCGTAAAGCTGCCCTCTCTATCTAGCTGTCATCCTTATGCTATGAAAGGTACTACCACTGTAAGTAAGACCCTGTTTCTCAATCTCTAAATAGCATTTATCGATATAAGGTAAGAGAAAAGTCTTAGCCTCACTTTTATTTGAATTAACAAGAAAAAACAGCGTGCTATTTATATTTCAGATAACTGGTACTTGAACTATCGTAATTTGACCATATGCCTACATAGGTTCAATAAGTAAAATCAGTGTTTCATAAAAAACGAATGAAGTTTATACCGATATTTCTCATTCCCAGTTTTAAGCGCCAGGTTCATTTATTTGTTAGACACGTAAAACGTATGGAAACCAACTCCGTTTGCTACATTTGCGTTGCTCAAGATTACACGCGTCTCACGCTGTGATTCACGCTGCGTTCAATGTAAAAAAAAAGCGTAGCTCTTGCGTTAAAAAATTTAACATTGCAAATCCCATTTTACGCCTTTGAGATTAAATTTAGAAATATATTTTTTTTGTCCTCGCCTATATTGTATAAGAACACTCAAAACTTAATGTATCTAGGTTTGTGCTGTGCTTTGATATACCAATCAATCAGTTATTCCTTTTATATATTTAGATAAAGTAGTATGTCTGTGAGTTATCCATAATTTTCTCAAGGTGCGTGAAGTCTACCAACCCGCACGGAGCCAGTATTGCTTAATCCTGCTCAAAAAGTAAAAAAGGTCCGTACCAGCAATACGACACTATAAAGGGTTATTTTAAGATAATAATAACCTTTTAATGATTGATGACGATGACTTATTATCCTTACTTAACTATATTTGTTCTACCAGTTTTTATAAAAGTATTAAGTATTCTCTTTAAAAATGTTGAATTTTGTAAAAAGAAGTAGAACAAAAGTTATTAAGTATGATATTAAGAAGACCCCATGTCTTAAAAGGTTATTAGGATTTTTCATTTTACAAGCGCACCGTGTGACACATGAATTAACCGAGCCCTTTATACTCAAACAAATGAAAATCGAAACGTGAAACATTTCAAAAGTTTTATTCATTGTCTAGCTTGCCTCTCAACGCTCGATTCTAGGGATTCCAGGCTGTATTCAGCCTTTACGTTCAATAACCAAATTCAAACACTATGGATCAAAAGAAAAAGTTTGATTACACCCATCCAGTAGTTTTGGAGTTGGACATAAAAATACGAACTGAATAAGGTACACTTGAACATTAAGTTAGGTTAGTTAGGTAAAAAAGAAGAAGTAGTGTCAGTACTGTATTCAGATGTCCGGTTCGTTTGTAGTATGGAGTAGAATTGATTTGTGTTCGTTATTTTTTTCTTATCTACTGTTTAAAAAAGCAATCTCTGCGCTAGAAATAATTCTGTTGTCGTAGGAGACTTTACAAATATTTACATAACGTATACAAAGAACACACATACGCAGAAATATCTTTTGGTCACAAGTTTTTTTCGTCTTGAAATTGAATTCATTCGCCAATACTTGATGCAGTGGCAGTGACGACGCAACCAAAGCCCATGTCGGTGTCGTGCATATGGTCTCGGGTTTGAGGTCGGGTCAGATAAAATGTTTAAAGCATAGAATATGCTGGCAAAAAGCGGTACATATCTGCTTATTTCTTTATGTATGTTTAGTGCTTTGAAATAAATTGTATTCGAGTATTTTGTTGTTACCATGTTGTCTAGTTCCTATGCTAGGAATTGTTATGTTATTCGATTACTTTACGGAATTACAGGCTCGGCGTAAAAAAGAATAATATAAAAAATAAAAGAAAATATCGAAAGTATATATATACAGACTGACCAACGATCTGCGAAAAGGTAAGGAGAGATATGTAACTACCATTTCACCATATACATACATATATGTTTTTATGTTTCACGTTATATCGGTCGAGCGACGACTACTGAGCACACTAATAAAACTCAGTGACAAGTTTCATTGGACCACTGGCTCGACATTGCAATTGAACCCAAGACGTCGCGTTTGGCCCTAAGCGTAAATCTATGCTCCGAGGCGAGGCGCACAGTTCGATAATACAACAGGAAGTGACATCACAGCGTATTCATCCAAAATAAATATCTCGATAAGTTCAAATCGATATCGACACAGCCTAGCGTTACGACATTACAATAAAAGCTTCCGTTTCTGATATAATCCTACATGAACAGCATCTCAACGCGGTTCCAATGTCGCGGTCAAATTGAAAAATATGCCGTATCACAAAGAAACTGCATCACAAATGTTACGTCGATAAACCAGGTTGGAAAGTGCATTCATTTTTCAACGGCATAAAACAAGCGGTCTTCTCGGCGTTGCTGTTCCGAGCGTTGTGTGTTTGAGTCCAACACAGGGTACCACTTCTTTTTTATAGCCTTTGTTATTTCCCACTGCTGGGCAGAAGCCTCTCCCTTGGACTTCCAAGCTTCTCTGTTCGAAGATATCCCCTGCCGGTCCCCTTCAAAAACGTTCAAGATATCTCGCCACCTCCGTTTAGGTCTGCCCCGTCGCCGTCGACTGTCTTTTGGCACCCAGCTGGTCACGATATGTATGTTATCTATAATTAATTGATCTTAGTCTGGGTATATTTATGTCTGTTGATTGTATGTTTGTAAAGTCTCCCGCGACACAAGGCTTGATCTCTAAGGTGGGAGATGTCTTTTCAAGAAAATAAGTTATAAATGTTCTTGCCAACGGCATAAATATACATGGATGGCATAGCGGGTAAACGGAAGTCTTACCGTTGCTGCCGCTGCATCGAGTATTTTGTGTTTGAGTTCAACACGGGTAAGCATTTGCGTGGCACAATTTTTTTTTTAATTCTGGCTTCTTGTCCTGTAATTTTAGATTTATTCTTAGTACACGAATTGTCTCAAAAATAATTAACAGAATGTATTGCCTACGTTTTCTTTTAAAGACAAATGTTTAATAGATACTACGTCACACCACATATTATGCAACTAAACTGCAACATGAACATTTATATGATTTGTAGATCAACAAAAATCTGCTTTCATAAATACAAAGTATTCTAAACCTTATTTTGATACAGCGAAAATTCAATTTTTTCGCTTCATATCGAAATATTGACATTTAATTTAATTTATTTTTATAAATGTCTATTCTTTTAATTTTGTGCATCATCCCATTCAAGTGTCACTTGTTTCCGTATAACTGTCTCACTGAAAGAGAAATACATTTATTATTTTTTTATTCCTATTGTCTTTGCCTGTAGGTACTGGTCATATAAAATATACTTTCGAATTTAAATTTAGTTTGTGGGTCTCATTTTCAATTTGGCGATGGTATTGATGCGTATTTAAGTGAGGTTTTAGTTATGGGTCGATTTGATAACTCCAATGCCGTGGTTTTAGGTAAATGTAAAAATACCGTGCTTTTTGCCGGTATAAAAGCAGCCTATGTGCTTCTATAAACTATCTATTTATATAAAAAAATCACATCGTTTCAGCAATGTAACAATCCATTGCTTCGTGAAAGAAGCACAAACTAAATAAATAAAATAATAAATAATAATCATTTATTTCACAAACTGTAAACAAAATATTTATAAGTGAGACATGAAAATTAAACATATTTACAACTATAAGTATACATATTTATAAAAAACTACATAGACAGCTAAACATACTCGACCTGAACGCACACGAAGTCAAAACAAAAATCACAGAATGGCCTGTCCTCCAAAACTATGACAGAATTGAATCATTATTAACATATCATATAATAATTATCACTCAAACACAAACACACACACTCACACTCGCACACAAACACACTCATACATATATACACATACATACTCATACACACCCACACACTTCAAATAACCATCACCACATTGTTTAAAAGTTTAAATAATTTTATTAGCTTATAAATTAGTCAAATAAAATCAATAGTAGTAGTAGAGTAATATTTTCAAAATTTTGTAATACAGTGATAAATAAACAACGCGATAAAATCCGTATATAGTAGTTTAATTTCAATGAATCACATTCGCGTAAACAGAAGACAATATTATTATAGCGAGGCAAAAGCAAGCTCCTTATGGTGGAATTAGAGTAATCTTTATGGATCTTATCGTGATTTATTATTAACTCTACTTTTAAGCTATTGCAAAATATAACTGTTTATTGTTACCCTTTACCTATCATTTGAAAACTTTTCAGCAGCCACGGTCACGGTAAGAACTTGAACTGCTTAATCTTCTTCTCCCTAGCTTTATTATTCCCAAGTCATTTTGGGCTCGGATTTTCTGATCTAACCGGATTTGACTGGATATCAGTTTTTACACGGAGCGGCTGCCACCTGACCTCCGCAACCCGAAGGCTAACGATACCCTAAGGCTAGACCAGTGTCAGGATATTATAGGGCACTGACTTCCCAGTAACGACTGCCATATATGTTCATGGCAGCCGGTAACGACGCGACGGCTTAACATGCTCTCCGAGGCACGGAGCAGGCGTTAATTGTCAATAAATACGCACATAATTTCGAAAAGTCATATAATTTCCGAAAGTCAGAGGTGCGTGACGCGTCTCGGGTTCGAACCCGCGTCACGCCCCTCTGCATTGCAGTCTGTTGGTCTCCCCACTGAGCTATCGCTATATGCTTAATGAAGTAAATAAATATTTTTTTAATTTCATGGTGTAACATTTGTTACGCGTCTCGCACGCGTAACAAATCTTACACCATGAAATTATTTATTAAAAAATTAATATAAACAAGTAAGCAGATAATATCAAACGGGCGATATTTGAAACAAACTAACAAAGAATCTTCGTGAAGATAAAAAGACCACAGTGATACTTGGATTAACATAATCATTAATTAGATACCTCGGTGGGGCAGTGATATTAAATTCTGTATACAAGTCTCGGTTTCGTATTTCATGTTCAACTCCACGTAAAAATTCTCACTAACAACATGAAGTGTAGAACTGTACCCAGTAGAAGACAATAGGCTCCTATAACAGTAGACTGGACTTAACCCATAGTTGGCAAAATGTGGGTGCAATACACCTCTGCTTACCCCTTCAGGAACATACCCGTGAGATGTATATATGACTAAAAACACACAGACAAATATTCGCAGTGTTTATCCTAAACAATGTGTATATATAGTTCAGACAGCCTTGGCGAAATAATGGGCCAATCGTCACGGCTAGCGAGCAGGCTGATGACCGTACAATGATAACCTTACATCATTCGCTATTAGGCCTTTAAAATAAATTGAATACAAGAATTAAATAAATCCACAATAACTTCGTCATTCTGACCTTATTGCATATAGTCCATATTTTCTGATTCGGCTTATAATAATGTCCTCCAGACGGAATTTCGATCACGGCAGCCAATCTTAACGGAGAGTTGTTAACTGCACAGGAGATATTATAATGTACATATATAGTGCACAAGTGTGTGCGCAAACACACATGTACTCTCTGTTCCCTAATTTTGAGACGGTAATCCGACACGACCGGAGAGAGATCAAGCGCAGAACCAAGGGATTTAAGTGCTTTCCGAAGCACGCGGGAGTCTAACACCGCCAACTTCATAACTCCGAGCTGCTATTGAGATTTATTAATAGAAAACCTAATAAAATTTTTGTTGGCCTGACCGGGGATGCATGCGTACTCTAGACACAGGTGTCTAGAGCATGCATTGTATGTAGTCATCTGTGCCTTACTGATTATAGTGGTCATCGCGCCGCTGCCACAGCACTAAATGTTATGCCTTCGAATCTTACATAGGACTATAATTTATACATTTGTTCAACAAATCGCATTCTTAATAAAACATAGACCTATCTGAGTATTTTGGATCAAACTAGTTTGAACTCTGTTGCAATAATTTAACACGAATATATTATTAGAATTTATAGTCACAAGATTAGAATTCGAATTGCCATACTCCCAAATTTCGAGTTAAGTCGCTGTTTTATTAAGCATACGAATTTTTGTTCTGAGTCATTGTGTTATTTAATAAAAATGAAGACTGCATGAGTTCACTGGTTTGGTTTTTCTGTCAAGAAATTCTCAGTGGTAACTATGCCCAGTAAACGGAACTAGACTTGCTCCCTATTACGTAGCAAATAACCATACAAACCAACTTTATACAAGCCAACCATAGCTGGCAAAATATGGGTATAATACATAGATAGGTATAGCTATGTTTGTATGTTTGAGACTCAGCGTAGTCGAGATAGTGTTTTGGTTTGAATAGATATTCCAATCCATTATATCTTTACTGCAAAATACGGCAGTTATCGCGACATTTGTACATGAGTGAGGAGTCATGTACACTTGAACCTAAGGTTCGAGTCTCGGGTCAGACTGTGTTTGCAGTTTACTGTCAAGCAATTCTCAATAGCAGCCTATTGCCTAATACCGTTCACAGTTACAGACTCCAGTTTGTAACTGTGATCGGCGACGCGGCGCGCAGACAGACTACAATTCAACAATGTAAATGTATATTATATATATTTTCTGTCTCGTCTCCCTCGGTTTGTATATTATATATCAAACGGCTCGTCACAAGTAGAAAGTCTGAGTGTTCCCTGCCGTAACCACATAGGAAAACATCCTTAAAAGTAACCATGGCAACTCGAAACCCCGATCCATGACGACATATATTTGATTTTGTTAAAAACTTGATAAAACTATTTAGGGAAAAGGCTCAAGTTATATCCCAAAATGCAGATAGATATAAAAGTATAAGAATTTCATCCGTCAATAAACCTTTTAGATGTATGGAGAAATTCGATATTGTAGTAACATCTGAGAGAAAAAAGGAAAACTTAATATCCTTAGATATGTAATCTTGTCGCAGAAATGTTGTGATGAGTCTGGAACTAGAGTTAGTCTGTTTGACTGCTTTTTCGGTACCGTGGCATGAATTTTACGCCAATCAGGTTACGAGATTGATTTTAGAATGAAATAGGTGTTGTTGTTTTTGAGTAAGGAAACTCAACTCTGTGTTAGGTCTAGAAACGTGACTGCAATCGATTGGTGTAGTGACCTATCAATTCGTCGTGGGACTTCAAACCCATCTGACAAGAAATTGATGTAGAACGTCTGCCTACCCTTCGACCATGTACAGGTGTGATCTTATCGACACTAATATTGCCTCAAGAATTGTTTCAAAAAAATATACTCCTCAAATCGTAGTTCTTAGACCGAGTGTTCTTTATGTTCTTTGTTTATTGAAAAATCGCCTAAAAGCATTAGCTTATAAAGTCACCTACGAGACAGATCATAATTTGCGCGTGGGGATGCCTCAAGGAAAACATAATGCATCCAGAGGTAGTCAAAGAAACCTTAATATTTCAAACATTAAAGAGATCTACAGATATCCAGCTTCCTTAGTATTCCCTCCACCCTTGACCTCTCCACAACAATAATTATTCGCGAGTACTCGCCACCCACTTTCAAGTTTCCACAATACATTTTTCTTGTATCTTGTTCCCTCATCAAAATTCCTACTGTATCGCCATTTCCTTATTTTATAAAGGGAAGGACATTTTTCTCGTCTCCTTTTGAATTAGGTGCAGATATTTACTAAAACGTGACAGTTTAAATACAAAACGAGTTTTGGAATACACATTGTATATTCAGGTTTTTTTTTGATTGATTAGTCTTAAATGAAATGAAAATAGAAAGGAAAATATTATTTGGAAAACGCTTTGGAGTTTTGATTTAATTCACATTAATACTAATGTTTGACAAACAACAAGATTCTAATGGTATTGTTTAAGGGTTATAAATAAAATAAAATAGATTTAGAATTAAATTAACTAAGTAGAAATCCCTTTTTGATTATCACTTTATAGTTTACTTTATGACTTTTTAACATAGGAGTTTTCCTTCAAATTCATACCAGTGTTTGCTCGAAGATCAAGATACTAATGATAGATGATTTTGTAAATGAGATAATCAAATTATGGGATTAAATGTAATAAGAGAAATACTTTGTGGGATCAATTTATAGTTTAGTTTTATTAATTTATTTAGAGCGTTATAGACCTCCACATTTATACAAGCCTTTCATTATAAAATATGTAGATGCTAATGCTTGTAATTGAACTACATAGTTCATAATTAAATAAAAGTAGCTTCAGCTGAGTTGAACTTCCACGCAGATGTCTCGAGTTCGATTCTATCGACCCCAGAAATACAAATCCTTTCCAATCCTTTGGAAGTAGCGGCCGATCGTGTAAATTTTCGGCTTCTTTGCCCCGTAATTCCATAATTGGAATCGATTTAATCGACATCAAGGATAATCCCGATTCTAATGATTCGATTTTCGATTTAATAATGGTACTTCGCTACTTTAAACTCAATTCTTATATACACGTAACAGTTCAAACTTAAACGCCTTAAATTCTTAAAAGCGATTAAGTAAATAACCTTTCAAGTATTCATTTAAAACAATATTTCCATCCAGTGGAAGTCATATTTCAATCCAATCAGGCTGTTTTCCGACTACGTTCCACCTCATTTCCTTAACAGGAAACTCGCATTTTGAAAATATCTCCACAGAATACCAATGATTGAAACGCTACAAAATATTATTTTCAAAAAATTCTTGTTTATTTGTATTCGGGTAAGTGGAGTGTTCAAACTTAATATACTTTTGGCTTTTTTTACGTAGACTTTCTGTTTTCCATTTAATATTTGCACGTGCTCTTCATCACTATAAGAGCTTTTCTCGGTCTCTCTCTTTCTTTTACTATGTATTTCGGTGTCATGTCAAATTGCAAGTTGTTAAAATTATTGGATTATAAATTAAAATAAAATATGAGTTTATGAAGTCTGTATTTTCACTTAAAAGCTTTTACACGATGGCTCAACTTCTTGCTCTTCTATGCGTTAGACACGGATCCGTTATAGATATTTTTGTTAAGAATCAATCAATGATGACAGCACAGAATTTAGCTATGACGCGGAAACGGATCGGATTTATCTCCAAATGGAGTCTTTGATCCCATGGTATACGGCTTACAATACCGGGCGAATCATTATCACAGCATCCTAATTGTAATAGGTACGCTACTTTTTACCTATAAGCATAAAATAATTTATAATATTCTCAACTTTAACACTTTGTAAAACTTACAGAAAGCCATCTTAGTCAGGTCGGTACTAAGGTAGAATACCTTTCATTTCCAAGAGTAAGGACGCTATCGAAAATTCAGTCGGAGTAGGCTTTAATAATATAGCATTGTCATCAGTTTCACATTTATTTTCTTACACTTTTTTTCATAATATTTTATTTATTTATTGAGTAATTAGTGTTATTAAATAAATTAATAAATATTTATCCAAAATAGTATACACACAGGTATGTATTTAATTGCCTATCTCAGGTTTTTGTGTGCTTAGATACTGTTTTGGTCCTAAATAAATTGACACTGTAATAATTATAAGTAAAAATATTAGTTACATGCTAAAGATAAGATAGAAGTTATACCCTAGAGCTAATTTTGTTTACATATTCCAAATATTTGCTTAGTTTGATCATAAATATGACAGTTCGAAAACAATTAGATATTACGTATAAACAAGTAAAATAATTTTCATTCAGAAATGCTTAGTTCTCTTTTTAGTCTATTGTTCAAAAATTGCTGTAAAGATAAAAAATAATTCTACTTGTTGGTGAGGTACAGATTATATCTATATGTTTTATATCATAATATTTTTATCATGCGCAATTTTAGCTTATGTTTAAAGGGATAAAAGTATACTGAGCACACATACTTAATTGTGAACCATAGCATTATACCGTAAGTGTAAATATGGTAAAACTGCAATATATACAACTATAGCTACAAAATCTATGTATTTCTTTTTGTTGCTAAATAATAAATAATCGAAACATCCAAACATCCAAACTCGTATCAAGTCATTTTATTGGCTGTAGCTAATTTATTCAGCCGATCACATATTCGTGTCTAAGAGACAATGATCCAATCATTCAAGCTCAAAGTTTTATACGGGTTCAACTGGTATCGGTTATTTTGGTCAATCAAGCTGGCTTTTAGGGCGCATGCGAAGCGCTTTTACTAGTGTGTGTGTAAAAATCAGGCTATTGTGTATTGTAAATAGTTTTACCAAATATTTCCATTTACAATAGATAAACAAAACTTTTTCCCACGTACAATCCGTGGCATCTGTTCTGCAGTGTTTTTATGCCGTGTCTATCGATTTTCAGCTCAATACGTGTTCAATTCGTGTGAATTCCGAATGAATAAAAATGCATGTTGAAAAGCCATACGATCCCGAAGCTTTGCAACAAGCTTTCATTCTTATAACGAACGGGGCTGGTTGTTCTTTTTAGAAGTTCACAGGGAATTCCGGCTAAGAATAAGTAGGACACGTACGACTTTAAAAAATGAAAATTTCACACCAATTTGGGTTACAAACTCTTGTTAACCCCTACAGCTAATTTTAAGCTTTAGGAGTGGATTCAAGTCTGTATAGTAACAACTGAGATTGGAACCTACAATCTCTTAATCGCATTGATTAGCCGTTTAGTCCAACTATGTTTCTTAAGATTGGCCTTGTTTAAATCGCTATAAATAATGCTGTTCATAAGACTTCTTGCATGAAAACCGACGGATAACGAACTTACTCTTAGTTTTTCCTATAGTTATATATGGCGAGTAATTTCTCGGCTTTTGATAATAAATGCATAGATATTTGATAACGTAGCTAACTTGAGATTTCGTTAGGAGTGGGTTCACAACGGTATTTTGAACTACAATCTCATAATCGTATATATCATAATCTCCGTTAGTAGCAACTAAATTGAACTTATATAAATAACTTTTTGATTAGAATTCGATGTAAGAACATTAATATCGGCTAATACCGAACGTACCTTTTGTTTTTCATGCAGCTATGCGGCTTCTGGTGGTAAATATAAAGGTCTTTGAAAGCTTGCAATACAAGAACTATAGGTAGGTAATAATTCGTTGCTGTCCATAACGAAAATAAACTCAAGATGGAATAAACTAAAGGTATTAGAGAAGTAAATATTTGAGTCCCCAGAACTCTCATCTCTCGAATAGTTAAGTCACTATTCACCTAACAGCTTACCATTTAATAATATTTACCCCCTTTCCTTTTTTTGCCCACATTCACACACCTTCAATTAAAATAAAACCCAGTGCATAAACTTCTGACACATTCAGTCTAGCCATTCATATAACCAACCGTTTTTAGCTTACTCGAACTCATTTGAAATGTCAAACGTTTTAAATAAAATTCTATGTAGAGGCATTCTTGGTCGTCGGAAAATCTAGAACTTGTGTGTTTGTGTCTTTATTGTCCTCTAAAGTAGAGTAACCCAGTTGTGTTGGGAGAAAAACGGGATCAGTGATGAAATAGTTTTAGATTAGAGTGAATGGGGTTCTGCTATAAAGACTGGCACCTTTATATAAAATTATTTTTAAGAGACAGCTTCCATACTAAACATATATCAGATTATGCGTAGGTATTGACTCCGCTACAGTTTGTGCGTTGCAGTGGCTTGGTGCTATTCATGCCGTCAACGTTTTTGATGAGATTTAAAATTAAACTTTATTTATATAATTATTCTGTACGTGAGTATGTCACTGACGTGTGCATGTATGTAAGCGAAGGCTGGACTGACAATGATGAAACTTTTTGTGTGTGTTTGTGTAGGACCCTGAATGGTTTAAATTTACAATTGTAGTGGCGCTGAGATCGGCTCGTTCCTGCCAACCCTGTTAGGTCCGCTAATATTTATATGAAATCACAGGTCAGTTTCTTGTAGATTTCGAATTATTGATGTCTAGAACAAACCAGTGAAGAATGTATTTATAATAATATATTTTATATTATAAAATATTGAAAATATAATCATAGACTAAGGCTTATCTGCCACCGTTGTTGTATAAAAATCAAGGAAACGATTTTCCAATTAAGGAATAAATTAATTAAATAAATCTTTAAATATTTACAAAATAAGTAATCTGTTTCTGTTTTTTGCAGGTACGTTGTAATCTCCATCTCTGAATCAAATTAATACGAAATGTAAGTAATTAAATTAAAAGGTTTTGAGAGGTCAAAGCCGATCTGATAATTAGTATTATATGTATCTATAAGACAGTTGACAACGTATTTTTAATAATAATGCTGTTTCCGTACTTATTTCTCTATTTAATACTGGTAGCTTTTGCCTGTGTCTTCGCCCGCATATATTCTAAGAGAACACATACCGGAATAAATCTTATCTGCTATCGTATCCTATGTGCTAATCCAGGATATAGTCAATCTGTGTGCTAAGTTTCGTCTAAATTCTTCGATCTATTTACAAGTAATTGAGTGCATCTAAATGTACACACACAGGATATGTGACTCACCTTCCATTACGTACTACTGCTTTATGTATTTAATTTCGCAATTTGCATTTTGTATAAGAATTTTGTCGTTCTTTATATATATAAAGTAATAATAATTCTCATTTGAAACATAATTCTAATTTATTTTCACAGTAGTAAAATAAGAATTTACGGCATATTGTTAGATTTCCTAACACTATTTTGTAGTTTATTCATAACATACAACGTTCAACTACTTAACATTAGAGGTCATGGATTAAATAACACGCTGTACAAACACTTTAACTATTTATTTTATACTTTGACACTAGGAAGTTTTATACGTCTGTTCACTTACAGCTCACAACGAGAAGTGACAGATAACAGTGTTGCTACGCCTTGTATAGCTAATCAATCTGTAAAGTATTTATATTGTATAATTAATATGATGTCAAATTATACACTTACTAAGGTGCAATTATTCTAAATAGTTAAATATAATAATTAATTAATTTTTGCATAAATTAATGTATATAATTCAACACATATGTCGCTGACAGTGCATTAATATTCTTAAGCTGACAATTACCATCTAGGTACATGCATACGTACAAGACGTGTATCTTAGACACTGCTGATGAAGTCTATTTTGGACGAGAATACAAAGCACGTTATTAAATCCAAAAAAACGGGCTCAAAGAACATCCAGACTCGGTACAAAGATTTGTGGGTCACATATTTTTGTTCCGTGTGGGATTCGAACCCACCACACTCGGCGCAGTGCTATTGGTGTAGCGACCACTGAAACCACTACAACATCCGTACGGCGTGCAGTTTAATAATAAAAAAATACTTTAACCTCTCTTTAACTAGATTACTTTCACTAAGTATAACATTTATATAACTTTCAAACATGACTAAATGTTGTCCTACAAAAATAAAACGTGTGGCTCTGCTATTTGTGTAGTTAGGACAGGTTAAAGGGAATGCTGACACCTCGTCCCAATGCCTAGGCTGTCCATTAATCATGTCTTGTTTTCGTCCTAAATGGACGTTAGGGACAAATCTTTTAGGGCATTATTTTTATAATTTGGCTTTTTGTTTTTTTTTATACCCTACCCCATCTAGCCCAAACTAAACAGAGCTTGTACTATGGGTATGGGACAATGGATAAACATACAAATATCCTTTTTTTTTTGCAAATATATACAAATTATACATAGAAATACCCAGACCAAGACAAACATCCATGTTCATGCACACAAATGTTTGGCTTGTGCGCGAATCACACCCGCGACCTCAGGTGTGGCAGTCGATTACACAAACCACTACGCCATCGAGGCCGACAAAGCGCGAACTGAAATTATGAGTTTATGTGTAGTGGTGACACTAATTAAGTGATCGTGGAACGCTGGATCACTTTTTGGGTCAGAAGAGACCGTATCTGATCGCCTCTGCACGGACGGCTTAGTGGTTGAAGACCTCGTCTTAACTCGCCTTTGTCAAACCACAGAGGGTCGTAGGTTCGATACCTTTAGTGAACAAAAATTTGTGTGATTCATAAATGGTTAGACCAGTTCCCTCTATCCGTTGTTTGAATGTTTGTGAAGTCTGCCGTGACACAATATTTATTTTTTATTTATTCAACACATAAATAATAGAAGTTACAATTTAATTTTTTGATGCAAACACAAAGTCGTTCGAGTTTTACCGTGCATCATATCATTGACGGTGACATAGCTTCGTCAATTCATGCATAGTAAAATACCTTATAATACAATGAACAAAAATGTTATACACTGCGTAATATTAAATTTTACATATTAAAGGTAGATTCAGAATACGAACGTTGAATCAAGCATCGCTTACGTCACCGCATTGGCTGACTTTTGTATGAAGTTGTTCCATGTTATTATATTTTATATATATGTATATGTATGTATATATATATATATATATATATATGTATGTATTTTTACAGTGTATGATAATTGTGGTGTTGTTTATATATATTATAGCTATCTCCCTTTGTTAACAAGTTAATGTAATTATATCAATATTATGACGTAGCTTCTAAATAATATTTTTATTAATTAAAAGATTTTATTGTTCACTATACTTTTATTTAGGTACACTCACACCCACACACATATCTTCTCCCTAGCATTTATTATTCCCAAGTCACTTGGAGTCGGCTTTTCTGGTCTAACCGGATTTTACTGGATATCAGATTTTACACGGAGCGGCTGTCACCTGACCTCAGCAACCCGAAGGCTAACGATACCCTAAGGTTAGACCAGTGTCAGGATATTATAGGGCACTGAATGCCCCCATAATGACTGCCTGTTGTGTGACTGACTGTTCATGACAGACTTCTCAGTAACGACTGCCATAAATGTTCATGGCAGCCGGGACCGGCGGCTTAACGTGCTCTCCGAGGCACGGAGCGGGCGATAATGACAATCAATACGTACATAATTTCGAAAAGTCATACACACATATTTAGCAATTTAATCTATTTTGTAAATAATAATGTTTTATCTTATATTTTATGTTTTTAGGAGTTACAGTAGTATCTGTAAAATATTTGTGTAGTTTATTGTTGAGGTCGGGTATTATATATTTTAAAGTTCTTCTGCCATATACATCTTTATATTGTGGAAGTAGTAGTTTCGCATTTGTGACACCACGTGTCCTAATTTCATTATTTTGTAATATTTTAGGTTTTTCAGATTTTCGTTATAGCATTCTTCTATTAACAACTTTAGTTAATTCCTAGTGCTTAATGTCAGCCCTGTTTATAAACTGTGCCAATGCTGCGAGGACTCCGTCTAAGTATGGGAAGGGTTAGGTCATAGTCGTTACTTCACTAATGCTTTGATATATGTCATATACCTACTTTCTACTATCGAGTAGTTTAGGTGTGAAAGAGTAACAAACAAATAAACAAACAAACTCACATTCGCATTTATAATATTAGTCAGGATTACGTTGATTGCTATTGTATTAACGTAATCCTAACTAGGCCATTGCCTAGTTTACTGTCGTGTACTAAAAACAATGCCATAGAGATACATTATAAGTCAAGTCGGCTACTGAGAATTTTTAACAGCAACATTTAAGAGCTACGATAGCTCAGTGGGGAGACCAACAGACTGCAATGCAGAGGGTTTCGGGTTCGAACCCGCGTCGCGCACCTTTAACTTTCGGAAGCTATATAACTTTTCCAAATTATGTGCGCATTGGTTGACAATTATTGCCTGCTCCGTGCCTCGGAAAGCACATTAAACCGTCGGTCCCGTCTGCCATGAACATCTATGGTAGTCGTTATTGGGAAAGTCGATACAAAAGATCCCACTGGGTCGAAGTGTCGCCGGTCTGTACTGACTGGACCTCCACTCAAGATAAGGTAAGATAACAGCAACATCTAATAATACTATCCGATCCGTCATTCGAATGCGAGACCTCATGATCGGCTGCATATTTACGCAAAGGGTCCAATGACGCAATTACAATGTATCTAAAATAAATCGTTTTTGGAAAAAAGGTACAAGTGTGAAAAGGTCGTCTGCCTCACACTTTAAAATGAATTTTAATGTTATTAATGATGTGTATTATTGCATAGTATTTTGTAAAAATGATTGATTATATCCTTTTACAATAAGACGGGTTCATTATTATGGCATTACATATAATTATGATTAACCTCAGTTCTTTTAAATTGATGTACTTTTATGTTAAAACATATTGTACTTGTAAATAATAAAGTTTCTGACAGCTGTGATGGTTCTTTAGTTAATGTATGGGCCGGTTGGATTCTTATTTAGAAAGGTGTCATTAGCTTTCACGTATTTTAAAGATAAAGATGTTTATTTATCATATGGTCAATAAAATATTATAAGAAATTACAACAAATGAAAGAAAACGTATAACGCTAGTGTGAATGGAACAGTCGCAAGCAGATGACCTAGGCGAACGTTTCTTGATCAGATCGGAGACGTTCTGGATAAAGGCCAGGATAAGAGCACCTTAAACCGGCGAGCGTGTATGAGGCATGTTATGAAAGTGAATGGAGCCAGAGAAGTGTGTCAGGATCGTAGTAAATGGAAATTCGTAGTCTTTGCCTACCCCTCTGGGAAACAGGCGTGAATCTTTGTATGTATGTACAACAAATTAATTATAAACACATTATTAGAGACGCTCATAGCCAGCTGCACTCACTGATCGGTAAATGATTAGCGAGGTTAAGCAACGTATGGTGCAGTCAGTCTATAGATGGGTGACCGCTTCAGTCTATACATGGGTCAGTCTATATAGTGGTATTTCATCTGAGCATCTACGTGCTTCGGAGGGCACGTAAAAAGTCGGTTCCGTTTGTTGCCAAATTGACAGCAGTCATTACAGAGGCAATTATATCAGAGGCCTACGGGCAGCTTGAACAACTTTTGACAACAGGTTGGCCACTAACCACACGAAAAGAAGAAGAAGACATTATTAAGTTTTCTGATGCTACAAATGATTCTGTAAAAACACTATGCTTGCGGAGTGTACTCTTGATAACTATGCTAGGACGAAATCATGACATAATAAAAAAATAATAGACTATATTGGCACACATCACATCACAGAGGAGAGATGCATATTCATGTTGTCAGCTGTGGTTTTAGCCTATAATAATATTAATATCAGATCCGTATAAGACTGTCCTACTGGGTACGGGCTTTTTCTCAATGTAAGAAGAATTAGAGCATCGTCCACCACGCTGGCCTATTCCGAGTTTGCAGACTTTACGTATGTTTAAGAACATTATGGCAAATGTACATACATGTCGGATTTATTAAAATTAAGCTACTGTATACGGATTTTATCGCGTTGTTTATTTAACACGGTATTACAAAATTTTGAAAATATTACACTACTAGTACTATTGATTTTATTTTACTAATTTATAAGCTAATAAAATTATTTAAACTATTAATTCTATTTATTTTTGGTTTACACTTTCCCCGACGTTTCGGTTGCTTTTCAGTAGCCATGGTCACGGGGAGACTAAGCTGGTAGTTGTCTCAATGTTCCAGTCCTTTCCAGTAATTTCAATGAATAACATTCGCGTAAACAGAAGACAATATTATGTCGGATTTATTTACTTATTTATTTATTGAACATTCTCAAGTAACTTTTCCCAACAAACAGGAATATACATTTAGTACTTCACACTACATTTATTTTAGGTACCTACTGGTTTCCTGACGACGATTTTCTTCACCATTCAAGTTAGCGATAATTAACTATTTAATATGCACATCACTTCGAAAATACAGAAGTGCGTGCATTGGGCCTCAGCGTGGCAGTCTAACAGAAAAAAGAGTCCTACTAGAATACCGCTGGTTCTGAACATAAATTCATAAAACAATATATATGAACTGGGTACCTATAGCCAAAATTGCATAGTCGTGCTTTCACAAGTGGACTAAATAAATAGTGGACTTCATCTCGGGGGGCCGGCCGTTCATTTTATACGTAATGTTGTTTAAACTTTTTGATTAAATAGCTTTCGGGCTCACAGCGTATAATTGAATATTTATACCCGCGAAATTTCAATATTTACATACTTTATGCGGCGCGTATGGAGTTACGAGTTCTGCGGCTAAAAATAAGTATGGCACGCGGCTCATAAGTCAGTTCAAAAAACGATAAATACAAGTATTTTTCCTAAATTTCGCCAGATATCATTAGGAGACGTATAATAATATATTGACCAGGGCTGGAAACCTTAGGCCTTGACTAGCCAAACTAGCTTCTTCCTTTATTTTTAAAGATGTTAATCAATTTGGTTTACAAATTAGTAGTATTTTCGTAACCCCTCCAGCTAATCTAAAATGCTTGTATTAGAAGTGGGTACACGCCGGTGCAACGAGTGTGATTTAAACCCTATAAATCGAGGTCACCTCTCGATTTATAGAGTTTCATTGAATTTAAACTACTATATACGGATTTTATCGCGTTGTTTATTTAGCACTGTATTACAAAATTTTGAAAATATTACACTACTACTACTATTGATTTTATTTTCCTAATTTATAAGCTAATAAAATTATTTAAGCTATTAAATCTATTTATTTTTGGTTTACACTCCCTGACGTTTCGGTTGCTTTCCAGCAGCCATGGTCACGGGGAGACTAAGATGGTAGTTGTCTCAATGTTCCAGTGTAGTTATTTCAAAGTACCCGAACATAATTTAATTATTGGTGTTTCTATTTACGCAGAATGAGCTCAAAGTATCATGAAGTCTAGCTGTGGTTTGTTTCTTCTTGGGTTTGACTATTTGAAGTACTGGATCCCAAGCTGGTGGTACATTCCAACCATCTTCTCTATTGAAATTGGGATGTTTTTTGATTTCAATAGCCTCGCGAAGCGTCTATGGTAGGAATCGGTGTTCTTTAGCGAGAATCTGTGGTTTGTCAAATCTCAGGTAGTAGTTGGTCCCCTGTTGTATATGTTCACACACAGCAGACTTCAACGAGCGTTTGTGTTTTACGTCAGCTATGTGTTCTTTTATGCGGGTGCCTATGCTTCTCTTGGTTTGACCAATGTATGAGAGTCCGCAGTCACAATCTATTTTATAGACCCCTGCATCTTGTAAAGGTAATTGGCACTTGACGGATGGTAAAAATTGACTTATCTTCGTTGGCGGCTTGAAGTATGTGTTGATTGAAGCTCACTTCAAGATGTAGACAAGCTTGTCAGTGACACCCCTTACATTAGGCAGTATAGCAGGCTGGCGCTCGACTGTGGCTGGCTTTTCTCGTGATCTGTGACAGCCGCGCGGCTGTTGGAGCTTGTTGTCTTGCAGTACTTGCTTGACATGTTGAAGCTCGGCGTCCAGGTGTTTCTTGTCACAGATCCCGTGGGCTCTCTGAAACAGACATTCCCACGGTAGCTAACTGTTTAGGATGGTGTTGAGATTCACCGTTTAAGTACCTAATTGTATGGGTCTTTTTCCTATACACAGTGTGGCTCAAAGTATGATCAGGATTCCTGATGACAAGTACATCTAAGAATGCTAATGAATTATTTGCCTCTAATTCCATAGTAAATTGGATGTTGTTATTAATGGAATTAAGATGTTCTAGGAATACACTAACACTATCTGTTGGTAATATTGTAAAAGTAAATAGAAGACAATATTATAGAGTTTCGTTACCAAATAATTTAAACATTTATAATAAAATAATTTATAGATAAAGTGAAATATTACTTCTATTCCACGTAGTATCTAGATAAGTATACAGACTAAAATTAAAAAAACTAAGTTCAGAATAAACTATGGCAGAGTTTCTCTATTAACTCTACCCGTACCTTTAGGGCGTACGTTAAGTTTCTGTAAGTTGAGTAACATAAACAATCTGTAAAAACAATTACGCTAACATTATAATGTATGAGAGATAAGCAAAATTGAAGCTTATCTTGGCCTTACTACACACGAGAACCTAATTTTGAACTATTGTTTTACACTGAGTAAGTAATAATGTACCTACTCTAGACCAAATTTCGATTACAGACTTTCGACGATCATTTCTCACATATATGTACGTATAGGTTTAAAGAGTATATATATAATAATAAATATATAATATTGTTATTGTAGAAACTGACTTGGCTGTATATACCTCTCATTTTGATAAAGCGGTGTAATCAAATAAACTCACTTATTCATAAGCTTTGACGTTCATAAGTGTTTCTATGACTTTTTTCTATGTCTTTATTATTCTCCCAAGTCACTTGGGGTCGGCTTTCTAGTCTAACTGGATTTGACTGGATATCAGTTTTTACACGGAGCGACTGCCATCTGACCTCCGCAACCCGAAGGCTAACGATACCCTAAGGCTAGACCAGTGTCAGGATATTAGAGGGCACTGACTTCCCAATAAAGACTGCCATAGATGTTTATGGCAGCCAGGACTGACGGCATAACGTGCTCTCCGAGGCACGGAGCAGCCGATAATTGCCAATCAATACGCACATAATTTCGAAAAGTCATATAACTTCCGAAAGTCAGAGGTGCGCGACGTGGGTTTGAACCCTAGACCCTCTGCATTGCAGTCTGTTGGTCTCCCCACTGAGCTATCGCTGCTTGCTTTCTTTGTAACTAAATTAAATCAATAATTTTTACTTTAACTTACTACTTCCCATAATTTACGTCGTTGGCTCGTTTGTCTGTACGCAAAAAGTTGCATTTTGAAGATTGTTTTAAGAGGTAATTGAATGTTGAATAGTTGGTAATTGATTGATATGATTCTCCTCTGCCTATAACATCACTAATATAAATGTAGTTTTATTAGTATAATAATTATAATATAAAATCCTCTCGGATATTAATGCTTAAGGTCAATCGTGAGGAATAAGTTCGATTTAGCGGTCAGAAGAAGTTTAATGTTATGTTATTCTCGATCAGAATTCAAAGCACGGAATCGGAATAAAAATATACATAAAAACACAAATACTAAACAACTACACAAACATTCTTTTTGGTCAATAAATTCCATTCATTCATTTTTTCACATTATTTGTGATCGGTCACGGAAACACTTAGAATTAATGATTCGGAACTCTTTATTTTGAGCGAGTCCACATTGGATCACATTTTTCAAATGTATGTAGGTCAGTGAAACTATTTTGATAACGTTTAGATAAGAAACGGGCATTATTTATAACTATAGCCAATGTTAGGTACGGTTAAGTAATAAACATCGAAAGTTTATTACTCCATCGTCAATACTCTACTGCTATAGTATATTAAAAGCACGAAGAGTGTGTTTATAATATACTCTGTCTGGTCTATGTCACAGACCGTTAATTATTGAAGTGAAGACTTCTTTAGGCGCGTTGAGCACTTTGGTTGAACAAAAATCATGGAACTCGCGTCATCGTCACCAAACGCTTTCCATTAGTTATATGTATACTGTGTATATATGTGTACTTTTTGGGTGAACAAAAAGCGTGAAACTCGCGTCATCGTCACCGCTAGTTACTCAGTTTTCACTTCTATTGGCAGTACCCAAAGACTGCCCCGCATGTTTTTTTTATAGAGGCATCTACCGTACTAGGAATAATTTCTGTGTTGTGGGCGACTTTACAAACGTACAAACAACGGACACAAAGAACACCTAGACCCGCACAACTATATGTAGATCACACAATTTTTTTGTTTCATGTGAGGATCGAGCTCACAACACTCGGCACCGCGGCAGTGCCGAAGTGGCAAACCACTTAGATGCCGTACACATGTTCCCAGCGGTCTGCGTTCTGCGGTCTAGTTCCTCTTTGATAATATACAGTTTCTCTTTGGCCGCCGCGGTCTGACTGCTTTTATGTGTGTACGGTTCAAAGACACCGCGTACATCACAGTGATCGCGGAACGTAGAACTCGGAACTCCGAACGCTGACCGCCCGCAGTGTGGCCGGCGCCTTAAACCATTACGTCGTTCGTTAAAACTCAACCCAGTTTCTAATATAAAACTCATGTCAAGTAATTGATTGGCTGTTGCGAATTTAGTCAGGCAATCATAGCAGTTGACATGCGTTTGACCATACTTTAACTAATTTGTATGGTGCTATACCGTTCAGAAGTCGGCTCCTCAAATAATGTACTGTAACAACTAAATCCAATATTGTCTTCTGCTTACGCGAATGTTATTCATTGAAATTAAACTACTATATAAACCAAAAATAAATAGATTTAATAGTTTAAATAATTTTATTAGCTTATAAATTAGTAAAATAAAATCAATAGTAGTAGTAGTGTAATATTTTCAAAATTTTGTAATATAGTGATAAATAAACAACGCGATAAAATCCGTATATAGTAGTTTAATTTCAATAACTAAATCCAAACTAACATTATAAATGCTGTGAGTTTGTTTGTCGATTCCACGCCTTAATTACTCTACCGATCATCATGAAATTTCGTATACAGATTGTAAGGGGAATATAAATGGACATTGGGTATCATTTCATCCCAAAAAGTATTGTTACTAACCGAACCTAACTTACATTTACGCGAGCGAATCCGCACGCATAATCTCGTTCAAATATAATATGTTTCGAAACTCTCTATTTAATACAAGCTATTAGCTATATTGACTGCACGAATGATATAGTGGTTTAAATGGTAACCTCGCCATCACCAGTAATCTTTAAAAAAAAAGATGTATTGCAATAAAGTTTTGTTGCCTAGTTAAGTTTAAGGTAATACTACTAAGACCACTTAAACTGCAACGCTATTCGTGCAGTAACATAACTGGTCCGAAATGCACGAATAATAATAATAATAATATTCTACCACATACACACAACACCATTTAGCCCAAAGCTTGTATTATGGGTACTAGATAATGGATAAACATACACATCTATATACTTTTTTTTGTAAATACATACCTACGTATTGTATATAGAAACACTCAGACCAAGACAAACATCCATGTTCATGCACACAAATGTTTGTGTGTTTGTAATGTTGTGGGTTTGATCTCCACACGAGACAATAAAATTTATAATCTACAAATAGTTGTTCCAATTCTGTGTGCTTTTGTGTTCGTTGTTTGAAGTCTCTGGCGACATATTTTAACTAAGAATTTCATCAGAAACACCTCAAAAACAAAACCTAACTTAGTCATTGAAGCATTGCCCACACAATCGACCGTACACTTTCGCTCAAACTAACGCACCGCGCTGGCGAAGCAAGTATAATAATATCTTTTGATTCAAGACTGTAGTTGCCTCGCCTAATGAGCTACGTAAGTGTGTTGTCAAGTCTCTTATGATTGAGGGGAGAGTAAATTGGAACGTACCATAATGTGGTATACCAACGCGAATAAGTGTGCACTATGTATGTGTGCAAAAACATTTTCATGTGTGTGATGTTTTGTTTAAATCTGAGCAGGTATTAATATTAAATTATGTCAATAAAGAATGTTATTATTTTAAGTTCTAGAACGTACTGAAATAAATATTGTATAGTAAAGTTATTCAGTCAACAGTATTCAGGATTTAAGCGATAGCCTAGTGGGAAACCATTGACTGCCTCGCAGAAGTCTTGAAATCGAACCTCTGACTTTTCAAACTTATATCCGTATTAAATAGTAAATTATCCCTCATTCTATCAGTGAAGAAAAACTTTGTGAGGAATCCTGTATGTCTGAGAGTACTCCATAATTTTCTCGAAGATATGTGAAGTCTTCCAACGCGCTCTGGACTAGCGTGGTGGACTATAGCCTGACTCTTTTCAAACTGAGAAGAAGCCCGTGCCCAGCAGTTAAACAATTTAATGCAGGGCTGATATTAAAGTAGCTACTTAATCCTAATAATATAATATATGTTCAATTTTGAACAGATGTTTAGACGTTTGTTACATAATCATGCTTTAACTTTTCAACGATTTTGGATTAATCTTTTACATAGATAGACCATGTCCTGTATTAACACATAAGACATTAATCCCTATATATATGAACATATACATAGGGATTAAAGTCTTATGTGTTAATACAGGACAGGGTCTATCTATTGATAGGATACATTACAAGGGAATCCTTGGCATTCACGCAGATTTAAAATAGTAATGACAAAATACTGATAGCCTAACACTAGAAGAAGCATTACGAAAATGATAATTATAATAATATAATTGATAATTAATTAATATTTTTATCACAGAATGACGTTGCAAGAGTTTTAACGCGTAATATGATACCAACATTTTATTTAAAAAAGATACAATGCAAACTTTTTCTTCTTTTATCTGATTTTAACGGACCTGATCGAAAGACCAATTACAGTCCAAAGACAGTGACGATGAGGAGAAGATAGATGTTTTCTAGACGTCGTCAGTGTCAAGATGGTTTGACCAGATGCTTCTTCACACTACGTTTAAAGGACCCAATGTCATAGAAGGGAGGGAACACATGAGCCGGAAGACTGTTCCAAAGTTGTATGGTATGGCATAAAAAGGAATTGCTGAACCTTTTGGTGCGAGACGGGATTGTGCTTACTGTCCATCGGTGGTTAAGAAGACCGTGAAGAATGAACTTTCGTATTTTTGCCCAAAGACAGACAGAGCATAAAAGACATTTAATTCCAATAATGTGTATGGTTTATGTGTGATAAGAAGTGAAACCACCGAATAAAATGAGAATCGATAACCTAGTTTTAACGACAAGACACCTCAAGCAATCTGATCCTATTTACGTTGCCAGTTTCCTTGACAAAATCTAACCTACTTACTTACAGAACACAAGTAGCTGTATGGTACCATTAGGCAAAAATTCTATCAAATGTAGCAAGCCGATAAACCGTGAAAATTTCTTTCATCCGTTCGTTACTTTTATACAAATATCCTCAAAAGCCTTCGGTGGACGTCAAAAGAATCTTGCTCAGAAAAGGCGACTATAAAAACCTATAGATTTTCGTATATAATCGTATGAGTGGGTGTGTAATGTTCCGTTCGAAAATACATACGTGTTTAAACGTTTACCATGAGGGTACTCTGAAATTCGAGTACTTGCCTGGCCGATACGAGTATCGTAAAATGTTACATGTTACGACCCAAAGATTGAGCGGAAGCGGGCACGGATCAACTTGGTGATTTTAAGCAAATTAGTCTGGCTGCCGGCTGGATTCTGCTTAAGCACTAAAAAAACTACCTTCGTAGCTACGAAGGTAGTTTTAGTGCTTAAGGAGAATAAACTGTGTATTTATGTTTATTCTATGTTACAGTTTGTGCTATATAATATTTGAGTATCTTTTAGTCTAAGAATTAAGCTCGCTTTTTAGCTGTATCGGGTCGATGTCCATCTATTTCAAGGTATACTCTTTAATTCGTGGATTTAAAATTCTGTATGAACATGGCAACGATAAGTATCTTATTTATTCTAAGACACGTATGGATAATTCTATAATTCGTCCGAATTAAAACTTAATACCACAATAAGTAGTTACAACCGCTGTACATGAGTTTTTGGGTTCGATTCCCTGGCTAGGCAAAGCGTTATTGGATTTTTCTATCATCAAATTCTAAGTACCCTCTCGGTATACCATCTAATTATTACAATTGATATCGACGATGGAATGGCTGGATGGATTGCCTTAAGCGCCATGTTTTACGATAATGACTTATACACATATTTAGAATCGGCAAATTTTTCTGATTTCATACATGCTTATAAGGCATTATCGCAAAAAAATGACACTGATGTCAAATAATAATATAATAATAATATTCTACCACATACACACAACACCATCTAGCCCAAACTAAGCCTAAATAAGTAAATAGCCTTTCAATCATCGATATGTTTTTAAGGTGTATTGAACATAATATGCTTTTGGTTTATCTTTTTTTTAAAGGCCACTCACGCACTAGTTTTTTATCCTCTGATGCGAGAGATTGAGTCCGAACTTTTCGGAGTTATATGCGTATTAAATAGTTAATTACCGCTTGCTTTAAAGGTGAAGGAAAACATCGTGAGGAAACCTGCATGTCTGAGAGTTCTTCATAATGTTCTCTAAGATATGTGAAGTCTGCCAACCTGCACTAGGCCAGCGTGGTGGTCTATGGCCTAATCCTTCTCACAGTGAGAAGAGGCCCGTGTCCAGCAGTGGGATAGTTTAATACAGGGCTGATATTATATTATTATTGTTGTTGTTTGTAGATCACACAAATTTTTGCCCGTGTGGGATTGAAATCCACAACACTCGACATAGTGGCAGCGGCGAGGCGACTACATAAACCACAACGCCATGCGCGTGCAGTCAAAAACACACCTTATAAAAAGAGTGACGACGCACATGCATGTCGATCGGTGTTGCAAAACTCTTAGAGTTTTCGTGCGTGTGAAAGATTAATATATTGGAGCTAAAAGTAGAGCTAAGAGCTAAAAATAATAGTCGTACTAAGGCGCAAAGTACTTACTTATTTAAAATTTCAGGTAAGTGAATTAGCTAATATATATATATATATATATATATGTATATATATATTGTTGGGTATGGCAAAAGGAGCATGAGAGCAGAATAAATGCTGTAGAAATGAGAGCGCTGAGAAATATATGTGGTGTGACTCTGAAAGATAGAATAAGGAATAGTGTGATTAGAGAGAGATGCGGCATAAAAGTGGATATAGTGACGAGAATAGAAAAGGGTATGTTAAGTTGAATTGGGCATGTAGAAAGAATGGACGAGAACAGACTGACTAAGAAAGTTTATAAGGCTAGTGTGAATGGAACAGTCGCAAAGGGAAGACCTAGGCGAACGTTTCTTGATCAGATCGGAGATGTTCTGGATTAAGGCCAGGTTAAGAGCACCTTAAACCGGCGAGCGTGTATGAGGAATGTTATGAAAGTGAATGAAGCCAGAGAAGTGTGTCAGGATCGTATCAAATGGAAATCCGTAGTCTCTGCCTATCCCTCTGGGAAACAGGCGTGAATTTATATATGTATGTATGTGTATATATATATATTTATTTTTAAAGGAAATACACAAATTTTTAATAAGCAGTTTATTATAGTAATTTATTTTATAGACATAGTATCTCGTAATAGTATTTATAAGGTTTTGATAAGAAACTATTGTAATGTTGTGTTTCACATGTCGACAAGGTTATAATTATTATAGGGATGTTGTTCTTTGTGTCCAATTAATGATAAAGATTGAAATAATCTATCACGTGCGTATTCGTAGGAACACCTATCGTGGTGACCACGAATGTTAAATTAATTTATTGATGCCTCTGCGCTACCACGACAGACCCTCTTCCAGAGGTACGAGATCCTTAAAATCAGGACCCGTGGAAAGTCGACTTAATTTAATAGTCCTAAGTAGATTTAAGATTTCTAATTAGTACAATTTATATTACATCAAAGCGTACATCTTAATTTTCCGTCACTTGTGACTTTCATAATTCAAATAAATAATGAAACTAATTAGAATAATGTTAGTTGTCGATACAAAACATTAATTATTTGAAACATTAATTAACAGAATTTGAACCTATTTTAATCTGACTTGTTTTGTTACTATTTTTGGAAGACCAGCCATAAAAATATAGGTACCTACACATCACATAGTACTGAATACTGCGCTCTTCAATTAGAGACGAAATTTTTGAGTTTAAGACATTTAAAATCATCATAATATATGCATGTATGCGTCACCTGTTCTTCTTTTGAAGAGTCGGCAAGATAATAATAATAATAAATAATCCTCTGGGACAGTCGTTATCTCATCATGAGACTAACGCGATATCGGAGGGCACAGTATACTAGCTTTAAAACTATCACCTTCGCCTTGTGATATAAACAAAAAATGTATCACCAGGTTAAATTAAAGCGCACAAACCGCAGGGCAGCTTGTGGCGGGCTGAATGTGAGTGGCGACACTGCGGTCCTGAATGCCTCAGAGAGTCGGTTAGGGCCTCGTCCCCGGCTTGCCGTTACTGGTTGGCCGGGGTGGAACTTCAAGAGCGCTCGTAGGACTCTCAACTCTGGCTTGCCTTGGTCGGCTGGCCAGAGGGGGGCCGCTAGAGCTATATGCTTGGGAGTGGAAGTGTCATTTTCAAGGGCATAACTACGGGGAAACCCGCTCCGGGTCTCCGTTGTCACGAGATCCGTGATGGTGAAACCGGCGCCGCACCGCTCGACACCCCTAGCCACTTGCACCGGTGTTGCCCTCTGCTGCTGGCTTGTATGCCTATAGTGGCTTATCAGGGGGCCCATCTAGTGAGTTGGCGAGTCACCGTCTGCCCATTGCATTGATGCTATTAGAGTATTCAGGGCAGACGCCGTTTTTCATCCATAGTTAGCAATATACCGGTCCACCAAACACCCATACCTATAGCCCATATATTAGATTCCATACGTAGCAATAGTCCTACGCCTGCTGCGGCTAGTGCCGCTGTAGGTGTTCCATCACACCGTTTAATTAAAACTCTCGAAGGGCCTCTTCACGTTGGACCCATGTCTCCGTGTAAGCCTCCCAAAGGGCCAGGTATTTTCTAATATAATATCTTAGAAAGTACTTGTGATAAGAGAAACATAATAATAATAATCTATTGTCTCTAAAAGGGCACAAACAATTTATATATTCCCTAGACCCCACACTAGGATAGCCTGTGTCGTGGGATCTAGTCTCTTTCTATCCGTAGCTAAATAAGACAATAAAAGTAAAAAAAAAAGGAATGAAATGTAAAAAAAATAAAGATAACAAAAAAAATTGTGTGTGTGTGTGAGTGTGTGTGTGCATGTAGTATACGTGTAGTGTACGTGTGCGTGCGGTGTGTGCGCTTGTGTGTACAGGTTTACTTTGAGTGGACCTTCAACGTTTATTACTGAACGCTTTTTAATAAACCAATTGGATATTATTCTTTTGCAACAATATTTAGACAAGTGGGCTATATCATGTTTTAGATTAAGTTTTCTGTATTTAAAGTGACCCATAAAATTATACGATCTCATAGCAATTGATTTGTTACATCTTATTAAATACCATCTTAATCTCCTACCAGAGCGATTAAGAAAAGCGGTGTTCAAGGTAGATTTATGAAAGCGTAAAATAATAGATAAAATATACAACTGTCGGAGCCTAAGCAATCCCAGCTCTGAATATAGCAAGTTTGTGGAGTATCTGTATGATCGGCCATGAGCCGTTTTTAAGAGTGCACGTTGTGCTCTTTCAATTTTTATCATATTACTTTTGCCTACTGCACCCCATACAGTTATGCATTAATTTAAATACGATTGACAGAGGGAAAAGTGTACCATTTTTAAGGTTTTTTCATTAGCAATCTTACTTAAGCGCTTAAAGACTCGCATAAGCTTTCGTGTCCTGCCTTTGAGGACATTGAGATGTGTGGTCCACGTTAGTAGGCTATCCAAATGAATTCCTAGATATTTTATTGTGTCAATTTGGTCTATTAAAAGACAGTTACATTTATAGGTCGTCGAGCAAGAGTGTAGTCTCAGGGTCATTCTGCATCTACGAGCAGAGCGTTTTGACACGTAGAAATTAATTGCTTTTGTTTTGTCTATGTTTAGGGTCAGTAAATTCATCCGGAGCCAGTGATCAACTGTTTGCAAGTCCTCTTCCACCGTAGTCTGTATTTCATCCCAGGTTTTACCGAAGAAGACAATTGCAGTGTCATCAGCGTACGTTACTATTTTTGCTTGAAACAAGTCCAGGGCACACAAGCCATTTATATAAATAATAAATAGCGTCGGGCCGAGGACGCTTCCCTGTGGGTTTCCAAAATTAACGGTTGAGAGTTCACTGCAACAGTCTCCCATGATCACTTTTTGTCTTCTGTCAGACAGATATGAGAAAAACCATGCCAAAACATTGCCTCGGATGCCCAAGAGCTCCATTTTTCTGATAAGTATTTTCCGAGACACAGTATCGAAAGCCTTGGCTAGGTCCAGGAAGACACCAGTACATGCCATACCTTGATCAAGTTTTTGTGAAATAAAGTCGACTATATTTAATATGCATCCTCTGTGGACCTGCCCATGCTGAAACCAATCTGACTATCAGATAGAAGGTTGTTCTTTTCTAAATATGCCAGTAATCTCTTATTAACAATCCTCTCCAAAACCTTGGAGAGCGTTGTCAACAAAGAGATTGGGTGATAATTAGATAGGGCTTTTGGGTCACCACTTTTGTATATGGGGCAAACGTTTGCAGTCTTGAAACAGGCAGGGACAGTGCCAGTTGCTAAACTCAAGTTACACAGAAAAGTAATAGGTTTTACCAAAACATGGGCACAGCTTTTAAGTAACTTGTTACTTATAATATCATAGCCAGAACTAGAGGCTGGTTTAAGGTTAGTGATTAATTTGTATATTTCATTTACATCTGTGGGGGCTAGAAAGAAAGAGTCTGAATCTTTATTAACTGAGGAGTATCTCCCAGTATCACTAGCAAGCTCACTTTCGGTAAGATTTAGTTGCGACATCGTATAAGAAGCTAATTTTTCTCCAATGGTAGTAAAATAATCATTAACTTTGTTTAAGCTCATGATAGGGTTATTATTTGTATTTATAAGTTCAGAAACATCATTTGTTTTGCTTTTAATATTACAAATATTCTTTATTTCCGACCACAGCTTGAAAATTGAAGTACTCTGTAATCTGATTACTTGTACCAAACCAAATAATCTTCCGCTGCCTTCCATGCGTAGCGTTATAGACATTGTACATAGAAATGGCAATAGTAACGAAGCGTGGCCTGCTTTTAAAATTTGCTCTAATCTCACAGTTTAAAGCCATATTTTGTCTCGTTGATTTTGAACGCTTTATAAATTGTCGAGATACTCTTGTAGTACGACTAAATGGGAAGGAAGTTTCTTTTGAATTTAGTTAGATTATTTTTTAAGTTCGTTACTTTGTGACAGTTTTAGTTTCTAAATGACTGCTTCGTTGGTTTAACGTAAAGGTAATCGTTGGATCTAAGGTTTAAAGTATTATTAAGTTTCTAAGTAAAAATTCTTGGCACGGAGTTCAAAGGAGTCACATTGCTTCTGCCTCAGAGATTGTAAAGCTGATTGAAATTGATGTCAGTGGTTGGCAATAAATAGAGTGGAATAGAAAGGTGTCCTAAAATTTAAGAATGTTTTGTAGTTGATGTCTACGTTGTTTTTTTATTGACCTTAATCGTAAATCTACGCAACATGATAAGCAGTGGTAATGCTGCGCACGAGGTCTCGAGTTCGATACGTGAATCGGTTTAAGTGTTATTAGGTTTTTCTGTAAATCTTTTATAAGTAGCAGCTTGGTGTCTGGAACTGTAATTCAGTCTACGCTTTTAACTGTTTACTATGTATCTATTGAACACTTAATTATCGCTCGCTTTAACGATAAAGGAAAATATGAGGAAACCTGGATGTGTCCGAGTGCTCCATAATATTCTCGAAGATATGTGAAGTCTGCCAACCCACACTAGGCCAGCGTGGTGGTTATGGGCTATCGCTACTCATACTGAGAAAAGGGCCGTACTTAGCTGTAGGATAGTTTATATAGAGGGCACTTATTATTTATTTTTTGGGTTTTAATAGACGTATCCTATAGTATTATTGAAACTTGCCCCAAACTGAAATTGAAACTAACCATCACAAAATTGACAGATACGCTAATAAAGTAACGAACGAAATATTCATAAATATGCAAGTAGGTTTTAATCTCCATATTTAAAATACGAAAAGCCAAACAAATTATTTTAAAGAAAATAAAAGTGAGGTATTCAATTTCCTAGCGTCGAGAAATTAATATTTATGCAAAGCTGAAACGATATACGCCTTCCTTCTAATTTAAGTGAAAAGGTATGAGATGGTTTGAAATACGAGCTTCACGTATAAAATGAGGCAATATTAGGAGGAATTTCGGTTTAACTAGTTATTAAGCAGACTGCGTCGTTCGTGGCATAAGAGTGTAGCTGTGCGTTTTTTATCGTGTTTTATTTAAGAAAATGGTTGTCTTGTATAAAAATTCGGTCATGGCCATATTTTTTTGAGGTTCGCCATCTGTCAAAGTCAAAGTCAAAGTCAAAGTCAAAAATAATTTATTCACTTAGGTCACAAAGTAACACTTATGAACGTCAAATGGGTTAGTGAGTTTATTATATTTACTGAATTTACATTTATGTTAGTTGCAAGGTTCAGGCAAAAGGTTGAGCCTATGAGAAGATACCTGCAAGAAACTCAAGGCCACTCTTTTAAATCGCCATCAACTTATAATTTCAGTATTTTACAACTCATTTATGTACCAGGTGTTGCAGTCATTATGCCATATGTCACTGTCCATATAAAACTAAATTCTAAAATAAAGAAAAGTTGGTAATATTATGTAAAAAGCATTTGAGATTTGAAATCATATTTATCAGTACGTAGCCATTTGTAATAGACAGTAGTATGGCATGAGGACGCATACATTTACACTTTGTGACATGAAAAGGTAGTTCGTGACTAAATGTAGTTAAAACAAAATTTACGTTAATACTTATAAAGTTTGTTTAAAAGAAAAGAAAGATACTTTAACACCACCAAATAAACACGAAGTACCTTCACATAACTAAATTGACTTATATAATACATACATTGTTTGAATCCTGTATGAAACAAGCAACTAGTTCCATGAGTTTTTATCATTTAAGTAATCATTGATTGAATAATAGCCCTTCCGGATAAGCTGACTTTTAACAGCACTTTTAAATTTTAGTAAAGGTAAATTTATAATATCAATCGGTAGTTTATTAAAAAAGCGTATACTGAGTCCCGCAAATGAATTGTGAACTTTATGTAAACGATGATACGGACCTACCAACTTATGCTTATTTCTAGTGTTTAAGTTGTGAATATCACTATTCTTATTATATAAGTGAATATTATGTTTTATAAACATAATATTCGTAAATATATATTGCGACGCAACAGTAAGTATACCAATTTCTTTAAAACGCTCTTTCAGGGAAACTGCGTAGAAGATATTAATAATAATAATAATTTTATTTCCCTTTAAAGTTACAGATAGTACATAATGATATGACATGATTACTTAAGAGCTATTTACAATGCACTTTTATATGTATAAGGACTCCTGTCACCCAAACTAGGTAATAATTGGTATCTTGGGCGTTAGTGTTCCTCCGCTGGAGTTACGATCTAGTATGGCTCTAGTTAATTTACATAGGTAGGTACATATATGTATGTTGATATTAAGTTACATTTTAGATATAGATATTTTAGTAGTTACAATTGTTAATAATATAATTTGTATTATGTATTATAGCATTTATAAGCTTGTTTATGTGCATGTAGTAAATGTTTATTTGATCTGTTGTGTCTAGTGTGTTTGATGGTGTGAGTGTGTGTGAGTGTGTGAGAGTGTGTGAGAGTGTGTGTATATGTGTGTGTATGTATGTGTGTGTGTGTGTGTGTGTGTATGTGTAAGTGTATGTGTGTGTGTGTGTGTGTGTGTGTGTTTGTGTGTGTGTGTGTGTGTGAGAGAGAGTGTGTGACAAAATTATATTATATCCTAAAACACTTTTACTTACTATGCCTGAAGTACTGAGAATTCAAGACATAAAAAGAACACTATTTGTTAATGTCCAACTAATAAGGCCCGTCTCGGCATTCCACCGCGGGATCTCATAATACACAACCGAATACACTGGCCATAAGACCAACGAGATACTTAAAGTTCTAAACCTAAAAATACAAGCAACTGTAACACCAATTAAAAAAAATGTATATTGTATTCTTTTAAAGTCTTACGTTTACGTTAATGTTATACATTGATCACGGCTGCTAAATGCAACCGCAACGTCTAGAAAGTGAATGAAATAGCTTATAATTGTATTCTTATTTTTCTTTCATGTTAAAGGCTTGTATCTCTATTAATTATAATAATTTTACTAATTTAATACACACTACATCCAGCCATAAAGACACAGTACATGAATAACATTCTCTAATTAAACACCAAAATGTCTCACTCTTACCTATACATGTACTAAGGCTGGTAGCGCGATTCAGCCGAATGAAGCAACAACGTCTATCGATCCATAGTGTAAACTTTTTGAATTAAGACAATGGTTTACATTGTATTTTCCTTAATATGCTGCCACGCTTACTGCATTTAGATAGGTGCTCATGAGTTCCTTTGATATCTAGGCTCGTACTGCTGAAACTTATAAGCACCTATAAGCTGCATAGGCCATAGTCTGTGGAATTATGCATCAAAATTATTTTTTATCTACGTCTTCCTTTTTGTAATAAAATTATCAGCCCTGTATTATACTGTCCCACTGCTGGGCACAGGTCTCTTTTCAGTGTAAGAAGGGTCAGGCCATAGTCCACTACGCTGGCATGCTTGGCATTTTAAGAAGGGTTTACTATAGCTCACCACGCTCAATGCAGATTTCACATATCTTCGAGAACATTATGGAGAACTCTTAGACATGCAGGTTACCCCATGATGTTTTCCTTCACCGCTAAAGCAAGCGATAATTGGGCGATCCCAAGGCGGGCATCTCTGACTTAGACTAAGTAATGTACGTATTAAATGGTTAATTATCGCTTGCTTTAGCGGTGAAGGAAAACATCATGAGGTAACCAATAAACATGTACTACATAGATGTCTCGAGGTCGATACCTCGAGACTGACTTAGACTAAGTAATGTACGTATTAAATGGTTAATTATCGCTTGCTTTAGCAGTGAAGGAAAACATCATGAGGTAACCAATAAACATGTACTACATAGATGTCTCGAGGTCGATACCTCGAGACATCTATGTAGGACATGTTTATTGGTCACGTAATTGGTATAAAAACCAGTGGTCTTTAAAATAAAGAATAACAGATCAAATTCCCTAAAGATAAACACAGGAATGGGGTTCATGTCATGTCATTGTATTTCAAAATGTTGGTTTGCGTGAAGTTTTACTATTATGGGAATACTTACTTGAAAACAAAATTAATTAATTTCAAATTATTCATGTGGCAATATGGTGTTTTGTTTTTGTTCGAAATATACATGTTTGTGCATCTGATTTCCCTTATGGAGTTCAAAAATTAAATTTCTGTCGAAATATCATAAGCTACGGGCTTTGGAGGGAAATGGTTTGCTTGTCTCTGGCTCATCGGAGGGATCTTAAGAAAGCCGTGCGAATGAATACTTTTAATGTATGTATAACGCAGTCTTCAACTTTTATAAGCTAATTTTATGAAAAAGTAATTGCAATCCACGATTTCGTTTATTTATAACGTCCTGTCTTTCGACGACTTCTAAGTTAGAATCTATTTGTATCTATTAGATAAATAAAACGATATTACGGTTTAATCAAGAATATTATTTTCTTATTAAATTAATTTAGTATAGTTTTAATAACCTAGTTCGAAATCAAAATATCATTATTGATTTAGGTCACATAGTCACACTTATGAACGTCAGGCTACACTAACTGAACTAAACTATGAATTTACATTATCTTATTGCTTCGTTCGGCAAAGTAAGGGCGTTCTGTAGCAAACCTAATTTATTTTTATTCAATGCAAAATATTAATAAAAACATGTTATCATACAAACGATTGTAAAGTTTACCTTACAAATATGGTACCTGACAACAATTTTCATACTTAATAGTAAAAAACGAATAATAATATTTTCTAATAGCATTTGTCCGACAACATCCATAATAGATTGTACTAACATTATTAATGTAAAAGTTTGTTAGGATGTTTGTTGCTAAATCACGCGTAAACCGTTAAATGGAGCTGCATGAAACTTAGCACACGGATAGATCTTCATCTAATATCTTCGTCAAATACATAGGATGCATAGTGTTTATTTTGGCAATGTGTTTTCGTTGGGCACACTCAAGTGAAGTCGTTGGTAGAAGTTAGTAATAAATAAATAATAGTTAAAAATAACTAAAAAACACGCTTTATTTGGTTGCTTTTCAGCAGCTAAGGTCACGGGGAGACTCCCCGTGACCATAAATATAAATAGTTTTAATAGTTTAAATAATTTTATTAGCTTATAAATTAGTAAAATTCTATAGTAGTAGTAGTATAACAGCTTCAAAATTATTTAATACAGTGATAAATAAACAACGCGATAAAATCCGTATATAGTAGTTTAATTTCAATGAATAACATTCGCGTAAACAGAAGACAATATTACTCTTTTTATTTTCTTTTTTTATATTTTTTGTTTGTATAATATGAATGTTTACAAAAAAAAAAGTATATATGTATGTGTGGCGATTCCGCACAGACGAAGACCAGGCTGGTTGATCGTGGGCCGCGGCCCGCCAGGCACGATCAACCAGCCTGGTCGGAGGATCCTCCCTTTGTGTTGGAGGGACTTCACACCCTGTTCCTCCACATTGGTGACCCCGACGTGATCATCCAGCACCCGACGTGATTGGAAGCAACCTTCAAAGAGCAGATCAGCAGCAGCAACCATCGGCATCGCCTTCACTTCTCTCACACAGCACTTCTCCAGATGAGCAGTAATCAAGTCGCAGCCAGCCAGCCTCTTCGGCCTCAACAGGGACCACCACACGCCTGCAGCGAACGCGCAGCCTGGTCTTCCCTACGGCCTCACCAGCGTCAAGGCTCAACCCACTGCACACACGGTCCACGCAAGCAGGGTACTTCACTCGCCGTCAACGCAGCAGCTAGCCACGACGCAGCAACTACGCAGCATCAACCCCGACTCACTGTGGAACTCACTGCAACGCAACAACCCCGACTCACTGGGGCACACGCACCGCTCACCGCACTTCGACCCCGACTCACTGGGGCACACGCACCGCTCACCGCACTTCGACCCCAACTCACTGGGGCACACGCACCGCTCATCGCACTCAGACCCGACTCACTGAGGTCTAGCGACACACAGTTCCGACTCACTGGAACTAGCGGCATACAGTTCCGACTCACTGGAACTAGCGGCATACAGTTCCGACTCACTGGAACTAGCGGCATACAGTTCCGACTCACTGGAACTAGCGGCATACAGTTCCGACTCACTGGAATTAGCGGCATCCTACACTGGCACTGGCAACGCTCTTTAGCAGCATCGACAGCTTCTCATTAACCTGATCGACCTTTGGTCTTGGGGGGGAATACTGTGGCGACTCCGCACAGACGAAGAAGTTCAGCCTACATTCAACAGATGGCGATACAATCGCACTTCACATGACGTCATACTATTCTGCATCGCACAAGTGAAGTTTACACAGCGACTGAGTATATATACAAGCTCCCGACATCAACCGTCGGGCCGCGGCCCGCCAGGCACGATCAACCAGCCTGGTCGGAGGATCCTCCCTTTGTGTTGGAGGGACTTCACACCCTGTTTCCCACATATGTTTATCCATTGTCTAGTACTCATTTTTTTTTTTTTTTTTTTTTTTTTTTTTACGTGGGGGAATGCAATGACGCATATCCCTCCGCGGGGGCGGGCGGAGGGATTATGTCGGACTCGCCGGGGTAAACTAAGATGTTAAAAAAGATAATGTACCTCCCGGAATACCGACTAAACCTACCACGGTGTTCCTCGACAAAACCACTATCGACGGGGCCGCGCGAATCACTTTCGCATACGGTCGCGACCCCGCCGAGGTTCCGGCCCGCCGTATGAAACGGCAGGCCCCTACGCAATAAGACCTACCCAAGATAGGTACTTACTCAAAATAAAATTCTACTGTCTCCCCCTAAAGGGGGAGACGGACACGAAACAGAGGCGCGCGTGGGAACACGCACGCCGCCTCTCGGACCTGGTGCTGAACGGATGGCGGGTAGGCCCACAAAGCCCGCCACCCCCAGGTCAAACCTCAGGGTGGCTGGAGGTCGTCTCGCGCCCTCCGGCGCCCGGCTCTGCGGTTGGGGAGAGGGTTTAAACGCTCCCTCTCCCGCTCCGCCGCCTCCTTGATGGAAATTACTTCCTCGCAGAAGGAGGCGACGGCGTTCCACGGACCATAGACTGAACTACGGCCGGGAGCGAGAGGGCAACCGATCCGTCTGCCGCGATCAACTCACGGCGCTGCGATGCCCAGGCGGGGCAAACCGCCAAAGTGTGCAGCGCCGTGTCCTCTATAACGTCGCGGCAGTCGCCGCAGTGGTGACAACGGGCGTCTCTTGCCGGCCTATGCGACACAGGAACTGGCCTAAACAACCATGGCCAGTATATATGTAAAAAAAAGTATATATCTATGTATGTTTATCCATTGTCTAGTACCCATAGTACAAGCTCTGCTTAGTTTGGGCTAGATGGTTTTGTGTATATGTGATTAAATATTATTATTATTATATTATTATTATTATTTTTCTAAATTATTGTATTGTCATTGGTTCTCTATAAGTGTGCAAAGTTTTAAGTCAATCCGTTGGTTTGAAAGGGGTGAAAATCACGTTCAAAGATTCCGTTACATAGATACAAAAGAAGCTAATAAAAGGGTGTTAAAAAAAAATAAAGTACACTAACAAAGCTAAGTTAATAGAACTTTTCTTACATAAGAGTTGTTGATTTGATTGCATGTTATGACTTGCTTATTTGATAATACGTTCAACTTGCTTTTCAAAAAACACAGTGACTTGGGAACATGTGGGTTATATTATGGTGGCAACGCCCTTAAATGTCACAGTGGGTCGCCTAGAAGTCGTTGTAGGCGCTTGCTTGCATGCTGTACCAGGCACTGCTGGGTGGATCCCTGATGTATTTACAGTTACAGCGATTCACCAACCATTTAAGTTGGCAAGTTGACACATCGGTGGTAGGTTTATTTCGTTGGATCAGTGTCTTCCCCCGCGTGAGCCCGACTATCCCATTCGGACTCCTTTCACCATGGAGAATGTCAAATGTGTAAATGTATTATTATCCCACGTTAACAAAAACAAAGTTTTTGTTTTGTCGGCCTCGATGGCGTAGTGGTTAATGTAACCGACTGCCACGCCTGAGGTCGCGGGTTCGATTCCCGCACAAGTCAAACATTTGTGTGCATGAACATGGATGTTTGTCTTGGTCTGGGTGTTTCTATGTATATATGTATGTATTTACAAAAAAAAAAGTATATATGTATGTTTATCCATTGACTAGTACCCATAATACAAGCTCTGCTTAGTTTGGGCTAGATGGTGTTGTGTGTATGTGACGGGTCCATATTGGCTCACCTAAAGTTCTTTACCCGAAATTGTTCTTCCTAACTATTTGTAATCCGAATGATCATTCTTCCTAAAAAATTTCATCCTAAAGTTTTCATTCATACTATTTGTAGTGCTACCGGCGATGCTCATAACACTGATGTTTCCGAAAATTGTAATTAATAACATCATTAATGTATATTATCATATTTAAACTCCTACTGTTTTTTATCATAACGCTTTTATCCCTAAACATACTCACCATAATATTTTCACTCATACTCAGAAAGAAACATTTACCAAGTGTAATAAAAAATATATGTGGCTAAAAGATGATATTTATAGTTTTAATGATTGTTATTTATAGTCTTAAATGAATGAAATTCATAAAACACGACTCGTTTACGGTTATGCTTATGGCCTAGGAGTTTACCGTAACCGTAACTAAACCAATATCTAAAGGACCAATTCGGTTCTGGCACTTCGCCGGCCGCTGCCGCGGCACGCTCGCTACGCTCGCTCGGCTCGTGCGTTGGGGTCACAGTTCTAACCTAACCTAAAAAAACATGTATTTAACTACTTGTACCATGGTACTATTATTCTTATATTTTATACCTACATGTTATGTGAAAACAAAGTTACGCAAAATTAATGTATATAATATTGATTATTATGAATAAAAAGAAATCTAAACAAAAAGATATGACTTTGAATAATAGTATGAACGATGGTTATGTTGAGAAAATATAGGAAAGCAAATAAAAGTATAATAGATATTTATTGCTACTGACATTATGAAGTTGAATGCTCCGGTATTATTAACATTAGAGACAAAGTAATTAGGAATTGTGATTGTTAGGATGAAATATGTTAGAAAGAAAATTTTCGGATTTCCAATTATCGGAGTTGAAATTTTAGGTGAACTTTGGCGCACCCGTATGTGACAGAATATTATTATTATTAAAGTAGCTCATATTAACCTTACTTTATATTGGCCATTGTACACTGATCTAAATGTTACTTGGTACTTCTATGAATTTACATATATAAATACTAGCCGACCCGCGCACGTCATCTCTTCACATAAGACAATTCGAACCAGTAATTCCTGAGATTAGCGCGTTCGATAAATTAATCTACAGAGCCATATATTAACAATTCATCGAACTAACCAAAAAATACACACTACTATCTTTTAAGTTGGACCAAATCACAGATAGTTACGAAGTTTGATCAAAATCGGTTCAGTAGTTTCAGAGTTTATCGCGAACATACATCGACACGAGATTTTTATATATATAAGATTTGTAATACCTTTTTCCAGTTTTACCCTTATTAAGCCAAATTATCATATCCATACAATTTACGAAACAAAATTCGTTTCAAAATGACGGCAACTCATTATAGTCACTGTTTCTAAAATTTCCTCTTCCTTGAATACCCAAATATAAATTATAGTACCAAATTACAACACGAGGCGTCAGAAGCAACCTGAACCGTCAAATTTGCTTCGCAGTGAAGCGAAGCGTTCGCCTTGCTTCGGGAAGTTTCAACCAAAACCATAATTAGCCCGCGTTATTTAATTTTTAATTTGTTTAGATCCCTTTGTAACCATTAATTTATTACTTCGCTGAATTAATCGCTTGTGACATTTTTGTTTGTCAGTATTTTGTTGTGGCAATTAAATGACAGGAAAGAGACTGTTATTGTATAGTTTCGATGCTTTACTGGCAAATTGAGAGGGAGGTTTCGTTTACATAGTCTATAGAGGATTGTGGTTACAATGTTTAATGATTGAGCTGTAAATTGTGCCAACAATTATGTCTGGATAGTGTTGCTATAGTAAATTTACTTTAGAAGAATGTTAAAATAAAAACCAGTAATATATATTGATTCGCTTCGAGTTTGTATACAAGGTTTCCTCACCTAAATATCTACTAAAGATATTTATTTATAAGTACTCTTATATTTTCTTATAAGCTCTTGTCGACAAAGTAATTAAGTTCCCACTCGCCTACTTCTTGACTTATTAGAATAATACTACTATCGCCATCTCCTTTCTGCTATTTTACTCTAAATGTCACCTCATTTAAAAATATCATCATGTTAATTAAAAACCAATTGTGTTTAGCCATCGGTGTGCCGCTGTGACTCAGTAGGTTAATACTACATTTTAGTAAAATTTAAGCGATATGTGTTGTTGCCTCTTTATGATACAGACGTCATTTTAATATTTTCAGAGCACACGCAAAAGTAAAATCAAATCGTTCACAAAAATGAAACATTCCTAAAGTAACAAGCAAAGAAATACAAAGTAATTTAAACTGAACGTTCGCGACGTCGATTTTCATTTACGTCAGGCAACACCGTTAAATTGTTGCCAGCCTATAAAATACAAGCCGCCATGACACTGAAAAAAAAGTAAAAATAAAAACCCAATCGTAGTAATTATAAGTTTTCACAACAAGTACAATAATTTAAAGTAATGAAAGCCAAGGTGTTGCGAAAACTGCGCAATTTAATTTCAAGAAAAATAAGGTCGTGGAAATGGAGTTCGCAACTTGGTCCTTTACAGCTTAATAAGATGAGGTTTAAACTTAAGATGGCCGACTCAGACGGAGGAATAAAGACTTTTGGTTTTCGCCTTACATACTGTTGATGATATTTTCATGCTTATAGCCTAATTTTATTCCTATTTAATTTTTTTTAAAGAAAGCTTAGTTCCTGTGTCGCAAAAGACTTTACAAACATTCTGTCAACGAACAAAGAGATCACACGCGATTGCTGCTCATGAAGATTTGAATTCGTTTTTCGGTACCGGTCCCCTATTATCTTTCTGGACGGAGCTGAGGTGGCATGTGTAACTAAACAATTTCTCGCGTCGGTTACTTACGCATAATGGCCCAATTGTGGGGCTAAATGCGGATGACACACGTCCAACTAACTAACTCGTTCCTCGGTTCAACAGAGGGATTTTCAGATAAGTAATTCTCTGTAGCAGCATCTAGTCTATAACCGGGCATTTTTCGGTAGATAGTAATACTTTTGCCTTCTATAAGGTATGTTCTAAAACCACAGCTGGCGAAATGCAGATGTAATAAACCAATACACCTCAGTCTACCCTTTGAGGATACAGGCGTTAAACTATGCATGTATTTATTTAAAAACATGTCTCCTGTTCGTACTGTATTCAAAGAAAGCAACACAAGTATTATACATATTGACATGACATTTTTCTGCACGGATGGTGAAGTGGTTTACGTGATCGCCATGCCACTGTCACTGTGCCAAGTGTTGTAGTTTCGATTCCTACACAGGACAATAATTTGTGTGATTCACGAATAGTCGCTGCGAGTCTGGGTGATTTTTGTGTCCATTACAATTTTTGTACATTACCCCGCAACACAGAAATTATGCCTAGAGCTGGACGAGTCTATTAGATATAAAGAAATGTATTCTAAAGAAGAAGGCAACACAAATATCAACACCAATGTGTTTGGTAATACATGATCGAATCTGATCAAAAGCTTGAGCGAACTTGAATACAATGAATTTGAATAGCGAGAGCCTTTGACATAAACAATTGACAGCTGATTAGCGTTCGAAGTAATTCTATTTAAGATTGGAACGTTTGTTTGACATTGAAAAGTTAAATATCAACGGTTATCAAAGAGAGAAAAATTCGTTAACAAATTTTTGTATCATCTCGCCTTTGTGTATTAGGGTAAGACAAAAATGTATAGTAGTCTCACGTAATATGAAGAACGTAGCACTTTAACTATGATGCCTATCATGCATATTCATATCTCTTTATTGCGTTACATTGCATTATTGTATTCTCTTAAAAAATCAACAATTCTACTAATATTATAAATGTGAAAGTTACAGCACGGTTAGTGCAGTGAGGACCTCTTTCCGCTGCCACCGCGCTAAGTTTTGGGGCTTATTTCACACATATATACATACATAGTCTCACGCCTGTATCCCCGAAAGGGTAGGCAGAGGTGTATGACACACCCACATTTCGCCAACTATGTTTTTGGTCTCTCGTAATAGGGGACGAGCCTATTGCCGTCTACCGGGCACATTTCCAGACTCTGTGCTGCTACTGATAATTTCCTAACAGAAAAACCCAATAACACTTTGCCCGACCCGGAAATCGAACTCGGGACCTCACAATCCGCAGTCGTATACACTACCACTGAACCAACGAGATTCACAAATGATTATTCTGCCTCTGGGTGTACTTTGTATCTGTTAATTGCATGTTTATAAAGTGTTCCGTGACGCAAGGTTTTAGCCCTAATGCGAGACTATATGTATAGTGTAACGTAGTTCTATGGGGTCTCGTTTTTAGCACGTGGTCAACCAGGGAAGTCTAAGTTGCGGAGATAAAATTAAATACTGTAATTGGCAATTACACGATCTTTAATTCGATTTTTACAAAAAAGGCTTCGGTGCGAGGTCCGGCTGGAGCACAGATTAGACACTTAACTGACAGAGCGTTGGCAGGCGAAAGATGTGCGATCCAGGGTGTGGCCGTGGTTTTAGTTGCAGCCGCAGGGGCCAGAGGCACTCCCACGCCACTGTAAGCGAGTTGCTGCCGCGTGACAATAGGTTACCTATAAAATATATTGTGATAATAATGTTTAGATTTTATCACTCAATCACGCATAAACCGTTGAACAGATTTTGATTAACACATTTTTGGATTAAACGCCCCTACAGCTACGTGGCTAACCTCACGACCTTATATCCTTAATTGGGGAGGGCTGTAGTCTTTGTACTGAAGTAGAATTATATTTTAATACCTACCTCTGAAATATGAAATGAATGTTATTTATAAACTCTAACAATGATTTTACTAGTGACGTCATTAATTAATAAAACCTAGAAGAATAAGATTTTCTCAGAACGTTCACCCAAGTTGTTAAAGTAAAAGCTATACAAAAAATTAACAATAAATATTTTAATTACTCGATGATTTTAATGACTCGGTTCTATGTAGTTTAATTAAGTTTGTTTTTGTGAAGCACAATTGTGCTTCACAAAAACAGCCTCCACCTTTATCTCTAATTAGAGAAAATTTGATTAGTTTTGGGCTCTAAGGAGTCAATTTTGTTTGTAGACGGAAATATTATGGAAAATTGCGACAAAATCTGCCCACTGGGGTAACGACGGAAATTGGTTTTGAGGTCGTTTGTGCTCATCTTTTATATTAGAGCTTTGGTCTCGACTGTTGAGCGATCGCCGCTCTAGTTAGTTATAGAATTTAGTATTTTATGTCACCATACTTATATATAGTATTGCCAGGTCCTAAAACCGAAAAACCGGACAGACCAGCCAGCTTAGCTGGACATTTGAGTAATAAGGCCGGACAACCATAATGTTTTAGCCATAGTATAAAACTACAATTATTTAGGGGAGGAAAGTGCTAGGCCTTCTGCTTGTGCTAGCGATACAAGTTGTGGTGAGCGGCGCAGAATCCAATACATGACAAATGTATAAAAAAACATGTTAAAAAAGCCGGACAAGCCAGCTACCGTCTAATATGGCCGCCCACGCAACTAGAAAACATAAATGTGCCCGGTTTTATCTGGACACCTGGTAACGCTACTTATACATTAATGAATTTTTAAAAACGAATCCAAATGTTGACATATTTTTTGATAAGACTAGAAATAGACTAGCTATTTAGTAATTATGTAATGACATACTTAAATTGTTTTGAATAATTCTATTTTTTATGGTGACATTTATTGATGTATCATGACATTTTAATTATTTTGTAATTTATTATCTTATTCTGTTGACATATTCATTTTCAAATTATTCATTCATTAATTTTTTACTTATTGAATTTTATTTTATTTCTTATTTTTGTACAAGGATATTTAAAATAATTTTCTTTTTTGACATAACATGTAAGCCTCTTGGTGCATAAACTGTTAGCTTATATTGTTTAAATAAAGAAAATCCAAATAAAATCTATACATACGGTGACGAGAAAGATTTGACCGAAAATGGCGGATTGACTTGGACGCCTTTGAAAAGAGTAGGAGATAGCTAACAACAGATCAAATTAGAAAGCCACGGACGAGGCTTTAAGAGCAATAGTGGGAAATACTAATAGGCTTAAGGAAAAATATTTATACATCAGGTGAAGTACTAATATAAAAAAAAATTATTATATGTAAATAATTCTTCCGTGTGTAGATGCTATTTGTGTCTGTTTTTATTTTAAATTCTATATCATATACATAGGCATCACTCGTTGTGGGAGAGTTTCATTTTTAATTATTTTTTTATGCTTCTAAGCTGACATACTAGTATACGGCCCACCCGATGGTAAGTGGTCACCGTAACCTATGGACGCCTGCAACACCAGTGGCATACATTACTTGCGCGTTGCCGACCCTTTAGGAAAGGAAGCAAAAGGAAGTGGAAAGGAAAAGGAACGGGAAGTGGGTAAGAGGGTAATTAGGCCTCCAGCACTCTCACTCACCGAACGAAACACAACAATAGGTTTACTGCTATTTCACGTCGATGTTCTGTGAGAGGGTAGTCCTTCTCCGATCGAGCCCATTCATGAAATCAGCGAGGCTCTACTACTCAGAAGCGAGGAGAATAAACATTTATTAACTTGGTTGGTTGTCGTTGGTCTAGTAGTTAGTGTATACACCTCCGTTATAATAATGCCCCTGTCCAAATCCTGGGTCACACCCAGTCCTAAAAAGCTATTGGGTTTTCCTGGAAAAACATTTTACGGTAACAACTTGAAGCAAGGACTTAACGTTTTTGCATTTCCGTATCTGAAAAGCCTTTATAAACGCCCGATCTCTCTCCGCTGGTGCTGTATACTATCCTATTGGACAATGAATAAATACAGCACTTGTGTTTGCGCACACACTTATGCATCAGAAAATCTGCTTCGCAGCTAACTTCATTAAGATTGGGATGCCGTGGCCGAAATTTGATCCAAATAATCTTTTATTTATCGATACAAATCGTCAAATCGATAAAATTTCTATAGCTTTTATCGAACATGTTATATAAAATATAAGTCCATTGGACCATTCCCAGGCTGTTCTAAATTATATTAGTGCCTAATAAAAATACAAGGTGGCCATAATACTTCGGCGAAATTGACTGTGAAAAGGCTATCGTATCCTAAAACTAACATTAATATCGACATAATATTCATATTGTCTACGAATATTGTTACACCATTTCTGTTAAAATTTCTACCATTATGATAACAAAACAATAGGTAAAATAAGGATTCAAGTTGATATTTTATTTATTTTGATTTGAGTAGTGATTTTAGTTGTGAATACTGGGTAAAATCTATATTTATATAGATTAATGCTTCGAATCTGGATGTTCCTGTTCCTTGTCTGTTATTAAGACGTCGTACAAAATAAAATTATATTGCCCAAGTATAAACAAAATAAGTTTACCTATTTTTTTAAAGACATGTCCTAGATCTAGTTCATGTGTCGCGGGGACCTTTACAAACATTCTAAATATACCCAGACTCGCAACAAACGTTTGGGTATCACACAAATTTTTGTCTCTTGTGGTATTCGAACTAGAAATACTCTGTAATGTAATGGTAGTGACGAGGCGACAATTCAACCACTACACCACGCAACCAGTTATTTGATAATCCACAAATATTCAATTACTCATAAAGGAACACAAATTCCAAGTATGAATGCACTGTCACGCTGAAAAAGTTATCAGTCCAGTACCATCATTATTTAAGTTATTATTATTGAATGCGTGAGGAAGAGACAGCGTGTATAATTGGTGAAATGTGGGTTTAATCAATGATATATAAACTATAGATACGTTGCCCGCGTTCTGTAGTGGCCACATGAATGAAAGGTAAACCAGAAGTCCATTTAGTCACGTACCAACCAGTGCCGCGGGTGTACGTGACTTTAAAATAACTTGAGTGAATAACATCCTCAATAACAAAAAAATGCCGTTCTTTTTTTTTAGGAAATTTAAAAATTATACTGCATCTGTGAAAGATGAAATAGTATCACTTCATGCCTAAGTATCAAGAGAAATGGTTTTTTTTATGCCTTTTTATGGCGGCTTGCGCCTGAGGTAAGTCACGTGTTCGCGCTCGGCCAATAAGCATGCACCACAGTATGACAACGTAATTAAAGAAATATATTTATCTCTCTCTAACAATGGAATAACCAATAACGACTGCCATAGATGTTAATGGCAGCCGGGACCGACGCCTTAACGCGCTCTCCGAGGCACGGAGCAGGCGATAATTGTCAATCAATACGCACATAATTTCGAATAGTCATATAACTTCCGAAAGTAATAGGTGCGCGATGTGGGTTCGAACCCGAGACCCTCTGCATTGCAGTCTATTGGTCTCCCCACTGAGCTATCGCTTGACCATCTCCATAATACTCTACTACTACTTTTTAGAGATATACATTTGCAATCCTATATTATATCTTTACTAATCCGGTAGTTTCTTGATCCGCCTCTGTGGCTATTACTTATAGTTAATTCATATCAGTTGCTCTTTCTGTAAAAGCAATCAATAAACACTTCTCGAAGCTTACCTTATTAATGGGATACACGTTCTATGGGATAAACCGTACAATACTTAAATATAACGATGCCTGATACGAAGGGAAAATTATACACATAAATCTATTATGTGTATAAGTTTCCCTTCGTATGTATATTACATTGTATGAAGACTAACATAAGTATTACGACAAGTAATTTGTACGGCTAAAATACATTCGAAAAATCGATAGTAATATTATCTAGCATTCGATTGTTGTTAAATTAATTTCTTTCCGAATAATAATTAATCGAATATTTTGCAAAGCAATTGTTAGTGATATGTTAATAAGTTGTGATCAATCGTGTAAGCTAACTTTTTAAATGCATTAAAGTAATTATTAATGTATCGAATAAATAGATTTTGTTTTAAATTGCAATTATAGTAAACACTATGATTTAAAGTTCCACGTAATTGAATGAGTCGAACGTTGCGAGTATATTATCGGCTAATGGACACAATTCAAAACCCCCAGCTGCCTTAAGAAAGCCATTGATTGTGTACTTGCCCTGTAAATCGAACCCACGAATCATAAACACGAACATATAGGACTAGATTGTAGAGAGAGTCTTACATAAACACAGATTGTCTATTTTAAATGAATGTTTTATATTTAGAAACTATAAGATTAATTACTAATATTTTATAAAAAACAATTCAGGTAAGTACGCTGGAAAATACATCTACGTTATATGTAACAGATGGCCCTAGGCAGAATCTACACGTAATTGGAGATTAGATATAACAGTATAACCATCTACATAATATTGTCTTCTGTTTACGCGAATGTTATTCATTGAAATTAAACTACTATATACGGATTTTATCGATTATCGAGAAAAGCCAGCCACAGTCGAGCGCCAGCCTGCTATACTGCCTTATGTAAGGGGTGTCACTGACAAGATTGGCTACATCTTGAAGCGAGCTTCAATCAACACATACTTCAAGCCGCCAACGAAGATAAGTCAATTTTTACCATCCGTCAAGTGCCAATTACCTTTACAAGATGCAGGGGTCTATAAAATAGATTGTGACTGCGGACTCTCATACATTGGTCAAACCAAGAGAAGCATAGGCACCCGCATAAAAGAACACATAGCTGACGTTAAACACAAACGCTCGTTGAAGTCTGCTGTGTGTGAACATGTACAACAGGGGACCAACCACTACCTGAGATTTGACAAACCACAGATTCTCGCTAAAGAACACCGATTCCTACCAAGGATGCTTCGCGAGGCTATTGAGATCAAAAAACATAAAAATTTCAATAGAGAAGATGGTTGGAATGTACCACCAGCTTGGGATCCAGTACTTCAAATAGTCAAACCCAAGAAGAAACAAACCACAGCTAGACTTCATGATACTTTGAGCTCATTCTGCGTAAATAGAAACACCAATAACTAAATTATGTTCGGGTACTTTGAAATAACTACACTGGAACATTGAGACAACTACCATCTTAGTCTCCCCGTGACCATGGCTGCTGAAAAGCAACCGAAACGTCGGGGAAAGTGTAAACTTAAAAACAAGTAGATTTGATAGTTTTAATAATTTAATTAGCTTAAAATTAGTAAAGTTTAATAGTATAGTATAGTAGTGTAACAGTTTCAAAATTATGTAATAGAGTGTTAAATAAACAACGCGATAAAATCCGTATATAGTAGTTTAATTTCAAAGTATAACCATCTTTCATCTTAAATCTAAGAAATATCTTCTGAGAAATTGCCTATTCAATTATAAAGTCTAGAACAGCTTAATTGGTAAGACTAGGATTAAGGGATGTCTAGCGAGCCTAATAATTGTGTTTAAAAGCTGCGGGCAGTTTGAATAATACGAATCTAAGGTAAGCAATTGCTTGTAAAATTTCTATAGCCATTATGCTTTAGAAATTGTAAAAGAAACCAAACTCTTTTATAATCAAATCTATTTTGGCTGCTGTGCTTAAGCGCCATTTTTATGTAGATATAGATATATATCGATATTAGGTATATATAATATATATATATAGATAGATAGATATATATATATACAGATAGGCATAGGTACACATCTGCCTACCTATATACATAATACATTACATAGTTAAACCCGCATTTAGGCAACTGAGTATTGATCTCACATAATAATATAATATAATATTATTCTATCACATACACACAACATCATCTAGCCCAAACTAAGCAGAGCTATACTTTATTTTTGTAAATACATACATATTATACATAGAAACACCCAGACCAAGACACATATCCATGTTCATGCACACAAATGTTTGACTTGAATCGAACCTGCGACCCCAGGCGTGGCAGTCGGTTACACTAACCACTACTCCATCGAGGCCGCTTTCTATTGCTGTCTACCCGGCACAGACCTAGAATTCGTGCTGCTACTAGGAACTTATTAGCGAGAACAACAACAATATCACATCGTAACAACGAAATCGAACCTTAGACCTCATGCCCGGCATTGCATTCACTACCATTGCGCCACCGAGATAGTGAAAAGTTTTTAATATGCTTTAAGTATATCTTAAATTATTAATGTAAAGAAATCGTAGCTTCTTGCATTTTTAACGTTATTCGTAAAAGATTCATACAATTTAAAATGCCAGCTTTAAAAATAATTTTATTGTGATTGGTTTTCAATACGTGTGTTAAATTCCATGAAAGTCCGGAAGTAAGTAAAAATTGGTTCAAAAGATTCCATTACATTCTTTATTATACAGGGTGTCCGGTAGCAATTTTCACATTTTAAATAGACTTTATTTCTGAACGAGAGCAGCTACAGGGGCGCGGGGGGAGGCGTTAGAAGCGCCAGCGCTGTGAGTTTCTTAGTCGCAATGGAGCTTTGGGCGGGCCGCACCGCGCTATTGCTATCGAAGCATATTTAACAAGTAATTTTCACTCATTACGGTTCAGCGTAAATTTTGTAAGCGCTCGTCGGCTTTGGGGATTGCCAGAACAACGTTACATGAAAGAATAAGAAAAAAAAATAAAGTTTCATCCCAACAAAATACAGATAATAAATCATAAATTTAACGAAAATGATTATCAAACAAGAATAAACTACGCCGAGAGGATGTTAGCCACTTTTTCAACTGAATCTCGATTAAGAAACATTTTCTTCAGTGATGAAGCCCATTTCAGTCTGGGAGGCTACGTCGTAAAAACACACAGCGCTAGCGCTTCTAACATCTGAAGCCGTGCCCCTGTAGCTGCTCTTGTTCAAAAATAAAGTCTATTCAAAATGTGAAAATTGCTACCGGACATCCTGTGTATTCATATATATACAAATGCAAGAGGGGAGAGTGGAATTTTCACATAAACCTGAGATTTTGTACACACCAGGGCAATCCTACTGCAAAAGTGCCTCCACTACATTTTAGAAACGATCGCAGCCTTGTAATGTGTTCTTGTTGGAATAAAAAAGGAGGTGACGTGATATTTGGCCTTGACTGTATAGCCAGGTTAATTCGTGCTGCTGCTGCAACCACCCTTCGGAGATGGTAACCAGTTATAATCAGGCGGATCGTATCCACATTTGTTAATGGGTTATGCATAAAAAATTAGACGCATCATGACCGGAATGGAGATCCATAGAAACATGGGTCAACAATTTTAGAAATAACGGCTGTAGTGAGTTTTATACGTCAAGGTAATGTAATAATTTATAACTATGTTGATTGTGTATTACCATGTTCGCAATATGCGCCGCTTTTTAAATATGAGATCGGCTACGTAAGCCACAAGCAAGCACACGAACGTAAATTTTTAAGGAGTTGAAGCGGTTGTTGTTCCCGAAGTCGGTCAAAGAAGATAAATTCTTACTATATAATATTATAAATTCGAAAGGAACTCTGTCTGTCTGTTACCTTTTCACGGCTAAACCATTCAACTGATTTGAATAAAATTTGGCGCTAAGATAGTTTAAAACCAGGGGTGGACATAGGCAACTTTTTTTATTGATATAGGTACTACGTGGGCGCAGCCGCGCTTAAAAGCTAGTATTATATAAAAGGTACAATTCATGGTTTCTCTATCTATTATATTATATACTTTACTTACTTTATTATTACTATTCTAAATATGCAAACCTACACATTTACTTAGGGCCTGCATTTCCCCGAAGCGGTAGTAACATCTACTTTTTGACTCTCACATAGCGAGTGAGCCTGTTGCCATCTGCAAACGTTGCTAGATTTCATGCTGCTACTAAAACATCCTAAAGAGCAGTGGGGAATACTTTACCTCAAATATACACTTTTCCTGTAAACTTTAGTATCCCTTATGCCGCGGCACCAATGGTTATTTTAACATATATACGACATGTTCCATTTTACTGTTCCATATATGTCTGCGTCCTAACTTTGCTAGTCGTTACGCCGAAATTCAATCGAAAAACAAAACCGTTTCATTCGCGTCGCCAATCAAAATCAAATCCGGCAAAACAATGCAATCATTACGAAACAAAGCATTTTCCGATTGAATATTACGTTTTTATTGAACAAATCGGTATTAGAATCGGTTTACGGTTTTTCGATTCGATGTCACTACCATTATTGTGAAAACCACACGGTTTTATGGTGCGTACGAATCTGTTTAGTTAATTGATAACGTGGCAATGTGTCGAATGTTGTGTGTGACACGGTGGTTGGAAAATAGCGGTTAAATACCTTGTCAAATACATATTCAGCAATTTAAATAGTACACGTATTTTAATTAGATGAATATTTCCACGAAGGTTTAGGCAGAGATGTATACCGCCCACATACGCCAGGTATAATTTAATCCCCTCGTGATAGGGGCCACCCTGTTACTCTCCACCGAAAATTTAATGACAAAAGACAATTATATCGTAGTCCCTCCGCGTCGCCATTTTTATTTTATTAATACACCTGTCCCAGATTTTGTACACTAGACTTTTCACAACCGGTCGTAAATATTTACGTTAAAACTTAAGGCACAAGACCAAAAAGTATATATGTGATAATTAATAATAATAATTATGTATGTGATGTTTATAGTAATTGTAAGTGACTTTGCAATGTATACGACTCACGCATAGCGCGTTTCATCAGCGATTGCCTCGCTATTCTGTAAAAGTTTGCATCTCGAACTTAGATGTCGCTTCGACACTATACTATTTACCTATTAAGATTCCACTGCGGAAAAATGATTTTTGATTTGTAGGACTACTTCCGCACCATGGACAAATCTCTATGTTGCGGAGGACCTTACAAACATACAAGTAACTTGTATGTTTGTAGAGACACATAAAAAATTTGTAGATCATCTGCTATATCATTTTTGAAATTCTTATTTTATTATCCCGTGTGGGATCCGCGCAGCGACAGAGATAAGTCGACAATAAACGTTTCAATCAGTATATTATAATAAATTGGTATCACGCACAAATTTAATGTTCTTAAAAACCGTTTCCACAGCGATCTCTGACCAAATCATAAATTCAATCTGTCTTCCAAAGAGTCTATCTTACTAATCATTTTACTACTACCCTACTATATATCATATTCGTATTGTACCAATCTATTTTAGGCAATCAATTAACTTCGTTCGATGTAGGTCAGAAAGTTTGGCAGGTAAATTGCGAATGAGCAGCGCAATGAGGTTTAAGCCCAAATAACCGCAACCTCGGGTCCTGAGGGACTGACGTCAGACCTCGAAAGTGCGAGTGAGAGGTGTGCTTGTCACAACTATTAAATTTCGTAAAAAAATATATAAATCCTTTGGGATTTGGCAGTAGGTATTACATGCAAGCGTGCCAAAATGTGTACCTGGGTGTACTTTGTGTGAGTTATAGAATTAAAAATTTAAAAGCACCTTTTATTTTAATGACGCTATGAAATAGTACCCGTGAGTTTCTTGCAGTTATATTCTCATAGCGTTCAACCCTTTGTCTGAACCTAGCAACTAAATTAAATCTAACCTCAGTAAACTCACTAACCAACAAACTTTGACGTAAAGAAGCTTACTTTGTGAACTGCATTTTTTTTTTTGATGTTTGCTTTATTATCTTTGCTATACTTCTGGGGTGAATAGGTATTCCAAACCTACTTAAGGATACGCGTGACTGTCGGCAAAGATACCAGTTGATTGTATATTCTCTTACTACTTACTACTCTATAATAGATTATTTCCTTTTAATCGTTTTCATATAGTAAATATTTTCGATCAAATTCTAACTAACATTATAAACTAATGACCCGCCCAACTTCGTACGAGTAGTACAAAACTTTAACAAATTATACACATAAACCTTCCTCATGAATCAATTCTGTCTATTGGTGAAAACCGCATGAAAATCCGTTCAGTAAGTAGTTTTTCAGTGTATCTCGAACAGACAGACAGACGCGGCGAGGGACATTGTTTTATAATATGTAGTAATACGAATGTGAGTTTGTTTGTTTGATATGTCGTTTCGCAAAAACATTATCAGGGGTACGAAAAAGAATATAAGGTAGCTCTCAACCATTCTTCATCTAGAAAATAAATACTGTTTCTTTTATTGACAAAGTCTACATTAACGCGAGCAGGCAAAACCTAATATAGTAATAAAACATATAATTTATATTTAAATACTTGAATTAAATTATGAAGCCAGAGAAGTGTGTCAGGATCGTAGCAAATGGAAATCCGTAGTCCCTGCCTACCCTGTATGTATGTACTTGAATTATCGTACTTATACCTACATGAATAGAAATTAGTTGTTACTTTTTAACAGCAGTAGTTGTAGTTTAATTAGTATTTTATTCTTGAACAACTGGTAATCACGTTAACTTGATTGGCTATTAATTTAACGGCACATGTTTAAATGGTTTTTAAGTGGTTTTAACAGCAAACTGTTAGGAAAACGTCTTCTTTTATTCCACCCGGAAGTAATTTCGGCGCTAGCAATTTGCGTTAGAAGAGGCTTGTTCAAACGTGCCGCCAAAACGATTAAACTGATTGACATTCAATTGACAACTAAACTGTCTTAGTGATGGTGAATGCGACTGGTGTGCATGAGTTTCTGGTTTGATTCTCGGGTCGGGCAGTCATTGGGTTTTTGTAGTCATAAGAATCTTAAAAGCAGCACGCAGTATGGGACTGTGCCGTGAGGGCAGACGACTCGCCTCTATTTATGTGGTACCTATCTCGCTAATGACCCTAATGTAGCATATAACAACTTTTTAGAAATGTTCCAATTATTTTATAATTTATGTTTCCCCATTATATTAAAAAAAAAAGAAATTAATTAAGAATCCTAATTGGTTAACACCTGGTATTAGACGGTGTAGCCAAAGAAAAAGACAGCTTTTGTGGCATCATAGATTAAATCCATTAAAGACAAATGTGACGAAACTAAAAAAATATTCAGCCCGACTAAAGAAAATAATAAAATTGACTCAATTAGCAAAAAATAACCACAAAATCGAAATAGCATATAATAAATCGAAAATGACATGGAGAATAATCAATGAAAACAGAAGTAACTCTCCTCCAGAGTGCATAACAGAAATTAATTGTGACGGAGTTAAATTCACTACACCCAATGACATAGCAAATACATTTAACAACTACTTCATAGACCAAGCAGAAAAACTGTCTTCCGCTTTTACACGACTGACTAACAATAAAATAAATTTATGCACACAGTCAATGTTTCTAGCCCCTATTATACCAGATGAAGTAAAAGGAATTATAAAAGACTTAAAAAATAAAAATAGTGTAGGATACGATGATATTTTGACAAAGGTCTTAAAGTATGTGGCAGAAGTAATATCTGATCCTCTTAGCTACATAATAAATTTAAGTATTGAATCTGGGACCTATCCTGATAAGCTTAAACCTACTATCATTAAACCTTCTATCTATTCTATTCTATTCTATTCTATTCTAAAAAAGATGATACGAAAGACATTAAAAATTATAGGCCCATAGCTCTTATTCCAATAATATTCAAGATATTTGGAAAATGGATCTATAGATCCATAGATGGATACCTGAACAAAAATAATATACTTGTAAAAGAACAAAAAGGATTTAGGAAAGGTCATTCGATAAATATGGCAATATACGACTTCCTTAATGACATCATAACTAACATGAATGATAGAATCCCAATATCAGCAATATACATGGATATGACCAAGGCATTTGACTTGGTCAACCATGACATACTACTGAACAAATTAAAAGCATACGGTATAAGGGGTAATGTGTAGGCACTCATAAATTCTTATTTAAAAAATAGAATACAATGTACAGAGATAAGTCGAATATCTAAATTAAAACCGTTATAAAATATATACCTAGTGAGCGAATAATAACTTGTGGAGTCCCTCAAGGCAGTGTGCTAGGTCCTTTATTATTTCTAATATATATAAATGACTTTCCCCGAAATATACCCTATCCTATGACATTGTTTGCGGACGATAGTACTTTAGTTGTTAAACGTGACATTAATAATATGGACTTTGAGACTAACATAATCAATGCATTGGACCAAGCCGTTAACTGGTTAGAACAAAATAACTTAATTATAAATTTAAATAAAACAAAACTTATGAATTTCCGTCAAAGAGTAGCTAATTCGACTCTAAATGTAATATTTAAGAATGAAAATATAGGAGAAGTTGCAAATATTAAATTTTTAGGCTTAACAATCGACAATCAACTGAATTGGAAGCAACACACTTCATTATTGGTTTAAAAGGTCAGTAAATTTGCTTTTGCTTTGTACAAATTAAAAAAAGTTGTGAATCAAGCAGCGGCAGTCACTGCATATTACGGATATGTCGATTCTATATTACGCTACGGAGTTATGTTCTGGGGCAACTCCTGCAATAAAGAAACGGTGTTTAAATCGCAAAAAAGATGCATTAGGGCTATTACCGGTATAGACGTAACTGATAGCTGTAAACCTTATTTTGTATTGTTAAAAATATTGACTTTACCTTGTTTGTACATTTTTGAAACTGCTTTTTTTGTAGAAAAGAATATGCATTTATTTAGAAAAGCATCTGATCAGCGATACAAAATGAGAAGAAAAGAATACAGACATGAGTTATGTGTTCATCCTTCAAAGACCGCTTAAGCACAAAAGTATACTTTGTATGGCCCCAAAAATATTTAATAAATTACCAAATGCAATTAAAGATTTATCCATAATTCAATTTAAGAAAAAATTACGATATTTATTACAAGAAAAATGTTATTATACCATTGACGAATTCCTTAATGATAAATTCTAAGTTGACATTTCTATTTATTTAATTTTACCATTGACGAATTCCTTAATGATAAGAATTAATTATTTGACACTGTAATCCATAATTTTATTTTATTTCTATATAATTTTCTTTTAATTTATCATTACTTATTATTTCCAATAATGATTGTAAATATTTTTTATTGTTGCTTTTCCAAATTATGTTATATTGCAATTATTTTATTTTTATATTTCTGGACATGTGATTATTATGTGAAGCAGTGTAGACAATTTAGGTAGATTTTTGAGACACTTTCAATTATATTAAGACAACATGTAACCAGAAATCACACTAATAAATGAATTTTGAATTTTGAATTTTGGCAAAATGAGGATATAATACATTTCGATCTACCCAATCAGAGATATAGACAAGATATTATATATGTATCTATGTAACCCAACTTTTTGTAAGGAATACCTACTCTTCAACTAGACATATCCGTGGTGTAGTGCGGTATTCTACAAAACTTGCTTCAACTGATATAAAGAACAACCAGTCTTGGAACGACATAGATACTTAACTGAAAACGAGTATTAATGCAATCATGCTCAGAGGTATGTTAATTCTGAAGAGTTCCGAAAGTTCCGAAGAGTTATCGGTTCGGACGTGTTACACTGGCCGTGGTCATAAGCAAACTTTTGAAGATTATGTCAATTTCTTTATCTCGCGTGGGGTTTGGACATACTTCATTCGGCATGCTTGCAGTGGTAAACTAACTATGTTGACATTGTCCTATCAATGTAGTAACAGCTGCTGAACCCTTTGGTTATATACAGGAATTATTTTGTTGATTCCACGTACATAGAATCGCGCCTGTATCATGGAGTAGAAGAATACGGCGGCGACTATAGATTGCCACATTCTACTATTCCGTCATATCTGTTTGCTTTATTAACTCGCAATATATTCTTCAGATATGCTCCTCGGTTTATGGAACACTTGACTTGGGCCTTCTCTAGAAGGACATGAAATTGACAAGGAAATGACGATTAAATGGCAACATGCATAAGCTACTCGCATGGGCTACACGTACCAATTTATCTTATGTACCGAGCACGGTTGGTTCGCGTTATTTATTTAACCGATGCAATACTCTTACACGAGTCTTTACTTGCGAACAGTAAAAGAGCGTCGTGTAAAAAGCCATCAAAAATGACTGTTCATCAAAACAACGAAATTCTTTAGAAAACAAAAATGTTACTTAATAAAAGCTTGTAGAAATGGATACCGCTATCGACCCTTTAAAACTTCCCCTCTAGTAGATCAAAGTCCAGATTAACTTTATTTTTACACCCCGGTTGGCGTGATATTCAGTACTAAACCGTTTCTGATATATATCTGGTTACTGGTTGATCACAGCGCATTTGTATTCGTTGGCTGTTGAAAACTATGATTTTATTTTGGAACAACTGACATACGTATCCGATAACTGGCTATCGGTGGTTATCTTGTTTTTATACGCGGTAAACGCCTGATGTTACGAGGTTACCGAAGCACGCTTACAACATTGACGATGTTACTGAAATTATCTTATGTTTGTTTACGCGTATGTTGAAGTAAAACAACGAAGCACGTGCAACTGGGAACCAACTAATGATTTAAAAACTATAGATAAGTTGCCCGCGCTCTGTAGTAGCAACATAAATGCAAGGTAATTACTAGAAGTCCATTTAGTCACATACCAACCAGTACCGCGGGTGGTCGTGACATTAAAATAACTTGAGTGAATAACTTCTACAAACAACAAAAAAAAAATGCCGTCCTGTGTTTTTAGGAAATGTAAAAATTATACTGCAACTGTGCAAGATAAAAAAGTATCATTTCATGAGTAAGTATCAAGAGAAATAGATTTTATTTCATTTTTTTCGATGACTTCTAATGGCGGCTGGCGCCTGAGGTAAGTCACGTGTTCGCACTCGGCCAATGAGCATGCACCACAGAATGACAACGTGATTAAAGAAATATATTTATCTCTCTCTAACAAAAGGATTCCGTAGATCACATTTCATTTTCTTTTCCTTTCTTCGTGCTGCTTCTAAGTAGCTGTCTAGCTACCGATAGTATTTACGCTGTTTTCGAGTGGCGTGATGTTCATGCATAACACGTCTATTTATATTCCGTCATTGGAACCAACCACTATTTGAGTGACTAGCATGTTAGTCTCCCCGTTACCAAGGCAACTGAAAACCAAGTAAAACGTCAAAGAAAGTGTAAATATAAATAGTTTTAATATATAGTTTTAATATATAGTTTCAAAATAAATTAAAAAGTAATTAATAGGAATGACTTTAAAATTTATCGCGTTATCATTTATATTATAGTTAAATTTCTGTTAAAAATATTATTGTAGGTCTACCATAAAACGTAAACATATAAAATACTATAAAACGTAAACAACGTAACACATTTAAGGTCGTAGCACACATATCAACTCGGCAAAGGATCGTCATCATATCGCCTTTCACCTCGCCATGAAAAAGGCGTCAACCTAACGTAAACACTCAACCAAAGCCGATCAGCAGCTTCGGTACGTCGACTCGGCTACGACTAGGTGACGCCGTGCTTGCGCCTATTCAGAGCCAATTAAATCATATAAATATGGATATTTTCTAACTTCTTCAATAAGTTTATCCCTTTTCATAATTATTTTTTGTTTGAAATCTAACCTACAAATTCAATGAATAATAAAGCACGCTCGCTTTTTTACTGAAAGTTGCCTTGTAATGACAGCACGTTCGGCAACAGTAGTGCTCGGAGAGATATAAGCGCGGCGACAACCAGCCGTAAGCACGTGGACGACGAACTATAAGCGCGGGAACTGCAAGTTGACCACGCACCGTACCGCGGTTCGTGAGCTTGTTCCGAGGCGAGGCGATTACGTTACGATACCGATAAGTGTGCGTTGCAGTAGGGAGTCTCATACAAATAATATTGCACGGCTCGAGTTGATAAGTTGATGATCCCTTTCCGATATGATAGCTATGTGTGCTATGACCTTCATTCCGAAATTCGTCCTGAATTTCACTACCTTCGCCTCTTGATTGTCCTAAACCTTTTTATGAAGTAGTTCGAACAATGGAATAATGTCATTTTGAAAGTTAAAAATTTCAGGAAACTTTCTTGTCCGTTTCTTCTTTTGGCCCTAAGTTTCAGATATACATTTTGATAGTCGTCCTAGGTCCTAAATAAGTGGAGTCGCTCGAAATACAGGTAAGGGCTAATATTATTGGAACGAAGTTCCTTATCGCGCGTTGTGAAAAAATTCTTACGAAAAGTTGTCATGACACTTTTTGCTATAGTAAGCTATTGTAAGCTGTGCGGCGTGCGTAAGTAGTTACGCTATCTCGCTCGCACTGTTCATTCATGCGCCAGCAGATTACTTCATTATGGAAAAAACGCGTGACCTTGTGGCCAGCTGCGTGCTAACAGACTTCTTATTATTATGCACGCGCCATGTAGGGTGTGTATCTTTTATGGATTTTTTTAGATTTTATTACAATTCCTTCACTAATTAATCGAAAGGAACTTCGTTCCATCCGGGTGTCCCTTGACACCTCTCAAGTTTTATTATAATATTTTTTATAGAATGGATATATTTTCCCTTAATTGGGGTAGAGTAGACATTCTGCTGTGCACGAACTACTTTAAACCTCCCTCGCCGTTGGTCAAAAAGTTCTTCTAAGAGTGAGATTTTATAAGGCACTTTCCCGAATAAAAAAAGAAAAGCAAATGAACTAGTAGAAAAGTAATCAACTTTGAAAAATTTGCATGTCGACCGGGGCTGTGTTTCAATTGCTTTATTTGAGCACAGTTTCTACAATTTAGATATCGACACGCGAAAGTTTATTTAGTGATTGAAATGGTGTCTAAAGTTTAAATCACACTATTTTTTATGCTATTGAAGCCATACTACGATTGCAATTATTATATACTAACTTCATCCGAGCTAGTGGGGTATATAATATTCTTTTTAACAACGACATATCACACGCTAGGTATAAATTCTGTGTCACGAGGGACTTTACAAACTTTCAAACAACGGACACAAAGAACATCCAAACTTGTAAGAACTATTTGTAGTTCACACAAACTTTTATCCCGTGTGGAGAAAACTCTCAACAGTAGGCACGGTGGCAGTGACATGGTGGATGAACTTATATGTGCTGAGATACCAAATCCAAATGTGGCATGCTCCAGAGTAAACGCATAGAGTAGCCTGGTGATTCTAGCACCCGAAGGAAAATCAAAAAATATTGTTTACTAAGAAATACTGCGGTAGGTGTAGTATTTCGTTTTAATTGTAAAAAGATAATACCTCCCGTGTAACTTTCACCAGATCAAAAGCCGAGCTTCGTGTTCATTAAATATAAAATTTTATTTTATTTTCATGTTTATTTAACCTTTAAATCCCTACACTATAATAAAGATTGTTATATTTTATAAGTATTTTAACATAATAATTTATATGTTATAACAAAATTAATAACGTAAAAACCAATTAAAAATCCTATTAGAACCACTTTCGACTTCTACGCGGACGAAGTCGCGGGCAAAAGCTAGTCAGTATAAACCGCTCATCGTTCCGCTTTACCACAAAGCACACACCTTGACACCCGTGAAAGTGACAATAGCACAATCTGAAACCTTTCCAATGACGTCACGAACTATGACCCGACGATTATTGAAATTTTGTTGCCTACCCGCAAATAAAATGTTTTGTAATCACCCTTAATCTCCACATAAAAGAGATAGAAATGGCGAATCGTAAAGTCTAGTTTTTATCACTTACAATAGCTTTTTACCCTAGCTTTTCTTGTGTGGAACGGCGTAATATGGAAATCCGGTATACTGTAATAAATTTGGGGATGAAGAGATACAAAAATAGTTCTTTCACAGCCAAAACTTTATGCCAGTTGAGTAAGTTGGCTATGAACGTTAGACAATAGAACAGTAAGGATAGATCTTTGATGGAACTTTGGCGATTTTAATGTAGATCTACAGCCTTTGGCATCGCTTCAGTTGGAGCTGTAGTCATGAAGTGTAGATATATCTTTATAATAATACTAGTTTTTCCCCGCGGCTTCACCCGCGTAAGTCCCGTTCCCGTGGGAATATCAGGATAAAAAGCCTATATGTGAATTCAGGTCTCCAGCTATATACATACCAAGTTTCATCGCAATCGGTCTAGTAGTTTTTGCGTGAAAGAGTAACAAACATACATACATACATTCATCCTCACAAACTTTCGCATTTATAATATTAGTAGGATAATTTAATAATTTCAGCCCTGTATATAATCTGACCCACTGCTGGGCACGGGCCTTTTATCAGTGTAAGAAGGGATAGGTCATATTCCACCACGCTGGCCTATTGTGTGTTGGCCGGCTTCACATAGCACTCGTCTGAGCGTTCCCCCTTAAGCTTTTGCACCGTTAAAGCAAGCAATAATTAACTAATAAATACGCACATGCCGTATGATCACTGAACTCCTCCTATACCGATGGACTCATTTTTATGATATTTTTGTTTGTTTGATAGATGCTGGATGGTTTAGATTGATAATTATATCCGGTAGATGACGCTGCGATCGAATTACAACCTAACGTTCGGTTAGGACAACGCCTGTCGGATCCGTTAGATATGCATATGTCTGAATTATTCTGAACTAACACCATGCAAGACAGGTTTCATAACAAGGTCTGCCTGCGACAGAATAAACTGCTCGAGGTTTTAATAAAGGACTAGATTCATACATACAAAGACTCTCGCCGATTTCCTAGAGGTGTGGACAGAGACTACGAACTTCCATTTTAATTTTTTATCATACCGCGCTAAAGTCTTGTTCTTCTTATAATAAGATTTGCAGAAAGTATTACTCCCTGTAAGAAGGGGCCAATTGTGTTCATTCTTGAAAAAGCTACCACTTTGAAAAATAACTGCCGTATATATAAGCCTCGGTAGCGCAGCGGCAATGGTTACGATATCCGTTTTGGGATCAATTCCGACTGGATAGAGTTCTTAGGCTTTCTATCAAGAAATCCTCCATTGCAGCACAGAGTCTAAACCTGTGGTCTTAAGCTGACAATCGGCTCACCCCTATTATGTAGGGCCCATAACCAAAGCTGTCTAATTCACCCCGGCCTCCAGCTTTGAGTATACTGGCTTCTTATGTTCCTAGCTTCTATATAAAATATACCCACATATATCAAAGAGTAACAGGCAAACAAACATTTCGTATACGCATGTAAGATCGTAAAAACTACTCTTTATTGCGTACGCTTTAGATGTTATGACCTGATAATAGCTTTATGTTTGTCGTGCCATAGAAATAGAATATTAATAACATCGACAATGTCCATACATGTCCAGATAAAATATGAAGTAGTTAAATTAGTGATATTTTATTTTATTTTATTTATTTGGAAAACAAACAATTGTACATTCAATATTACAAAAAAGTTGAACAATATAAAAGATTAACTAAACGTACAATCTATAACGTTTTCACTTATTACAATAGGGTTAGGAGACGTGTTCTACAAGTATAATGTTAACTATAATGCTGTGTATGCCAACTTACATATAATAATATTATATTTATATATAGGACTTTAAATAAGCGTAATATAACAATTTCTTACTAGGTCACTCTTATGGTTCAATTTATTTAAGACTGTTTACAATATTTTTCTTAAATACAGGTCGAGCTAATGCGAATATATCAATATCATTGAAGTTCTTATAGTATACCTTAACTAAACGTTGGAAGGGCGGCTAGGAGTCGCGGCAAAGAGCGGGTAAGCGCGCGCCTCTTTCTTCAAGACCGTTCTTGGCACTATGTAAAATTTACTGCTTATAATATCTGGACAATCGTAGCTATTGTGTATTAGACCATAGAGCAACATAGCATATAGTAACAGGCGTCTAGATTTTAAGATTAGTAGGTTATATTTATCCAACGATTCTCTGTATGATAAACAATTTAGGTGACATTTGTATTGCATACTTCTAAGTAACTTACGTTGTATTCTTTCTATCATATTATTGTATTTAGAATAATAAAGGTCCCATATTGTGCAGGCGTATTCAATTTGTGGTCGAACTAATGAGTCAAACAGGTACATGTAGGTCACAGGTCGTTTAAAATCAGATGCAGCTCTCAAAACAAAACTATACATTTGATACGCTTTGGCAGTAATCTTAACAATGTGTAAATTAAGGTGTAATTGACTGTCCAGAAGAAGACCGAGATTCATAATGGTTGTCTCTCCGACAAGGGTTTCGTTGCACAAAAGATATTTAAACTTGATTATTGTTTTGTTTTTGGTAGCAGCGATAGCTCAGTGGGGAGACCAACAGACTACAATGCAGAGGGTTTCGGGTTCGAACCTACGTCGCACACCTCTGACTTTCGGAAGTTATATGATTTTTCGAAATTATGTGCGTATTGATTGACAATTATCGCCTGCTCCGTGCCTCGGAGAGCACGTTAAGCCGTCGGTCGCGGCTGCCATAAACATCTATGGCAACCGTTATTGGGCAGTCAGTGCCCTATAATTTATTATTAGAGTATCGTTAGCCTTCGGGTTGCGGAGGTCAGGTGGCAGCCACTCCGTGTAAAAACTGATATCCAGTCAAATCCGGTTAGACTAGAAATCCCGACCCCAAGTGACTTGGGAATAATAAGGGCTAGGAAGAATTGTTTTGTTTTTGGTGAAATTTATGTTCTTACATTTAGACACGCTTAGTTGTTTTGCAGTTTATTTGTCGTACCGTAGTCGGACAATCTATTCAGATCATCTTGCAGATGCTGACAATCACGAACTGTCTTTACTGTGTTGAAAATTTTCAAATCATCCGCGTTTAACAAAACTTACTATTCAAAAAACAATTGCCTATATCATTAATATAAAGTATTAAAGCAGAGGGCCAAGAATTGACCCTTGAGGGATATGATAAATAAATATAATAAATAAGCCGTATTTAAATTGTGTTTTATCAAGGAAAACATAGCGACTTAGTCGAACCCAAGTCCTCATCACATGAGCCACGATGATTTCTCCTGCGCCCTAGCATAATATGTTACATAAACCGTTCATTATGTAGACAGGTCATGATCGTAGCTACAGCAATTTTAAAACATTACACATTACACGTATATTTCGGGCGATTTATGTTCAGAACAGTTTTCTCGTACCCATGTCGAAAGGCTTACTCGGCTCATTTTAACTTTGAATTTAGCGTATTATCGGTACAAGTTAAAAGCGAGACGCTGTTTAAAGTTTTGTTTATTAATCAGCCAGTACTTTATTTCTATTGATAAGCCTGGGTTATCCGGGACTATCCACGAAAGCCAGTCACAGAAGATCATCATTGACTGCACGGATGGTGGACATTGACGTAGTGGGCTTTGAAACTGCGTTGAGTGTGGGTCCGATCCCCACACGAGTCATAAACTTGTGTGGTATGAATATTTGTAAAGTCACCAGCAAACAGAATTTATTCTTAGTGAGAGAGCGTGCTCTTTAGTAAATATAATTTAAAAAAGGAATTCCGTAAGATTGCTTATACAATCTAAAGGTGAATGAAAATTTGTATAACTGTTATTTCTTTAACGTTGTTTGTGGTACGTACGGTGCTATTTGAAGTATATACAGACTCACGCCTTGGAAATATGGAAAAAGCAGAGATGTACTATCGACTTGAGACGCCACAGCGACGGCTGACCATTTTAGAAAAATTTTCGTTTACACATGTTGACTGAGTTGAGTTCGTATTGCCTTAGAATCAGTAAACAAATGTCAAGTGTGAAAAAACTCAAACAAAAATAAGGGGCGTGTCACGGGTGGCCTATGCTATGCGATTTTAACCTTAGAAGTGGTCAACCGTCGCTCAAGTCGATAGTTCATATAACTGCCACTATGCTTTTAAGTCCCACATAATACGGGACGAGTATTTAACATTCTACTGTTTTCAGTTTTGTAGACATTAGTGGTACTGAATTATTTTTTATAAGAACTACTTAATTACTCTTTTTACGCCCGATTTTCTTTTTTAAACCTGGCTCGAATTTGTCAACTAATGATGTGCATCTAATGCTATCTAATCTTTTGCTTTGTTAGTAGGAAATCTCCAAATTCCTTACCCAGAATGGTTTCAAAAAGTTACAACACGCCACATCTTATGCCTTGTACCAAACTGACAACCTAGTATCTACTCCCTAAGCTCAATAGTTAGGCGATTGAACGCTCGCCTGCCGTTATATACCTACCTGTATATTACATACAAACATACATAGATGCAGTTTCTATTGTTGCAGTACATTTAGATAGTTAACGTTGCCCGCTGATTGTTTGATGTTGCATTCCAGATCTAGTGTTTAGTGATTTGTTCTTGCGAAGTGGGTTACTAGATGTGGCTAAGGCTTTTGTTACACCGGCAACGATTAGCGATGAGCAAGTTAAGCTAGAAACTACGTGTAGTAGAATAAGATACCTAATGTTTGCGCTGATTGTTTGATGCCGCGCAGTTGCTTTAATGCTTAGTGATTTGTTCATGCGAATTAGGTACGGCTAAGACTTTTGTTATTCCGGCGACGCGACGGTTAGTAAGGAGCAAATTGAGGTAGAAAGCATTAGTTAGCGCGCGACGAGCAACGAGTGTGCAGTTTATGTAAAGCATTTGTCACACTGGTGATGGGTAGCGACTGGAGTTAGTATTAGTTGGCGAGCTACGAGAAGCGGGTGTAAAAGATCGGTTTAAAGATTATTTAATCTTAAAAAAGTTAATTCGTTTTGTCACTGGGTTAATTGCGACTATAGGGAAGTAGAATAATATCTTGCGCCAAACGCCACCTGCAGCTAGCTTATTTTGGTATTGTAGCTAGTCACGTGAGCGAGTGGCGATCAACCATTAGGTCTTTACCTATGAAATTGTCGTTTTATGTTAATAAAATTAGTGATGATCTGGTTTTCTTACATATTAGGTATTTCATAAATATTTATAAGCGGAAAAGCCGAATACAATAATATTTTACATGTATAATTGCATAACATTAGGCCGCGTATGGTTTGCCTTACAATTATCTAAAACAGTAACGATCTTTAATTATGGCGAAGAGTAGACCGAAAATTTTCTCACAGTGAACGTTCGGGTACATAGAAATCATACACACATAATAAAATAATATAAGAAGAAAATAATAAATAATATAATATTTATATATTCTTCTTCTTCTTTTATTAATATATGAAGAAAATAATAAATAATAGAATAATATTTTATATATTCTTCTTCGTCTTTTATTAATATACGAAGAAGAAGATACACACATAATATGCCGATTATTTAGTGACATTACGAATGAGCTGGCTCACATGCGTAAGTACCACTTTCTTACAAACAACCACGGAAAGAGTTGTAACATTGTTATTTAGTTTCGGGCGGTAAGCAAGAGTTTTGGAGGCCTACATATATCCATCTTATATTCTTTTATGCCTCTATTAACTTTATCTTTCTCTTTTGACGGACTATTAACTGTCTATACCTTCTTATCTTTGAAAGGGCTAAACCCATCCAAAAGAAAGTTCGTAAATACACAAAGAAACATGCGAGGTTTTATAACAGTCTTCAGTTCGAATTTCAAACGGAACAAAATTTTGTTTGATCTACAAATCTTTGTTCAGAGTCTGGGTGTACTCCGTGTCTGTTGTTTGAATGCTTGTAAAGTAGATTTAGTAATTATTCCAAATAGAAGAACATTTCCTAACTAATCGAGATATCCTTCTAAACCAAACGAAAGCGTAACTATCGAAACGTGAATCATGATATCTCTACTTACCCTTTGATAACACAAGCGTAATAACAACTATAACTGAGAACATAATCCCAAACTTGATTCCTTCAAAGAGCCCCGTAATTCTGTCCACACAAGCTCTGGAAGTCAATTTAACTTGAAGTTTGTTTGCATAACTCGTAACTTTCCACTTTTCAGTCGGTTATAAGTTGTATAACCTCTCCGAATACACTTCGTGATAGGATTATATTAATCTATATAATTAAGTTTGTATAATCCTAAAAGGGTTATGCAGATGTGTATTATATCTAAATATATTCCTTTCATCTACCGCGATTCATAGGTTAATTTTGGAGCTCTCAAGTTACAAGTTAATGATCAATATATCATATTGTAACTAGAGCAACAAAATTTCGACCGTTTTTATTTCGCACTTATGTATCACATCCCACTGTAACATCTATATAGCTAGGTTTAATAGTGGTGTCCTTAATAATCGCCATTGTGCGACAGACAGGGTATAGTTCAAATGTCTGGAAAACTACAACGGATTTATAAGAGGAATTGGAACAATGTTCTGCCCTATACAAAAGACTAAATAAAATCTGTAGTCTGTAGAAAAGATATGTTTTAAGGACATTCAGAGTTTGTGAGCTTTATTATGTAGATTTTAGAAATATGCATATAGCAAGAAAGCCCAGACGCACGGAAATTTTCAACACTTTATGAACGACTAGGTCTTGTATTCGGCTTAATTTAAATTAAATATGTTATTCGGTGATAATACAGCTTCCTAATAGAGAAAGAATTTTTTAAATCCGGTTATTTTTGAGTTATATCCTTACAGACAAAAATCAAAAATACGACCCCAGTCCTATTCACAACAATGTGGCATACGGATAGACACGTGAGCCAGCCCTGATAAAATGTGCATACGTGCGCCCAATCCCAGGATGGCTCCTTGTACATTTTACTAGCGTAAAACAATGGCAGCATAACATTTCTCATACACATGCATGTAAGTACAATACATAAAAACTGGTATATAACACTAACAATAGTTCAAACGGTACATAATGTTTGAGTAAACAGTCATCAAACTCGTTCATGAACATCCTGTAAGTGTTAACTTAGAAAGTTATGATAGCGCAATTTCCAGCTTTTCAAATGGTAAGATCACTGCGAGCTGCGGTAGAAAATGTCATTCCGCGTATTTTATGCGCTTAACAGACATACGGATATGGACATTGTTGAATATTCTGTTTTGGATACTCATATTATGTTTAAAATATATACTATGTTAAAAATAGGATTCATCGCTTTATAAGTGATATAATTCGTACCTAATATAAGACTGATTTTGAAAATCAAAATATGTTATTTACATTTAAGTCACAGAATAACACTTATGAACTCAAAATTACACTAACTATGTATGTATGTTCTATGTAAATACATTTACCTCATTTGCACGAAAAAATGTATAATTGTCGTATTTAACCCAAAGGGTTACCATTAGATAAACATTTTAAAAAAATAGCTGACCGTTCATTATGTCACATAATTGTTTTGTCGGACTTCATATTCCGTTCATTCGCATTTGCAATGCATTGCATTTAAACTAATGCATTTAGTTGATATGCTTGCGTCCACATTTTCTCCGTACCAGTCGGAAACCGTTTGATTAATTCTGCTCATAGAACTTGTACCTAATCGAAATGGGTGATCATATTGGAGGTCGATATGATGAGTCCAATTATTAAACGATGTGCGAATAAAGATTATTTATTGAAATGTGTTCGAATAAACGATTGTTGTACGAATGCATTCACTTGGTTTAGTAATGTTTTAGCAGTAACTAAATTAATGTTATTTATTTATTTAATGTTATATACACAGCCACTCAGTTCCGGGCAAATCTAAAAAATATACCTAAATAACTATGTATTTATTTGATATAGATCACGTTATAATTTAATGTTTAAAAATAGAGTTCATCGTTGAAATCAAACTACTATAGGTATACTGATTTTATCGCAATGTTTATTTAACACTATAACATAATTTAGAAACTGTTACATTACATACTACTACTATTAAACTTTACTAAATTATTAAATAACTTAACTAACTTATTAAATTATTAAATCTATTTATACTTATTTATGTTTACACTTTCCCCGATGTTTCGATTGCTTTCAGCAGCCATCCGTATACAGTAGTTTAATTTCAATGAATAACATTTGCGTAAACAGAAGACAATATGAGGGTTCATCGTTTAATAAGTTTGCGTTATAGACTTTATAGCAATCTATATTTATAATGTGAATTACCTAATATGAGGTGAGCCTATCACCGCCTATCGGACCCAATTTCCGTCTAAGAATGTATTATTTGAGGAATTAATAATAACACTTTACTAGATCCGAGCACGAAACTACTTATTCTAGAATAGCTTGAGCGCAAATATACCAACTGGGCAACTTTCGATTTCAAGTATGATTTGTATGCCGATTAACGCAAGTTTTATCAGTAATAGGGCGAGTAGTATATTCTAAGTACTCTTATATATCTAATTATCGTTACAAATTCAGTTAATATCTAAAATACGTAAACATAAGTATAATAATAATGACTGCGCGATTGGCGTAATGGTTTATGTGATCCGCGTCGCCAGTGCCACAGCGCCGAGGGTTTGATTTTGTCAGGGGAACACGAGATAAAAATTGTGTAATTGACAAACTATGGCGTATGGCGTAGTGGTTAGTGTAACTGACTGCCACGCCTGAGGTCACGGGTTCGATTCCCGCACAAGTCAATCATTTGTGTGCATGAACATGGATGTTTGTCTTGGTCTGGGTGTTTCTACGTATAATATGTAGGTATTTACAAAAAAAAAGTATATATGTATGTTTATCCATTGTCTAGTACCCATAGTACAAGCTCTGCTTAGTTTGGGCTAGATGGTGTTGTGTGTATGTGGTAGAATATTATTATTATTATATTATATCCTGAGTCTGGGTATTCTTTGAATGTTTCTCACGTCCCCACAGGAACTAAAACTAGAGTAGAAGTTCTCTAAAAAATAATATCCTCGTAGGATATTTTTAGGTCTTCCTCCTAATATTTCCGTTCCGAATATTATTAATCAAAGTTTAATTAATGTATTCGAATATTAATAAAAACTAGATTTAAGTAGGTACAAAAAGATTCGAATAATACGTTTCTTTAATCGATAATTGCCCATCTCTGTGTTATTCTATGATTAAACAAATAGATTAGGCAATATTGGCATTGTCAGTATAGTTTGTGGAGTCTCCAATTAGTATATTTGATCAAACATCTCTAGTATCAAGCCTGACCAAAGCACTTCGGGTAGTGTGAATAATTCAAACGTTGACTACGTGACGGACAATGTGCTTAGTTCGCTGCTGGTTAACATATTGTGTTATAAAAAGTAAACAAGTAAATCTCCCCGTGAACATGGCTGCTGAAAAGCAACCGAAACGTCGGGGAAAGTGTAAACCTAAATATAAATAGATTTAATAGTTTAAATAATCTTATTAGCTTATAAATTAGTAAAATTCAATAGTAGTAGTAGTAGTGTAATAGTTTCAAAATTATGTAATACAGTGATTAATAAACAACGCGATAAAATCCGTATATAGTAGTTTAATTTCAAAGTAAAAAAAAAAAAAAATTAACAAGTGAGCCCGTATATAGTTGAAAATTATATCTGCAGATAGATTTGAAGAGTCTGGGTGTAATTTCTATCTGTTGTTTAACAATACGTATGTGTCACTAGTCATTACACACGTCGTACATAATTAAACTTGCAATTGAAGCAATTATTATTTAATAACCAATTATATGTTGGAACATTAAATAAGTGTCAGTATATATTTAACTGTAACACTTGATGTTAAATGACCTATGTATACAATCATGCGTTATGTTACATCTTATATATAAAATTCTTGTGTCACAATGTTAGTTACCATACTCCTCCGAAACGGCTTGACCGATTTTTATGAAATTTTATATGCATATTTAGTAGGTCTGAGAATCGGCTACTATCTATTTTTCATACCCCTTAGTGATAAGAGTTGTCCAGACCTAACATTTTTTTAAAACTTTTGGCCAAAACATTTTTTTTATGGCAAAACGTTTGCTGGGTCAGCTAGTTATATATAATAGTATGATAGTTCAGTACCATAACGGCACATAAACAAAGCTAGATCTTTGTCCATATTAATGGACAGTATCGAACTATTATAAGTAATTAGAAGTGCCAAGGTGAATACTTGTTTTCTGCTTCGCTATCTGTGCAGGGCAATATCTTGAAACATAATTACGAATAACTAATGAGAACCTTCGATACCACAGCGTTTTAAAAATTAGACCATGTTTGTCTCTAGCTTTTTAATTTTAATATATTTGTATTTGTAGCTTAGCTGTAAAAACATCACAAAAAGACAGATTTAATCTTCTATTTTAATATTAGTTTGAACGCTGTTACATCACAATATGAAAATCATCTCATCTGTACCCTCCGGGTGGGACCCCACAAATAAGGATGTTTGGCTCCGCTATCCCATGGGCTAGAGAAGCCAAGCCAAGGTCAACCTTGATGAGCGCATCTAAGACCTACACAAAGATCTAGAGCTGACAACCATCAGGCAATTCATAAATCAGTGTGCCTGTAGCTACTTTGACTCTGCTCAGACACACGCCAATCTGCTGGTGGTTGCGGCGATTAATTACACTCCATCTAAGATATCGAAAGTTAGGAGACCTAGGCACATCGTAGACGAACGAGACGATAGCCGTGTATGCTTTGTCTTTCTTTTGTTTTCGAGCGAGTCAAGACAAAGCATACACGGCTCGCGCAGCCATACAAAGTCATCCGCGGTTTCGCTCTCGCCGCAGAGGTCTGAATACGCGTCGCGTTACCGTTACCCCATAGATCATCTTTGATCTACGTTGCCGACAACGCCCCAAGCTGAGGTCCTTGGTAGTCCGCTCTTGGGGGATAACGTTGTCTAGTTTACTTTATAACGGGTCACAGTCTGCGTAAAGTTGTAAAGGCCCTCTGAGGCCAACAACTAACACACACACACACACACACACAAAAAGTGCCAAGTGTTGGTAAATCATCAATTGGAGGTTAAAAATGGAAAATGTATTCAGAAGAGTATAATTGTCCATTGATACTTAATATAATGTTAGACAACGGGTCTTACTCGCGATAAAGTATTTAAAAGGTAATAAATACCTATTGATTGCTCGACGTTTCGACCGACTTGCATCGATCGTGGTCACGGGTTGACTGGTGTGAGCTCAGCGGCGCCTTCGTGAAGTGCGGGTTTCGGCAACTACCCTCACTTGGAAGACCTCTGTGACCCTGAACACCTAGAAAGAGAGCTCACACATGTTCAGGAGGTACTTAGGCGCAACGGATATAAGGGTAGGATACACCGTCCGAGGAGAAGGGATAGCCAACCTGGGGTCAGCAGAGTGCCGGCATACATGCCGTATATAAAAGGAGTAACGGACAAAGTTGGAACAGCACTGAAGAAATACTCCATGAAAACTGTATATAGTCCGTTCTCCAAAGTAGTAAGCTTTCTACCCACTCCAAAAGATGTTATCCCTTTTCAAACACCTAGCGTCTACAAGGTGGATTGCAGTTGTGGTAGTTCTTATATCGGACGGACTAAACGTACAATCGCTGAAAGGGTCAAGGAACATATCACAGCTGTCAAGAACCGGTTAGTAAACAAGTCAGCTATAGCCGAGCATTTGCTGGAGTTTGGACCAAACCACTGGATTGAGTTACATAAACCACAGGTTTTATCCACCGATCGTCACTATTACTCCAGGATAGTACGTGAAGTGGTTGAAATTAAGAAATATCGCATCTTCAACCGGGAGGATGGATACCGTTTGTCTACATCTTGGAATCCAGTCATCAGCAAATGTATACGTCACCGTAGTGACTTAGGTAGCCAGTGTGTAGACGTCGTTAGTGTTGTGTGTCGAAATACCGACAGTGCGAATATAAATAATAGTGACCAAGTGAGAGTAGTTGCCGAAACCCGCACTTCACGAAGGCGCCGCTGAGCTCACATGAATCAAACCGTGACCATGATCGATGCAAGTCGGTCGAAACGTCGGGCAATCAATAGGTATTTATTACCTTTTAAATACTTTATCGCGAGTAAGACCCACTGTCTAACATTATATTAAATATGTGTACAAATCGCGATAATCTAAAAAATTTTAATGTCCATTGATGTTTAGTAAATCGATAATATCACATCATATCAATATCAAATTTTTCTTGCAGGAAATCGATACCATCGATTTTAGATTTTAATTAAATTGTAAATCCCAAATAAATTTGATCAATGTATTTCAAAAGTTTATATTGTTTACATTTAATTGAATATAGTTGTATATACAGCTTTTGAATACAATTATCCTAACTATTATTATAAATGTGAATGCGAGTTTGTTTGTTTAATTGTTACGCTTCCACGCCTTCACTACTCGACCTATCATCATGAAATACACGTTATCCGGGTATAGAAAAGGATACAGGGAGTGTTTTTTTAACATGTTTAATAACGTTATATGGGTTAGGTAGGTTAAATTATAGATTAATGACCAAACAAAAAATATAATTTGTGTGCACAAGCTCGCCGTTGCCATTTAGCCAGTTTCGGAGTCCTTCATACATATCCCATTTCTTTCCTTTCATTCCATCTATAATTAACGAATTCTAACGTGCGAATGATACCCCTTATTTTGCAAACAGCCATAAGTTATGAGTAAGGTAAGCCACATTTGTAACACAGAACAATATTGTAAATATAATTAATATCAGCCCTGTTTATTAACTGTTCTACTGCTGGGCACGGGCCTTTTCTCAGTGTAAGAAGGATTAGGCCCCCAACACGCTGGCCTAGTGCGGATTGGCAGACTTCACATATAAGCCAAACATTTGTGTGCATGAACATGGATGTTTGTCTTGGTCTGGGTGTTTCTACGTATAATATGTAGGTATTTACAATCCATTGTCTAGTACCCATAGTACAAGCTCTGCTTAGTTTGGGCTAGATGGTGTTGTGTGTATGTGATAGAATATTATTTTTATTATTATCATCGAGAACATTACGTAAACTCTAAGACGTGTAGATTGTACATACGAACACATGAACCTATGAGGCTGCGTAATAATCTAACGAGATGATGGAGGCATTATAATGTTTTATACATTTCCAAGGCTCGCGGGACCAATAAACGATCGGTATCGGTGATTTTGGAAATCGGTCCGGTTTTCAAACAGGAAACAGGGGAATTCGAAACGTCCGTTTGGCAATCTGATTGCTGATGTTCTCTTTCCTTCAATATATAGATTGGATTGGATAAGAAAGACAACAACAGTTTCGATAAAGAGTATAGATTTTGTAATCAACTCATTGCTGAATTTTATCTTACGAATGGCTGCTACTGCAGGTTCGCTCGCAATTCTGTATCATTAAATATATCTTGTACTAGGAATAGCGTTGCTTTCTAGTGAAAGAATTTAGAATCGATTTTATAATTCTAGATTACCAGCTACATACAAACAAATGTTTACTTTAAACTTTGCTTGCACTGATGGCGTTGTGATTAAGGTGGCAGACTCGCCGCTGAGCCGGTTGTGACTTGTCCCCCGCAAGGGACAAACATTGTGTGATCTACGAGTAAAATATTGGACTAGCGATCAAGAGGCATTATGACACCCGCACTAAAAATAATGCCTGTATCTCGGAGGACGTTACAATCCTGCAAATGTGGTATAATACAACTCTGTTTAGTCCGTCGGGGATCTACGCGTGAAGTTATGTATATATTGTGTGTTAAGTTGTAACGTTTTCTTTCATAAACTGTAATAAAATATTATTCTCACATTACATTTCAATTTTGGTATGTTAGACAGTTCTAAGAATATAAGATTACAGAAGCATATATAATATTAAGTAATATTAATTGAATTTTTTGGGTAACGAACCATTTATATTTCAATATATTTATTTTGAAAATAACTTGACGTTTTCGAATAGATTAAATGAAGCAATAAATTGCTATCCCTCAGAAATAGAACTTTTCTTCTGGATAATGGTTACTGTATGTCCTTTTTTGTACTCAAGACAATGTGTACGCGAAATTTGGAATAATAGATATTATATTACTAGCCTTACTGTATTTTGAAGAATACCAGCCATTTTGTTTAAGTACTAATTACTAGTATTCTTATCATCCTCTCCAACTAAGCAAATATTTATATGTCGGTCATGTAATTAGTCGGATTCGAACCCGCGACGACGTGTCCATCGCCAGACCAATTGCCTTCCTATCCATTAAGCCACCGCCTCTTCTTTGTATCCGACTGGTACGGCCTGATTACAATTTTGAAGCTTTACCTGGTGGTAAAATTTCTTGACTTCTATAGCCACAATATTTTCAAAGTAATTAAACTAATACAAACCAAAGATAAGCTTTACTCAGCGGTAGTATTACCTAAATGTGTCAAACGAACTAATTATATTAATTATGTTGTTAAGTCACGTTGAATTTAATGAACTTTGCTTGCGTGATTATTCTTTGGTTTAAAGCTTATGTAGGATTAATCTTCGCTGACCAGGCGACACTGTTAATCGTACAGGTCAACATTCATTAAGTAAAAATAATGTGACTTGAATTTAGGGTCATCACTGATACTTTTCCGTTGCATGATTTCTTATGACATAAAATGGGCGTTGCATTGATCATTAGGTATTACGCTGTAGGCCTACTACCTCATTATTTTTCGACCTTTCAGCCGACTTGCATCGATCGTGATCACAGATTCACTGGTGTGAGCTTAGCGGCGCCATCATGAAGTCCTGCACTTTCGGCAGCTACTTTCACTTGGTATTTTTTATGAACAATTGTACTGCGATACACAAAACTTGTTTGTTTAATTTATTTCATTATTTTACATTCAAGATGAAATAGCAATCAAAAGAAATCTTTTTGAAAACGGTATCATAATTGGTTGCAAAATAAGAAGGCAATTGATATATTTCAAAAGAATGTAAGAAGAAGTGGGGATAATATCTTGCCATCTCCCTCGGACAGCAGCGTTTAAATAGCGGCTACGTCATAGTTTGTATCGTGCAACATTCTTCTATCATTTTATAATTACCCCTACTACCAAATTTGAAACCTCCAACTTTGAAACCAAATTTGAATCTTATTTAAACTAGAGTACCTATATTTTAAAAAAGTACAGTAACGTAGTTTTGTGTAATGTAACTAATTGACGTGAATAAATAAAAAAAGTGTGTAAACTACCGTATGATGACTAAGAATATTTACATTAAAAAGAAACATGACTGAAAGAGATCGTTAACCCCGATAGATATTCTGGAGAAATGACAAGTTAATAGTACCATCAACCGTCGAGCGTGCATGAGAAATTCCTCGAATTCATATCGCTCTTGCTTAATTAAGCAAGAGCGATAGCAGGATCGTAGCCAGTGAGCTCCGGGAAATGACGTAAGCTATGTATGCATGTTCTGTGAAAACCAATGTCCTGAAATGCTTCCAGGAATAAGTAACCAAAACATAGATTCGGTATGAATGAATGAATGCAGTTGGACAAAGTGTTACTAGATTTTTCTGTTAATAAATTTTCAGTAGCAGTACGGAGTCTAGTATTAAGTCCAGTAGACGGCAATAGGATCTCGCTTTTACGACCCTATAGCTGGTAAAACGTAGATGTAATACACCCACACCATCAAAGGGCGGATTCTTCTCATCTTTGTCAAGTGCGTTATCATTCCAGTAAATCCAGAGTAGCCATTATGCATGTACAGACTACGCATAGTCGGTACCATATATCATAGTAAAACGATTTTGCCGAATGAGATTAAGCGCATCATTAATCCATCCATCCAGTTTCGTATAACGATGGCTCCACAACCTTAATGCCCCATTTCCTTATACTATACTATAATTATGAATTTCAATATAATTTTAAGATACTAAAAGTGCTCACGAATAGGCCTACCTAGCAAATTTTTAACACTCAGGTGTACTGAAAATATAATGCTCGTGAGCAAAAGTAATTATACCATAGTGCTATTAGGCACTTAAAACTGTCAGCAGAGCTATTAAAATGAAATATTTAAAGCATTCGGATATGCCTCACGGCTATGTTGCACATAAATGCATGCTTGCATTGTAATAATGTCATGATTTTATTAAATAAAGTTGGTCTGCTGGCAGACAGTAATAAATAATCTTACGCTTGCCTAATTTGCGACCTTAGTTTTACGATGTTTTGTATAGTCTAACTATTTTTAGTTAGAGGTGACAGTAATATTTTAAGTTAGTCGTTATATAGACTAAATACCAGAATTCTTAACATACGTTTATTTCTCTCAATAAGGCACAGTCATGTACATAATATGTTCTTACATGTAACTTATAAGTAAGTATATTAAAGTTCCTTAGTGAGAGCTGGAGTCTGTACTAGGCTCGAGACCTGTATGACAAATCTCCAGGCCCTCCCCATGGCCCTACAATTGAATCTACCATTTAATATTACAATATTTAAAATTATGCACTTTAAAAACTAATAAATATAAACTAAAAGGTGGGTAGTAATAAAAATTGTATATGAGAACGTTAGTATCGGAATGTGATTTTGTATGAATGGGTAAATGAGTGTAAGAGTATGTGTGTGTGTGTGTGTATGTGTGTGTGTGTGTGTGTGTGTGTGTGTGCGTGAGTAGTAGTAGAGAATCGCATTCGCACAGTGCGAGGGAACTGTCAATGTGTGTGTGAGCGTATGGTGCAAGTAGTCGACTGTAGAGTGTAAATGAAATGGATTCTTAACTACACCAACTTACGAAACTATTTGTAAGAAATTTTCTGTGTCATCATAACTCAACCCAAAAAGCCAATCAGTGATAATCTTTTTGCATTCATGACGCGTCAGCGGATATACATATATTAAACTGTTAATTTTGTTATATAGATGGCTGCTTAAGAAGTAAAAACTTCTTTGGGCCAGGCTAGTGTGTACCGGTGTAGGGGGGTAAATAGCGTGCCGACGTCTGGTATTTGCGTATCGCACCGGATTGTAATGTGTTTGCGCATGGGTTGTTAATATGACAGTGCGAATGAATAAAGCCCGGACAGATAGAATACCGCAGTTTTTATAAAGTGCCGCTGTGGGAAATCGATAAGGAAGTTTCCAACCTACTTTTAAGAGCGCCCTTTGGGCACGCTCAAGTTTTAAAAAGTGGGTTTTAGACGAGCCTCCCCAAACTACAACGCAATATTGAGTAAGCGATTGACAGAGAGCGAGATATACAAGCCTTAGCACACCGTCATTTGCGACATGTCTAAGTTTGGAGAAGATATAAATCATCTTTCTTAGTCTAGAAGTGAGTGAGTTTATGTGTCGATGGTACGAGAGGCTATTATCAATTTCAACACCGAGATACTTTACACAATCTGTGCTTTTAATATTGGGACAGTCGCAAGTTTCATTAGATATCGAATTGCATGAGTGAGCTATTAGCTTATTAAAGGCGGACAAACAACTACCTCTTGGTGATAAAGAAAATGTGACATATTTAGTTTTTTCGATATTTAATGTTAGTTGATTTAGAGCCAGCCAATTAGAAACAGTGTTAAAACCCGTTTGAGCGAGTTTAAAAACTGAATCCCAAGTGGTGCCATGAAATACCAGAGCGGTATCATCAGCGTAGGTAAAGATGATGCCATTAGAAAGGTGCAAGCGGCAAAGTTCATTAATGTAGATAATGAACAAAGTTGGGCCAATTATGCTTCCTTGGGGCACGCCGTAGGTTATAGGGAGTTCATCACTAGTGAGGTTACCAATTTTAAGACATTGTCGTCTACCGCCAAGATAGTTCCTAAAGAGAGCGAGCTGTAAACCTCTAATGCCGATGCCCTCAAGTCTATCCAAAAGTATGGGGACAGAGACTGTGTCGAAGGCCTTAGCTAAGTCTAGAAAAATACCAACGACCTTTTGCTTCTGATCTAGTTTTGTAACCAATTCATTAGTCAGATCCAGCACAGCAAACATACATTTGATTGTGTGACCTACTATGGAGCTTTTTATATAAATGGAACTTAAACTTTGTATTTGCATTTCATCGTGATTTATTTTAAAACACTACTTTTAACGCTTATTAATAATCGATTTATATTTAGTACTTTTCAGCAGCCATGGTCACGAGTTAACTAACTTGTCTTGACTTCATTGTCCTAAAGTGTAGTCATTTCAAAGTAACCGAACGTAATTTAATTTTGGTGTTCGTATTATTACAGATTAAGTAATGTCGTATATAATTTCAAAGTATGTAAGTATATATACAAACAATATTATATGGACTTTCTGACATTCATATATACGACGGATGCCTTTTAAGTTTTATCGTTTGAAGAAAAAAAAATACAACTAGAACCTTAAAGTATTATTTATTGTTTTTCAAAGTATTCACTTCGAAGTTTTATACATTTTTCCATTCGCTCGAACCAGTTATTAAAACAAGATGACTGAGACAGATTTACATATATGTATGTATATGGAAAACATTTCATACATGATTGACAGTGAACATAATAAGATGACACTAAGTAATAAATTACTTAATAGTTTTTCAAGCACATTTACATCATATAATTTGTTTGAAAAATAATGTTTAGCCTGCACTACCCTTAAAGGTATAAAACTTTATTTTTTAATCGAGCTCCCAATCCAATCTAACTAAACTACCAAGTAATATATTCCCTGTTCTAAATTTAACAAAATATAACTTTACCCAAATTCTGTCAGCTTTCTCCAGCCTCCTAAATCCATTTCTCGAATGCATTCCTGCGGCGTACACGGGAGGGTCCAATGAGACAAATGACGACGTCAATGATGATAGATCGACGCACGACGGTAGTTCGACACGCCACATCTTATTAAATGATACTTTACTTTTCGAAAGAAAATCGTACAAGATATTGACGAAAAGTAAGACTGTAAGTAAGGAGCTTGTGTCTGTTTATTGTATATATTAAAATATATATACAATATCGTATTTAGAATAGTCCGAACCCAAAAAAAAGGATTTAAGAAGTTTTGTTTTCTCTATCTATTTTATTTGGGTATAAGATTTCGACCGCGGCTCCGTGTGCGTTAATGTAGATTTTGTCAATAAACCTTTATACCTCGGGAACAGTACTTTTTCTGGATGAAAGTTACCTACTTGACGTCCTTTTCTGTACTCCTGACAACTCGTATGCGAAAATTCATGACAATCGGTCAAGTAGATATAGTAAAGAATGTAACCTTTTGTGTGGTTATTAATTAGGAGTTCTGATCGATCCAGAAATAAGATAGGCCACGCCGTAGGGGCGTGGTGTCTTGAAGGTTAATTATGCAGAGATTAATTAAATATGGATCAACAATTAACACTTTAATACTCTGGTATTGAATAAGTTATATGTGTTTAACAATATTCACTATCCTACGCGTACAGAAAACAGGGCGTGGTTCGTACAAAGGGCTTGCTCCGTGGTCCTTCAGTATCAAGAACACTTAGCTTGATGGTGTTGTAGCCAGCCGAAAGAGAAGCCGTCTGACACCGACCTCCGCTTATATAGTCCGGCACCGGTCGCGGGTGGAGGCTAGTGACGTGCGCTCGCGCTTGACGGCGCCTAGGCGATTAACGTCACAAGCATAACAAACAAACTTACATTCGCATTTATAATATTACTAAATTTTCCCGCGGCTTCGCTCGCGTAATTGTAGATTAGATTAGGTTAGTAGCAGTTATTTTTTTAATGAAAGGTACCCTATGCCTTTATCTGTTCCTCCGACAACGTGTATGCTTAACTACTTATTAGATCATCATGAAATTTCGCATACATGTTGTCAGGGATACAAAAAGGGGCATAAGGTAACTTTTATCCAGAAGAAGAAGAAGAAAGAAGAAAAATGTTTTATTTGAATCTCCATACATACATAATATAAAATAAGAACAATATTAAACACAATTTAACAGACGGCGGTACATGGAGATCAAATTAGGCACTGCGTCAGCTATTGTTGCAGTATAGACTACAACGCTGGTATTCTCGCAGGCCTACTAAATAATAATTTATTATAAACCAATACATAATAAAATAAACATACAATAAATGGCATAAAAATAATAAATTTAACCTTATAACAATATATCCATATTATATTCATATATGTAATATACATATATAGATATAATATATATATATATATATATATACATATAAACGTAAATAGTCTATAATAATTAGCGTAATAATATTGTGTTACACTACAAAATACAGCATGTGAAAATGACACACAAAAAAAATAAATAAAAAAGGAATAACTAGAAAAACAAAGGAACAATATAATGAATTAATGAAGAAGTACTTTTCACGAGCGAGCGATGCCGCAAGCAAAGGCTAGTACTTGATATTTTAATTAGTTTCATGAGATTACGATTTATCATGCTTACGTACGTCCTCATCACGCTATATAGTCATTACATTCGAATTATATTCGAATGCAACAGTGTATCCACATTACACAATCGAATTACCTATTCAAAGATCAAACGATTTGTGCAGTTGAACAGCGGAATCGATTGCTAGATTAGTCACGTATCTGTTCCAAACTAAAGTACGTGCTTGAACCACCACATGTTACTGTCAGCTGCTAATGGTATGCAAACATTATCTGACGATGCGAATACGTCGCGAGTACACTGAAGAAGCGATGCTTTGTCAATAATATGTTGAGTTCAGTTGTTCGTGTATTAAGAGTGTGTGGTACTATTTTTATACGACGTCGTTTGCTTGAATATTTTCTTGTAAAAGTTGAATATTTTATGATACTTTGAGCTTTTTCTGTCATAGTTATATTGATAATAAAATAATGTTTAAGGACGTTGAAATTACTACTCTTCAGTATATTCAGACGAATATAATTTTAGTTTCTTCGTAACGATTTCTGCTATATAGAGAAACGTTTGTATGTAGTTTTAATAGTTAAAAGTCGTAGGTAGGTAAGGTTAGAAAGACTGTACTGGATACAAGTACCTATGTCCTTTTCTGTAATCCTGACAAACTGTATCCGAAATTTCATGATGATCAGTAGATTAGTTAAGGCGTGAAAGCGTAACAAACTAACAAACTCACATTCACATTAATTATTATTATATTATATATATTAGTAAAGATTGTAGGGTGCCCACGCACAATGATCGTAGGAGTGGCTGCTTCCGAGCCTCGAGAAAAGAGTCGGTGCATGCTACTTTTGGCCGCGTTTGCGTTTACATGACCGTCAACGTATGCTGACTACAGTCCCCGGGTTAAGCCGTCCTGTTGAATACTGATTGAAAATACAGATACGTTGAGCCACTGGTGACTTTGACTGGCGACAGATCTACTAGTAGATGCGACTAATGTTGCGTTTAGTGATTCGTCTTGGTCCCTTATTAGAGCCACGAAATGGTCCCGTGTGTGGCCGCAGGATAATTAAGTGAAAATATAGTAACGTGCGATAACGCAACAAAGATAAATCCACAGAACCATAATTACGAAACAAACCTATTCTTATGAGTGGGTTTGTTTTGTAAGTATGGTTCTCTTTCGGAGACTCACATCCTTATTTCTCCTATTACTTTCCTTTCATTCCATCTTAAATGCCTTCATCTTGGGGTTTATATGGTAGATATTGCTCTGGTATTGCAAGCGCTCATAGCCTTAGTTAGCTGTTTACTATCAGGCCATTGGCGACCAACATCTATACTAATATTATAAAGCTGAAGAGTTTCCTTATTTGTTTATATGTTTGTTTGTTTAGTTGAACGCGCTAATCTCAGGACTACCGGTTCGAATTGGAAAATTATTTCAGTGTTGGATAGCCCAATTACCGAGGAAGGTTATAGGCTATATAACATCACGCTACGATCAATAGAAGCAGAGCATAAATGAAAAATGTTGCGAAAACGGTGAGAATTCTCTTATGTGAAGCAGACGAAGTTGCGCGGATCAGCTAGTTGTTATATAAAAAGATCAGACAAAATATCATCACTTAATCTTGTCAAACTATCCAGTGCTCCGAACCAACCTACCAAACGAAAAAAAAACTCATAGAATAAATAAAATATAACTCAGAAAACATCTGGCAGTAAACTTTCGAGAACACTTACGAATACTTAACTGAAAACAGTTTTTCTAGCGAACTCTTCTCGACGTACTTAAACAACTTTCCTTAAAGTTCATCCTAAAAGAGGGTACTAAATATAACACTTGTGTTGGTGGTCTATTTTTCCAGTTGACCTGACTCGGTGGAAAACATATTTCTATAGGCTATAGAATTTGTACCGAGTCCTAAAGTGGTTTTCAGTCGGCAGGTTCGCATGCGAGCTGTAGAAATATTTGATTTTCGTTTTAGTATAAAACACTTGAAATTGGAATTGGCTGTAGTGTTTAGTTTGAGTTTGGAATATGGGAATACTTTTGGTTCGGTTGGTATTTTGCTGACGTCTAAATACGTACACTTTGGGTTGTATATCTGACGTATTAGATATACAAATATATGAGGTCGTAGACAGAGGTCTAATATATCCACAATTGTGAAATATATATGTAAAAAGTTCCATGTAATTAAAAGTGAGACAAATGCTATCTATAAGGCATCTTTTTTGGACAGCTTAATACAGTACAAAGCAGTAGGTGTCAAGAATTGTGCCCAGACATGAGTTATCCCTAGGAAAGCTTTAGTTTTTCTAATGTAGGATATGTGTATTTGGTATGTATATCAGCACTTGGTAATGTTCAGGTGGTTGTGTTCAATCCCAGTGTTCGGGATTGCAGTGACTTACAGGAGTTACCTGTTGGCCTCCGAATTATAATACCAAACTAAATATAATAATACATATAATTTTTATAATGTACAAGTGGTCTGTACACGGCACGACAGATAACTGGCTATTCCAAGTCGCCTCATGCGATTCACTTAAGTAGAGGTAAGTAGTTATAGGTATATGTGTAACACATAATTATGTCAATATGTGTGCATATAATATGCACCTACACTAATAAAACCAATAACAGTATGCCAAATAAAAAAAAAAACAAAGGAATTTTGAAGAATTTAGTACTTAAGAATTTTGAAATTTAGACTAATAAACAGTGTATTATTAGTCAGGGATGGAAACATGAGTCTTTATGTTCATATAAGGTTATCTATAATGGTTCATGTACACGACTTGGGTGAGATACACAATACACCTATGTGATGTGTATGCGTCGTCCAAACGGCAGACGTGATCCACCAATGATAGTAACATGTATGATTAACTCGCACATGTAACTCGCGCGAGTATCTTGCATAGCTTGCACAAGTAACTTATATATACAGCCCGCCAGAGAAGCTTGCGTATGGAGCCCACACGAATATTTTGCATATGTAGCCCACGTGAATATTCTGCGCATGTAGTTCGCACGAGTAGTTTGCGTGTAAAGCCTACGTAAGAAGACTGCGCATGTAGCCCGCGCGAGTAGCTTACGCATGTAGCTCGCATTCCCTACATGCGTCACAAATAAGCACCTTTACTATCGCAGTCACTCACTGTCTGTTTATATACATGTTATACAACCTATTCAGTAGAATACAAAGAAATACAGGCACCGTGCCCCTGTGGTAACAATAGCAATTCTAAATAATAGCTTTTAACGTTATTCCATTCCATTCTGATACGATTTGTAGTGTAAAATTTGTTGAAAGAACGAGCAAAGTGGCCGAGGTCGACTTATCGAGTTTTATACTGAAGATCTATAATAAACGATGTATATAATATAATAAAATCAGACGAGTATATAAATTGTCCCATTGCTGGGCACGGGACTTTTTCCAGTATTAAAATGATTATTGCTATCGTCCACCACACAAACCCAGTGGCGGTTAGCAGACTTCATATATCTATGAGAACATCATGGAGAACTCTCAGATATGCAGGTTTCCCTACGATGTTTTCCTTCACCGTTAAAGCCAGCCATAAGTAACTTTTCCATACACACATCATCGACAAGTCAGAGATGCGTGGCTTGGGATCGAACTTGAGACATCTGCGTGGAAGTCCAACGGCGTCCTACTAGGCAAGCGCTGCTTATAATCTTAGCAGTGGCAATCCGTAGTCTCTGCCTACCCCTCCAGAGAACTTACGTGAGTCCAAGTATGTAGGTAGGTACATATTGAAGCCACAAATCGTTTCTGCCGTTAGAAAAACCAACAATAACACGAATACCTCAATGTTATCCTAGCGGCGCGTTCGATTGGCATATTGTGTCTGATTGATGAGGGTTCCAGACGAATCTTTCATCAACTTGTTACAAGCTTTTCTTTTATGTTGTATTTTATAGTGATTTTATCTTACATATTATAATTTTTAGACCAATTAGGTAGGCAAGTAAGCTTACGCCTGGGTGATGATAAGATTTTACCGTATATGGCTTATAACTGTTTCCTTAGATTTAATAGGCATGATGAAAGGGTTAAAAATCTTTGAATCTAATTAGTCCATCTTTTAGATTAGCATAAATATTAGACACCTTTTTTTTATAAAACCCTTAACATTTACTAAGATGCGCATTAAAGGTTGGAAGTGGAGGCTTGTGATGTCACGCTTTTCTAAAATTGTACCTACAAGTGACGTAATACGAAATTTAATCTCGTTTTTCTTCGTTGTTATTAGATGGTGGGACGAAAAAAAATACGTATCTAATATTTTTTGTTAATCTAAATACTTTTTAGCCATAATTCATGCCCATTCGTAATTCGAAACGCTTGACGTTAGGGTAATATTGGCGGTGTACCTTGGTCGAAACTTTAAGCATTAAAAAGGTAAACATTATGCAAGATCGCATTAATATCCGTTACGAATTATATCTATATCAAGCAACGCGAAAGTTTAAAAGTTTAAACTATTTTCATTTCATATGCATAGAATTACTGAAGATATACGAGGGGCGTTCAGTGTATTCTCGGTATCGGGGTGATATACTAATGATGAGGGTAATTAAATTATCTCATTAATTAAAAACACTCTTTGAGAGTATAAGTATAACATTTTATTTAATTGTCACCATTAGTATTCAAGACATCATTACGAAAAGGCAACTACGATGGCAGATGCGACAATGTTGAAAAAAATCGAGCATCGCGTTGTGATAAAATAAATTCCTTACAAAACAAGAAAAGATTCAAAAACTTATTCACAAAGAAATGGTGGCTGTTTACCAAGATTCTGCTCCTTGATTATCTACTATTCAAAAGTGATTTAGTTAATTTAGACGGGGTAGAGAGAGTATTGAACTCATGGCCAATGTGTTTTGAGATTCTAAGGGTATCTTACTGATTGAGTAAACAAAAAAGGGTTAAAGTATTACTGCCACATCTTACGCAAACACCCTACGTAATTTAAAGGAGGTAGTAAAAGAAAATAGACTTCGAAAATTGACCGCAGGTGTCTTGCTTCTTCACGACAACGTGCCGGTTTACACAGGGCGCGTTACTAAGGCTGCTGTGCGAGAATGCGGATTTGAAGAAATCAATCATCCACCCTACAGCCCAGATCTGGCCCCTAGTGATTACTTTCTGTTCCTAAACCTTAAGAAAGATGTTCAAGGTAAACGTTTTTCCGACGATAAAGAGTAGCAGGAGGCAATTGATGAATATTTTTCAGACAAGGAAGAAAAAAATATTTTTGGGGTTTTGAAATGTTACTCTCCCGCTCTAATAAGTGTATTGTGGTGATGGGGGACTACATGGAAAATATAATTTTTCAGAATTTTCTGCTTATTCTTTCATGCCTATACCGAGAATACATTGAACACCCCTCGTATTTATATGGCGATTTAAAGAGTAGGCTCAACCCTTTGCCTGAACCTAGCAACTATGTTTCAGGTCCCACGTAACATTGGACCTATTTCCATCTATCAACCACAACTCTACACACCGTACTACTGAGACTTTATTCACCGGAAAACCCTATTAAACGTTCCTCAACCCAAGTATTGAACCCGAGACCTCATACACAGCAATTGCAATAACTACAGCTGTAACATCGACGCTTATGTTAGCTACAAAGCTGAAACTATGAAAGAGAAATATAATAAAAATGAATAAAGTGATCATATCTGTACATTACATATTTACCTCGTCGGCCTCGATGGCGTAGTGGTTAGTGTAACCGACTGTCACGCCTGAGTTCGCGGGTTCGATTCCCGCATAAGTCAAACATTTGTGTGCATGGACATGGATGTTTGTCTTGGTCTGGGTATTATTATGTATAATATGTAGGTAATTACAAAAAATATGTATATATATATATATCCATTGTTTAGTAGGTACCCATAGTACAAGCTTTGCTTTAGTTTGGGCTAGATGGTGTTGTGTTTGTGGTAGAATATTATTATGATTATTACATTTACATGCACGTAACCCTAAAAAGTGGAAACTAACTTTACTTAAGTAAACAGGAAAATACCTACTTTTTATGGAACGAAGGTCTCATAATATTTACCGAATAAACAAGTTGTTATTTTTCTTTTACAGGTACGACGTAATCTTTATTCTCCATCTCAGAATAAATTAACACGAGTAATTAAATGTAAGTAATTATATTAAAAGGTTTTACAAAGTATTTGTGTTCTGTGCTAATTAAGTTGACATGAATAATCATTGTATTTAATTCTGGCAACTTTAATTTTGTTGTTTTACTAGGTTTTGTGTATTAGTTCGAAAATTGAGCGATGTACTCATAATGAGTCAAACTCCAAATGTGTTTTATCAAAATACAAACACAATAATAATAATAGATTCGCTTACGTTTGCGTCCAATCGTGAGCAACCAAGTTCGATTTCGGGGTTGGCCAAAGTTTATTAGCATTTGCCTTATAAAATTGTTAGTATCAGCGCGCAGCCTTGCACTCTGCTCGGTAGACAACAATAAGTAACCGGACCTAAGTTCTTGTAGACTATAGTCTACAAGAACTTAGGTCCCTCGTTGTAACGAGCAAACCAGCAAACCTAAAAACAGCTAGCGAAATTTACGTGTAAAGCAATTCTGCCTACCCCTTCCGGGTGAATGTTCGTAAGTTATAAGCCCTGTGTAACCTCAATATCATTCTAAAGAAAAAATGCACTACAACACAGCGATCCCAATAACCGCTCCCTCAACAAAAGCGCCCGAAATCAATATGGTCGTTTTTTATCTTTTTTAAAACTATACGAAAAAAGAACGGAACGCTGCAACTAAAGAGTATTGGAATAAAATCGGACCAAATTTTTCATTAGACAAAAAAGCAATCCTCGGTCTCTGTACCCTCTAGGCCTCCCAAGATTAATTAGGGAAAATGAAAACAACAATAAATAATCTTTTTCTTTCTTCGAATAAATCTTAGATAATAATTGTTTCTTGTTTATTCTAGTTTGTGTTCTAATGCGAAGATATAAATCACAATTTACATTGTGTGATTTTATTGGTTCTGTTGGGTTGGGCTGGCGATTTAAGCGATATAAGACTGGCTGGAAGAGATGGGATTAAAAAAAAGAAGTTGACATATTTTAAATTAAGAGTTCATTTCTTTGGAATAAAAAAAAATGTTTGTCACACCATTTTGATTCAATCAATATATGTGGTAAGAAAAGTCGATACTCATTCATCAACTATCTTGTCTCTCATCTCTCGCTCATAATCTCTTGGACCTTGAAAGCTAAAGTACTGAGACACAGAGGTTTTCGGTATTCCCACGGTTTTTAGAATAAATAGGGATTGCTAGTCCTAAAACATTTGCTAAAAAGTAGGTTGTAGTGACAGAAACGAATTGCTGTAAATCCGACTCCACGCAGGCTTGTCTGCCCTACCCTTAGAGTGTAATTTAGAATCGCGTAGGCGCGTAGAGGCGACGCGGCCTGCGGGCTGAGGAGTTGGAGGCTGCGAGTGGGCCGCCGCGGCTGAGACTGGGCGGCATAGCCGGCCAGCGAGCCGAAGCTGCGATGGTGAGCGAAAGCCGTCTACGACGATTAACACGCGTGAGACCGCCGCAGACCCGCAGCGCCGGAGCCGTGACAAAAGCCAAGCTTTGTAATACAAATTAGTTTTAAAAACATTATTAGGATAAATAAACATTAAATAATTTGAATTTAGGACTTACAACTTTTATTGAAAACGGTTTTAAGTCTTTTGTATATTATTAATTGTAATATTTATGACAAATAAATTTAGGGCATATTGGGTATAGGGATTTTAATTTTATGACATGTGATATTATGTGACATTAAGTTCGGGCAAGTTATCATTCAGACAAATGATGAATGGGACAAAAAAAAATATGACAATTTAGATTATGGATAAAAAAGTTAGGTAATACAATAGGGAAACTTATATTTTAATTGTTGTGTATTATTACTAGTAATTTAATTTTGGTACGTAATTAAGTCATAATAAGCTCTGATAACTATTATATTTTCGAACATTATCCGGGTCAAAATAATTATCAATCTACAACAGAAGTCGCAAACAAACGCTATGTAGGTACAGATAAATATTTTTATTTTGTATTATTATGAATTTTATGAACAACTTAGAAATACTTGCCTGACAATTGCAGCTTGCAACTATACTGTTATATTTACAGAATCCTACTCAGATAAAATGTATTCTTAAATATTTAAAAAAGCAAATTTTATATATATGATTTTAAACAATTAAATAATGTAGTCCAAAATAATTATTCAAGCTTAGAATATAAATAATAAATGGATAGTTGGAGTGCCTCTTAAAATTCTAGTTAATTTTATCTTTTGAAATTTGTTTAATACAGTTGTGTGCTTTTCAAAGAATCCAGGTTTTATATACACGAAGATAACGTTAAGATTAGAAAAGAAAATAACCCTGAGACTTGTAGAGCGGGACTTAAGTCTTTATTAAGTCTAATATTCTAAGAAATGCACATACATTTTGGAATTTAATAATCATCGTTACACAAACAGTAAACTTTTGTTAGTCCTTGAACTAGCTTGCCTTTTTTAAATATTTTTTTGCTGCTGAATTTTAACGTATTTCAAAAATATCTTTTATTACTTTTTAGATATAAATATTCTAAATAATCTTGCATTGTATGACAAAAATTTAGATTTGAGATTGATAATATTAGAGATGATTGATTTTGTATAATCGTCAAAGATTATTTTATTGATTTTGATTTGAACAGAACACTACTAATATCATATTCAATTCAATATCAAGTCATGTTCGAATAACATTCTATTCGAATATGCACAACACAACAACTATTTTGGATCGTTAAGAAAGCTCTCTCAATTAGGTGTAGTATCATCCATACATTCGAATATGATTTGAATGTAATTACCTTACTCCTCGCTAAACAGGGGTTCCCTGTGGTTTAGTTACTAGTTTAGTTCACTAGGCTACCCGTAGCGGCCACAGTGAAGAAACTAATGGCCGCTGCAAGTTGCAGACGAAATTTTGCATTTACGTTATATACCAGCTTTTCCCTGCGGCTTCGCTCGGGAGCATTGTTTTTTCTGGATGTATTTTTCTGTACCCCTGACAACGTCTATCCGAAATTTCATGATGATCGGTTGAGTAGTTAAGGCGTGAAAGCGAACAAACAAACATACAGACATTCGGATTTGTAATATTACTAATAGGATTGTATGGTACTAACGCACAATGATCGTAGGAGTGGCCGCTTCCGAGCCGCAAGTTGCGGGAGGAGTCAGCGCTTGCTACTTTTGACTGCGTTTAGATGTCCGTCATCGTACAGCTGACCGGTCTCCGGCTTCAACCTCACCTGTTGAATACTGAGTGAAAATATAGATACTTTTAGTGACTAGTGGATATGACTCGTGGCTGCAACTACTAGTTTCTGCGACTAATAGTAGTGTCTAGTGGTTTGTCATGGTCACTTATTGTAGCCACGAAATGGCCCGATACGTGGCAGCAGAATAGCTAACTCAAAATTTAGTAAATTGTGTGTTTTAAGATTTCTTCTGAATTGTATCTTTCTTATTTTCTCTTAAAGATAGACAACACTCGTACTTGGTATAGCTACTGTGTCTCTGGGGAATTTACAGACATACCAACAATGACTGATTTGGCAGAAATATTTATGAACCACGCAGTCTTTTTATCTCAGGGACTTATAACATTCAGTATAGCGATAGCGGCAACGCTATCATTCCATTCACTCCCCCATCCGTGCTATTTTAAAATGCCATGTCGCATCTAGCATATTAGTTGGTCATCCATTTCGGAAGTACTTTGTTACACCTGCCGTGTTATATTGATCTGGAACACCCGATGACTGGGTCACTTTAAGGGTCAAAGCTCTCTGGCATTTTTATTACGATTACGGCTAGTAAAAACCAACAACCGCATTCTATCTGGATTATAAACCTTACTAACTTGTTAGTTTAGTGGAAAATGTTTGATAGCTTTTGTAGTCGTAGTTAGTTGATCTTGGAGTCCTAGATTCGATTTGTCGGGAAAGATATCTGTTGTTATCTGTTAATAAATGTCAGTAGCAAACAGGCAAGGTGTTCTGTAAAAGAACATTACCTAATTAAATATATTATATTATTTCTGCCTCACTTTTTAGTAATAAACACTTAATAACACTTAATATGTTATATGTAGTCTAAAAGAGATAACGGCAGTGATAGCCTATGGGAGACCATTAGTGACACGCAGAGATCTCAAGTCCCGATGAGCCCATCTCTGACTTTTTAAGTTATGTGCTTATTAAATAGTTAATTATCGCTTGCTTTACTTGTAAAGAAAAACATAGTGAGGAATCCTGCATGTCGGAGGGTTCTCCATAATGTTCTCGAATATAAGTGAAGTCAGCCTACCCGCACTGGGTCTCAGCGTGGTAGACTGTGGCTCTCCTTAGTGTGAAAAGGGTTAGGCCACAGTCTGTCCGTGCTCAGCAGTGGAGTAGGTTATAGGATACAAGACTGATATTATAATATTATACATTAAAAGTTTACAAGTAAAACTCTCTGGTTTTTAAACACAAGCCCGAACCTTATCTTTATTTTCTCAGAATTTTATAATGAGCCTTTTTGCCTTTTATATGATCATTAAAATATTATGTCTACTCAGAAACCCTTTACGAGAAGTTTAACCAACGTTGTTGCTTGCAAAAGTAAGTACTTAATAATGTCTAATTAGCTGCTTCGTAACGCGTGTACAACTTATGAAATTAAAGAACGACTTTATTGCTAAGCAGAAACATAAAAATTATAAGTATTATGAAAGTGCCATACAAGTAGCTTTTACTAATCGCCTGTAATATATTTGGACTTATGGCCATGCAAATTTTTTGTGTAGGAGTATATGATGTTTGACCTTGTTCGAAGAACATTTACGTCACAAACAAACGTCCAAGCTAAAAGTTAGATATTTTACAAGTTATATTCTGGTCAGTTGGTAGATGCAAGCAAGAGATTTTTGGGGGTTGCTGTGGCAAGAAACCTTCAAGAAAAAGGTAGCCTTTTAACAATCGCCAATTGTTTTTCATATTTTATATCTGCATGGAGTTACAGAATGTGATAAGCGGTTACCGTCGCGCGTCGCCTATTGATGCTTGCGTCACCAGGCATATCACACGAAAATTACCGTCATTTAAAAAAGGATTCCTTGCGTTTTTAGCACTAGGCTAACCATCCATTACGTCAGACATGAAGCCATACCTGCTAAATGTATCTACATTTAGCAGGTATGGCTTGCACCTTTACCTAATTCTTGGGGGAATACATAACAGAGGCTGATCGCTTACAACGCCCATGTTAAGACTAAAAATTGCGGTATAGAAAAATGCCTTTAAAAGAGACCACTCCCGCACTAGTATTAATTACTGTGTCGCGGACAATTCTACAAATATTCAAACAACATAGAAAGAACACCCAGACTCGGTACTATTAAAAGATACAAATTTTTGTTCCATGTGGGAATCGAATCCACAACCCTGGTCCCAGTGAAAGGGCTGAGGGTACCCCTTCATCCACTACGCCATTCGTGTGTCCTCTAAACGCTTCACAATTGACTCTAAAATAACCGCATACTTATTCCGCTCGACCAAAGAGACTGCAGTTTATTTCCATTTTATTTATGATAAAAACTTAGTAAGACAAATTGTAGTACTTCCTCGAACATAAATGAGAATAAAGATATAGTCTGTGTTCCTTTTCTTCTCTATGCTTGTAAATTGGCGCCATAAACCCTCTGCTTTGTTACACGCATTAGTCGAATACTGGCTTTCTTTACTCTCTTTATATTTTTCTCCTTTGAAGAACTACTTACATAAGAAATAGTATACATATTAAGAAGCCAATGGCTTGTAAATATATGTTTAGCTTGTATCCATTTAGGGATAGGCAGATATGAAGCCTTATTTTATCAGTTTTTCATTTTATTTTGAAATCATCTCTAACCTGCGTCGATGGTACAACTGTAGTAAATACGACTGTCCATTAGATTGTAGGGTTCAATTTACAGATAAGGTTTAGTGTTTTATCTTTATTGTAATAATATCATAGAGATAATTGACTGATGATGTCTCTAGATTGCGACGGTGGCGCAATGGTACTAACTGCGACTGTTGTCCATTAGATCATTGAGTGCAATGCCCAGGTCGAACAATTGTGTTTTTTGAATTTTCTGCCTTGAATTTCTCAGTGTTACCACGGAGTCTAGAACTGTGTGTGGAAGACGACAATAATAATAGCATAAGGTCGCTTACTATTACGTAGGCCTACATCAAAGGTGACATCTCTGCTCATCCCTTTGGGATATATGCGTGAGTATATCTTGATAGCTCAAAAGATACATACATATATATAGTTTCACGCATATATTACAAATTTGTATCGCTGGCGATTTCGCAAACATTCAAACAACGTATGGACGTGAATTACACGTTTTATTGTTCTGTGTGGGTATCATATCTACAGCCTTCTGTCTAGCAGTGCCCACTTCAATCTAAGTGCAATATCACTGCAAATCTATCTTCCAAATTCCGTGCTACTCTTGAAAATGTTCTGTTATACCAATTTGTCTAATCTGGCAATCGAACTTCACGGACAATTTATGTTTTTTGACTGTGTGTTTGTTGTTTGACTATGCTTTAGGGAAAGCAATATGCTTGCCTTCTACAATACATCAAACATATCAAACAAAATGCCAGTATGTTTTCATTACTTTGAGAAAAACAGACGCAAGATAAAATAGCATTTATTTCTTACAACGGAATCGATTGATTCGATTTCCATTCACATTAACTCCGTACAACAAAAGCTCGGAGAGTTACAACATACCTCTCAATGTTTCACGTAGCAAGTGCTTTACCGATCGCTCCATACGTCTTGTCAGATAACCTATTACATTTAGAACTAGAACTTCTAATGGCAAATGTACTAGCGCTGCATATGCGTTCTTCTAAATATTCACGATGACAGAGCTTTTAAATCAACTGCATCAATATTGTTTCAGCATTCATAGATTCATTCATCATCATTACATGCATGCATTGCGTTGTGGTTTGTGATCGCCCTGCCATTGCCACTGCGACGAGTATTATGAATTCAATCCCCATACGGGACAAACATTTGTACGATCAACAAATTGTTGTTTTTAGTCTGGGTTGTGTGAATGGTTGTTCTGAGTATTGGTGTTCGATGTTTGAACGTTTGTAAAGTTCCTCGCAACATAGGAATTGTTCCTGGTGCGGAAGTAGCCATATTATAGTAAAAAATCCTTTGGTGGGCGGCGTATTACACAATGACCTTGACAGCTATGGTTTTAGATCGCTCATAAGTCAAAGTAATTATTTTTACTGTAATGTGACTAGAAAACAGAGAACACATGCTCGTGTGTGTTTCTTAAAGTCTAAAGGCCCTCGCCTGAATTTTGCTAATTATATATAAATATATAAATCTTCTGTGCGTGTGTTTGTAATTAAACTCCACCTAAACGGCTGGACCTAATTATTAAAAAAATATTAAAACTATTTATCTCCCCGTGACGCTGCTGAAAAACAACCAAAACGTCGGGGAAAGTGTAAGCTTAAATATAAATAGTTTAATAATTTAATTAGCTTAAAATTAGTAAAGTTTAATAGTAGTATAACAGTTTATAAATTATGTAATAAAGTGTTAAAAAACGCGATAAAATCCGTATATAGTAGTTTAATTTCAACAAAGAACACCTCCATCTGACTCGAAACATCTATGCGTGGATCACACAAATTTAAGTTTCCATACATCAAACTCATTAGTCGCAGATGTAGTGGCAAGGCTACCACGTAAGACATTACGCCACTAGTGCAGTCAATAACGTACGATTCGAACATATTGCGAACATACATACATACGTAAAAAGACACACGTGATCAAAGTTTCACCCATAAAGCAACAAACCTACGCTGAAAACAAAATGATGATGAATTTTTTACGCAGACCAGCTCTGATTGGCTGCAAAAAATAATTAAGACTACCCAGCAAAAAGGAAATGCGGGTAATAAATAGATTCCTCCCACTGAAGGAAGAATTACTGTAAAAAATGTCGGACGGTCCGCAGTCTCTTTGAGCGGGTTCTTTATAAAGTGGACGGTACATTTATCGAGATCAGTTTTCCTTGAAATGTTTAGTAGAAATCCTTCCAACAGCTTCTTAAGTATTTATCTTTGAGGCGTCGAGTTTAGCTCAAGCGTTTGACAACAAGGTAAAAGATTTATCGATTGGCGTGAGGAAGTTAAGGAAATTCTCAGAAACATCACGTAGTATGTAGCGCCAGACTAAGATTGTCTAACATGGTTTAGCAACCAGTGCGTTAACCTTATTAGGTAGCTTTTATGTCATGAAAGATCTAAAATGCGTGTGAAATGTTTATGTATTTCTTAAGGTAAAATTGGTTAAATTTAGATATTGTTTTAGTTTCCCTGGCATAATTTTGCGTGCGATTGCAGATCCGAATCACCTGTCAAGCAAAGTGTTATTTGGTAGTTATGTTAGGCAATTGTCAGAAGTAGTCATAGTTTGCAAAAGTAAATGATTAATAAAATTATTCTCCATAGCGTTGTGGAAAATAGGTGTATTCTACCAACCCGCACTGGACCAGCGTGCTGAATTATGGCCTTCCTTTGTAAATACTGAGAAGAGGCTCGCGTCTAGCAATATTATAAAAACATAGCTGAACAATTGTGATTGCTGCAATACTCCTCTGCCTACCCCTACAGGATATGCAGGCATGAGACTACGACAAGTTTTATTTTAATGTAGTTCCTTTCTGTTTTGAGAATCCTTGTTCATCCTAAGAGTGCCTAGAATAGAACCTTCGTAGCGATAAGCGCGCTCATTGTACATATTTTAAATTTATACTCTGTAGTCTGTACTTTTTATCTCTAATTGTCTGTACAAACGGTTTGGCGCACAAAAGGGAATTATTTCTGTGGTGTTTAGGTAATTATAGGGGATGAGTCCCAAATATTAAAAACGAGTTATTTAAATAATTTAATACTAAACATTAATATGTAATAGGGTAAAAAGGAGGTAAGTCAATATAATGTACATTTAATATGATTATTAATTAGTATTATTACGTAATTATTTTTCTTCAATATTTATGATCTCAATACCACAGATTCAGGTTCGTCCTTAATATATATTTACTAGATGTTCCCGCGGTTTTACCCACGTTTATCGTTACTGCGCCGCTCGCGTGGGTCGTAGCGTGATGTTATATAACCTATAGCCTTCCTCGATAAATAGGCTATCCAACACTAAAATAATTTTTCAATTCGAACCAATAGTTCCTGAGATTAGCGCGTTCAAGCAAACAAACATCATATTCAGCTTTATAATATAAGTATAGATTTTACCTAATTACTTACTTGCCTACTTAAAAATGTAAACTGCGTGTGATATATACAAATTGTCGGTCACCATCAATATTTTGCATACATGTATGCAAAATATATCGACAATTTTATTAATAAAATTCTTTTAAGTTACCTATGTTTTTATTCGTCTCTGACTTTCAGTTAAAAATGTGCACATCACAACAGAAGCATTTCATTGTTTATAACAATAGATCCCAATTATTTGTTTGCTAATTTATGGTGTATATAACGTCGTTTCATCAAAATCGGTTAGGTAAGTACACCTAAACTAAAATATAGCTTGACCCCTCATTAATATATACTTGCACACAAAACAGAAAAATGAGTGAAACTCAAAATATGTGATAGATTTCAATAAAATTATTACCGATCTACTAAAATAATGTTATATCCTAACTAATATTATTTATGCTAATGTGAGTTATTTTGTTACACTTTAACGCCTAAACTACACGACCGATCATTATAAAATTTCGTACACACATTGTCGAGGGTACAAAAAGGACATAGGGTATCTTTATTACCTAAAAGCTAATTATTAGCATAAAGTAAGGTTAAAAGCTATAGCAATGGTGGAACTGTGATCGATTTAAATAAATTAAGCTCTTTAATTTACGTCATTGTGTTGTGCCACCTACTACCGGAAAGGGCAGAATAATGTCTGCCAGGCTAACCAACTGAAATCTGGACCAATAGGGCAAGAATATATTCATAACTATTAGTCTTCTTTAACCGGCGACCACTTAATCTCGACAGGTGATTGCGTCGTGTAGACATCATTACTAATATTTGTACACCCAGTGCTATCTCTCGCCGCATTGTGTGGAATACTCGGCAGTTCCTTCTAATAATTTATTACGGCGCCATCTATTGAATACTTAAGGGACTACGCAGACACGTCGGTACGAGTAGAGTAGAGAGAACGCTGGCACATTCTCGAATCTTCGTATTGTTTACGTATGACGTTTCTAGAAAACTCCGGAAACGCTTTTACCGCGTATAAAAGAGGAAGGCCAGCGCTCGCCGAGTCAGTTTACAATCGTAAGCGGTCAAGCATTCATCGAAGCGAACGGAAGCGAAAATACTACGGAGTTTGAAGCAGTTACAGTGGAAAAGTGTAGTATAGTGTGTGTTGTGTTTTAAGTATAATTGTGTGTTGGACTAAAACGTGTTTTAGTCGGTAATATTGTTAACATTCTTATCCCTCGCAACCAGCACGTAACAATATTATAGGTAAATGCAAATGTGACTTTTTTGTTTGATACGCTTTCACGCCTTGACTTCTCGAATGATCATCATGAAATTTCGCATACAACGTGTCACACAACACGAACGTTGCATCCACGTTGTCAAGGGCATAGAAAAGGACATAGGTGCTTAGGGATAAACATTGATTGACAAAATCTACATTTACGCAAACGAAGCCAAGGCCAAATTTGAGTTAACAATATTTTTTTAGAGCAGCTCTCGCTTTCTAATTATTCCTGTCTTTGATTGGAGAACTTTAATATGATTAAAACAAAGGATAGATGGAACCCATACTCTTGTAAAATATAGTAGGATAACTTAAGTCTTAGTCATATGTGGTCAAATCTATACCACTGCACAGTATAGTAGTGAGATAACCACCACTGCGCTAATCAAACAGTCAATTTTACAGATATTTTCTCGTAAAACTCAACAGTTCCGAACAGTTGTGCCGCCAAAAAACAGCTTACTAACCTCTGAGACTTCTTCGAAGAGGTTAATGAAAACACTATGTAGGTCTGTGTGTCTGTCTGTTAGTGACAGTTTGTTAGTGATTTGATTTGTAACTTGGTGTGCAGACACCTTGGGGTCATCCCTCAGTCGAGTTTGAATATGGGCCCTGTGGGTCAAAAGTCCCCCGAGAGGTCACAAGGTCATAAGGTCAGGGGATATCCACCAACAGAGTGTTTTGGAAATCCAAGGGAGAGGCTTTGCCGAGCAGTGGGACATTACAAAAAGAAGATGAAAAAAAAAAATTAAGGTAACATAAAGACGAAGAGGTTGAATCCTGGGTTTTTACACCTATCTCGTTATTGATCAGTAGACACAAACAGAAAGCCACTGCAGTAACATATAAACTTTTATTTTACAAGAACATAACACTATTGTACGACTATAGAAATATGTATGTAGCTATGAAATCTTATCTCTCGTGTTCTCGATATTACTGTTTGTTTCAAGTATAGAATTTTCTAACGTCGGATTCTTTCAAAATAGAAAAATATAAGTCAGTTTGTATCCTGTATATCGTTGGTTATACGAAATTATAGTTCTATTGGAGATCGTGCCACAATGTCGCAGAATATTGCTGGTTCTCAACACGGTATAAAAATTTATGTGTTTCATAATTACTACCTACAGTTAGTTATAATACTAACAATGCTATGTGTGACTCAAAAGTGTGTGAAGTTTCCTGCAATACAGGTTTATGACTTCTACCTTCATTTACAGAAAAAGGTTTGCAGTGAGATTTATCTTTGCCTTTAGCTAGCTAAGCTTGTCGCCAGAACATGGCAACTAACTTAAATGTAACTTCGCTAATTTAGTAAACTCACCACACTATTGAGTAAATTCGAGCTACGGAAATATTTAAGTACTACAAATAAATTTGTTTCGAAAATATTAGTTTTTTTAATAAATGGAAATATTATTTTATATTTTATTAATTACCAAATTGTTTGTTTAGCAATGTTAGCGGTATCTTTGGCCGTAAAGTAATTCTGTATCTTGGGTGTATGTGACATTACTTGGTAATTTAATCAAGTAATCTTTAATTCTAATATGTCAAATTTAATTCAATATATGCCCTTACTAGGCAATTGCTTTTTAAACTAATACCAATCAGTTTTAGCACTAAGCGGTTACTACCTAAACTACATATGTAGCCCAAACGGTTTACCTTATTTTTATCGATATACTAGATTTTAGAATACTTAAGGGGCCTAATTTACCGTATTAACATTTAATATAGAGGTTACACTGATATGGCGACTACATGAAAACAAACACATACATATGTAATATGGCAGTGGCCGCAGCGCCAAAAAATAAAGATGATGATATGACCCGTGATACAATACTTGTCAGGTTTTTCTATAATTATTAAATATACTTGTAAAAATGTATGTAAAGAAATTCAGTTATATAAAAATAAAATAATGATTTTGTTTAGAGTTTCTGTCGACGTGGCAATGCTCGCCTTTGTAGATGTTTATGACTAAGGCAAGACAGGACTATGACTTTTAGTAAATAGACACCCGGGGGTTATATCGGGATGGCAGTGACCACGATGGCTATCTTCATATATCCTTTACTATCAACGGTCAAAATTCTCAGGTTTATCATTTTAATTTAGTTCGCTATTCGAACTAAATTTTTGATTTTAAAATCTGATGGTTTTCTATAACTAAAAACATAAGACAATAGTAGGTATCTAGTTACATACTCAACGAATATTTATAAGATAATCTAATCTGTGTGGGAGACTGATGTCTGTACTAGGATGTTATGTGTGTGTGTGTGTGTGTGTGTGTGTGTGTGTGTGTGTGTGTGTGTGTGTGTGTGTGTAAGAGTGTGTGTTCATTTGTGTATGTTTGTCATTGTATGTATAATAAAAAGATGTTTAAAGTTAACATTTTAAAAGAAGATAAAATATTGCTATTTTTAAATGATTATTAATTACTAAATAGGTAAGCAAGGTAAAAAGCCCAAGAAAAGTTAGATGGAGCGTGTAAGAAATGAGATAAAAGAAAAGGAATCACTAATGAGATGACGACTAATAGGAATATTTTTAAGAAGAAGATATACTGCGTGACCCTAATTGAATTAGGATCAGGGTAAGATAATAGCAATTTTAGCATAATCTGGTACTTCGGTCGTTCTGTGAGTACGTCACTAATTTGCAGGTTCTCTGTGCTCACCATGAGTTGCAAATTGCAATTATTATACGGTAGTCTAGAAGTAGAAGATACGATAGATTAATAAAGATTCAATAACATAGTTATATACATACATAATTATATACAGGTCATGTTAAGCTTATATAAAACGTACACTGCCGGTCAAAAGTTTGAGACCACCTACATCAAAGTTGCAAATGGATGTAAAACTCAAAATAAAAAGCTAAACATGAAAGGATTTATTGTGATATTTATTAAGTATGGCAAATGCAATTAAATATAAATAAAAAATATTAAATATTTCGACAATTTAACTTAAAATATATGTTGACAAGCTAAACAGCTTTTCCATCAAAAAACCCTCCCTTGCATTGAATCACTTTGTTGACAAGTCTTGGCATGCGGGCAATCAATTTGTCAATTGTTTCTTGTGAAATATTGTTCCAGCTTTCTTGCAATGCTCTCCACAAATCTTCTTGTGAGCTGGGACAACAACTGCGCACGTTTCTGTCCAGCTCTTCCCACAAAAGTTCTATAGGGTTAAGGTCGGGGCTCTGAGCGGGCCACACCATGTTTTTTAACACCCCTTCTGCTTCTTTTGTATCTAAATAACCCCGGCATAATTTGGAGCTGTGTTTAGGGTCGTTGTCTTGTTGGAAAATAAAGCCATCTCCAACTAGCCGAAGTCCCGATGGTACAGCATTACACTCCAATATTGCTTTGTACTGCTCCTTTTTCATAATTCCTTCGACTCGTACCAAATCTCCAGTTCCACGGCTCGAGAAACAACCCCAAACCATAACGGAACCACCGCCATGCTTCACTGTGGGCAGGACACAGTCTGGCATCATCTTTTCCTCGGCACTCCGCCGAACAAAAACACGTCTTTTGCTCCCAAACACTTCAAATTTGGACTCATCTGTCCAAAGAACTCTTTTGAAGTCTTCTTCACTCCAGTCTCGATGGGTAAGGGCCCACTGCATTCTCTTCTTTTTGTTTTGTGGCCTTAAGAGAGGTTTTCGCACTGCTACGCGACCAAATAACTTAGCGTCTCTTAGTCTTCTTTTCACTGTGGTCAATGACACAGGTGTAGACCGGGATTTGTTCACTTCAGCGCGGATTTCTGGTGCTGTCAGGCGTCTATTCCGCTTGCTTGTTACCACGATGAACTTATCCTCGCTAGAAGTGGTAGCTCCCGGCCTTCCCGACCGCGAACGATCTTGATTATTGCCAGTCTCCTTGTATCGGGTTATTGTGTTATGAACACAAGTCTTCGACAACTTGAGCTGAGTAGCAATCGCACGTTCAGATTTGCTTTCGTTGTGTAAAGCAATGATGACAGCACGAGTTTCACCGCTAATTTGGCGTACTTTTCCCATAATGAGATGTCTTCAATGTAAGAACGACGAGCTCGGACTAACCAAGATTAAGAAATATTTACTCCATGGAAACTCAGGTGTTCACAGTGTTTTAGGAAGTTAAAATTTCCTAAAATTCTGTTAACACAAAACAAAGCCCAAATAATGAATAATAGTCAGGTAACAATAATATTACAATGACTTTAGCGCGCGGTCCGCACGCGGCGCCCATTGATGTTTCTAGACAAAAGACCTTTGTACGATGATTACATAAAAATAAATAGAAATAATGACTTCAAAAAATAGTTAAATATCCATTGTATATGCAGGTGTTCAAATTAATTGTTTATCATATGTATTTTTAACAAATTTTATTGTGAAACAATATTTTAACTTGTGGTCTCAAACTTTTGGCCGGTAGGGTATATACATAATATATGTATAATAGTAGCGATAGTCCAATGGGAAAGACATCGGAATTGAAATCTAGTAATCTATTAGTTAGCTGCTGTGTATAATTATATTTAAACTATAGATACGTTGCCCGCGCTCTGTAGTGGCAACATGAATGCAAGGTAATTACCAGAAGTCATTTAGTCACGTACCAACCAGTGCCTCGGGTGTTCGTGTAATTAAAATAAAGTCCTCAAAAAAAAAATGACTTCCTGTGTTTTTAGGAAATTAAAAAATTTTACTGCTATTGTGGAAGATAAAAAAGTATCATTTCATGCGTAAGTATCAAAAGAAATTTATTTCATTTTACTTTTTCGATGCCTTCTTATGGCGGCTGGCGCCTGAGGTAAGTCACGTGTTCGCGCTCGGCCAATGAACAACAACAACAGAATGACAACGTAATTAAATAATTATATTTATCTCTTTCTAATAACAGGAATTCCGGAGACATTTAATTTTCTTTCCCTTTCTTCGTGCGTGTAAGTAGCTGTCTAGCTACCGATAGTATTTACATTGTTTTCGAGTGCCATGATGTTCATGCATGACGCGTCTATTTATATTACGTCACTGGCTGTGTAGGCAAGGAAAGTACTAACTTGCAACCGAAATAGCAAATAATCTTTCAAATCAATATTATGGCGTAAAGTCACTTAAGCTAGTTTTATCTGAAACTAGCTTTTGCCCGCGTTTTCGTTCGCGTAAAAGTAAGTTATGTTCTGTTAGTAACAGTACCTCTTTTTATATAAAACTAGCTGAACCGCGCAACTTCGTCTGCTTCATATAAGATAATTTTCCCCGTTTATGCTACATTTTTCATTTATGCACTGCTCCTATTGGTCGTAGCGTGATGTTATATAGCCTATAGCCTTCCTCGATAAATGGGCTATCCCACTTTAAAATATTTTTTTTATTTCGTTCCAGTAGTTCCTGAGATTAGCACGTTCAACCAAACAAACAAACTCTTCAGCTTTATAATATTAGTATAGAATATAGCCTATGTTACTCGGTGACAATAAAGCTATCCAATGGCGAATTTTTAAATTCGGTTAAGTAGTTTTTGAGTTAAACTCTTACAAACAAACAGACGAACAAAACTGAAATCTTTCCTCTTAATAATATTAGTATAGACGAGCGTTAACTCTTTACAACCACCATAAAGAATGTTACTTCGTGCAATCAGATTTCTGTCAGAAATTAACTTTACAACCGCCTTTAAATTTTACATGCAGTTTGAACTGCACTGTATAAAGTTTTTATAGCATTCTTGTTACACTTGTTATGGTACAAACATGTTTACTAAGCGTTTCCTTGCATGCGGCTAATTGTTTCGTGTTCAACTATGCATAGTGTTGTGGAACTGAGCAAGCCTGCTCAACGTTCAGTACACTCAGTTAACAACCTCTTATGTTTACAATTAGACTGCTAACAGTTTATTAGACACTGTTATGAAAAAATGGACTCTAACCAAGCACGCTTTATTTACTTTCCTTTTTAGTGCTTCAGTAAGTAGTAGTAAGTAAGTAAGTAAGTAAGTAAGTAAGTAAGTAAGTAAGTAAGTAAGTAAGTAAGTAAGTAAGTAAGTAAGTAAGTAGTTCTGGATCTGGAACGTAGCGGCAGTGAATACGGTTACTGTGAGCGAAATAAATAATATAAAATCAGCCCTGTATATAAACTGTCCCGCTGCTGGTCCATAATCCACCACGCTGGTCTAGCGTGGGTTGGCAGACTTCAAGTATCTTCAAGAACACTATATAGAACTCTCAGACTGCCACGCCTGAGGTTGCGGGTTCGATTCTCGCTTAAGTCAAACATTTGTGTACATGGACATGGATGTTTGTCTTGGTCTTGGTGTTTATACGTACAATATTTATGCATTAAAAAGATATACAGGATGTCCGGTAATAAATGGATAACCTGGAAATGTCTTATAGTGGAACTGGTGGCCGTTCACTAAAAATATGAAAAAAATCTATCCTAACTACTACCTGAGATATGTGTTTTCTTTTAATTACCATGTATAACTTTCTTGTATACTACTACCATAAATGAATGAAATGCATTGGTTTTTTGTTGTTTTATTATTAAATACTAATTAAGCTAATAGATAGACAGTCAAAAGTATACTATGCTTATGCTTGCCACTTTTTAATATATATTTTTTAATGTTTTTTTATTATTATTTTATTTTTTTCTGCACGGCCTTCAGTTCTACTATAAGACATTTCAAGGTTATCCATTAATTACCGGACACCCTGTATATAATATGTTTATCTATTATTATAGTACCCATTATACAAGCTCTGCTTAGTTTGGGCTAGATGGTGTTGTGCGTATGTGATAGAATATTATTATTTATTTAACTTCACATGCTACTAAATGCACTAAGGGATGATTTATTTAAATTATTAACTATATACATAATATAAACACAATTCTTTAAATCTAACTTATACCTAAAATATTATCAAATAGAAATAAAAAAGTAAAAGAAAACTAAAATCCTCTAATAGGCGTCATAGAATTCCTCCGCATCACATTCGACTGTTAGTGTGCCCAGAAGACTGGCAGCATTGCCACGTTGAATGGCAATGCTTATTCTTTCTGGGAAATAAAGGCCAGCCCCTGGTCACGGGAAGCGTCGATTAACTTTTTCGCTATGTCGTAGAGAGCACGAGCACTAGGACCCATTGACCCTAGCGTTTCGACCCCAAACAGCTCAAAAACATAATCCCCTGCCAGATTTTTGTATTTGCGTCGTTTGAGAGTCTCCGCGGAGTCTTATTATTTATTAAATACCTACGCCGATAACTTCAAATAGTCAGACGTCAGCGTGCCTTACGATTGAACCTGAGACCTATGCGTAGCAGTCCAACGGTCTCCCACTAAGCTATTATCAGGTTTTTCTTGAAAACAAAATAGCTACACTCATCTCCTCTACAATTAAAATTTACCTTCATAGCTACATACAACTAAAGAACCCACACCTTATTACATTTCCAGCACGAACTTCAGTCATCTAAGTAGCCTTTATCAAAAAACGCCGAGCACGTTCGTGCTATCTTACATACCCGCTTTAAGATTAAAGATAATAGGTGGCATAGCTATCGCAAAATCCTTTGCCAACTGATCGTTGATAACACGAAGGCTTATAACAAGTCGAAAGATTGGCAAGCCGTTATTTTAAAAAGTTAGTAGGTACGTTGTTTAAGTTTGGAATACGCTTAGCTTGTGATTTGTGTGTCTGTAAAGTTTTTTTAATATAACAACTGGCATAATGGCTTGATGAAAAGCAGTTAATGCAGCTTATGATCGCTTGTTTTACCAGAGGGGTTTCCTAGTAAAATTCCTGCCTATTTTAAGCATTGTATGTACACTGTATTTAGCATTACGTAGCGATTTCGTCAGTGGTGATTAAGACTCTTATAAAGATTAAGAAAACTGAGGTATTATTCGGGCATTGCCAATCTTATTAAGATGGCTAAAAGATGAGAAGAAAGGAATTGGAAAGGTACATATGTGAGCGACAGGAACTTTTCTTAAAGAGGGAAACGCAGTAATATTCTTACACTGTAACAGGGCCTGAGCGTACTAGCATTTTTCGTAGCAGCGAGAATTTTATATAAAAGCTAGCTTTTACCTGCTGCTTTGCTTGCGAGCAGTTCTTTTTTTAGTTTAACAGTACCCGGTGTGCTTTTCAATGCCCTAGCGAATTCCATAATGATCCGTCATCTTGTAAAGGAGTAACACACTCACTCTCACATTTATAATAGTTAGGATAATAATAAAAAGCGTGCAGCAATATTTTTTTAACGTTCAGTTTTGTGACTAGTGGGGTAGACGATACTCTTTTAAAATTGAAACTTGTCTATACAAGATCGTAACTAAATAACCTTGTGTTGTAGTGACTTGGATTTCCAGAGCAGTATTTTTCCTCTTTTGAAGCGCAGCGAACAAGCACCTATTAAAATATTTTAAAACACTTTTAAGGGGTTTCTTTCTATAATATTATTTTATTGTATTCTTCAAGACCTTGCAACGGGTTCCTAAGATACATGTTATTTCTTAATTTTGGAAAATATAATTAAGTCACCACAACTGCCAAAAACAAGAAACGAGAACTACGTTCCTTGGTATCAATTATTCAAAATTTGAATACGCTGCTGTAAAATTGAGGCTCTGAGTTTTCGGTTTTAGGTGTCATAAACAATAAATTATTATATAAAGAAATAACAACTACATTAGTTTAAAGTAATCATTTATAAAAATTTTACTAGTCCTTGTCAAATTATAATTAATTAGTGTTTTCGCTAACGTGAATCCTACGAGAATGGTTCACCTGTAAGCCAAATTTAATCTAAATCTGTTCAAGGGTTTACGAGTGTTCGAGTAACATACATCCAAACACCTTCACAGTCTTTTATATTTATAATAAAACAAGATTTTTATAACATTGTCTTATGTTTACGCGAATGTTATACATTGAAATTAAACTCCTTTTTACGGATTTTATCGCGTTGTTTATTTTGAAACACCTTTATTACATAATTTTGAAACTACACTACTCTTGTTAAACTTTATTAGTATTTAAGCTATTTTGATCACATAGCGTGTACAATAATGTTTATAATAATTAAAATAAAGAAATTGTTAAAGTTGCACTCCTTGTACATTTATGTTTTTATGAATAAAAATTATTATTTCAATAATTAAAACTAATTATATTTAAGTTTAAACTTTCCTCAACCTTTCGGTTGCTTTTCAGCAGCCATGTTCACAGGCGATAATTATTTAATATTTAAATAGTTTCAACGATTTAAATAGCTCTAATAGCAGTTCTGTATACGAGAATTGTAATGGTTTAAAAAATATGTAAAAAAGTGTTTTAAAATATACAACGCAACAAATTCCGTATAAAGTAGTTTAATTTCAATTACTAGATTCTGTCCGGGGCTTCGCTTGTGTTAATATAGATTTTAACACTCAGTAAGGAAGTAAAGATTAAGCCGATGGTAAGATTCACATAATAATAAAAAAAATATTTAGCATTTTTCTTAATTCATCAGTATACGGTTCAGAAACTGGGCCAAACTCCCCCCCCCCCCCTCCACTAAAAGTTATATTGAGTCTTTGACAGTTATTTATTCCGTTCTAAAGTATTAGAATTTTCAGATCCGTTGTAGATAGTACAAATATTATTATACCTTAAAATTTTATATCTTATCGTAGTTTCGGTATTGCTGAATACTTGAAATCACTTCACGTTTTATCTGATTGTATGTATGTATGTCATATTTTATCTCTAAAACCATTTCTGTTGAAAAGTCTCTTCAATTTTATTAGTCGTCTTTCTATACTATTTGCCACTACTTAGAATTTCCTAACAGAAAACTTCATTATGTTATCTTTAAGAATCGAAGCTAAGAACGCAAGCTATCCAGCGTAAACGCAAACTTCTAAGTCAAAGTCAAAGTCAAAAATAATTTATTCACTTAGGTCACAAAGTAACACTTATGAACGTCAAATGGGTTAGTGAGTTTATTATATTTACTGAATTTACATTTATGTTAGTTGCAAGGTTCAGGCAAAAGGTTGAGCCTATGAGAAGATACCTGCAAGAAACTCAAGGCCACTCTTTTAAATCGCCATCAACTTATAATTTCAGTATTTTACAACTCATTTATGTACCAGGTGTTGCAGTCATTATGCCATATGTCACTGTCCATATAAAACTAAATTCTAAAATAAAGAAAAGTTGGTAATATTATGTAAAAAGCATTTGAGATTTGAAATCATATTTATCAGTACGTAGCCATTTGTAATAGACAGTAGTATGGCATGAGGACGCATACACTTACACTTTGTGACATGAAAAGGTAGTTCGTGACTAAATGAAGTTAAAACAAAATTTACGTTAATACTTATAAAGTTTGTTTAAAAGAAAAGAAAGATACTTTAACACCACCAAATAAACACGAAGTACCTTCACATAACTAATTTGACTTATATAATACATACATTGTTTGAATCCTGTATGAAACAAGCAACTAGTTCCATGAGTTTTTATCATTTAAGTAATCATTGATTGAATAATAGCCCTTCCGGATAAGCTGACTTTTAACAGCACTTTTAAATTTTAGTAAAGGTAAATTTATAATATTAATCGGTAGTTTATTAAAAAAGCGTATACTGAGTCCCGCAAATGAATTGTGAACTTTATGTAAACGATGATACGGACCTACCAACTTATGCTTATTTCTAGTGTTTAAGTTGTGAATATCACTATTCTTATTATATAAGTGAATATTATGTTTTATAAACATAATATTCGTAAATATATATATATTATATTTTATATATCTATTACTGGATCAAGTCCATATAAGTTTTATTCTTCAAGCACATTGCACATAATTAGTAAATATTTATAAAGAATGCCACGTACGTATGTACGTAAAGTGCCATACATAATCATCTTAACTAAAATTATAAAAGCGATTGCGAGTTTATTTGTTTGTATGGCTTTCACGCTTTAATTACTAGTCCGATTGACATGAAATTTCGCAAAAATGTTGTTTGGAGAACATAAAAGGACATACGATACCTTTCATCCAGAAAAATGGACTGTACCCGAGGGATAGCAATTTATTGACAACATCTAGATTAACGCGAGCGAAGGCGCAGGCAAAACCTAGTATGTTATAAAAATTAACAACATTCTGTATTTCGTGTATATGTTTACGCAATACAGGCTGCTATAAATCTTAACCTTTCTGGTCCGGACAGTCTACTACTCTACTTAGACCTAACCCAAAATACGCGTAATTCCCCTATTATATCTGCCCCGACGATCATAGTTATGATATAGTATTAATCTACTAAAGTTAGTCGGACTAATTGTGAATGTAAGGCGGTTCATTTGTATGGAAATTTACGTCTGTAAGCTAGGTAAGGCTAGGGATGTGACCTGTGCCACAATGGTAAGCGTGTGAAGTTAAGCTACCTTGCCTCGGTACATTTTTGGATGGTTGATCAGTAATTAAAAGTCGTACATCTTTATAACCCAGTAAGCACGTAGACTGTGTCGGGTAAGATATAAGATATATAAGTTGTGACATTAATCGCCTAGACGCCCGTCGAGCGCAAGCGCACGTCACTAGCCACAACCCGCGACCGGCACCGGAGTATATAAGCGGAGGACGGTGTCAAACGAGTCTCTTCCGGCTGGCTTCAATATCAAGATAAGTGTCCTTGCTTCTGAGGAACCACGGAGCAAGCCCTTTTTACGAACCACGCCCTGTCTACTGTTCGCGTAGGATTGTGAACCTATCTTGTGAATATTGTTAAATACATATAACTGACTTCTCATTACTAGTCAATTAAAAGTGTTAATTGTTGTTCTATCTTTAATCAATCTCTGCATAACCTCAAGACACTGCCACGCCTGAGGTCGCGGGTTCGATTCCCGCACAAGACAAATATTTATGTGCATGAACATGGATGTTTGTCTTGGTCTGGGTGTTTCTATATATAATATGTATGTATTTACAAAAAAAAAAGTATATATGTATCTTTATCCATTGTCTAGTACCCATAGTACAAGATCTGCTTAGTTTGGGCTAGATAGTGTTGTGTGTATGTGGTAGAATATTATTATTATTCTCTTTATTTAAATATTTTCAATACATTTTTCATTTTTAAATATACATATATCTATAAAAATACATATCATTTAAAAATATAAAATATATGGTACCCCACCGGCATCGGGAACAGGGTCCAAGCTGCCGGTGGTTAGGATTCCAGAGATAGGAACCTCCTCACAATGCGTGCTGTATCTAAAAGCACTGCCTTCTGCATCAAACCCTTGATCCAAGCACCCAACGCGAGCCTCTTTAGATGGTGATCGAGGCTCTTGGCTATTAGACCATTGACAGATATGACTATCGGCACAATGATTGCCGAATCAACGTCCCACATGTCGACAACCTCGCGAGCCAAATCGAGATATTTAATTTGCTTATCTTTTTCAGCTTTCGCGAGATTGCCGTCATGCGGAATGGTGACATCGATAATCAATGCGCGGCGCTCTGATCGATCTATCACCACAATGTCAGGTTTGTTGGCCACAACAGTCCTGTCTGTGATGATAGTTCGATCCCAGTACAACGTGACATGACCATTTTCGAGAACTGATTCAGCTACATACCTGTAGTACGGCACTTCAACATCTACAAGTTTGTATTTCAGAGCAAGTTGCTGGTGAATAATCCTGGCTACTTGGTTATGTCTGTGCAAGTACTCGCCGTTAGCAAGACGAGAACAACCGGAAACTATATGCCTGAGGGACTCACCAGGTAGGTGGCACGCCCGACAAATGTCAACCGTACCATCCCTCAAGATATATCTCCGGTAGTTATTCGTCTTGATAACTTCGTCCGCAATAGCACAGACAAACCCTTCGGTTTCCCCAAAGAGGTCACCGAAACGTAGCCAGTTCACGGAGGCTAACAGGTCTACATCAGCTCCATATAGAGCCTTGTAGAACCTACCGTGAAGCTCCTTGCTCTGCCATACATCCCTGCGATCGTTAGTGCTAAGTACTACAGGCTTGCGCCAGTTCTCTTTAGCCAAACTGAGCGGGGTGAGTCCGATGTCTACAGCAACTACATCCCGATGCATACCCACGTCTGCCTTAAGAAAGTATTCTCTGAGGTTGCATACCTCGCGGTTATGAAGGGCCTTGGCATTCAAAAAGCCTCGGCCTCCACATTTCCGCGGGATATACAATCTCATCACAGACGAACGTGGGTGATGCATACGGTATGCCGTCAAGAGTGTACGGACCCTCCGGTCCAGGGCATCCAGTTCAGTCTGAGTCCACTTAAGTATGCCAAAGGAGTACATGAGCACCGGCATGACCCAACCGTTACAAGCGCGCACCTTGTTGCCACCTGATAAAAGACTTTTTAAAACTTTTTTCAGGCGACCAAAGAAACGCTCCTGCAACGATTGCTTCATGTCAGCCTCATTGATACTTAACGCCTGTGACATACCCAAGTACTTGTAAGTATCGGTTACAAGAAGTGATCTTAGGTTAATGGAATCCGAAAGTTGTGTTCCTTCGGATTCCACTATCCTGCCTTGTTTTACATGGATGACAGCACATTTGTCCACACCAAAATCCATACTGATAGACTTACTAAAAGTTTCAGTTACTTTAAGTAAATCCATCAACTGTAATTTAGTGTGGGCAAACAACTTTAAGTCATCCATATATAACAAGTGGGATATCACTCCACCACCTCTATGTAACCTGTAACCTAGCCCTGAACCCTCTAGTAATGTACTAAGAGGATTCAATGCTAGGCAGAACCAAAGAGGACTCAGGCTGTCGCCCTGAAATATACCCCGCTCAATTTTTATCAATTCGCCATTCCCAGGGATCTGTCGACATCCTGGATAGCTAAGAACCGTTTTCCATTGCCCCATGCATGACTTCAAAAAGGTGCGCAGAGTTGCATTTACTTTATACAACTCTAACACCCTCAAAAGCCATGCATGGGGCACCGAATCATACGCTTTCTTATAATCTATCCAACATGCCGCCATATCCCTTTGTTTACGGCGAACCTGTTGGCTAATGGCCATATCAATGAGGAGGAGCTCCTTAGTACCACGAGCCCCCCTCTTACATCCATTCTGAGAAGCTGACATTATTGAATTTGTATCAATATGTTTAGATACCTTGGCTCTCAAAATAGATGTAAGAAGCTTATAGATCGATGGCAAACATGTTATCGGTCTATAATTGCCGGGCTCGTTGGTACTACCTGTTTTATGGAGTAGGTGGGTTATTCCCGTGGTCATAAAATCTGGTAACGATCCAGATTCTAGGGCAGATTGAAATTGAGCAGCCAAACAAGCATGTGAGCTACGCAGCCATTTCAGCCAGAAATTGTGCAGTCCGTCCGGTCCTGGTGATTTCCAATTTGATAAGGATCGGACCGCACTAATTACATCCTGGCTATCAATGACCACGTTTTCCATTTCTGGAATTAGCTCACTTGCTCGCTTGACCTCCCGCATCCATTCCCCCTCAGTGTGGCCGACGGGTACCGACCAGATGTTCCTCCAAAACGTATTTGTAGCATCAGCATCTGGTAGCCCCACATCGGCCACACATTGATCTGGTCGTTCCCAGGTTCTATAAACCCATCTTTGGTCACTTTGAAACGTGCGGTTGATGACATACCGGTGCACGCGTTTTTTGTATCTGCGCAGTCGATTTGCCCATGCATAGACTTTCTGCTTCAGGAAGTCAATGCGCTCTGTGGCCCGAGATACGTATTCATGAGGACTGACACCAGTCCCCAGAAAAGCCCGGCCCACATAGCGCATTACCCTGGGCCGTGTGTTCCCTGCCCTGAAGCAGATCAGCTTACCGATGAGTGTCCTTGCCTCAGCAATACGCCGTTCAATCCTGCACTGCCAGGCCGGGGTGACAGATGTTTGTCGTATAGCAGGGACATGTGTGGGTAACTTGATGCCCGCTATACGACTTGCCGCCACAGCAGCACAGTACAGGATCGAATGAGTATCGGCGAGATTCTCGCTATTATCTAAATAACTAGATAATAGCGAGTCCAGGACACTCACCAATGCTATATTTTTTCTATGCATAGGTAACCGAGGCAGACGAGGCCGAATCGTAAATTGCATGTACCGGTATTCCTGAATCGCACTTTCCAAAGCATCCTTTACCTCCTCCTTGTACTGAATACTTACATCATTTGTCATGTCATCCACCTCCATGCTGGCACTATTGCCCGTCCGCGTCGCACCAGGTGATAGTTGCGTAACTGCGGGTTGGATGCGAATGGCATGGCTCGTAGGCAAGTATTCTGAGCGTAGCCTATCAAGCACGGTATCATCCAACTGTCGACTGCGTTGGATAACCCGCACTTGATCCGATAATCGCTGTGCTGAAACGTTGACGCTTGGTTCAAAGGCCTGAAACAGAACAAGCATGCGGCTGCGATACGCAGTGAGGTTAGTTCCTCCCTCTGTAGCCCCAAAATATGCCCGCATGACGTTTTCATTAATGGATTGAGTCCATCGCATGCGGCGCACATCACCACCGGCAGCGGGGGCCCGGTTCGAGGTCGGTGGGCCTCGGGGTCCCAAGCGGGTCGGTGGCCGGCCTCTTCCCCGCCGACGTGCAGGTGACGGTGACGAAGGCGGAGAAAAATATTCGTCGCTCGAGCTCGACGCAACTGCAGCGGCCGGTGATTCTGATCGATGTACCGACGGCTGCGAGGCGGAGCTAAGCGACGAATCCGGAGGTGGTAGCGGTGCGGCTCTAGATCTGGCTCTTGTTAACATCTTGTATTTTAATAAACTTAAATTCAGTCTCTGTGAAAATTTTCATTTTTGACGTTGTCATATTATTTGTAATACTTAATACTGATGAATATTTGCTTTTATGCCTGTAATTTTTTATGTTTATTGTGAAAAGCGTCTTATTGTTTTAATATGATTTGAAAATAAATGGATTTATATCAAAAATAAAATTTAAACTGAAAATAAAATATTTTTCTCAAAAAATACATAGACGTTGCTTAGTGTTGCCAGATTATTATTATTATTATTATTATTAATAGGTTACAAGGTAAGACTGAAATCTATACTTATATAACACAGCTGACGATATTGTTTATTTTGTTTGAAAGTGCTAATCTCTGGACTTACGAGCCTGGTTTGAACATTTGAACATTTTTGGATTTGATAGTCCAATTCTTGAGGATAGTAATAGGCTAATAATTAACATCACCCTACAAACCACAGGCCTGAAGCAGTTATTATAAACAAGAGTAAAACCGCGTGGCAATCTAGTATTCTTATAAACTCCTAGTCACAAGTAGCGTGATTCACTATAGTAGGGCGAGCCAACTGTTATTTTTTATATAGCATACTAAATAGGCCCGGCCTAAATTAATATGCAATTAGTTATTCTTAACACTATTACTGTTATTATACATCTTTAGTTAGTCCACTTTAATATTGTAATTTGCTTACAAGCAGTTTTTTTGTTTCTGAGGCAAGCCTGGCTTTTTGGGCTACTGTTCAGTAAACTTAAAAGATATGTATCCTAACTATAAAGATAAAATCTTAAAAAAGATAATGTCATCGATCTATAAACGTCAAACTTTGTTATTCGGGTTTGCCCGACTAGTTATGAACAAAATTCTAATCATGAGCGTCGCGCTCTTTGCCTTAGCGCCGGCGTCAGATAATTTGTATAAACTTAGGACTATGTTAACACAACATTTTTTGGACTAGACTATAATCTCCATATCGCAGTTCAAACACATCGTCTGTCTCTAATTCACATAATACACAAATAGTCTCACACCTATATCCCCGAAGGGGTAGGCAGAGTTGTATTACACCCACATTTTACCAGCTATTGTTTAAGGTCCTACCTAATTGACGTAAGTCTATTGCGGCTTTACCAGGCAAAGTTCCAGGTTCCTACTGCTACTGAAAATGTCTTGATAAAAAACCCAGTAACACTTTATCCCACTCGAAAATTGAATCGGAGACAGTATTGCATAGCAGTCGCATACTGCAGGACCAAAGCAATCACAAATCCCAAAAGCATAGACTCAAAACAACTACGGATTACATTTTTATTCCGCATGTAATCGAACTGATCACAAGTACCGTAGCACTCAATCCAACACCACCAATCCCCGCGAATTAAAGGCTTAATACCAATCATGGTTTTGTTGTCCTTTAATTTCCCAATCTCGTTTATATAGTTGATCCTGTAACAATGGCTATTTCCTGTATAATCTGTTTTGCCCTTTATTTCAAAGAGGACAAGATTGACGGGTACCTTCATAGAACCAAACGTGCTGTGCGATCTTCACGTCAAGGGTTGTCAGAACCTTTGTAACAATGAAATAAAATGGATAAAATTTAAGATAAATATCTTTTTATATAACAATACTAGATTTTGCCCGTGGTTCCACTCACGTGAATGTAGGTTATGTCTATTTTCTACACTTCGGTAATTCAACTTTTTATCTGGATGAAAGATACCCCAAGAATGGACATATTTCCTGTATCCCTGACAATATGTATGGATAATTTCATGATGATCGGTCAAGTAGTATCTATAGGCGTGAAGGCGTAACAAACAAACGGACTCACATTCGCATTTATAACATTAGTTAGGATTTTGGCCGCAATTTCGTAAGCGGTATTTTAATGGTAAGTAAATAGGTACTAATGGTTTAAGTGGCCACTTCGCCACTGACACAGCGCCGAGTGTTGCGGGTTCGATCACCACACGAGACGAAATTTGTGTAATCTTCAAGTACTTGATTCGAGTCTGAGTGTTCCTTACAAATTTTTTTTTTTTTACCACATTCCCACGACACCATCTAGTCCAAACTAAGCAGAGCTTGTACTATGGGTACTAGATAATGGATAAACATACATATATACTTTATTTTTTTTGTGAATACATATGTACATATTGTATATAGAAACACCCAGACCAAGACAAACATCCATGTTCATGCACACAAATGTTTGACTTGTGCGGGAATCGAACCCGCGACCTCAGGCGTGGCAGTCGGTTACACTAACCACAACGCCACCGAGGCCGTCTGTTCCTCCATTGTTTGAATGTTTGTAATGCCTCCCGCAACACAGTAAAAATCGATGTCTGATTTTATGTCAACAGATTGTGTGTATAAGGCGCAACCCAGAAATGGTGTCTGGCTCTGGCGTGGTGTATATAGTATGTGGAGACGCTAGCGCCATAGCATGCTATTTCACATCGTTCAGGTATATTTTATTCGAAATATGAAAGGGATGGCGAATACCAGCGCCACGCCGGTGCCAGACGCCATTTCTGTGTGGCTTGTGCCTTATATTGACATAGTCGGTTCAAATCAAAATAAAAAGATCCTATCGTATGCAGAATATTCTGCTAGTCTGATTTCCACTTAACAATCAAAAGCAAAGGACACCGTTACTCTACTAACACCACACATCTTTCTACCTTTACCATTAAATCCCATGCCCTCCCATACATTTCAGTACAACGTTAAAATTCTTAGAATTCCAACCCTCTTGCTGTCAACCCTAGTTACAGGGGTGGCACTGAATCTTTTAACACGACCACGGACTTTGATTTGAATTTCAAATTGGGCTGTGACCATTAATCGTCAGAGCTGGGTACGGTCAATCGCGGGCTAAGGTACCGCGTGCATTGTCCATTGGGAATAACCAGTATTGAATATCTCGTTGATATACTATAGTTATAAGCTTATAGTTTGCTTGCTTTATAGTTTTTTGATTTTGGTCGATTTCTACTACCAAAAATTTGTATATTTTTTATAGGATACTAGTAATTGAATTACTGTGTGCCTGCTGTAAAGATATGCGAGGCAGTTCTGACTATTTTTTATATATTTTATATTTCGTTCTACGCTTCGGTCGGTACGGTCTAAAAGTCAATTTCTTTTATAAGTATTTATATTCAGTAAAGGTAATAATTAATAAAGGCAACGCACAATAGAAAAATCATAAAATAGAGAAAAGGAGGAGACAAAAATAAAAAAAAAATTAAGCAGAAAATATCGAAGCCCTATGTTATCAATCGAGTTCATATGAATTAATAAGCAAACAGATTTTATTTTGCTGCAGAATGATTTCCTTCTTCGTTAGCTTGGCTTTCAATTCATTTTAATTCCTTTTCCCATACGTTCTATGGTTGCAAATCTATGGTATTGCATGGGAACATAGGCTACGTTAGCCGCTTACCAAAAACGGGTTGTGTATAGGTTTGCCATCTAAACAGATATGATAATATCTGTATCAAAACATTGCTTTGCTTGACCTAAAGCAACGCCACACAAGAAGTGTTTTGTTTCTTATAATATACTTCTTATTATTATAAAAGGTATGAAGATATAAGCAAACCAACGCTTTCAGAAATATCTTTAGTTATTACTTACACTCATATCGTGAAGGTAATACCCAATAGGCTTCGTGGACTAGTAAAGTGATGCAAAATTCAAATGACTCAACAAAATATTAAAGTCGCACAATTATTTTTGTTCAAACTCTTATACAGACATATTGCAGAGGTGTATAACACCAACATTTTGCCAATATTTTTTTATGTTACCCGTAAGAGTAGCCGAGCCTTTCGTTGTTTATCAGACTCTGTGCTGCTTTTGAGAATACCATGTCAGAAAAACAGTATAACATCTGATGCCGAGCCGGGCAGCGTGTTATAGGAATCGAATACGAGACCTATTCTTGCGCCGGTAATAAAAATCTTCCCACATATAAACAAAAAGTCGCAATAACAAAGGGCACGACTTCTCGCAGGTGCGCGCTTCCTCTTCTGCATAAACCGTAGTTTACATAGTGTCAACTACTGTTTCCAATTAGACGACAACAAATAGAGTGCCTGGATTAAAGCTAGTACAGAATGGCGGCCATGCTTGATTAACTAGCGCTAAAAAGACTTAAAGTATAAGCAGTGCTTATCTTGAGGGTTTTATTTAGTTCTTACGAGTATGCATACAATCCTATTTGAGCCCATCGGTTTCATTTTCGATTAAGATTTCTGCTTCGTTCCAATTTCTCGTAGCGTGATGTTATATTATTTATGTTCCTTCTGAATAAAGTAGCTTTCAAAAAGCTATGGAATCATTAAAATCGGTTCATTAGTTTCAGATATATCAGATATAATCGATGACAATCAGGCAAGCAAATCTTTTCTCTTTACAATATCGTCACCGAGGCAATCTTAAAGAATCTTTAGAACGCACTTCATAGTTAAACTATACTCAATGGCGTAGTGGTTAGTGTAACCGACTGCCACGCCTGAGGTCGCGGGTTCGATTCCCGCACAAGTCAAACATTTGGTTGCATGAACATGGATGTTTGACTTGGTCTGGGTGTTTCTATGTATAATATGTATGGATTTACAAAAACAAAAAGTATATATGTATTTATATCCATTGTCTAGTAACCATAGTACAAGCTCTACTTAGTTTGGGCTAGATGGTGTTGTGTGTATGTGGTAGAATATTATTATTTTATTATTACTGGGACCAGAGAAAAGAGGTTTGACGAAAATCCAGTCAACATTTTCTATCTATCTTTTGCTTTGACTTTTAGAGTTAAATATACAAAATGTGTAATGCTTATACATAAGATGGACTAGACTTGTTTGAATTTAATTAAGATTTTTAATTTTATGTTAAAAATAAATTTGTATGCTATGCGATGTTGTTTTGTCTGGGTCACAGAATTTAATATGGAGGATGTGGCGCCTTCAAAAGACTGAGACTTCTATGTACACCAAGTTATGTGAGTGGTCATACGAACTCTTTATTATTAAATAACTCCTATATATTTCTGGTTAGCTACTGCCCGCGGCTTCGCTCGAGAATAATATTTTTTTTCTGGATGAAAGATTCTTGGCCCTTTTCGATACACCCGCCAACGTGAAACAGGTGGTATGTCATAAAAGCGTAACAAACTCACATTCGCGTTTATATTATTAGTTAGGATTAAATTCGTTGTGGGTATCAAGATTGTTTAAATTTTAAAGGCACCTGGGCGTTGGTAGTTTAATTCGTGCGTCGAGGGACTGAACAAACATTCAAACAACAGACACAAAGAACACCTTTTTTTTTTTTTTTTTTTTTACGTGGGGAAATGCGCCTGATGCATACCCTCTCGCCACAAGGGGAGGCGAGAGGGTTATGTCCGGCTCTCCCGTACTTCGGGCCTACGGACCAAAACCCCACGGTGTGCACGCTCGCTGCCTTGTATAGTGGATGGGCCGCTGGCAACAATTACTACCTCAGCGACCCATCCAGCAGTCTACAGCTCCTCGGCGACGCCCCGGCACTACATAGGGCGTCGGACCGACTCAATGGCTGGCGGACGGGAGATCCCCGTTCTCCCGCCCGCAGCCTTCATTATGGCGGCATAAGGCGCGCGTAAGCGCGCCTGCGCCGCCCGGTTGGCCGGCGACGGCTCAGATCCGCAAGGATACTTTCTTCACGGATCCGCTCCGCCGCCTCCTTCTGCGAGATGACGTCCTCGCAGAAGGACGCGACCGCTGCCCACTTCCTCTCGCTGTCGACCATGGCTTTGATCACGGCCGGCAGCGAGAGATCTTCACCCACTACCTCAATGAGTTCACGGCGCTGCACCGCCCAAGCAGGACATTGCTCGAGCGTGTGCTGCGCCGTGTCCTCCTCACAGTCGCAGTGGTGGCAGATGGGACTCGGTTCCCTCCTAGCGACCGTGTGCAGGTATTTGCCAAAGCAACCGTGCCCTGACAACACCTGCACTAGCCGGAAGGAAAGGGTCCCATGCTGCCGCCCTGCCCACCGCTCCAATACCGGCTGGAGGGCCCCAACGGTTCTGAAACCGGCCAGGGGCGCCTCCAGCCGCGCCTTCCACTTTAAAATCATGCCCTGGTGGGCTCGATTGCGCGCGCACTCAATAGCTGTCGGGAGGGGACGACAACCCGTCTCCTCCCGCACCGCCTCACTCACTGCAAACACTTCGGCGAGCACTTCAGCCTCTAAAAGACACAAAGAACACCTAGACCCAGAACCAATATATGGGTAGACGTGCACGTGACCATGGCTGCTGAAAAGCAACCGAAACGTCGGGAAAGTGTAAACTTTGTGTAAACAAATAGTTTTAATAATTTAATTAGCTTAAAATTAGTAAAGTTTAATAGTATAGTATAGTAGTGTAACAGTTTAAATTTATGTAATAGAGTGTTAAATAAACAACGTGATAAAATCCGTATATAGTAGTTTAATTTCAATGAATAACATTCGCGTAAACGGAAGACAATATTAGATAATATAGCTTTTTAATGCTGAAATATTTATTTTAAAATGGGGGTTTTAAATCAATCGTTACAAGCAAACAAAAAATAAAAAAATCTTAATTGTATTATTAATGTAGATTATCTATATATTAATACGTACGGGGTTATAAAGTACTAATACCAATAGATTATAATGAATTATATGTATTATATATGTTGAAAACTTTATGCTAATTAACTACTAACTTAATTCATGTTAAGAAAGCAATCTATAAATTAATACGTGAAGCAAAAACTTTGTACCTCTTTTTACAAAAATTGCGCGGATGGAGGAGTATGAAATTTGACACAGTTAAAGTTTATATGGAGAAGGAGGGACGAATCCTAATATTTTTATAAAATATGCATTAGAAATACATTAAATTAATGAAAAAACACTACACGCACACTACCATGCATTTGACACAAGCAGTCGAATCGCGTTCGTAGTATTTCGGCATCGTTCGGCTGGTGTCGTAGAATTCTTCGTAACTATGGTTACATATGTATGTGGAGTAGGTGACTAAATGAAATGTGATTACAAGGGTATAGTTATAGACAATTAAACCTTAATAACGATCAAACTTTAAATTTAAATTAATTATTGTCGAATTTCGACCACTTGTACTAATTAATCTGTCATCATGTCATATTGTTAGTTGAGATATAAATCATGATAACACTTAAGTCTACTTGTAAACACACTAATTATAATTTGATACTTATTAGTGCTTACACTATTGTGTTCATTAAACTAATTAGACCTATGAGCTGTTACATAGTAAGGTACTGCAGTTGGCACCATTTAGTTTGCAGCAGTTGTAGTAATAAAGTTGAGTGGAATGACAGAGACTAGGCATTACTTCCCTCAAACTCTAGGAACTACTAACTAAAATAGTGTATACAGACTGCACGAATGGATCAGTGATTACGTAGTCACCACACTGTTATGGCAGTCACTCGAGTTCCTTACTCCCGTAGAAAATGTGTGCAAATCAAGAAATAGTTGTTCCGAGTCTGGGTGCTCTTTTCTGATTTTATATTCATATGTTCGTAAATTGCCGCACGCTATAGGCTTTATTAACCTCCGAGTCTTCTTCGAAGAGTTTAATGAAAACACTATGTGGGTCTGTGTGTCTGTCTGTTAGTGACAGGCATAACTCCGGAACCACTGGATTGATTGACTTGTAACTTTGTTTGCAGACACCTTGGGGTCATACCTTGGTCTAGCTCGAATATGGGTTCTGTGGGTCAAAAGACCCCGGAGATATAGGGATCACAAGTTCACATGTATTTTAAATGCTTTTACATTTACGACCTTGTAACTTGGTTTACAGACACCTTGGGTGTCACACTCAGTCGAGTTTGTATATGGGCCCTATGGGTTAAAAGGCCCCCGAGATATAGAGGTCATTTCTTTTCATTACTTTTAAATTTAAGGTCAAGAGGTTGAATCCTGGGTTTCTACACCCATCTCGTTTAAAATGCATGCTTTATAAAAGAAACAATTTTACGAAAGAAAAACAAGATATATTACCGCGTGTTGTGTTTTGCCGCTGAAGAGCTTTTTTGCAGCTTTTAACAAAGCAGAAGCCAAAGAATTTTCACTCCTAAGTTTATAAATAAAAATACAGCACGATACTCACTCCCAAGCTTTGCAAAATACTAGTTTCTACCAGCAACTTCGCCCGCATATATCCTGCAGAAACGCATACTGGGATAGAAAAAATATGTATGTTAAACTTGTTTTATCTACATGCTAAGTTTTATTGAAATCCGTTTAACGGTTTACGCGTGAATGATTAATAAACATCTAACAACTGCAAATACATTTATAATATTAATACCCTTAGTAATTATTTTACCTAATTGTAGTCTTCAGATGTCTAATAACTAAAGAAGCGTTAAATGCATGTACTGGAGTTGGCGAGCTTATCAAAATTTAATTCTAGAGCAGAATTAGTTGCTCGTTGCTAGAGCAGGAATAATTTTTGGCTGAACGGATGGCATAGCGGGAAAGCGATTGCCTCGCCGCTGCCCCCTGCTAACTGCTGCGGTTTTGAATTAAACACGGGACAATTATTTGTGTAATCTACACAGTTATAGACCTAAACTACGGATAATCAAATGATTCTCCGTAGTCTAGGACTATACTTTAATAATATGTTTATAAAGTACATTGCAACATAGAGAGTAATATGCAGGATGATTCGTTCGCGTAGGTTAGTAGGTAACTATTTTGTGGATGAAATATCTGCAATTCAGAAGTGCAGAAAAGAATATAGGATACTTTATGTCATTTCTGCACATCTAGCAACGTGTATACAAAATTCAAACTTAGTAAAATTTTTAATAAAATTTACACTCTTTTTATTTTCAATATAATAAACGTGTTGCCACTAAAGCCAGATCCATGTCTAAAACCCTTCAGAATCTCATATTGGTCTGGAATGCTGCGAAATTTTTCTGTTAAACCTGACGTCACTCGAGCGCTGGGTAACCAGGCGTACTAACAATGCTTGAGGTAGACGCTTGAAATTCATGCGCTGCCATTTTAAAAATGTAAGTCGTAAAGCTGACTGTGAAATTTTCATGTGGTGGATCCGAATGGTTTAGGGAAAAACATATTTGTTTTGAAGGACGTTTAGGATTTGTATTTTGGATTTGAAAAGTGTATGTGAGTACTTTGCATGAGGTTCTTGACGTGCATAGTGTTACTGGCTTTTACTGTCAACAGGCAATTTCTAGGATATTTTGAGATTGTGTCTGGTGGGTGCCATTAGTTAACCCCTATTAGATGGGATTGAAATGACAGCTGGCGAAATATTTGTGTAATATACCTTTATCTATACTTTCGAGGATTTAAGCATGAGACTATGGAAAAGAAGAAAGTTACAACTTCTGCCGTCACTTATTTAGAATATGCTTATATTTTTTATAACTGTATATAGTCATCGAGGTTTAACTAAATCTGATTTTGGGACTCCAAAATCACTTACTGGTATCTGGTTGGGAGGACATTTTGCGCCGACCTAAATTTAATTGACATCTAATTATATAAATCTCTTACTCTAAGACAGTATTAGAAACTTTTACCTACGCACATCAAAATCTCATCGCCATTGAATAAGTGGTATAGGAACACACACATTTAGAAAACAGACATTCATTTATTCATATAAACATTAAAGCATACTGTTACGTGCTGGGTTCGACGGATAAGAATACAAAACAATATTACCGACTAAAACACGTTTTATTCTAGCACACAATTAACTTTAATACACAACAAACACTATACTACACTTTTCCACTTTAACTGTTTCAAACTCCGTAGTATTTTTCGCTTCCGTTCGCTTCTATGAACACTTGACCGCTTACGATAGTAAACTGACTCGGCGGTGCGCGTGCGCTCTATTTATACGCGGGTAAAGCGCTTCTGGAGTTTTCCAGAAAACGTCACACACGGCACGCAACAGCGCGATGGTTCGAGAATGTGCCAGCGCTTTCTCCACTGAACTCGTACTGACAAATACGTAGTTCCGTAAGATGTCAATAGTTGCTGCTGTAATAAATTATTATTAGAAACCGCCGACTCTTCCCCACAGTGCCGACAGAGGGCATTAGCCGTAACAATACTTTAGATCGTCCAAAATTAAACTAGCCAAAAATCTTTCTAACTGGTTCCCAAGTTTTCACTTTAGCACTAATTCGTAACGAAAAATAGTTCAGTATGCTCTCCCTGTTTAATTTGTTATCTGTTAAACAAAGCTTTATCTAAAAAACAATTTCATATTTGAAATATGGCTGGTATGTACATTTCAAACTATGATCCAACATTTGGAAAGTTGCCAAAATAGATAAGATATATAGACGAAAAAAGAATACAACACTGAAAAGCATTCTTGATGGTATGCAAAAGTCTGCCCGAAGGCTTAGGCAGAGATGTAATATGTTCACTGGCATTCGCCAGCTATGATTTTAAGCCCTGCGTAATAAGGGGGCCTTTCGCAGTCTATCGGGCACATAGGTACACTCCGTGCTATTACTAGGAATTCGCGACGCAAAAGACTGTTATCACTTTTCTCGCCTGGAAACCAAGCCCGAGATTTTATGCTTAGTGGCGTATATACTGAATTTTTAGTAGCAACACGGAATTTATAAAAATAGAAATAACTGGCGAACTATGGGTATAATATACGTCTAAGCATTCGGGGCAGTAGAGTAAGCATAAGCAAAGTAACAATTCACGATTTCTAGAGAGAGATTATAGGTATGTATATATATCCAAACTTGCTTTATGTCAGTCTATTCTGTCATATTGCATCTCTATATGGGGCGGAGCTCCTAAGTCACACTTATTGCCCTTAGAACGTGCACAAAAAGCTGTACCTAAAGTAATGATGTGTAAAACCTATAGGTCAACAAGTCAACTTTTTAGTGACTGCCAGCTGCTTTCTGTGAGACAGCTCTTTGTGCTCGAAATAATATGTAAAAAACACAATAGCCTAAAATATGACAACAATAGACCAAGAAAACGTCGCACGTATAAGGTATGTCAAACACAGGTGTTTAGGAGTACTCTTGCAACCCAGCACTTTAGGGTACTTGGATGTCACCTCTATAATAATGACCCACAGCTGTCATCTATCGAGAGCCCTCGTACCTATACCACAAGTTCAATCTTAGCTTGGGTACCAGTGTTTATCAAGTGGACTGTAAAAATTATTTGTATACTTTTTATGTGTTCAAATGACTGTATCTTTTTATGCCAATAAACGTTATTATTATTATTAAAGTCCTCGCCAAATTTTAACAGATCTTGTCCAGACTTTGTCCAGTTTGTAATATCAGTTAATTGAGTTTTCAGTTTCGTAACAAAGTTTCTCGATAAAATATTACTAAAGAAGTAATACACTTGCCATCGCATTTCTAATATTATTAAAGTAATAACATCACTCTGAATACAACTAAAAAGAAATAAAATCCTGAAGTAATATAGATTACGAATTTCGCTCGCTACGAACGTCTATGGCTACAGGCTACGCGGCTACGATTCACGTAGAACCACTACGAATTCACACTTCGCTTCGCATGAAAATATCTCCGGCGAAATACATTGCACTTTTTTATTACGATTCTGAGAATTTGTAAGAAAATATATTAAGTTTCTATTTATTATATGTACGTTCTCTTTGAGCGCAATGATTTATTCACAAATAGGTTTCTTTAGAACAGTGTAACGGATTTTATTATTTCCATTGCGGAAGAATCTATCTTATTTTCAATGCTTTTTTTATTTAGACATGCAAAGATAGAAAGCATTTAGTTTTAAATTCTAAGTTTTGTATGTGTTTCGGCAGCTGAGGGCGGTCCGTTGGTCTGTCGTTGTGATTTGTTTGTGGATTTCGTTTAGTAGTACGTGGAGGAGTAGACGTAATAAATTTCTTTATTTTTCTCTGACAATACCTGTTTATTTGATAATAAATATAATGGGTTCTCAAATGGAATGTTTTATGCGAGTGAGTATTGGCTCGGAGTCTACGAAGCGAAGTTAGTCCCATTCCCGTTCGAACAAGATGCGGTGATTGGCTATCATTATACTTCACATCGGTGTCACTGCGACGTTCCGTATGTGCGCATGCGCGGTAACAATATGTAATGATGAAAACTAAAAACAGTGCTATATTTTAAACGGTAAGATGTTGATATAATGTAGACTTCAACTTATACAAATTTTAGAATTTGAAATTATATTATCTTTGGTTTGTTTTGAATACTTCGCAGTATCCACAGTTACTTTAATTTCAAATATCAGCAAACATATAACTCAACAAAACAAATAACTTATTACTTGACTTATGGGCGTCAATTTGTTTACGATCGATCACGACTGATGATTCACTTTTACGTCAATAGTAATAATAATATAATAATAAAATTTATTCGGCTAAAAGGAGTACAATGGTGGACTTAAATCAAATTTAATTTAAATCTTAATATCTAACTTAATGCCTTAAGAAATTAGTTTACAATTAAAATAATAGTCATAGTTATGGCAAGAAAGGGATACTTTAATACCTTTACATTATTATAAGCTATTTGTCTGAACTAGCTTAGACCTGTGTTTCAGGCGATCACTTGACTATCTATTTTAAAAGTGGACATTTATTTAAGTAAATTTTTGGAACATTAATATATATTCTACCACATACACATATGACTAAATAATATCTATAAACTTAAGCTAAAACTGCCTGTACACATACAAGCAATTGTGTTATACAATAAAATGCTTAGGTACCTAAAGTATAATATATAATAATAATAAGTATAATAATGTATATTTTAATATTTGTAACAAATTCTCTGTGTCTGCATAATTGTGTTTACCTAAATATTCCATTACCATAACATTACAATTTTTATTACTGACGCTACTTAGCAACTTATTATACAAAAATGGACCCAAGAATATATTAAATCCGTTAACATATGCATGCCTAGTTTGAAATTTGTTACAAACCAGAGTATTTCTTTTTCTTACCTGAAGATATAAGGATAAAAGGAAGTTCGGTGTGCTGTTTCAGTATTGTGTGCGGAATAAATAATTGTCGGATAGTTAGTACCTTACATGTTGTGTAAAGCTGATGTAACCTTTAAAATTGCTCTTTGAGCACGTTCTAGAGGGAGAAAATTGACTTTGCAGCTCTACCCCAGGAAGTAATGCAGTATGTTAGTATGGATTGACACAAAGCTAAATATACCTGTTTTATTAATGTGTGCGTGTGCGTGTGCGTGTGCGTGTGCGTGTGCGTGTGCGTGTGCGTGTGCGTGTGCGTGTGCGTGTGCGTGTACGTGTGCGTGTGCGTGTGCGTGTGCGTGTGCGTGTGCGTGTGCGTGCTACTATTAGTAGTAAAACATGAGCGGACACAACAGTAGCATTCACTATCGCTACGCCACCGATGTAATCCCAAACTTTCACATTTATAACACTAATTACAAGTAGGATTTATTACAAAACTCTAAGGCGTACATATTATCAATTTATTCAGAATAGAATGATAATTAATTTCTCTGTATTGCAAGGAATCCCAATATCCCGAAACGAGTCAAAATACCGAACGGATTATAAACTAAAACTTTGTTTTAATTGAATAAAATACATAGGTATATTAATTACTCTGTGGTAGAGAGTTTTGTAATATTGTCGATGGCTGGGTACATAGTCATTAAAATAGTTTTAATGGCAGCCATGTTACCTAACACCATAACATTATAGGGAGTATTGATTGGGGAAATTTGCTAACGAAGATCATCTGATATGAAGAGGGAGTGCCTTTTCGTTTATTAGGCTTGTAGATAGTGAACAATTTATAGCAGTTCTATGTACTTGCTGTAGAAAACTAAAAAACTGGAGAAGTGCAAGTCGGACTTGCCCACCGAGGGTTGCGTGCAAATTTGTAGGAATATATTTTCTTAAAATTTGTCCTTACATAAAGACCCTGTTTTTTATGATTTAATTACAGATGTATAGTTTTCAGATTTTTCCCTATACTTGTAATATAAGACAGTACTACTTACCAAATTTCTTAGTTCTAGGTCAAAGGAAAATACCCTATAAATTTTGATGCCCTTGAGTGTCGAAATATACGTTTTTTGCGGCATAAACGCGTATCTTTTTTTTACGAAAACTTAGAAGTTTGATTTTTCACATCTTCCAGAGACTGTAGACCTGAGTTATGACCTGTTTTAATTTTAGCTCGATACTACACTCTCACTACATACTCACTCGACTCGGGGACGCGTGGAGAGGCCACGCGTCCCCGAGATAAAGGGTCTTGACAGACGGACGGACGGATGGACGGACGGACACCAAAGTTATCCTATAAGGGTTCCGTTTTTTTCTTTTGAAGTACGGAACCCTAAAAACGTACGGACAGCGACATAAATAAGTAAACATTAAGCAAATAATATGTAACAGTATTTTATACACTACGGTTACAAGCACCACTCATATCATTGTAATACGGTGGTGTTGTAGTACTTATAATAATTTAGTGTCTTTTTCAAGCATTGAGGGCAAACAATAAGATATAATCAAAATAAAATATAATAGTGAATATCTTAGAATGATTCATAAATGAGAATTAGTTATAAGATTATATTTATGTCGGTATCGTGAAGAAATTAATTAGTAATATCAAAGGAGATAAAAATGTTGATAATAGTATAATTAACATCTATTAATGTAAGTGATACTAATTTATATTTTCAAATTAGTTTTCTCAGCTAGAAATTCAGCAAATATGTAAAAATACGATTCTGTGTAGATATTTGTAAGTTTGTTTCTTTTAAATAAAGCTTAAACCGATGAACGAATTAAGGTGAAACTTGGCACAAAAAGACTATATTTTTTACATTGAATACTATTAATCTCGTCTATCCAGGCCAAGCGTGTGCAAAAACTAGTTGACCATAATCAAAGAGGTTTTTAATCTTTGTCCAGGCTTTTAGATCTACTTAACCCGATAATAACCATAACATATGACCTACCTTAAGAAAATTCTATAGTAATTTAATAGTACCTATCAACTTACCTCGAAAAATGAACCATGTAATTTGTCACTTTATCTGTTATACCTAACTTTATTATGGCTGTCAATCGCAGACAAGTTAAGCCACGTTAACCAAAAGGTTACATTAGCTATAGAAACCTTATATGATCGACATGACCTTTGTTCTGAGATCAAAACTACCACTTTTCAAACAAGATCGTAAAGTAAAGATGACATGACGAAAGTTTTTAAATACGGTAGGCGGTATACAGATTCTGAGAGACGCGACGTTTAGAAATATAACTATTCACATTGCGCGATGGATGGAAATATGCTTTTGTGTTTTGCGATTATGAACCTTCATTTTTGTGAGTGAAGGTATGTTTTGTATTGTAGTTGAGGTTTATATGTGACAATGTAGACACAGACGTGTTATTCTGTTTTATATGTTTAGTTTCGAATCTATCGGAGGCCCTTGATCATAATCACAATGTCCTAGCGTAACACAAGAGCTTCGATTACATTCTTAACTATCGGACAAACCCGTATACTTCGTGATGTTAAGATAACCTTAACATGTAAAATCAAACAACACGTATTAGTTTTCATTGTCTATAAAACTCAGCTTCAATTCTAAATATATCTTAACTTAAAGAAATTAAGATTTATAATCGCCTGTATCCAAGAAGGAGTAGGCAGTATTGTAATTAATCCACATCGAAAGTTATTTTCTCCTACGTAATGGAAACTGGACCTGTTGCTGTCTACCGAGCTTTATAAGAGTCTCTGTGCTACGTGCTACTGCTGAGATTATTTAGCTGACGCTGCTTGATCCTATAATTGAATCCAGGATAAAGGTCACAAATACTTTGGCTTTTGGATATTTGGATTGGTACAGTTTAAAGATGACATGCACTTACTAAAACGCAAGAACATTATGCCACACGAACATTTAAACCGCTACTACATTATCAGCAGTATTCACACTTATCACTGTACTTTCAAGACAGATTTGGCAAAACAAAAACCAAAAGAAATTCGTAGAGAGAATTACATACCATAAACATAGATGTGTGTAAACTCCATTGGAATCCGTCAGTGACGTGTCCCAGTAACGTAAAGGACTATCGGCCGCATCGCTCTGCACGATTGATGACGTCATTTGTCCGATCCGTCGCACGTAATATAGTTTGAGTTATCGACACCCAAACGTATATTGACTTGGAGAAAGAAAAGGCTTTTTGTAATGTTAAATTCGTTTTTACGTTTGGCAAACTGTTTGCGGTGAAAGTTTAGTTATTTACGATTTGAAATGTCGTGTTATTTTTGTTATGAGTTTTAGCAAATTTGAGGCTTTTTTATTCCTATTTACGCTGAGCTGCGTCCAGTTATAAAGATTACTAATGGTATCGAGCGTTTAACCCATAAACGAGCAATTGATTGATGCGTAATCCACAAATTGTTGTAACCAACATATCGTTTCTGCTTAGTTATATGTTGATTTATTTATATGTTTATTAATTGTAATTTAACATATTAATTATTTTTGGCATGCCAGACATAATTTATTTTTATCATGTCGATGGCAACAGTCTTTAAATGATTTTAGGCCAGTGCTCGGCAACTGAAAACCTATTATGTCTGGCCGCTGGGGCATCGTACTTGCGGTCGTGGGTTCAATCCCCACTAATTTCAGTATCCACGTTTACCCCACATAATATATGTGTAGGGGTGCAGCTACACACGATATGCTACACGATATCGTACATATGCATTTAGCTTAGCAGGAGAGATTCACAAGATTCATAGTTTGTTACCCAAATTGCAATATATTGGAAGATATGTTACTGCGTATTAATTCAAGTTAGGGCCGAATTAAGACTATAATGTCAATTTGAGCGACTGAGCCACAAATATTTTGCTTACCGAGTGCCCAGCCTTAGATAGCCGACGCTATATTTTTTGTTGGATCAAATATATTGGAGGTTGGCGTATGTTGTGTACAGTATATTTTATTGGTGACAGTTTTTTTATTTATCATTGTGTAGTCGCGGGTTCAAATCGCTACTATATATTTTAATAGGGACTGTTGAGTTGACAGGAACATTTTTGATCTAGAGTTTTTCATATGTCAGCTGAAAAATATACATTTTTATTACTAAAATTTTGTAAATATATTATGAGATTGAAGCTTTTAGGTTCACGAAGGTTGTATAAAATATTATTTTATTTATATTCCCGCCCGATACGCGACTTCAAACGCGTTTTTTTTGGTAAGGTAGTCTGTCGTTACGATTAATTTAATCTCTACACCACGTCGAAATTTAATCAGTAATTTCGCCTTGAAAAGCGTACGTTTACAATTATATTATTAGCATTGATAAGTATTTACATGGTCTCATTAATCCTGTGGTATGAATTTTGCACTTATACTTTACGCTGATCATGACATCTTAGGTTCGATTTTTAGATCAAGCCTAGAGTCATTTTCGGATTTTCTACCAGAAAAATTTTAGAACTTGCTAGGAAACAGAAAAGTCTCCGTATTGCTACTGATAGCAGCACGGCGTTTAGTATTATGCCCGGTAGGTTGCTGTAGCCCTTAAATACCAAAACGTGGATATATAATACACCTTGGCCTACTCTTTCGAAGATCCAGGTATATGTTCTTGTGTGTATGTATAAGTCGAAACGAACTGTGTTTTTTTCATTGTTATAGGAGGTAAACGAGCAGATGGATCGCCTGATTGTAAGCGATTACCCCACGCCGCAATACCAAAATACTTTTAAAACCACAAAAAAATCTATTAGCATATATTTTTTTTAAACCTATTTATCCGTATAACCGATATTATTTCATATATTAGCGAATTTTAAGTCCATCTCAATAATAAATTGTGTAGCGTTGACTACAAAGGTCCAAAGTTAACTAAAGGACAATTATTATCTAAAGTAAAAAGAGTTCTCAGTAATGCCGAGGTTCAAATGAGAGCGGGTTTAAATACGCCTTAATCGATATCAAAGCACAACGCCAACCATTTTTTTTTATACAACTAGTGTGGCAAACAAGCATTCGGCCCACCTGATGGTAAGTGGTCCCCGTAGCCTATGGACGCCTGCAACACCAAAGGCATCACTTGCACTTTAACTTTTTCCTTAAGGAAGGAAGAAGAGAAATTGGAAGTGGGAAGGAGAAGGAACGGGCAGGGGGAAAGAGAGTAATTGTGACTCCGACACTCTCACTCACCAAACGGAACACAACAGTAGGAATACATACTGCTATTTCACATTGATATGCATAATTGCAACGAGAAGGTGCTGATGACGCAAAGCATCAACGATACGCGACGGAGCTGAGTGGACGCATTTTTTTCTTGTGATTGTTTTGCCGACGTTACTTTAAAAAAAAAATTGGAGCTGTAGGAAATGAAATTGATAAATGTGGCTTTATTAATTATATAAAAATCCTTGTAGCTCCTGGTAATGAATGTATGGCAATATGAACATTACTTTGGAGAAAAATAGATTTGGAGTGCACGGGAATAAGCCGTAAAGACTAGGCAATGACAAAATATTATATTTCTTAAAATAGGGCATACAGCTATCTGTCGATTTTTTTTTCTGACTGAAAATTTCGGCACCCCTGCCCGACCCCGTAATCGAACCTGAGTCTTCATTCACAGCAGTCGCATTCACTACCGCTGCGCCATCGAAGCTATCAGTGTATGAGTTATCACACTGTAACTGCATTTTTTCGGTAAATAATAATCTTGAACATTATATTTTCCTTGACTCTAGCATTGGCTACGCACATACGACATCTCTGGTATTCTTAGTCTGCAATATGATTGTTTAACAACATTTTTTTTTAATCTTTTTTGTTTTATATGGGTTTTTGTCCACATGGACATGCCAACTCATTGTACCTTATAAAATAACTAACACAAAAATAAAATAGGACAATTTATACAGCTAAAATTATTGATATATAAGAGTAGCCAAAGTACACAGATTTTTTGCTACATAAGTCTTTGGATACGGTAGGATGTTTGCCAACTTTGTTACTTACAAATAAATGAGAACATTTTTTTCCTATGGTACTATGGTAAATTAGCGATATTACATCGCTAAATATTTATTATAGTAGGAGATAAGCTTACAAGTATCTTCTTACAGATTGACCCTTTGCTGGAAAATCAAAATCAAAATATATTTATTCATTTAGGTCACAATGTATAACTTATAAACGTCAAGGTTACACTAACTATTATTATACTAATTATCATTTTCAGCAAAGCAAAGACGTAGAATCAACATAACAACTTACCTAAATGCAATTTCAATAACTTCACTAATTCATACTCTTTTACGTTTAAAATCGTTATTTCTGAAACCAAATAATTTTCTTTTTTTCATGAATAATGTGTTTGAATATTTACGAAATAAATAACCTGTTTCTATTTATTTACAGGTACGACGTAATCTTTATCTCAGTATAAACAGGAATCAAGAAATGTAAGTAATTAAATTAAAAGATTTTTAGAGGTCGTAGGCGATCTAATCTAATTAATATCAACTTAATATATAACTCTTCTCGTTCACCCCGTAGGTCCCGTGGTGTTTAATTTATTCTTGCTTGCTTGAGTGGTTCTGGGTTCGTTGCCCGAGTCAGACAAAATGTTATTAGGTTTTACTACTAAATAGCAAGACACGCTACGGCAATAGCATCACCACCTTTCCTTAATCTACAAATTATGTTTTGGTAATTTTAATACATAAGTATATATTTTTAAAGTCTATTGTATAAGGAAACCTCTGTATATATTTTTGGCAAATAAAAATCTTATCTTATGTTACCTATTAGGAACTCAGACACAGCTAGCAATACGTTGGATACGCTAGGATTGGCTTAGAAGGCGAAGTGTAGAAGCACTCCCTACTCATTAGCAGATTTGTGATAAAACAGGTGGAATACAGGAACATATTATAAACATACATATGTGTGCTTCTTGACGTAAGGAACAAATAGTTACCGCGCAGAAGAGGCCAAAAAGAGTATAGCGCTTATGCGGTATACGGTGAAAATCGTGTGTTCACCGTCTACCGACTAACAAAATTAATGTGAATTGTATCTGTATTTTTTTATTGTGAAGCATATCGCGGCTTATTTTGCTTATAAGTTTATAATAATTATCGTTTTCAAAATTAACTTTTCCTCTTGTATTCATTCTGTTGTTATATTTTCATTGCAATGTATAAGTGTGTTTTATTTGCGTAAACAATCAGTGAAACTGTGTAGTTAAAAGTGGTAACGAACATGTTATTTGTTAACCTTCAAAAATATTATGCTTTCTTATTTAAGTGACACTTTTTGTGTTCTAAATAAGTATTGAAGATATTATTAAACCGAAATTATTCAATTTTATTTACACCTTTTCTTCTTAACTTGCTATTCTGAATAGTGCTTCATATATAAAAACAATCATTTTAAGATAATATTATATTGATAGATTTGCTTACTAGTTGTAATGTCATTATAAATATTATAACGTTTCGTACCACTGCAGTGGCCTACTTTATCTCACCATCTCTTTCTGGATCTGCCGCGTTGCAGTTGCTTGCCATTTGAAGTTCACTAAGAGGTGCTGTTTAGTTATAGTATAGATTAAAAGCAGCAATAGTCGAGTGGGGGCGTGGCATTGAACTAACATGCAGAGGTCACGAGTTTGACACCAAGGCACGCTTCTGATAATTAAAGTTATGTGCTTATTAAATAGTTAATTATCACTAATTTTAATGGTGAAAGAAAACATCGGGAAAGCCTTCAAATGTTTGAAAGTTCTACATATTTTTTTCGAAGATAATATGTAAAGTCTGCCAACTGCTGAGTTAGCGGGATAGGCTTTGGCCGCTTCCCATATTAGAAGGGCCGTGTTCAGCAGTAAGACAGTTCATAAATACCCTATTTACTGTTCCTATTATTATTTACCTATAGATATAAAAATGTTACACAAAGGTTATGGTTACAATAACATGATAGTACGAGTATCATATTAAGTGCTTCATAATTTATTCATTTCATCAGCAACCGGTACGAAAAGTTACGTTTTCAATATGAATATTTTACAGAACTAATATTATTTATGCATTTAAAGTATGTGTAATACATACTATGTTTAAATTTACATTTGTTATTTATATGGAAATTAGTTTACTAATCTAGTAGCCGTGTTATTTTATTAAATTATTCATAACTTACTAGCCATAGATTCCTTAAATTCCAACGCCTCTGTGTTTTTGATTGGATCACTATTTCTCACGATTGCTATTATAAATTAGTTCATACATTTGTCATCCTAATCTTATTAAATATTTAAATATAATTTAATTCTAATGCCGATGATATATATGCATAATTCTTTTGTAGGTATAGCAATAATGTATTACATGCACATTTCGCCAACCATGGTTTTAGGTTATAGGAACCGAGAGAGGCCAATATAGCGTCTACCAGGTACAGTTTCAGACTCTGTGCTGCTTCCGAAAATTTCTTGTCAGCAAATTCCAATAACAATATGGCCGACATGAGTCGAATCGAACTCTGTGCCGCCGAGACACGATGTATTTTATGTTTAATATATATATAATACACCTATTCTTGTGTTTTGTAAACCATTTTGCAGTTACGGTCTCGAAAAAGTGATATTTTGAGAATATTTATCGTGCTTTGTTAGTCAATCACAGAATACACATTTATGATTCGTACTTAAGTCTGTATTTCCTGATGACTACAATTTTGGTGTCTTCATGTCGCGAGTAAATAGGTATCTTGGCAAGTGTGTTCCATCGTCGACTGCATCGTCTCTTAACATCAGGGGAGATCGTGGTCAAATGCAAGTGAATTAAATTTAAAAATAAATTATATATGTCGAAGAATCCCTAGCAGTGTTGTTTTTAAAAGTAGTAACGTCAGCAGCGCTGACGTAACATTCTTCCTCATACTGGTTATCCATGGTAATAGTGAAACTCAAGATAAGTTTTACTAATTAATTTATTGTACTCAGAGGTCCGAACAGTACGACGACTCGAGCAATACTGACTCATAATTCGTTCCGTCGCCTCTATTTATAACAATCGTGACTCATCTTCATGACAACAACAAGCGCACACGTGCAACCACCCAGCTGTCGTTTACGAGTTTTGCAAAACTCCTTATTTTATTACTTAAATCAAACTAAACGTTTAAAATAACAATAATTACGTAATTTTAACAATTCTTTATAATTAATTAGACAAATAATAAGTATTTGCGGCGATATATACATATGTGTAAGATAATACTAAACTTATTCCAATGCTGTCAAAACTTAAGGAGCTAACTCCCAAGTAGCTGATTTTGTACTACTTAAAGATCGTTGTCTGTTGCAACCAGCTTTACGTCTTGTCAGTTAACTAAAAGAAAGAAGTATAAAATATTCTAGCTACCTAAAATATAACTTAATTTTGTCATGTTACTCATTTTTTCAACAGCGTCAAAACAAACTGAATTACTTGGAAATTCTTGCTTACTAAACATAATGTCATTTCGTAATTTTATTGTCATCTTTTACCTTGTAAATGGTTTTTGGAATACACCATTTTTCTAAATAAGAGTGTACGGTATTAAAATGGCACCTGGTGCTTCTTTTTTCAAGAAAGTATATTCATAGCGATTATTTATATAAGCTTGAATATTCTAGAGTGGTATTTATGAAGTAGTTTTTTTATGATTCAAGATAAAATGTAAATTTAGATAAGGTGATACAATGAATAAAGGCAATCTTTGCTTATAAAATACAATCTATCGTCAAAAATGCAAAACTCTTATGCTAAGTTCGGCTACACGAATGGCGTAGCGGGCAAGCCATCGCCTTGCCGGTACCGCTGCGGTGAGTGTTACGGATTTGAATCACTCATAGCATATTTATATTTTTCAGATCCAAGCGAGTGACTGTTCTGAGTCAATGGTGTACTTGGAATCCGTTATGTATGTTTGTTAAGTTCTCCGCAATACAGGGCCTGATCCTCAGGAGAAGTCCTGTAAATTAAGTGTATTGCCCTTAGTGGATACCAGATAGCGGCCTATTTGACGGTACGTGCTGACCGCCATTCATGAACTTCGGCAATGTAAAATATATGTACATATATATACCTACATACCGCTATATATTTTAAATATAAAAATCTCCTTAAAACCGTTTAAAAGAATGGTAAGCGATACACAGAAAACACCGTGGCTTTAATTCCAGAGTCTACACTTAGGTGATAAACCACGTACAGATGTAAAAGATCACTGAATCTACAGAACTTTTGTGTATATGATTGGTTTTAGTCATTTATAAATAAATTATCATTTACAAATGTGTAAAACCAATTATATATCTCTTTTAAACTATTATACACCGAACTATTTATATAAGTATATCCGAGAAATAATTTCAAGGAAATATTCTCGGCAAAATGTTAGCAATGTCAATGTGTTATATTTAACTTAATTTATTAAATTGCTTAACTGTTATGTCTTTGTAGGATCAGGCAGTAGTGTATTATAAATACGTCAGCAATGATTATTTGCCATGTAAGGCAAAGGAGGCACCAGTCAGACAAAGTACGGTTTAAAAAAAATGCTTACATATTATCCCAATTACAATTTTTCTACAGTAGTTATAGAGTCTGGTATCTCATAGTTATCTGAAAAACATATTAAGAATACATCACCAAACTCAAGATGCAGTAATTATTATCAGTCTTATTTAAAAACCAATATCAAATATTTAGGATGTAACTAAGCTGCATCCTTGATATTTGAGATTAGCGATTGATCAGAAGAAAATCACTTATAACCATATACTTAACGTATAGGGCTCGTAGAATAATAGTTATGTAACATGGGCGGGCCGTAGATCAAAGGGTAATCATTGATCAAGTATGTAGGAGCTTTTCAGTTGAGATGCAGATAAGTATGATTAAACGATATTTTATAAGTAAGCCTGCATGTGGTGTGGTTTTCTAAATCATTTTGCTGTCTTATTTAAGCCATTGTAATAATATTACCTACGTGTATACTACAAAATGTAAATACCAGATGTTTATACCAAAACGGAAACTTAAACTCTTATAAGTTATTTTGGTTGCAAAGATATTAAGAAAACATTGCTTCATCTGCTAATTAATATAGGTACACAAAAAGTTAAGAATGTTTTTGTCTTGTCGTGGACTAGGTTTAATCTACATTTCTAATATTTATTAGTATTTTGACATAAACGAAAGCAATTCCGTAATTGCGAATCGACGGGTTTTGGTTCGATACCTGGACGGCTTAGAATGAGATAGGATTGCTTTCCCTACATATACGGCATGTGATTTGTATATTGCTTATGAGTCAGCTGGTAATCATCGCTCAAGAGTTACGGTCATGCCGAGGATAATTATGCATAAAAATACGTATTGCAATATGAATAATTCATAAGAAATAACCAATTTTCACTAGGAAGCTTTCGAGAGAATATTATTTATCAAAGTGAGTAGGCACTATTCTGATCTAAAGTCATTGAACTACTTCATACTACCAAAGGTCACACGACCTTGACATTCTCACGCAAGGTCAAGGTCACATGTCCTTGACCTTGAAATATTTTAGAATAATAATGAAATAAATTTCCTAAGTAAATCCACATAAAGTAACATGTTCACGATACAGGTGTTTAATATAAGTAGGCATTCACACAAGACAATTGTGTTGCGGTGACGTTGTTCTGTGAATTGTGTAGTGGGGTACATACAATGGGCTCTATTCTATTCCATTGTAATTCGTGGTAAACTAACTTTCAAGTATTTATGTCCTCTTTTAGGGGTACGTGTAATTAAGGTGAATAATGGTTAACACAGACATTTGACTGCACGGATACTTTGGTAAAGTGGTTGCCTCGCCAATACGCCGAGTGTTGTAGATTCGAACCTACACCCGACAAATACTTGTGTGGTCCACAAATATTTTTCTGTATCCAGGTATTTGTTTGTGTCTGATATATCTGAGGCTGGGTGATCTTTGTATCTGATATATCCGAGCACTAGTTTTCTTTGTGTCCGGTGTTTGAATATTTGTTAAGGTCTTCGCAACACTGGATTCAAACCATTTAAACAACTAATATGTAGGTAAAGGGAAAATAAAGGAAGCATGTGTGTTGCACATACAATGGCAAACATTCATCCGAACCGAATGTTTGGAATCGATTCAAATCGACAGTAATGGTCTCAGTTTACTATTCGATACACAAACTTTGAATGTCCGAGTAAATTGTTGATAGTTAAGTATAATTGCTATCGTTTAAAATAAGTATAGGTGATTGAAAATATATCAACAGGAAATAGTGTATTTATTTATAGATATATAGATCACTATCATACATCATATAGGCCCATTTTGATAGTAGATGTAAATATTTTTTATTAATAATAACATAATTGATATGCTTTACAGTGATTTGTATTTTTATGCTGGTTCTAATCGCTTAAATCTAAGATTTGTTTACGCTGATTACTTTTGAGGTCATACGGTCAACTTTTAATAATAAATTATTTTTGTTGTATGACATTTGTAAATGGGCCTGATTTACCTACTATTAATATTGCTTGTGTTCTTGAATTCGAATAAAAATATTCTTTTATGTCACTAATTTTGAAATGTATAATAATTAGCATAAAATCAGTGTAATAAGTGTAACCTTTAATAATTAGGTATATCAAATCAATATACTTTTGTCGCAGGGGCGATGTTCTACCAAAAATTCACACTGCTTGAAAATATATTTAATATAGTTGTAATATTGAACTAAACAATACAATATTACTAGTCAACTAATATTGTACTGTGAATTTAGTTTTATAATATTTATGACATTTATAATATTGTCTTCTGTTTACGCGAATATCATTCATTGAAATTAAACTACTATATACGGATTTTATCGCGTTGTTTATTTATCACTGTATTACATAATTTTTAAACTGTTATACTACTACTACTATTGAATTTTACTAATTTATAAGCTAATAAAATTATTTAAACTATTAAAACTATTTATATTTAGGTTTACACTTTCCCCGACGTTTCGGTTGTTTTTCAGCAGCCATGGTCACGGGGAGACCATGGCTGCCGAAAAGCAACTGAAATTATTAAAATATAATAATTATGTAATACATTGATAAATAAACAACGCGATAAAATCCGTATATAGTAGTTCAATTTCAATTTATGACATCTAGTTTTAACAATTCATGTAGACATACAGGCAAAATGTATTTGTTGAAACTAGTTTCTCGGAGTAATCGATGCCATGAAATACAAGGTATCGTTAGGATCCTGTCTTCGACAATGTCAAAGATTTATTTATGTATTGCATTGTTTTCTTAACGAACTTTTGTATTTACACAGTGCCATCAAATATGTGATATTATTTTTTAATGTATGTTTTATAAAATATTTAATTAAGAGCGTAATTGTGATGTTATTAATATCAAGCATTTAAATTTGAGTGATTAATTACATGAGGAAATATATTTTTGCATTTACGTGCTGTATAAAAATTAAGTTGTATAATAGAAAATTTATTAATCATTTCAAAACATTAAAACTTGCACGCAAAATACTTGCTAACCGTTTGAGTATGTTCCCGATGTTAGACTTGTGCCCAGCATTCATCATGTGCCCAAAAAATACTATATTTCGAAGATGCACGCATACAACACTGTTGCACTTGCGCAGGTGTGGGCCTACCTTTAGTTTAAATAGGGTTTTTTTTATTGCCTTTGGTGGCAGACGAGCATGTGGCCCACCTGATGGAAAGTGGTAACCACTGCTCATGGACTTCATGGTCAATGTCAGGACACAGCAAAGCCGCTGCCTACCGTGAAAGAAGAACTCTCTTTAATCCTCGTTTGAAGAAGGACATATCATAGCGTTCGGGAAACACCGAAGCAGGCAGTTCATTCCAGAGCTTACACGTACGTAGGAGAAATGATCGCTGAAAGCGCACTGTCTTGGATTTAAACGCTTCCAGGTGTTATGGATGAACCCAGCTTCGTTGTTGAGTGGTACGGTGATAGAAAGGGGCCGCTGGTTATGCTTATGGTCTAACACATGACGGCGTACGTGTCATAAGTAATTAAGTACCGCATGCATACACAGTTAGATGGTCTTGAGAGGCGTGTACGTGTTGACAACCACCATTTAAATTACCACATTGCGATGCAGCGAAACAAGCAGTGTATAGTTAACTTTGCTGCTAATAATGGTGTTATCCCTCCCTCCATTTTTCTATTCTTGGCTAGGTATTCCACAAAGTGGTTAGCCTTCTTTATTTTAATTATACGGATGGTTAAGCGGTTTAAGTTGTCGCCTCGCTACTGCCACTACGCCGTGTGTTGAGGGTTCGAATCCCACTCGGTACAAAAAATTATGTGAACCACAAATGGTTGTTCCGATTCTGGATGTTCATTGTGTCCTTTGTTTGTAAAGACCCCCGCGATACACGAATTATTCCTAGTGCGAGAGTTGTTTTAAAAGAAAGAATCTCTCCATTTCGCTCTATTTTTGACATCGAGATCGAAAAGCTTATATTCCATTACAGCAACAAAAATACCTAAATAATAAAGATACAAAATTTTGCGTTTCGTGTTAATATTGATTTATGAATAAATATCTATCTCTCGGGAATAGTACTTTGTTCTAGCTGAAAGGTACCCTATGTTCTTTTCTTATTTTATTTGATATCCACAAGAGATGATATAATAGTTTACTCCTACATCCAGCATACATATATGAGTAGTCTCAAGCCAATAACCCAAAAAGGTAGACGTAGTAGGTCCCACGTAATAGGGAGCGAGCCTATTGGCGCTGCTGAGAAATGCTTGATAGGAAATACCAATAACACTTAAAACAGGCCCAGGCATCGAACTCGAGTAAAAAGGACCTTATGCACAACTGACGCATTCACTACTACTATGTTACCAAGGTAGTATGTCCAGCAGAGGACTATATTACGTCGATTGATTCAATTTATAGATCACTGGCCATCTATAATACAAATTGTCAATAGCAATGTTAATATTGATTTTAAAGACTTGAATAAAACGATAAGCTATAGTCAATCGATAAGCTTTGACAGTTCGGTGATTAATCGGTAATTAGCAATTAATGACAAAGTGATTTTCATAAATGTTTCACAAAATAAATATTTAATTTTGTGTATTCATCTACAAAAGTAATGCTTTATTTTTTACTTATCATTCACGTCGTTGTTATTTTAATCACTTATTTTGTTAGGAATATGGCTACACAGAAGTGTATTACAGCCATTTCGCTAGCTATGTTTTAGGTCATTTGTCATAGGAGACAAGCCAAGTGACGGCGAAAAGCCGGCAACTAGACACATGCTACGATGCTTAAGATGAAGCTTTGGTTGTTGCGTTGCAGCGTTTATCGCAGCTCGAGCATCGTATGTATCATCGTGAGCGACGAAGACGCGGCAAACGTAGCGCGTTTGCTACGTGCGTTTTACGCGGCTTATGACGCATAAAAGAACCCAACACTTTACGAGCGAACTTTCGGCTTCCAACATATGTGTGTTGGAAACCGAGAGTTTGCTCGAAACTAAAGTAACTCTCAGGTGTTACAAATAGGCGTACGATTTATTAACATTAGTCGAAGCTTTGAGGGTTATTAGGTTCAAACGCCGGGACCTAATCCCGGAATTAGGCGAGAATATTCGGCTTAATTTATAAATGGATAAACGGGTATGCTGCCGTCGTGTAAATTAAGCTTTTGCTTTTGTTATAGTAGAGAAAAACAATGCTTTGTTGACGACGCAAGCGCGTTTTCTGTTTATGAGGTTGCTGATTTGATTTCTGGCAAGGTAAACATGTGGTATGAATAGCAGCGATAGTCCAGTGGGAAACTGTTGGACTGCTACGCAGAGGTCTCGAGTTCAAACCCAAAGCACATCTCTGACTTTTGGAAGTTATGTGCGTATTTATATAGTTAATTATAATTATCTCTTGCTTCAACGGTGAAGAAAAACATCACGAGGAAAACTGCATGTTTCAGACTTCCTCATAATGTTGTCGATAATATGTGAAATATGTATGTCTGTCGTCTAGGTTAGGACATGTCCTAATTCTTCTCACACTGAGCAGAGGCCCGTGCCCAACAGTAGGACTGTTTAATACAGGGCTGATATTATTATTACGTTGGGCGTAAACCAATATTATACGTTAGGCTTTTTCACCCTGTTGCGTTGGTCGAGTGACATAAATATGCGCTTGTGCTTATGTGCGATCATGCGGTCTCGGTAACGAGTTGTGCTAAGTATTATTGGAAGTTTTTGATATTCGTACCAATGGCGATGATTATAAATATAATTATTCATCTTAAATATGAGTAAACGTATTAGCATTACTTACTGCCTGCCTAATTAATTTAACGTCGAGTATACAATAATGATTGAAAGACAATAATGTAACTTTACAAAATATGAAATTTAATCAAATTATATGTTATTGCCTTTAAATCCTTTTTCTTTTCAAATTAAGCTTTTCTTCCTGTACTATATATATTGTAATTTAAAATAGTTAATTTCGATATACCTTATATTTTCGAATATACATGAAACACATTAAAACTAAAAATAATAATATAGAAAATAATCAAACATAAAAAAGTGCCATTCACTTACATTTCCATGTGAAAGCACTTGAAGTTATTCGTTATAAGTTGTAAACAACTTAAATAAAAAAGCAATCTAAGCACATATGATATACTTAAATCCCTTTGGACGTTTGCCCAAATTTACTTACACATTTGTGATTGTATCTCCAACGCTTATAAATGCAGCTATTCATCACCTCCTCAGAGAATCTTCATCTTTTGTAAATCTAATGTTGACCTGATTCCATAAAGACTTGTATCCATCCATCCTTGTAGTTACTTCAGACATTCATGACACCATTCCTGTACATGAAAAATAAATACAACGACAATGAATGATCTCGGCACACATTCTCTTGACGCCTTAAAAGAACGAGATTGAATATACAAAGGCCTCCTAACAAAGGTCATTCGTTATCTTTGCAAAGAATTCGCTGTCATTTAGACCCTTAAGGAACCTGTACTCATTGCAATTTCAGCCTTATCTTTTGTATTACAAAGTCTGTTCTTGTTTGGCAGGTAGATGTTGACACATCTCGTAACGATACTTCTGGTAGTCGATAAAGGAAGCGCTAGTAATGTATCGGTATTCGATTTATATGTATGTAACGTTTATAAAATAGGCTTCTTTACCTCCATGTTGGTTAACCTCTTTTGAGAGTAGACGTGATAGGTTATTTTACTATTTGTATAATCCCTTTCGTGATCTGTCATAGGATAAACTGTACATAGAATGATTTTAGCATGTTTTTGGAAGAAGCAGCTTCGTTATTTCATTTGGGTCAGGACGAGTCGTTGTTGATTGAAAAATACAAACTGGTTGATTGGCGTAGGGGGTAATGTTGTTTCAGGCAAATACTTTGGTAAAAGAAGATTAAGCGTTGACGGCTGATTGAAATTGATCACGAATTTCTTATACACCTCTATCAGTCATTCAAATATCACACAGAACTTAGATTAAAATATATGCACGGAATTATTTAACTAGCTATTCCACGGGTGCAGTACTTTTTCTAGATAAAAGGCATGCTGTCCTTTTCTGTTCCCCTCGCAACGTGTATACGATATTGCATGATGATCGGTCAAGTAGTTTAAGCGTGAAAGCGTAACAAACAAGCAAACAAATTCACATTCGCGTTTAAAATATTACATATGATAGAATATCATTATCCTTTTGGATAGCGCCAGATGATGACTTTAACAAATATAATATGCAGTTTTATTTGGATAGACTGGTATTTTAGTATGCATATAGCAGAATTAGGTTTTTGGCAACTGCACCAATGTAGTTGCCTATCGTCGCATTAGTTCTCGTTACTTTTATTAGAAGTCTAGTAAATAGTTAGTAGTAGAGCCAAGCTGGTTACAGCATAAATGGGCCGGCTCGACCGGGGAAGTACTACCCTCTCACAGAAAATCGACGTGAAATAGCAGTGTCTCACTGCTGTGTTTCGTTCAGTGAATGAGAGTGCCGGAGGCCTAAGCATGAGGTGACGATTCTCGCAGCTTACGAGGGACCTGCAGAGTATCCGTAGAGTCATTGTGTGGGTGGCGCGAGTCGACCCGGCGGCCAGGGAGAGCCGTAGAAACGGTGCTCTGCTGGCCACCCGCGGTATAGTCCAGAGGCCCAACCGAGTCTAACCAACTTGGTTGGCTGCCTCATCATGCCGCGCATAATCTCGAGGTGGCTCGTCGTGCCGGATGGTGACCGGAGGGTGGGTCCCGGCGACCACTTTCGGGAGGGTACGGGGGTCCTTCCGTCCGTCGGATCGGCTATCGCCATACCACACAGTAATATGACGAAACTTGCTCTGCGCCTTGCCCCACTTTGTTGCGAGAATAGCCGCCTCTTTTTTTTTTTTCACGCTTTCCCTTCCATTCACTCTATGGCAGTACGAACAAAGCATTGTCGTTTAACAGCAGCCAATCGCCGTAACCCCACCGCTGCTTCCTCTTCCGGTGTCGTGGAGTTCATTAACATCAGAGGACTCCACGCTAACCTTAATGCTGTCCATCACCACCTGGAGACGGCTCGGCCGGCAATGCTTTTTCTAACGGAGACACAAATACGCCGTCCTGCAGACACGACCTACCTGCAATATCCCGGCTACGTGCTAGAGGAGTGTTTCCTCGCGAAAGCCGGGGTATGCTTGTTTGTTAGGGCGGATATTTGTTGTCGCCGTCTACACTGCCTAGAGGACCCTTCCTTCTCTGTCCTTTGGGTACACGTAGATCACGGCTCTTTCAGCCAAATCTACATGTGCCTCTACCGATCCCATTCAGGAGACGCTGAGACAACTCGACTCTTTGATTACCTGAGTCAGGCGGCAGACGACGCGCAGGAGCAGTTTCCGAATGCTGAGTTGGTGTTCTTGGGAGATTTCAATGCCCACCATGAGACCTGGTTGGGTTCTCCCAAAACAGACCACGCGGGACGAATTGCCCATGCGTTCGCTCTCACGCATGACCTGTCTCAACTGGTACTCCAGCCCACCCGGATACCGGACATTGCAGGTCAGGCGCCCTCTATGCTCGATCTGCTGCTGACAAGTAACCCGAACCGGTACAGTGTGTCGATTAGTGCTCCTCTGGGCACCTCAGACCACTGTCTGGTTTGTGCCACAGCTGTTGTTGTTACGCCCCCACGACCCGAGGAGGCAAGACGACGACTGTGGCACTATTCGTCAGCAGACTGGGATGGAATGCGGGAGTACTTCGCATCCATCCCTTGGGCTCAACGCTGCTTTGAGAACAGGGATCCTTCAGAGAGCGCTACTGCTGTCGCTGGTGAAATCATCCTGGGTATGGAATATTATATTCCATACAGTGATGTCACGAGCGGTGGCAGGAAAAGGCCCTGGTTCGGTCGTGAATGCGCTGATGCTGTTGAACGCAAACAGACAGCGTACCGCGCTTGGACCAGGGCTCGCACTCTCTACGACTCTAACGTGGATCACCTGAAGGCAGCGTTCAACCAAGCCACAAAGGTCTGCAAGAGGGCATACTTAAGAGCGGATGCCCAGCGCGTCGCACGGTTCGGCCAGGAGCTCATGGCCCATCCTACGGGCAGTCGTAGCTATTGGCGCCTGGCCAAAGCCGTGCAGTCCAACTTCTGCCAGACCTCGCTGCCCCCTCTGAGATATCCGAATGGATCACTGGCTCATCGGCCGCAAGAGAAAGCAGATCTGCTTGCAAATCTCTTTGCGGCCAACTCCCGAATCGATGACTGCGGTTCGCAGCCGCCTAACATTGCCAACTGCGGCTACACCATGCCTGATATACGTATCAGGCAACGTGACGTTCGTGCGATACTGCAGTCTCTCGATGTTCGGAAAGCCAGTGGACCTGACGGCATCCCAGCTGTGGTCCTCAAAAAATGTGCAGCGGAGTTGTCTCCCACACTTACGCGCCTATACCGGACGTCTTACGCCGCAGGCATTGTGCCTGAGGCTTGGAAGGAGGCGAACGTTCAACCGATTCCCAAAAAGGGGGACCGTTCCGAGCCAGGCAACTATCGACCCATAGCTATCACCTCAGTGCTCTCCAAGGTGTTCGAGCGGACTATTAACACCCAAATTGTCCGCTACCTGGAGGATCACTCGTTGATCAATGATCGCCAATACGGCTTTCGGGCTAAACGATCAACGGGTGATCTTTTAGCGTTCGTCACGCACCTCTGGGGTGAGGCTATGGACAAGCACGGCGAGTCTTTGGCTGTCAGCCTAGACATAGCCAAAGCTTTCGATAGAGTCTGGCACCGGTCTCTTCTTTCCAAGCTTCCGGCCTATGGCTTGCCCCCTCAACTGTGCACCTGGATTGCAAATTTCCTGCAGAAGCGTCGTATTCGGGTCCTTTGCGACGGTCGCGCTTCCAAATTTATGCAGGTCAATGCAGGAGTACCTCAGGGGTCCGTCTTATCCCCTACGCTCTTTCTTCTGCATATCAATGATATGTTGAATCTCGGCAACATACATTGTTATGCAGACGACAGTACCGTGCATGGGCGATATCTCGGACGTCCTGGAGCCAAACAGGCTGAGGTTGTGGGGAAAAGGCAGGATCTTGTCGTTGAACTTGACCAGACCTTGAACCGCATCTCTGAATGGGGTGCCAAGAACTTGGTCCAGTTCAACGCCAAGAAGACCCAGGCATGCGCGTTCTCAACAAAAAAGTCTCCGTTCCTTTCCCTCCCTTCTCTGAAGAACACTCCACTGGTGATACGTGGCAGCCTCTCCGTCTTAGGTATGGATCTTTGCCGCTCCCTTAATCCCAAAACCTACATCGAGAGCGTCATTAGGCAAGCTTCGCGAAAACTCGGAGTTCTGAACAGGGTGAGGCGGTTCTTCGCGCCTGGGCAGCTGTACCTATTGTATAAGGCACAAGTGCGCCCTTGCGTGGAGTACTGTTCTCATCTTTGGGATGGCTCCGCGCAGTACTTGCTAGACGCTCTTGACAGGTTACAGCGGCGGGCTGTCCGTATCATCGGAGATCCAGAGGTCACGAGTTCACTGGAACCTCTGCAACTCCGTAGGGATATTGCCTCTTTGGCATGTTTCTACAGAATATACCACGGGGAGTGCTCTGAAGAGTTATTCCACCTTATCCCGCCCTCCCCTTTCCTATCCAGAACAACGCGTGCTGGGCTCAGATGCCATCCTTACACGGTGGAGTCGACTAGAGTGCGTACCAACAAGTTTGGGTCCTCATACCTCTGCCGAACGATCAAGGCATGGAATTCTCTGCCAAGGCACGTGTTTCCTTCTTCCTTCAATCCTGGGTCCTTTAAGCGGGGCGTGAAAAAGCACCTTCTCAGGCCGTCAAAGTAGAGACCTCAACATCGCCTCGGCTGCTATGAGGACGATGTGGAGGCCACTGCTCTTAGACCACACGACTGCTTACCATCAGGCGGAGTGTGGTCATTTTGACGAGCAAAATTAAAAAAAAAAAAAAAAAAAAAAAAATATCCTAAGACATCAGCATATTCTAGATATATTTATATCTTTGCCAGATATATACCGTATAAAATTTCCTGAACAAAAATATCTAGTGTGGGCTATAAGAATATTTATTTGGTTATTCTTTCAATGAGTACACAGAGTAAGGGCGTTCCAATACCCTTGCAAGTGATATTTGCGAGGTCGAAAGTGATGAGTGATCCTGTTAGGTGGAAGGAGACTGTCAAGATGCTTCCATGACACGCATTTTCTTTTTTTTCTATTTAAAAAGATGTCGTCCGCACTAGGCTTCATTCCAATATTGCGGGGGACTTTACAAACATTTAAACAACGGACTCAAAGAACCTGGATGTTCTTTCTCGAAACAAATATTAGTGTTTCACACAAATTTTTGTCCCGTGTCAACATTCGGTGCAGTGACTATGGCGTGGCGATCACTTAAACCAATACGCCTTCTGTGCAGTCAGTCAATCAGTCTTCTAAATAATATGTCTAGTTTACTGACTATCTATAGTGGACTTGGACAGGTAAGAAATTCTTAGCACTTTTTCTAGCAAATAAATGATTTTGAGGGATGGCTTTCTAGTATAAAGGATTCATCCATCAGATTGGTGATTCACATGACATCGGTAGATAAATGAACGTTTTCCGCCATTACTTCTCAAGAGGTTCAACTTTCAAACAGTAACAAATGGATTTTAGTTTTCAATTTGTGAGACCTAGCTGACGAGTAGTGGTTCGACAAAATTCGATATCTATGAAATTGAATGGAGGTTTTCAATTCTTGAAGTCTTTATTTGAAGTTGTTGCAGAAATGAGGTCGAGGGGCCAATTGATCGTGGTTAAACACCAACCGAGTAGAAACTTACTTGGATGTGTGCCATAAGAGAGCCTTTGTGCAAAATTAATTAATGTTGGCCATTATATACAGGTGAGATTTTCAGGCAGTTACGGCAAGCTGGCCAGTTTCTGAGGATTGCTGCTAAAGTTTTCGAGGTTAAGAAATCGATGGGTATACTTCTCGACTTGTGCATTAGTTATGACAAGGTTGAGGATATTGGATTCAAGGCCGAGTAATGTGTGTTTTGAAAGTTTTCTCATAAATATGGATGTACACAATAAAAATCTACCAAGGTTTTTTATGGTGTATCATTAGGTAATATTGGTGGTTAAGTGAACTTTGTACGGTCGATATGAAGTGCCAGACCCCATTATAAAATAATACGCTTGTCATAGTTATGATAAGTAGCAGTTTATTTGGCTGTCTATTGTAATTACTGCATGAATGGTGCAACGGTTCGCTCGTCATTATGCTGTACCGACCACTTTGGGTTCGATCTCTATGCGAGACAAAAAAATGTTTCTTGTTTGTAGAAAGAAAGAAAAGAAAAACGTTTATTTGCCACAGATACACACGGTACAAAAGGGAAAAAACAAATAGGAAAATAAATGAAACAAACTTATACATTTAATTTGGGATAAATCCGTACGCACTCAGCTATATTGCTGTATTATGGTCCATAAGAGCCCACGATAGAGCGCTGATTTTTATATTGTTTTGTGTTCGCTTATTAAATAGTAACTTGAAGCTTCAAAATTTTGATGGTTCAAATTCAAAGGTTTTATAAAAAATTTACAACGCGATAAAATCCGTATATAGTTCTTTTATTACAAAGTACTACATTGGCGTAAACGTAAGACAATATTATATGATATATCGACATCTCTCTGGCATAGTTCCAGACCCATTGATACAAAAACCGGAATCGAATTTGAGACTTTATGTACAGCAGTCACACTCCTTACCGGTGCGCTGCGCAGACTGTAATATAATATATCGGAAACCGTTTATTACGTTTAAACTCGGTCCTTCCGAACAAATATTCTAATATTAATGACATTTTCACGATGATTGATGACGTCACGAGTTGCCAGTTACTCCGTGACGTTATCGTTGATAACAAATGTTCGTTCGATCGATTTAAATCTCATTTAATGTGTTTTATCTTTGGATTCTGTGTTACGTTGTTAAATTTGCATTAATTTCGTTTAGATATACCTAATTCAAAATTTGAAACGTATCGTTTTCTTATAATTTATATTTAAACTGCTGCCATACACTGAGCTATTGTCGCACACGTGGCAACGATCGCTTGGCAGCCAAAACGAACAACTAAAAGCAACCATCAGGGTTTGCAGCACTAGTTGTTTTGTATCTCTAGCGGATGCAACTGTTGCCTAAAAGTATCTACATTTTCTCTCAGTATTTGACTGAGAACGAACGAAGTCGGTGATCTGCAGTCACCAGCTTGTTCGCCTTGTTTTAACGTTTGCAGACGACGTGCACGCGGACTACTCTCGCAACTTGTGGCTAAAGCAGCCGATTTAAAGTTGAAGTGCGTCGGTACTTAACGTATGCAAAACTTCTTCTACAACTACAACTTGCGGCAACCACTAGTAGTTTTACTGTGGTCAGTACCATCCGTAACACAGTGTTCAGCAGCACTTACTTCAGCATTATTTTAATTCGGCTATGTTATTTGGTTTTTAAGAATCTGGAAAGACGGATCTCCAAGCCTCAGTAAACAGATGAAGCTGTTGGTATGAGCGGTATCTTTTTCTTTTTATAAAGACGACTTTCACACTAGGAGTCAGTCATGTGCAGCGGAGGAGTTTACAAACATGCAAACAACGCATACAAAGAAAATCCAGATTCAGAACAAATTTTATTACATTACCCCACCCGTGCGGTCAGTCCGTGCATTTATATTCCTTGTGTAGTTCTCACTCACATGGTTATATTGAGTGAAATATTGAAAAGCGCGGCGCGTGTCTTCAGGAACTTAGCGGGTTCAGTGCTCTGTGGATCGAACCGTACTACTAAAGTACAACCGTGCATAGCAGAATCAATTGTATATAGATAGTAAAGAGGAAAGATTTTTGTATAAATTTTTTGGTTTTAAATTAAAAAATTCCTAAACCGATTTTTAAATTTATTTCACCTTTATAAAGCAATATTCTCACCGAATAACAAAAGCTATATTTTATTTAAAAAAGTACTGTTACTACCCTAACCTTCTTTTACATGAGCGAAGCCGCGGGCAAAAGCTAGTCGTTAATAATGGCTGCGGTGATCCTAAAACCATTTTATTAACGATCAAAATGACTGTAAGACTTTCAATAAAACTCTAACTTCATAATAGAGTTTACCTCTGACGCGCAATACTTTTTGCTTTTACTACTCCTGATATAGCAGAAGCCAAAATGTCTGCTGCAATATTTAACAAATAATTTCGAATTTGGACTCTATCGTTAAGCCTTTAAAGTTGAAATTCTCATCCGAATTGTATAGAAATTTATTCGATTTGGTTGAATTGTGAAAGTTTATTTTTTATTAAAAACATTTTGAAATTTTCACAGTTTCGGATGCATATATGAATTCCAATAGTGCTTTGCCTTTTCATGTAGCTTTATTGTAGTTTTGTGTAACCAAATAGCTGTTTGTTTTATTTCTATATCAAATAAGCAATTGTAAATATTTGGTGAAAGGCTTAACAAACATTGAAATTACATACAATCAAATTAAAAAACAAAGTAAACTGGGTGATATTTTCTTTCTTTATTACACCTTTGTTTTACATCGATACTGAATTTATATAATGCCCTATATTAGTATTAGTACTCATCACACAACGTAGAGTAGATGTACCTATGGTGCTACCACACGGTGCCTCGAGGGCGGACATACTAACACTACTAATATAGACTATAAGTACATTCTGTTACTAACCCATTAGTAAACAACCTATGGACTGTTCATCTACTATTAATGTCCGAAATAAAGAAATTTTATTTTTGAAATTAAACACTTTATACGGATTTTATCGTGTTCTTTATTTTACTTTAAACACTGTTATTACATAATTTTGAAAACTCTAACACTACTATTATTGAATTTTACTACTACTACTACTACTTAGTCTCCCCGTGAACATGGCTGCTGTAAAGCAACCGAAACGTCGGGGCAAAGCGTAAACTTAAATATAAATAGTTTTAATTAGAAAATATACATATAGCTTAAATAGTAGTAAAATTCAATAATAGTAGTGTTAGAGTTTTCAAAATTATGTAATAACAGTGTTTAAAGTAAAATAAACAACGCGATAAAATCCGTGTAAAGTGTTTAATTTCAATGTATAACATTCGCGTAAACATAAGACAATATTATATTATATTTTATTTATTAGTCGTTGGTTAGTCTAACATTTACGTTTCATTGTATCGAATACTAAGGTAGGTACTCTATGTCCTTTTTATACATCATGAAATCGTAAATTGTATACACGTTGTAAGGGAATATATCCCTAACAACGTGTGTTACAAAATTTCATGATGTATGGTCGCTGTTTCATGATGTATGAATTAATAAACTCACATTCGCATTTATAATATTAGTTAGGATACATATGTAGTTATCTTCATATCTGTCTGTCCCTTTAAATATACATTTAAAGGAACATACAGAAATAAATTCAACATGCACATTTGGCCATGGTTTATATCTCGCGTAATAATATTTGTACGGTGCAACCGTACATTGCGAAATTAGAAAAGTGACGAAAATAAAGCTTCTCATTTATTCAACAAAACTATGACTGCGTTTCATCTTCAAACATAGCACAGTTTATACACAAAAACATAAAATCAAAGCACTTGAACCCGGAAATAAAGCACATCACATATCATACGAATACCCACCGAACCCATGGGAATAAGCCGACTTTAAACAAACAGAAATCGTATTAGGAATGAGAGATAGAACACATTATACCATTATACGTATAGGCTGAGAGCTGATGACCTCAATATATGTTTTGTACGTTGTATTCTGTGGTTTAAAGCAATTTTGATATCTTACTTATTCTAGTAATATTGTAAATGTTAAAGTTTGTGCAGATGTTTTAACGTTTATTTGTTACTAGATTGTGCCCGCAGCTTTGCTCGCGTAAATGTAGGTTAGGTTAGTAACGGCATTTTTTCCTGAATGAAGGGGTAATCTATGCCTTGACAACGTGTATACGATCGATGAGCAATGTTTTTTTTTTATCCTGACACGGTAAAGTGATTGTAACGGACCTGATGGAAAACCCAATTACAGTCCAGAGACAGTGACGACGAGGAGAAGATATATATCTTCTAGCCGTCGTCAGTGTCGTAAGCCGGTCTGAGCAGATACTTCTTCACACTACGTTTGAAGGACCCAATGTCTTAGAAGGGAGGGAACAAACGTGCCGGAAGACTGTTCCAAAGTTGTATGGTACGGCATAAAAAGGAATTACTGAACCTTTTGGTGCGAGACGGGATTGTGCTAACCGTCCATCGGTGGTTTTAATTAAGGCGTGAAAGCGTAACAAACAAACAAACAAAAAAAATAGCGTAACAAACATTCGCATTTATAATATTAGTTAGAATATTTATTTGGCTCAAAAACAATGTACTATCATAAAGAAGTAGAAAGTAATAAGCCAATTTGTAGCTAGCTTTGGGCTGTTGGAGTCAATCATGAGATTCTCGGTCAGATTTCGAGCTAGTGTAAAGCGTGGTTAGAGTTTTCTTTTAGGAAATTATATCTAACAGCACGGCGTCTGGCAATTTACAGATATAGGTTTACGGCCTATTATGAGGACTCAACTTAATCATAGTCCTCAAAGTTATTTAAATAGATTTGAAATGGTAATTGTTGGATATAATTTATTACGGAACGTCCTAACATATACCTGTAGATGTTTACGGGTGCCCCGTTACAAGGAGAAAGTACTTTTAGATTATACAAAACTTTCGTTTTAGCAAAATTCAGTAACGTTTGCAATCGGCCAGTAGTTACGACCATCAACAATAATCATAAAAGCACCACAAACGTGGCATTAATTCCTATATTCTGAAGCAAATTACGCAGTTACATAAATTTTAGTCCACAAGCTCCCAACCTATAGGCAGTTGGATAGCGTTTTCAAAGCGCATGAGAGAGCCATTAGATGAAAATGTAACGGCACAGGAACAAAGGCTTCACTACCCTCAAATATGTTTATCAGATCTGATTTGATTTTTCATCTTTTTATCTCTTCTTATTTGTGTATTTTACTCGGAATTTTTGTCTTTGAGTGTATTGCATTGACATGTTTTGTTTTGGGCATTAAACCGTTGAAATTCATCTATTCGAATATTATGCATACACTCATAGCCTCACGCGTCTATCCCAACAGGGATACGCAGAAGTGTAATACACACATATTGGCTACATTAGCCAATTACCATCAAGTAGACCGTATCTTATCTTATCTTATCTTGTGTGGGGGCCAGTCAGTAAAGACCAGCGACACTTCGACCCAGTGGGATCTTTTGTGTCGACTTCCCCAATAAAGACTGCCATAGATGTTCATGGCAGCCGGGACCGACGGCTTAACGTGCTCTCCGAGGCACGGAGCAGGCGATAATTGTCAATCAATACGCACATAATTTCGAAAAGTCATATAACTTTCGAAAGTCAGAGGTGTGCGACGTGGGTTCGAACCCGAGACCCTCTGCATTGCAGTCTGTTGGTCTCCCCACTAAGCTATCGCTGCTCTTTTAAGTAGACCGCATACTCTTTTGCCACCCAGCTTAAAAAAAAGACACTTAACGACTTCATAATTTAATCACTGTAGGTAATTGCGCATGCGCTATCATTTGCCCCACTAGCATTTACTAACAAGGCAAACTTTTTTAGCTCGGCTTTAAACTATTAAAACGTCTAATAAGCAACACGCTATACAGCTGTAATTTGGCAGCACCACTGGTCAAACAAATTTGCTACTAAAATTACCTCCGACGGGTAACAAAATTTTCTTTAAATTAAGGGTTAGGTAGGTTACTCGCTTAAAGGTTATATTTTACATGAAGATATGCGTATTAATTTCGGCAAGATTTAGATATATTTCATTCAAAATTATATAATATCAAATAATATCAGCCCTGTATTGTCCCACTTCTGGGAAACAGCCTCTTCAGTGTGAAAAGAGTTAGGCAATAGTTTAAGGAGAACTCTGAAACATGCAAGTTTCCTCACGATGGTTTTTTTCACTGATAAAGCGAACGATAATTAACTATTTAATACGCATATATATAATATTGTCTTCTGTTTACGCGAATGTTATTCATTGAAATTAAACTACTATATACGGATTTTATCGCGTTGTTTATTTAAACTATATTACATAATTTTGAAACTATTACACCACTACTACTATTGAATTTTACTAATTTATAAGCTAATGGTCACGAGGAGACTCCCCGTGACCATGGCTGCTGAAAAGCAACCGAAACGTCGGGGAAAGTGTAAACCTAAATATAAATAGTTTTAATAGTTTAAATAATTTTGTTAGCTTATAAATTAGTAAAATTCAATAGTAGTAGTTGTGTAATAGTTCCAAAATTATGTAATGCAGTGATAAATAAACAACGCGATAAAATCCGTATATAGTAGTTTAATTTCAACACATATATATACTGCTTCAAATAAGTGATTTCAAATTTAGTATTAATAATTTAAAAGCAGACATTTTTTAATTCGGTGTAATACTTCTATACTAAATAATATGATATCAGCCATACAACCTTCAGGTGTGTTGCTGCAGAAAGTTTACCATACTCCCTTGCACTGTCAGCAGGAAAACAACAGTTTGATTGCGGCGCTGGTAGGACAATGACTTCTTTATTAAAGGATCAACATCGCACTGGCCAAAATTACTTAGGTGTTTGGCATTTAAGGTATCCATAGATCTTAGTAATTACTTACTATTAGCCGAGATGTTCGCTCCTTTGTGTGTTCTTTTTAGTGTTTCATGACCAAATCCTTTTGTTTTACATGTATAAAACCAAAACGTCCAAAGTCAACCGGAGTCATGTATAAATGTCACAATGTTACACGTCACGCCAAAGCGTAACACTTTAACATTCAGTCTGCCGTCGTCGCGCCAATTCCTGTTCATTGGTTGCAAGATGAAAAGAATTTAAAGTTCGCCAAGTCCACTAAAATTGTCAGCTAAGATTTATAGACACTTCTAAAGAGCTCGATATTTTCGTTCGAATTTTACAGTTTACTTACTAAGTCTGAATGACCTAACTTGTTGTTCACTTTAAGAGCTTGTACTAAATGGCAAACTTGATTTCTGACTTATAGCATTATACCAATGTAAAGACCAGTTTGGGTGTCACAAGCAACTGATATATACATATAAGAATGGGTACACGCCTCAAACAAAGATTAAACTAAATCAATGGCACAGAAATGGAGCACTCCATCGATTTCACAAATTCGCAACAAATTGGTGACTATTTAAAATGCGTGCAGATAACCACCGCCCCCGACAGAATTATGACTGTCTTACAGTAAGCCTGTAATTTTGACTGCGCGGATGGCGTTGTGGTTTAAGGGAGGTGCCTCATTAGTGCGTTGCGTTGCGTCGTCGCAACAGATCAACGTATTGTATGCCACATCTGCGCTGCCTGCGAAAACGCACGACGTCGCAGCGCAAAAGGGCGACGCATGCACTGATTTCAGTCTTTATTCGACAATGGATCGGAACACTTTCCGTCGTCGCACCGGAGCTCCGACAGCGAGCGCAGCATCCTGCTCCCCGCTTCGTTTTTCGTCCGTCGATCCATTAAAACGTCGCGTGCGACGACGCATTGCATTAATGTGGCATGTCACAAAAAATATATGGAAAACGACGCAGCGTCGACGCAACGCAACGCAACGCACTAATGAGGCATCACCCTAAGTGGTCGCCTTACCACTGCAGCTTGCCTGCAGGCTTCGAATGTTTTTTTCGGCTTCCGTAGAATCTGTACTTTCTATGTCAAGCTGCGCCAGTTTGAACGAAATTCCAAATTTAAACTTAAAACTTGCTATACTACTTGGCAGCCTCTCAAAAGCACGATTTTAATGTCAATTTACAGGTCTCTCTCTATCCCTATTATTCAATACCTTTAAGAATCGCCTGCGTTATTTCTGGACCAATACGACCTTCAACATTTCAAGAAAAAAGCGTATTCCTTTTTAAAAGGCCGGCAACGCACTTGTATCTCCTCTGGTGTTGCGGGTGTCCACGGGTGGCGGTAATCGCTTACCATCAGGCGATCCGTCTGCTCGTTTGCCACCAAATCAATAAAAAAAAAGAACGTAAGATAAAGCGACTAAATTTTATTTTGTTACAGGTCAGTACACACCTTCAATACAATGCTATATGGACTCGTACGTCTATATTTAAAACGTAAGTAGTATATCCATATCGTAAAAATAACGTATTTGTGCCTCCGATCATACACACAATATTATGACGTGTGTACGTCATAATCTCACACCAATATCACCGAAAAGTAAGGCAGAATTGTATAACACCTACATTTTGCAAAGTTCTATGTGGTCCTATGAGCCTAATTCTATCTACAGGGTAATTCTAGACTCTGCGCTACTACTGATATGAAAACCCAAGAACACGGCCTGACCCGATGTCGCTGCGCCACTGAATCAATCATAACTAATATTATAAATGCTAATGTGAGTTTGTTTCTTTTATTTGTTAATATCGCTTTCACGCATTAACTACTCTACTGATCATCATGAAATTTCATATAAATACACGTAGGAGCAACAAAAAAGGAAGAAACAAGTGAGAAACGACAATGAATTGCCGTAAATCTTAAAGTTCGGAAAAATGTTTCATGAAATATGCAAAGGTCACGTGATACCACGTGACCTTCAGAGGTCAAAGGTCATATTCATTTCGGAAGTATATCGACTATGCTGAGTTAAACGGCGGCGAGTCTCTAGCTCTTACGGTTCTTGAGTTGAAAGTTGTATAACAGACTAACGGACGGACAAAGCTGTTGTATGTATAAGAGTTTTTCCAAGTCTAAAATGTAAACAACCGTTGGGTTGTCTACTGACAACATGAGACCGGTAGACTGACCGACTTTGTGGTATTACGCAGATTAAATAGTAATTATCGCTCGCTGTAACTGTTTCTATAAGTGTAACATAGTAAAGATACGAAAAGAAAAACTGCCTCTGTGACGTAATGGTTGTAAACACAAGAAGACAGAATTTTCTCGGCATTCACATGTTATAAGTTTGTGGGCGATTATGAAGTCGTAGGTTCGATTCCTGGATCGGGCGAAAGGTTATTATTTTTGCAAATTCTAAGAAGCAACACAGTCTGAGATTTTCCCCTTTCAAAAATATATGTATGTCAAAATTTAAACCATGGCATGCAGACAGATCTTTTCAATTACCGCCAGCTGCAAACCGCCAACATTTTGTACTAAATATATTAATTTAAAGTTGGCTAAATAATACCAGCAAATGCAGGTGTCAAAAACATTGCAGACTGAATTATGTGAAAATACCAACAGCTGTGGAGTTGACATACTCGCCACTATTTTAATTTCCCCAGACGCGAACCTGGTTACACGTTGACACACGCCTTACTTAGTTGTATAATCCCGTTTTTACTACTGTTATATTTATTACTAGTCTAACTTTTCCACTCGGATTTGCTAGCTCAAAAACAGTACCAATTTTTCTGGATGATAGGTACCGTATGCTTTTTTGTAACCCTAAATTGTATACGAAATTTCATGATGATCGGTCGAATAGGTAATACATGTAAGTGTAACAAACGAACTCAAAAATATTAAGTTAGTTATAGCTAGGATTCTGCCCGCATCTTCATACGTACCTATCTTTGTTTTTCTTTCTTTGTGAGTAAGAATAAGCTGATCTACACACATAACACTTGACTTTTAGACAGCGATTCAAGATGAGACGCTAGATTTTAAGTAAGACCTCCAGTAATACTACTGCGAAAACCGCATTCAATTTCATTTAGTTGTTTTTGCGTGATGCGCGTTTATCAGACAGAAACACAAAATTTCAAAATATATTGTATTGGCTTATATAGCTTCTATATAACGCCGCTTCGCTCGAATTAATGTAGATTTTGTCAATAAATTTCTGACAACTTCTAAGTAATTTATTGACAACTCTTTTCTGGACAAAAGGTTCCTTATGTTCGTTTTTTAGCCCGGACATTGAATGCAAAATTTTATGATGATCGGTTGAGTAGTTCAGGCGTGAAAGCGTAACAAACGAACAAACTTAAAAATCCAAAAATCTATGAAGATGTAGAAAATTTATTTCAAATTGTCAAATAAATAATTATAAGTCGCTCACTCATTAGTTAATTTAACATTCAAATACAAAAATAAAAAAATATTTTTAATTACATAAACGTACTTTATCTAACTCAATTAAACATACTTACCCAGTAACAAATCATAGAACACTTTTTAAAATAAAAAACTTGCTTTGGTTCACATACAAAGTAATTTTATTTCATCAATGTTTTTGTAGGTACGACGCTAATGATTCTATTTTCTACGCATACTTCAAAATATATTAGTTATCTGCCTACTTTACTTTATATTATATAGTTTTCCCTCATTCGAGATTAATAGTACACATATATGCTAAATGTATAATTTACCGGAACGAAACTAACGTCTAAGACACAGGCTCGGCCTAGTTTAGACGTTAGGGTTCGTTGAATATTGTATACATCCAGTTATTGAATACAATAACTGCAAGTATACAATATTCCATGAACCCATATACAATAGACAATACATACAACTTCTTAACCATAACACATTATTGTCATATATTTGGGATCAATAAAGAAATAAATTTAAAAAAATAATTAATATTATTAACTCACATTCGCATTTATAATTTTAGTTAGGATGTACAGACATCTACCAATTACAATTTTATTATATGTATGTGTATGTTACGAGAGGTCAACGGTCTGTTAGTAGGTTGAACTTTATTCGGTTAATATTTGGACGTCCGTTTCTGTTTGGTACACATTTATTATGTAACGATGAACATTTTATTCATATTTGTTAAAACGATACACCGGAGTTCGCGTTTAAATTTAGAGCGTTATTCGAATGTAGTTTAAGCAATTTCTAACGCTAAGTTGCTTTCGAATGATATTCGAATACCGTTATGGGATATGACTCGTACATACACAGCTTTTAATAGGGTGGGCAGATGTGTATTATACCCATATTTCGCCAATTATATTTTAGATCTCACATAACTGAGGACCTATCCTAGGAGCCCACATTTCTCTAATTACGTTTTTTGGTCTTACGTTATAATGACTGATTTTTTTACCGTTTATCGGACACAGTTCCGGACTCCATTCTACTGAGAATTGTGTAACATAAGAAACCAATACTGAAACCGACTCAAGAATTTGAATAAAGTTCTTCTTCTTCTTTAATTTAAGAGCTCTTGTCGATGGAGTATTTGCCACATATTTTTATCTTTTGCTTTCCTTTTAAACTCTCGATACTCTAGAGAGTACAAAAGGACTACTCCCTCTAATTTTTCACCTGCTGGACAAAGGTACGTCGCGGTCTTTCCCTACCTCTCCTTCTTAAAATTTTCTTCTAAGATCGTGTTCGTCGAACAATGCGTCGTGTTGTATTAAGTGGCCAATTAACAGATTGCTCCATTTATCTTTTGTTTTCTAAAACTGTCTTTCCTCAATGACCATACGTAATACTCCTTACTTGTTTATTTTCAGTTATTCCATTATACCTATTTATTTATTTCCAGTCCAGCTTATCCTTTTCATCCTTCTCCAATATCATATTTTTTTAAATTACAACATAAAAAAGTGTTTTGTAATGATTCAATCCTTCGTGAATGTCGTACTAAAACTCAGCTCTGAATTAAACATCTCTAAGAACAAATTATCTCACAATTATTCTCTGCTTTCAACGCCTTTCTCCCAGTACACGCTTAGTCTACACCACAATACCGATGAGACGTTTCGTATCACTAATTAAAACCGCATAGCACTGTTTAAATACTAAAACAGCGTGAAATTTCAAACTATAATTAAAACTTACGAACACCAATGAAATAAACATTCTAGTGACGTCTAGAAGCTTCGAGAATACTTCCTCTAGTCTTTAAGCGAGGAAGTTACCTGGAATTGTATTTTAAATTGTCTGCCTCGTGTCAAGAAGTTAGTGTCGAGTTTTTAGTAGGTTTGATTTTCCAGGTTGGATGTAATTAGAGTTAGAGCATAATTAAATAAAACACCGGTCAAGAGCGAGTCGGTCTGTCACACTGAGAGCTAGAAGGAAACATATATAACAAGAATTTATCAATAAATTTCTATCCTTCGGGATCAGTACTTTTTCAGTGATGAAATGTAGCTTTAACCTTTTCACTACCGCTGACAACGTGTATGCAAAATTTAATGATGGTCGGTCAAGTAGGTAAGGTGTGAATGCGTATAAAATAAACAAACAGGATAGAGGAGAGGAGAATACGATAGGAAGGGTGTACCTACTTCTTGCTATTTTAGCTTGTCGATTCTTGTTGTCGTGCGTCAAAGACAGATAAAAGTTAATATTGTGTAAGGCGTACGACATATTTGGTTATACATGTTATATATCATTATAATACAATATAATTTGTTATTTAAGTTAAGTAACTGTTTTACATAATATTGTCTTCCGTTTACGCGAATGTTATTCATTGAAATTAAACTACTATATACAAGTTTTATCGCGTTGTTTATTTGACTTTGAGCTCATTCTGCGTAAATAGAAACACCAATTATTAAATTATGTTCGGTTACTTTGAAATAACTACACTGGAACATTGAGACAACTACCATCTTAGTCTCCTCGTGACCATGGCTGCTAAAAAGCAACTGAAACGTCGGGGACTTCCCCGACGTTTCAGTTGCTTTTTAGCAGCCATATAGGCAGCCATATAGGCAGCCATATAGGCAGCCATATAGCAACTTAAATATAAATAGTTTAAACAGTTTTAATATTTTAAGTAGCTTAAAAATTTGTAAAGTTTAATAGAAGTAGTATGTAGTGTAACAGTTTCAAAATTATGTAATAAAGTGTCAAATAAATAACGCGATAAAATCCGTATATAGTAATTTAATTTCAATGAAGTAACTTATAATAATAATATTCTACACATACACACAACACCATCTAGCCCAAACTAAGCAGAGCTTGTACTATGGGTACTAGACAATGGATAAACATACATATATCCTTTTTTTTTTGTAAATACATACATTTTATACATAGAAACACCCAGAACAAGACAAACATACATGCTCATGCACACAAATGTTTGACTTGTGCAGGAATCGAACCCGCGACCTCAGGCGTGGCAGTCGGTTACGCTAACCACTACGCCAACGAGGCCGACAACTGTACTGTACTGTTTTTATTGATTTGTTCGACCTTTAAAATTATCGCTGTAATCCAAAACAACACCTACAAGATACTTATTTCATTGTCTAAAATACACATGACAACCAAAAATCGTCTTAGAAGGTCAAGTTCAGTTTTATGTATAGACAAGTTTCACATTAAGTTAGGCAAGGTGGTAATGACTACATTAGCAAAATGGAAGTACCCATTTAAAAAGTTTGGGAATCACTGGACTAAAGTTCAAAGGAATCTTATCGCTAGAATCCAAAACAACACTTTAAGATACTTATGTCATTATCTAAAATACACACGACATCCAAAAATCGTCTAAGAAGGTCAGGCTCAGTTTCATGTATAGACAAGTTTCATATTAAGTTAAGCAAGGTGGTAATGGCAGCATTAGCAAAATGGAAGTACCCATTTAAAAAGTTTGGGAATCACTGGACTAAAGTTCAAAGGAATCTTCATCGAGTCTCAAAGTTTGGAGACAAAATTTTATGGTTCACGCACTCGAAATTAGTCTCACAAGTTAAATGTTATGGCGTAAGCAGAGAAGCCTTTTTGTTGTCGATGTGTTGTTAGAAGTTTGGCAGCATGTTGCTCAAGACTTTATTTGTAACGAAAATTACTTTACTAATGTTGTTTTTAAGTAGGTGTATGTATTTTCCCTTTCGAAGTTTTCGCGCGAGGTTAATAAGGAAATGAGGCGAAAATAATATTTGGCAGTCGCTTTAAGAATTTCGGTATGTTGAAATACTTGTGCGTTACTTAATGTATAGATATGTATGCAAGGAACGTGTTTGCTACAGAGCTCTTAATAAATAATGAATGGGTTTTTATATTACGTGTTGTAGCGACTACTTAATAAAAAGATTGTGAAAATTTTATTAGTTGTAATTCGTGTATGTTAATGGATTACCATGACTATGTATAACAATTAACACATTACGTGTATAATTTTGGATTTAATTAAATTATAAAATTATTCTTATATAGTTCGTTAATTGTTACACTATTGTATTAGGCTGAATACATGTTAAGTTGGATCGCAGCGGCATACAGGCCGGACACAATAAATTTTTTATTATGTCTGTTGTCTGTTAAGCGAGCTATCTTCATTTGTATCTTTTTATTTTATATCAAGGTTGGGAATTAAGCATACAATCTCCCTGATTGTAAGGGCCATAGTAGAAATGCTACTTTTAGCTTTGGCGATCGGCGATTTTGCGACTGCATCGATGCTTCATCGCGTTTTAGCGACTCTCTGCGTTCGATCGCAGTATCAAAATCGCGCGTTTTAGAGATTCTATAGATGCTGCATCGCGATTTCGCGACTTCCTGCGTTCGGACGCGGTATCGGGATCGCGCGTTTTGACGACTGTTCCGATACTCGATCGGGTCGACTAGGTATAGTGTTGCCGGTCGATAGTCAACTATTGATAATTTGCCGATTCGCAATGGTATTGGTTAAAACTGTAGAAGTAATCCAGATCGGCAGCAATATAAAAATGTATCAATAAAGCAAGCAGCAGTGCAGCTTCATGAGAATCCATCGTAAGGGTGAAGCTTCGTCAAAATCTAGTGCAACACTGAATCGTGTTCCGCAGATGCCAAATCGACGCGACCGGCATCCGAATGTGTGCGTAGTGTAGCGTTCAGTCGCTGTGTCGAGATTCCGAAAGGCGACTCAATCGCAACGTTTGGCGTTTTTAAGTGTGCTGTGTAGAATGTTTGGACGCTACATTTAGCTTGTAAAAAGCGACTAAGTCGCCGATCGCAGAGAGTAAAAAGTATCATGTCTGCTGTAGCCCTAATTTGTTACCGCAGTCTATCATCTCTTGCATTACTACTTACTACACTACTACTTCTTCTTCTTGCTAGCCTTTACAGCCAATTCACTTGGGGTCGGCTTTTCTAGTCTAACTGGATTTGACTGTATATCAGTTTTTACACGGAGCGGCTGCCCCAAAGGCTAACGATATCCTAAGGCTAGACCAGTATCAGGATATTATAGGGTACTGACTTCCCAATAACGACTGCCATAGACCGCCGGCTTAACATGCTCTCCGAGGCACGGAGCAGGCAATAATTATCAATCAATACGCACATAATTTCGAAAAGTCATATAACTTCCGAATGGCAGAGGTGCACGACGTGGGTTCGAACCCGAGACCCTCTGCATTGCAGTTTGTTGGTCTCCCCACTGAGCTATCGCTGCTGTATTACTTACTACATTACTACTAATAGGCTTATTACTCACGGATTATCGCCTCAAAGAAAAAAAAATAAACGTAGGAAGAAAAGAAATTACTAGTAGGGGTAGTGAACCTCTAGAACTCTTTTTACTAGAAAACGCAGAAACAGTATTACTAGCAACTTTTATGCCTGCTATCTGTGAGATGATACTATTTCCCGCCGAGGCCTCTCATTCATAGCGGTATAAAATAATTGGCAAAGACAGTATCACTCGCATCTATGTACATCATTCATGTTTGTACTGAAATAATTTACGTAAGTACGCTACATAAGTTGCTTGTTTTTGTAACTGTCTGTGCGAAGGACACCGTATAACGAAGCACGTAAAACAATGCTCGACTAACTGTTTATGTATTCATATTTTTGTTTTCCTTCCTCTGGCATATGTGGGCTTTGCTTTTTTTAAAGTAACGCAGTGATTTCATTAAGTAGCGACTGTGGAAGCGTGTTGATTGCGCATAGTTTATCAAATTGAATATACAAACTTGAAGGAAATATTTTATTTCTTGATGAATTGAAATTAAATGAAATGAAATTGAAATAAAAATTATTTATTTATTAAATTAGTTAAACAGATACATTTACATGAGTTATAGTTAAAGTAAAAAAGATTAAGTACTGAAGTAGATTTCGATGTGTAGTGTTACACGGCGGGCCGATACCTCGGCGGGGTCGCGATTGCATGTTAAAGCGATTCGCGTGGTCCCGCCGTCTATGGTTATGTCGAAGAACACCGTGGCGTGTTAAGCAAAGGTACAAATAAGATAAAATAATAAAAAAGGTGTCACGCGGACCGCTCGCGCCATGGTGGCTGCGCGCGAGTCAGAGTGGAGATGGCGCCCCTCTTCACCTTCTGCCGGTGGTAGCCGCTATAAAAACGCGACCGCGCCTGGTTCCTGCCCTTCCACTGTGCAGCCATCGCGAAGTTAAGTGGTCTTTGTTATTAAAGACCGCGCAACAAGCCTCTTAGAACCACGCCTTGTTTTTCTATCTAAATTCTAGTCTTTATTGTTTGCTATAAAAGTGTTTGTATACTAGTACAAATTGTTATCAAATATAAAAATCTTTAGATCGTGTAGAAAATTGTTTAAATTATCTCCGCTTAATCCATTTCCTAAGTCAACCACGCTTCTAAAGCTGGTTGACTAACTATAACGTTACAAGGGTAAAATTAAAACGGTACAACTTATTAATGTGTACAAACGATCTCAGCACGAGCCTTGCCAACTAGGATAGCTATTGTGAGCTGCGTCGAATTTACCATCATAGTTTCTTCCACGTCATTTAACCATGCATATACCATGCTAGTTACTCGATCCAAAATTCGCTCTCGAAACTAAAAATAGATCTAAAAAATATACAATATTAAAAGTATAGTTTGCCGGAAAAATGTGAGTGTCGGTGACAGACGCCATCAGCCGTTCTACATTTCATGCAGATATGAAGAATTTTTGGTTTATATTTCAACCCACTGCACGAGTTTGTTTGGTTACTTAAAATTTGCATTGCGTTTTGTGTTCTATGTTAAAAACATTTTAGCTGGTTATTCATACAAGAAACTACAACGTATCATTCTTTATTTCTTTAGTCGTAAATAGACAGTACACCCATGCCTGGTTCTCCATACTTACATTATAAAGTTGAGAAGATTGTTTGTTTGGACGCGCTTGTCTGAGAAATAACCAGTCGGATTTGAAAATCTTTTTGCATCTTAAAACCCGTTTATAGAGGACGGTTATAGGGTATCTAACACAACTCTACAACCCCTACGAGCGAAGCGTATGAATTCGCGGGGCATAGCTAGTGATTGTAATAATTCTTTCCGTCGAATGAAAATAAGAGTAATGTATGTATATCGCTATAACTAAAGAATTTTGTTAAGTATAATATTACGCAGCAGTATAGTCTCTGTCATACAAGACTTTGTGCTAGAGGGTGAACTAGATGTAACTAAATTCATTCTCTGTGCCAGAGATTTAGATGTCTTACTCTCAACTCAATCAAGAAATATAATGTATGAAGATTTAAATTAAACTTTACACACAAGTAAACATCCTCGACTAAAACATAGGATACTTTTAAACCCGGATCCTATGGGAAGCTAAGCTTCGCGTAAGCGACACGTCAGGCAAAAACTAGCGTAAAATAAGAGAGGAACTGGCTATTTCGTCTCTTTATGTGTAAATATTTTTGTATTCAGACAATATATCAAGCCACAAACAGGTATTACAACATAGTTGTTTGTCGTATGATAGCGTCAAATATGCTCGCTGTAGTATTTGTAATTTACGAGCTTGCTGCCACGTTGGCTTAGGCACCGTTTTGTGAGAATATCGTATGGACAGGATAGTGTAGGTTTCTTGTCTGAATATTTTATTTCGAACTATTTGGAGCAAAATATCTGTATTATTTTTGGTTGTTACTTTGACTATGAAATCTTTTAATGGCATATGTTATTGTGGATGGTCCTGGATTCGATTCTCTGATGATGTTGGAGTATCTCGTCGTTAACGGCACTCCGGTATAGTTGTTGTAGTTAGGTAAACAAACACACCAAATCACAATATTGAATCGATCGTTTATTTCCTCAAAATAGTCGATATAGATACACAATATTACGCGACAACAGTTTTGTTACGACTGAATAATATTGATTACATGTACATTTTGTATGTGTTTATTAGTTTAATATAAAATTGTTGTACGAGCATTATTGGCTCGTACATGCTCCCGAGGGAAAGACAAAGAAATCTATATACCATCAACTTGCGTTACAAGTAAGTATAAAAAGACATGGTATAAAAAGTATAAAAAATATAAAAGATATAAAAAGGTATAAAAGTTAGTTAGAGTTAGGTATAGCAATAAGTAAAAAGTAAAAAGAAATATTATTAACTAAAAAGTAGCGAATTATCGTTGGAACGTTGAACCCTTTGCTGCTTCAGATGAAGGATGGTTCTTCACGCGATCTTCTTGAATTTCAGCATAGTTGTCCTCGAGTTCCATATTGTCCGTCCTCTCTCGAGTCTTCGCTGCCTTCGGGTCGTTCCTCTTACTCGCGGTGCGACGTCTCTTTACTAGCCACACAATGACAGCAACGGCAATTCCTCCCGCCAGCAAAGAACACATTGTGTAGTTCCCAACATCATGAACGCTCAACTCGTTAGGCAGGCTCTCCCGTTTCTTTTGTTCAACTATCTGATTTTCTAATGTTCTATGTTCTTCAGATAGATTGAGTTTGGGGAATAAAATGCTTTTGTAGTTGAAGGTATTCCACATATCATTAGGTGTGTCAATAGTAGGTATTTCTAAAGACATTTTCATATTGGTTTTGCTACTAAACATGTTGTGCGAGTATATAGTCGTGTCTCGGTATTGTATTACACAGTCCTGACCTAGGGCAAGGAGCCCTGCTTGTGTAACAATTGTTGTTGTAATACGATTTTCGCATACCGTACGAATTGCACACTCCTTGATACAATTATACAGCCATATGTTTGGTCTCTGTAATTTGATCCAATGGTCAAGGCACAATTGTGATACCCAATCACATGTGATGTTATTGCCGTTTTGGCTTAGCATTTTAGCTTCGCAAGATGCTGAGGTTCCATGTAGGTTGTATATAGGCGTGTAGGCGTGGCAAATGTAGTTATCAGCCGTCATTGTCGTACATTGTTGAAGATCCACCTCTTCCATTTGTATATAGGTATTCTTAACGTAATTAACTCCTATATACTTTGTTGTTGTCGCTATCATCTGGCATCGGTCTGTATGTTGCATAGTTATAGGTATGTTACGATATAGCGTATACTCGTCATCGCTTAGTAACGGGATATGTAATTCGAAGAGTAGGTATTGTTCGGTCAGTCGTGCTTTAACGAAAATAAGTTTATAAATATCTTTGATGTTCTCTGCATTGCTATTCTTGATAGGTAACATCAATCTCTTCGATATAATTCCGGCAATGTAATTAAGTTGTTCCGATAATTGCTCAGGTGTAAATAGGCTCATATCAAGATTTCCTCTATAAATATCTGTCAATGCATCTAGGAGCATTTGTTGGTTTCTTCTCAATACCGATAATAGTAAACTCGCGGTTATCGCTCCAGCATTCACATCGTTCATGGTTTTCATAATTTGGAATCGGTTTTGAATTACTTCGGACTCGTATAGTGTTTTGTTCATGTATTGTTCAATTACACCCAGTTGCGTTTTTACGAAGTCTTCATTTTTCTTCATAGTGTTATCTTGGGCTTCTATAATAAGTGTTTGGTTCTTAATCAACTGTAATAAATACTGTTCGTTTGTCTTGATGTTCTGTATGTCCCGAGTGTATTTTTCGGCGAAATCGCTATCAAGGACACCGAAAAGTGCTCGTGCGAGGTTTCCTACGCCGTTGACGTAGCCGCGACGCTTCCGTTGATGATGTTGCGACAGTAACAAGACGTTATATTCATTCAGCTGATTTACTTCGAACTTCAGTTGTTGTGTGGTAGAGTGACATTTCTCGTTTGGCATTGTCTTGCATAGTTCGTCTAAACGATTCACGAACTTCTCAACCCTTTCTGTACTTTCCCAGAATGTTGAAAGGTTGTAGTACACTAGAAGTCTCCATTCGTCATGTATCAATTGGATGTTCCCAATCGAATCAAAGTAGATTGGCTGGTTGTTTGGCAAAGGTTTTGTTTTAAAATGTTCCACGGGGCTTGAGTGTCCACACGACAGCATTGTAAATACTACAAATAACGTCCAAAGTAAGCTGTTAATTCTTCTAGTAGTAGTAGACTTCGCTTTCTTAGCTTCCTCTCTGGACTCAGGATTAGTTATGTTTCGCGATTGGCATGAAGACATGGTCTCATTTACGGGTAGCGTAACTAGTTTTGTTATGGGTCGTTTTACTAAGCCATTTTGAGTCTTAAGAGTAACAACTCGTACTAGATTGTCACTGCCTGGGTGTAACTCCATTACTCGGCCCATAGCCCACTTGCCCGGAGGTAGATTGTTTTCCTTCACTAGCACCAATTGGTCCAGCTGCATGTTGTTCTTAGTTTTTTGCCATTTAGGTCGGTTTTGTAGCAGGTGCAAGTATTCTTTCGACCAGCGATCCCAATAATGTCGCCGCATCAGTTCAATAAGTTGCCAGTTGTTTCGGATATCTATCGATTTCGGTTCTTCTGGATCATTGAGGGGTAAAGAGAGCACAGGACTCCCTGTGAGAAAGTGCCCCGGAGTAAGGTAGTTGAGATCTTCAATATCTTCAGATAATGGACACAGCGGCCGACTGTTCATGCACGCCTCAATTTGGGTGAGGAGAGTCGCGAATTGTTCGTAGGTTAGCTTTTGTTGTCCGATAACACGTTTCAGGTGTGTTTTCATTGAACGTACAGCGGCTTCCCAGAGGCCTCCTGCCGATGGCCAGGCCGGGGCGTTAAAATGCCACTCAATCTGAAGACTGTTTACCTCTCTAAAGAACTCTGAAGACATCATTGTTCGGTATGTTTTGAACTCTTCTTTCAGTAACTTTGCAGCACCGACAAAGTTTGTTCCGTTATCGGAATAAATATGTTTGGGGGCGCCTCTCCTTGCACACATTCGTTTTAACGCTGCGATGAAAGTTTGCGTTGATAGATCCGAAACAAGTTCAATATGTACTGCTTTCGTGCACATACATATGAATATGGCTATGTAGCCTTTGCAGGTTTTTATACCGCGGCCTTTGTTTATCTTCACGTCTACGTGGCCTGTGAAGTCAACGCCGGTATGTGAAAATGGTCTCGATGGAGTGATTCTCGCTTTCGGAAGGTTGCCCATCAACTGTTCAGATCGTGTTGGTGTGTAACGACGACACCGAACGCATTGTCGCAGGATTTTCTTGACGGTTCGATTGCCACTGACGATCCAGTACTTGTTACGGGTATAAGCTAGCGTTAATCTTGCTCCACCGTGTAAGGTCCGTTGATGAGCCTGTTCAATTAATAACTGGGTCAGTCTTCCTTTTCCTGGGATAAGAATGGGATGTTTTTTTTCCTCTGACAAGTTGGAGTGATCTAACCGTCCACCGACTCGCAGAATCCCATTCGCATCCAAAAATGCGTTTAATTTCAAAATGTTGCTGCGATTGGGTAGTTTACCGCTGGTCTTGAGTGCTTTGATTTCGTCTTCGAAATAATATTGTTGTATATGTTTTATTAAAACACATAATGCGTGATTCATTTCACACCAGTTCAGTTCATTACACTCATTTGACCTTTTGTTGCGTGCTGCATCAGCAAAACGTATTATCCAAGCCAGTATTCTTGTAATACGATCAATGTTATTATATCGCTCAAGTAATGATTCATATAAATCATTTATTTTGAACATGTGTTCCGCACTATTTGTAGTGTAACAATTCGTCAGAACGCTCTCGTTTGTTGTATATGCTTCATTTGGGATAACTGTTAGTTTTTCCTGTTCCTTGAGCCATCGAGGTCCTGTCCACCACAGCGGAAAGTTGAGAAGTTTTGACGGCAGCAGTCCTCTGGTCGCACAGTCGGCGGGGTTTTCGCTACTCTTTACGTAACCCCAGTTTATAGCCGGTACTATACTTGTTATTTGCGACGTTCGGTTCGTTATGTATTTTTCGTACTTTGTTTGACTCCCCTGAAGCCACGCTAAGACTACTTGAGAGTCGGTCCAGCAGAACATCCTTAGTTTGCAGTCTGTATAGACTTTAGAGATTTTCTCCAATAGTTTGGCCAACAAAACTGCGGCACACAATTCCAATTTAGGTATTGTAAGTTTATTTTTGAGCGGTGCCACTTTAGTTTTTGCCGTGAGTAGTGTAGTATCGTATGCGCCGGTCAGTGACGTAGTTCGGCTGTAGATGACGCAGGCGTAGGCTTGTTCGCTTGCGTCACAAAATGCTTGTAATTCGATCGTTTTATCGTGTTCGTTCCTTATCCATCTTGGTAAACAGATCTTGTTTATGTTTGGCAGATCGGACCTAATTTTGATCCATTCTCTTACAATGGCATCCGGTACACTTTCATCCCAACCGATGCTTTGATACTCTGCGCTCCATAGTTTTTGAAATATAAGTTTCGCTAGGATAGTCATTGGAGCTAACCAACCGAGCGGATCATATAGCTTGCTTATCTCGGACAATAGCCTGCGTTTCGTATATGATACCTTGGTGTTATCTTCAAGCGGTTCGGCAACAAAATGAAATGTATCACTAGCGTTATTCCATGCGAGTCCTAATGTTTTGCTGAACTCTTGTTGTTTAAAGGTAAAATCGTTACTTTCGCTCGTCTCCTTCACTTTCAACTCCCTAAGAATGGATGGTTCATTTGTAGCCCATTTGCGCAAAACAAATCCACCTTTATTCAGTAGCTCATAAAGTTCATTTTGCAATAACTTTATGGATCGGATATCTGAGTGACCCGTAATGAGGTCATCCATATAGAAGTCGTTCTGCAGCGCCATTTGGGCTAGTGGGTAGGCATTCCCTTCATCTAGCGCCAGCTGTTGTAGAGTGCGCATTGCAATAAATGGTGCCGCTTTGGTGCCGTAAGTCAAGGTACACAGCTGCATCTCTCGAAGTGGTTCACTCGAGGAATCTCTCCAGATAATCTTTTGAAGACTCTGTTGATCTGGATGAATAACGATTTGGCGGTAAAATTTATCGATATCTGCCGTTAGCACGTATTTATAACTTCGCCATTTCGTGATCAGGGATAGAATATCCTTTTGGAGATTAGGCCCCTTTTCCATCAAGTCGTTTAAACTATAGCCGGAGTCTGTTTTCATCGATGCGTTAAAAACAGCTCGAAGTTTGGTTGTAGTAGAGCTTTCCCTTATTACGCCATGGTGTGGTAGATAGGCTTGTGCTTGACTCCCGGGAAGTGTTACTGGTTTCATATGGCCTAATTCAATATACTCTCCAATAAATTGCTTGTACAGTTTTGCGAAATGTTCCTGTCTATTCATTTTCTTTTCCAACTGGTGGAATTGTGCTATGGCTTGAGTTTTCGAATTGCCAAGATTTTGTTGATAGTTCGTTTTCATTGGCATTTTCACCACGTAGCGTCCGTTGGTTAATCGCTCTGTTGTTTCACTGTAATATTTCTCACAGTAGTCATCTACAGATGTGGTTTCGGAGTCTGAGTTGATATCTTCCGTCTCCCAGAATTTTGTTATCTTTTCCAGCTCAGTTAGAGTAACTAGACAATTGAATTGCTTAGTAGCACCGCACAGTATCCAGCCTAACTTAGTTTGCTGTGCTACTGGCGAATCATTGGTATGTTTCAACACCCCTTCCATAATCACTGCGGAGTAAATATCTGCTCCTAGCAGTAAGTCGATGGGCCCAGAGATGTTAAAATCTGGATCAGCCAGCCTGAGAGTTTGGAGGTGTGGCCAGTTTTCTGTTTTGATAGTTGAGTTTGGTAGATTATTAATCAGTTTACGCATTACTAATGCTTCCGTTTGGAATGTATAATCGGAGTTGATAGATTTGCATTCTAGCCGAATCATCCCTTTACTCGTACCCATTATATTGCCAACTCCAGAGACAGCGGCGTTCATTTTGTTTCGGGGTAAGTTCAGGCGTTGAGCAGCATTTTCTGTCATTAAGGTCACTTGGGAACCTTGATCGAGTAACGCGCGAAGGATGACGTAATCTCCTTCTATGTTCTTAACTTTGAGTTGAAGAGTAGTTAAGAGTATCTCTTGATCACCGTTTATGTGATTCGATGTTCGCTCAGTTGCCGGTAAGATCGATGATCTGGTTGGCTGTACTTTCAGATTGTCATCATGTAGCAGAGAGTGATGTTTAAAGTTACACGTGCGGCATCTTTTCGTTGAAATGCATTTACTTCCGCCGTGACTAAACAAACAATTTTTACATAAGTTCAATTTGTTTGTCGTTTGGTTTCGCGCTGCGACATCCATATTTAGAAATGTAGGACATAGGCGTAACGCGTGATCATTTTTGCACAGTGGGCACTTTCGCAGCGCGGCATGGTAGGTTTTTGTACACTTTTCTGCGTCTTTAAAGTTCATTGACTTATAATTGTTATAATTTTTATGTTGAACATTCGACAAATAGTTGGGTTTTGAATTAAACTTCTTGGTACGAGATGTTTCCAAAGTCATAAACCTCATCTCCAGAAACTCCATGAACTCGTTTAAGTCCGGTAGCTCTCTTGATTGTTTCATACTCTCCAGGTAGTCACCATATGTGCTGTCATCCAGTTTAGAAGACAACAAGTGAACGATAAGTGGGCCCCATACAGGAATATCGATATCAATATTCTCCAACGCGTTCAAACACTCTTTTGTTGTGTCGTGTAGTTTTTTCAAGTTAGCTGAAGTTGGTTTATCGATAGATGTTTGATTGAGAAGGGTGTCCACGTACGAGGTGAAAAGTAATCTCTTGTTGTTGTAGCGATGCTGGATGATATCCAGGCATGAATCGTAATTCTCAGCGCTTACAGGAAGATGTTTTATCAGCTTTTCCGCTTCACCTCTGAGCTTCGACTTCAAGAATTTCATTTTTTGAGTTTTGTTTAGTGTGGGGTTGTTGTGAATCATCTCGAAGAATAAATCTCTGAACGAAATCCAATTGTTATAAGCGCCATTGAACTCGGGCAGCTCAATACGAGGTGTTGATTTTTCATAATGAGCAGTTTCAAAGATTTTTCTGTTTAAATCCTCTTTTAGGCGGTCATAGACCTGTTCCCAATGCTCGAATTTCGCTTCGTAATCCTTATCGTTTCCTTGCAACAAGTAGTTTATCTCCCAGTGAATTTTATCTATAGATTCCCACTTCGTTTGCAGTATGTTTAGTTGATCCTGAAGTTGCCATTTTTCTCTCAGGACATCTACGTTAGTTTTAGAAACCGCTCGCTCCAAGGCGTTGAAGTTACACATTTGATTGCGTAATAGCTTCGATAAATGCTTGTCCGTTTCATCTCCGTTTGGTTGATGTACTCCGGTTGTATCAAAGATAGGTGTTCCGAACGTATCTAGCGTCTTCGACTTTGTTAAACCCGAAAATCCCGGTTCGTTCAACTCATTTCGAAGTTGAGTCATAGATTGCATGGTTTCATCGAACATGCATCTTGTTATATCGAAAATGTTCTCCCTGAAGTAGTCATGGTCTTTCTTGGTGGTTTCATACTTCTTTATGAGCTCGTGATTCGATGTAAATTCATCCCAGAGAGACTGTAAGGCTTCGATACGCTTGTTAAGGTAATCGATAGTTTTTCTAGATTTAGAATCCTTCCTATAGTTACCTTGTAGAGCTTTTATTTTCTCATATGTGTTTTGTTGCTTATTGATAAGTTCAACAAACTGGTGATAGTCTTCTTTCGACATTGTTGATAGTTGTGAGTCGCAGACGCGCTTGTATCGTGTAAATATACGAAGGTAAAGTAGACGTTATCTACGCCAGTTCTTTCTAGATGATACTCAAATGTAGCTCTCCCTCCTTTACGTTATGTGCAACGTCTCAATGCCGCTGGTGAGACTCGCTTGTGAGAGGCCAACAGCACCGATATGCTAACGTAACTGGGAAATACCACTGCTTGAGAATCCGGCTCGAAGGACCAAATGATGTTGGAGTATCTCGTCGTTAACGGCACTCCGGTATAGTTGTTGTAGTTAGGTAAACAAACACACCAAATCACAATATTGAATCGATCGTTTATTTCCTCAAAATAGTCGATATAGATACACAATATTACGCGACAACAGTTTTGTTACGACTGAATAATATTGATTACATGTACATTTTGTATGTGTTTATTAGTTTAATATAAAATTGTTGTACGAGCATTATTGGCTCGTACAGCTAGCTTGAAAGTGTTATTTGATCTTACCCTTGGAAAATATTTAGTTACACTACTAGGCCTTAAATCAGTATGCCTATATAATAATATCAGCTCTGTATTATATTTATTTTTATTTTTTTGTTTATTGATCAGATCGGTGACGTTCTGGATAAAGGACAGGTTAAGAGCACCTTAAACCGGCGAGCGTGTATGAGGAATGTTATGAAAGTGAATGAAGCCAGAGAAGTGTGTCAGGATCGTAGCAAATGGAAATCCGTAGCCTCTGCCTACCCCTCTGGGAAACAGGCGTGAATCTATGTATGTATGTATTATATTTAGATAGAAGCGATAATTAGATTTTTAAATACGCAAATAACTTCGAAAAGTCATAGATGCGCGCCTTGGGGATCGAACTCGAGAACTCTGCGTGGCAGTCCAACGTTCACCCAGTAGACTAACGCTGCTTATATATGCCAATACGCATACTCAAACATTGGATAACAATTTTGCTTATAAAACGACCATCTAGCAAAAGCTTAACCACATAGATTCTATTTCCGAAAGAATAGGCAGAGGTGTATTTCACCCATATTTCACCAAATGTCACTAAAGGTTTTAAGTGATAGGAGCCAATTGTTGTCTACTGTGCACATTTCCAGATCATGTGCAGAACTCTTGACAGAAAAACCTTTATCATAATTTTTTCCACTTACAGCCAGCTTAGCAAATATTCGACTTATTTAGCATCAAACATACAGGAAAAATCTACTAAAGAGTTTATGGCTCAAACATGATTATATAAGATAAGAAATGTTAGATTTATCACTTGGCAACCATTCAAAAACAAGTTAAACTTATATTTTACTCTCATATTAATATTTAAATAACTTAGTGGGTACTTGAACACAAAGTGTAACACACATAATAATACGGCAACTAGCAAAAATCGAATACGTAATTTTGCTAAGTTCAATAATCTGGCCTGTAACCATCCAAAATAACTTGAACCGTAATTTAATGAAACCATTCTTCCCGAAATGTCTACAATAACTGGTTCTTTTAACCAAACAGCGAACAAACTCCATCGTAAATAGACCCCTGCTCGACAAGCAAATGTCTACGTTGAGATGTTTCTTCTAATACTGGTCATATTTTATTTATAAAGGAACGACCAGTAAGACTTGAGACGTGTCTATATATGTTTCTTTGGATATTGAGGTCTTCAAAAACTGGAATTTATTTATTCAGAAAAAACTGCTAACTGAATGTAGACTATACACTATTGGCATGAGACCAAATAGGGGCTTATTTGTGTGATATGTTGCTATACAATATATCACTGTTGTTCATCGTTGCCAAATGTTTTTATAGTAACTGTTACTTGAATAGGGCTGTGTGTTTTTATGTACTACTAATTCTGCTGTCACCAAAATCTTGAAAGGAGCGTTTAGTTTTATGAAGCAAATGAAGCAGAAAAACGTAGTGAATTGGATCAAAAATGTTGTTGTAGATTGTCAATAATATCAAAGTACTATTTAAGAGCCTATTAAGTGTGATAATTATGTACATGACATTGTGAACCGACGGTTTATACTATGAGTGACCTGTTTTTATTATTTAAAAAAAGCTGCGCTCGGGGACAGTTTTGTGAGGAAAAAGTACCCTTTTTTTCTTTTCTGTACCCCTGACAATATCTATGCGAAACATTTCATGATGATCGGTCAAGTAGTTAAGGCGTGAAAGCGCAACAAACAAACTCACATGCACATTTATAATATTAGTTATAGTTGTTTCATTTTAGAATGCCTGAGTAGCGCAATAGTTGTAATTGCAACTGATTTGCATATCAGTCAGTCGCGGTCTCAAGATCGATTCCCGTGTGTGTGCTATTGTCTTTTTCTGTCAAGAAATAGCAGCACGAAGCTTTCTTGCTCTCCTAGAGTTATTGTGTGTAATAACAAGGAACCTAAATTCATTGCTAATTAATTGTGACAAAATATATAGGACAAAACCCACGGGTTGTCTGTTGATACCTTAGGAATAGATCTAGCATCTGTCACTATTTACAATTTTTCTGCTATTATTATCATAAGTCTCGACCGCTTTGGCCATATCAATCACTCATGAAATCTGAACGGATCACGTGGAAATTTACGGAGAATGGGCAGCGGTCCCCATTACTGTTGCCAAATATATGTAATTGCCAACGCCATGTGACGGCGTGGCAAGATAGCAAATGCATGGTAAGACGAAGGTAGACGACGTTTTGTTCATCCAAAAATGTGATCTTCGAAATATTTCTACTTGCTCAGATGGTAATTTATCAAAATTACGTGACAAAAATCCCACCGTGTTTTACCACTGAGATTTTCCCCTAGACCAAAAACTTTTGGTGGATGACGCTATGGTCTTTTCGCCACAGTCAATGGTTCGAGTATTGTAGGTTCCTTCGCCGAACGAGACGATAAATTAATGGTTCCGCAAACAGTTCTGCTGATTTTGAGTGTTTATTGTGTCCGTTGTGTTATCGTTTATAGACTGTGACATATATAGCGAAAGAGATACCAAAGTTGATATAAGGAATAACTTTAAACCGCATGTTATATGTGCAGTTCCAATTTTGCAGCCAACTATTGATTAACTTCAATCACGATCCAGCCTTGCACTAATTTCACTTCAATATTCATAAAACTGACTTACTTTCGAAACACTGGCCGTATGCCACGGCTCAACTTATAACAGCAAGTTTATAATTTGCTTAATTTCCATTTTAATTTGAACTTTCGAAAACTTTGTTCCCAGTTATCACTTTAGATTGTCCAAAATACCACCACGGCCTACTGGGTCGAAATTCTATTAAGTTCGTGAGCAGATATATCCTTTGAGAGCTCAGTCATGGAACTTTGAATTTCACTAACATTATTATGGTTGCTTAACCCTGTCAAGAACAGTTTGTCTTTATGTTTCTTTAGGTTATAATTTGGCAAGAATATGGGCTGCATTGAATGATATGCAAGGATGAATCAAAATTTATAATTATTCTTATTTACGATAAACTAAAATTGACAAAAGATTAAGTCGAATTTGGTATGGACATGTATATTTTTGTTTTGCATTTTTGAGTTTATTAGTAATTTAATATTTTTGTATAGTATTTGTATTTATAAGTTCTTGTTTATAAGTACTTGTTTTAGAAATGGCTTTAAGTCAGAAGTACAATAGAATATAACGTGAGCCCCTCAATCACAAGTCCAGTGCCTTTACCATTAGTCTATAATATTTATAATAGTTTTTTTTTGTTATAGACTAATTATTAAATGCCAAATATCACATTCTTACGTGCATGCAAATGCTTAAAAGGGAGCACAAAGTTTTCTGTTCACGTATTAATATATTGATTTTTAAACAAAAAAACCACAACTAGCTTAAAAAATACATAACATTTTAATTGCTTATAGAGCTTTATATAATATCCGTATACCGGAAAGAGTTAAAACATACAATGGCTTGGCAAGCTTACAACTTTTTTAATAATTACTGATATGCCTTTGTTCTTTGTGTACATTAGTATGTAAACATGTAAGATATTCTTTGCCTTGTAATGTATTTTGTTTCATGCCGATATCATAAAAATGTAATTAACATTTTAGTACTTTACTTCTCCCTAGCCTTTATTATTCCCAAGTCACTTGGGGTCGGCTTTTCTAGTCTAACCGGATTCGACTGGATATCAGTTTTTACACGGAGTGGCTGCCACTTGACCTCCGCAACCTGAAGGCTAACGATACCCTAAGGCTAGACCAGTGTCAGGATATTATAGGGCACTGACTTCCCAATAACGACTGCCATAGATGTTCATGGCAGCCGGGACCGACGGCTTAACGTGCTCTCTGAGGCACGGAGCAGGCGATAATTGTCAATCAATACGCACAACATTTCGGAAAGTCATATAACTTCCAAAAGTCAGAGGTGCGCGATGTGTCTTCGAACTCGAGACCCTCTGCAATGCAGTCTGTTGGTCTCCTCACATATACATTTTAGTATCAATGTTTTTATTTTAAAAAGCATAGTATACCTATAAACAAAGTTTTAATCCAATAAAAATACAAATAATAATAGTTAAAAAAATATATTGTCGCGTAATCAGATTTTTATCAGTTTCATGGGACAAACATAAATATAACATTTTTATATTCGTTTAGTTTATATCCTGAATTATTAAAAGCATTCCAATAAAAAGCAAAATATGAAAATTGTAAATGAAGATGGAAAATAATTACACAGCGGTTGGATCGCAAAATGCCACAAAACATGTTGAATTCCAGTTTCATTTACTGCAAACAAAATGCAGAATTAAATATAATTAAAATAATATCCATACTCCTTTATCATTAAACAAATTTATCCGAATCGAAAAATCCGTTCATCGTAAATTTGATTCGAGCAGCGAAAAATAAAAATAGCAGAAAGAAAAGTCTTATTTCGAAGACCTACTAAAGACAGATTGGCATGTCATCATTCTATGAATCCATCAGTACTAAAAAGAGGCTCATCATACCATACGCTGATATAGCATACGAACGCATAGATCAGTAAAATGATCCATCTAGGGAGGCTGCAAATCGGAACCACATTTCAGAGCCTCGTAACATCTTGCGGTACATAATTCGATTCTAGCGGGGAGATGTCGATTGGAATCCTACCGATCGAAGATGGAATCGGGCAATTTGCTCGAAGTTTTGAAACACATGTCTGCTAAAATGTTACTCTTTTGATAACGCAGCATGCAGTATTTTAACTACATAAACTCACGCCTTTGTATTGTCGACAGTGCAGGATGTTACTATCCTTACTGTCGAAGCCGAATCTTTTGGCCTCCATTGGGCACATTTCCAGGCACATACTATTAACAATTCTTTGAAAACTTACAATATTTAAAATAATTCAAATTTTAATTGTATAATGTTGATGCCATCAAGTAATTCGAAAACCTAATATTTTAAGAAGAAGACGAAGGAAAAGAAAGATATATTGTAAAATATATGACATCTAACTCAATCGATTAATAGATAGTTAACGTAGGGTTACGAAGATCTTAGACACGGTAAAATCCACGATTCAGGAAAACCGAAGGAAACCCATGAAGTAATAAAACTTAATTAGGCAGGAAAAATAGGTTCGGTTCGTAGCAAGTAGACATTCTAGGCCTCTGCTTACCCTTTAAGGATACGGACCTCAGTTCATATATGTAATTTAATATGAAGTTTAATAAAAATTGTTTAAGGCAGAAAGTAACACAACATTTTACGTAATTAAAATGCCTTATAAACAGAACTTCAGAAGAATTCAATAAAGGCATTTTAATAAAAAGTTATTACAGAATACATAATCTGAATAAACATTGTTCATTAATTTATGAATGCTTTTCTGTTTATTTTACAAATATGTGTGTCCATTAATTGTATTTTATTAAGTCTTTCGCGAGACAGTTGACCGAGCAGAAGACATCGTTAAAAGTTGCGTGATCAGTTGGTTTACTGTTTAAAACTGGCACTTCGTTCAAATCAGAGGAGTCTAGATAAAGAAGTACTTTCATCCTACTGATGATTGCTGTCCAATCTCGTTTTATGGTTTTACTAGATATTGCCTGCGGCTTCTCTCGCGCCTTAACGGTGAAAGAAAACATCGTGACGTAAATGTGCGTGTATGTTAGTTCTGCACAATGTTCTCGAAGATGTGTGAAATCTGCCAACTCGCACTGAGCCAACGTGGTGATCTACAACCTAACCCTTTTCAACCTAAGAAGAGGCCCGTGCCCAGCAGAGGGACAAGTTTTGTAGTAAATAATAGGGATTAAAGTATGAAGTTGCCGTTGTATAGTAGTAGATACTTGGAATTGACATAAAACCTTCATGGTGTGAGATTTTCGAATGAAACTTTTTTCACATGATAACTATAAAATTCTTCTCTTAAAAAATGTGCGTCATTTGATTTTTGACATTCATTTGTTTTTTTTTATTCAGCTTAGACGGGAATGATGGATACTTCGAAAATCCGAGTCATTTTTGAATACGAGTTCCGATGCGGAACTAACGCGGCAGAAACGGCTTGCAATATCAATACTGCGTTTGAAGAGGAGACTGCTAATGAACGCACCGTGCGTTTTTGCTTTAAACGCTTTCGTAATGAAAATTTCGACTTGAAAAACGAACCACGTGAAAGAACGCCCACACAGGTGAATAACGCTGAATTGAAGGAGATGGTGGAAGCCGATTCGAGTCAAACTACCCAGGAATTAGGGGCATGGTTTAACGTTACCCTACCTCCAATATTGGCTCATTTGCATCAAATCAATAAGATAAAAAAATATGAAAATGGGTGCCTCATGATTTGACTGATCTGCAGAAAAAAATACGTGTTGAAACTTGTGTTGCCTTGTTGAATCGGTACAGAAATGAAGGAATATTGGATCGAATTGTGACATGTGACTAAAAGTAGATTCTTTACGATTACCGTAAGCGAAAAATGCAATGGCTGACCCCAGGTCAAACGCCGCAACAGTGACCTAAAGCAAAGCTAACCAATAAAAAGATAATGGTAACTGTTTGGTGGTTTCTTCATGTTGTTATTCACTATTGCTTTCTCAGGAGAAATCGTTGTAACTCTACAGGAGCTGCAGTTAGAAACCATACGTCATCCTCCGTACTCGCCAGACCTTGCTCCAACGGACTACCATTTTTTCGTGATTTGGACAATTTTCTAGGTGACAAAATATTTTCTTCCCAGGAGGCAGTACAAAATGCTGCACACAGTTTGTCGAATCTAGATGCCCGGAGTTCTATTGTAAAGGCATAAATGAACTTCCATTTAAATGGCAGCAATGTATAGATAATGAGGGTAAATATTTCGATTAAATAAATATACATCTTAGAAAAAAAACAGGTTAAATTTTTTTGTACACATCGGCAATTTCATAGTCTAACCCCTAATTTTAGTTAGTATTACGATTGGTGAACAGGCGGCATGTTCTATTTGCATTGCCTCAGTATTATTGCGCTGGCAGTATAACAACTTCATTTTTTAAAGCTCGCCAACGCGTGAGTACTTTTCCTTTCTCAATGTAACCATCCATAAACATTGATAATGGCTTACTATCTTACATACCACACAGATGTTTACCAAACCATTTATATAAAAATATAGATATAAATAAAGGGCTCTTTTGTTTTGTATATCCCACGCACAAGTAATTTAAGATGGTAGCTAAATTAGAGAATTAGAATGTAAGCTTATGTATACAAAGGTCACGTAAGATAGGTACAACAAAATCAATGTGGCGGATCCGAGGTCGTTGTACTTTTGAAGTTATACAACTTTCAGCGTATGTAGTTTTTAGGAAACATAGGGTCCATTTCAAATACTATCTAGAACTTTCGCAAGATATTCTGAACACGAGTCTTAAAGAAATAAATACATGCGTCACGCTTTTATGTTTTCGAAGGTGTAGACAGAGGTATGGAATCGACAATTTTCAGTACTTCTTTAATTGCCTCGTCGGTTCCGTGGTATATAAGTAATATAAGTTTTATCTATTTAACAGTTGAATATGAAATTCTGCGGCAGATTCGTGTTAACGGTCTTTACTTTTAGGAAATTCTAAGTAGCAGCAAGAAGTCTTAAAATGTTCGCAGTACACAGTAAGATGCTTCTCCTATATTTTTATTTAACACCTAAATGAGGAATGCGATGAAAGTGAATAAAGCCAGAGAAGTGTGTCAGGATCGTAGCAAATGGAAATCCGTAGTCTCTGCCTACCCCGCTTGGAAACAGGCGTGGATCAAAACCGTTGAATCCATTTGGTTGAAGCTTGGCTTGCATTAGATAATTAACTGGATTAAACCTGGCTTGACCTGGAAAAACTATCTTTGGTGTTAAGACAGAAACTAGTGTAGATTTAATTTGTCACTGCCTAGCACTACAACCATTAGTCTCCTCAGTCACTCCTTTTCCGATTTCACTACCGCAAACTAAAACAGGTATCCAACTCATTTTTATTTGATATCCACTGTAAAAACGGCAGCATTTCTGGCACGAAATTCGATAACAAGAGCTACATTTTGCAAATTGCTGCTATAATTTTTAATAAGTTTTACAGTTTACCCTGAAGTTTCCATATAGGAAATTGGGTACTTTTATTCACTACCCTTATAATGAATACCAGACTAAGCAACACCGATGCGTGGCCGAGCTTAGCTTAACGCATTCAACAGATAAAATTATTTTGAAAGGTGCATCCTCGAATTGTCCACCCCAACTATTGCAATACAAAAAGGTTGATAATATCGACTCCTTTGATCTTCGACTGCTTATTTGCGTGGAAGGAAATACGCAAGCTATACTCCTAGTGATACAAGCTAGCAACTGAAACATGGGTCGTGTTTCAGTTCGCCGACTACGTAGAAAATAAAAAAGAAAACCAGAGCATCTAGGGATGCGACTTGATCTGAAGAAAACCGAATCATATCACTAGTTACTTCATTTCTTCATTCAGCTGGTGCAAGCTGTGTTGCTTGCATCAGTTGCTTGCGCCTGAAGACGAGATTAGGACGGAAGTATACGTATGTATACCAGCATCCCGTCAGTTATTCACGCGATGTACATAGGTAGATACACAATGCAAGTACCTTAATATATGCTAGTTATCCACGTCATGTAAAATTGTGTTCTTTATTTAAAACCCTCTGTCACATTCTGTAACAGGTACACATATAAATAAATCACAAATAATCCTAAAGTACACACACATTTATAACATATACACATAGCAATATTACAAAATAAAGGTGTTTTAAAAATCAACCCCGTCACGTAGCCTGATTCAGCGGTACTGTATAAAGGGGAATATAATACGTTGTTACTGATTCACCAATGTATACAGGATGTCCTAGATGATGTGAATTCAAATTATAACGGAAGTTTCCTTAGGTTAGGACCTTTCAGAGGTACTAAATAAAAAAAATGAATTATGACCATCGGTTAAAATAGAAAAATCAAAGTTTTTAAAAAAGCACGACCTTTTCCACACTTTTAACTACAGGTGCTTCGTTTATGACTATTTCAATTTTTGTCACTATTATTATTTGTGAAGGATTGATTCGTCATACAAACGTTTTATTTTAAACTGGCGTATTTTTGAAATCGCGGCATTATTTTGGTGTATTTTTATACACCAAAGAAAATCTTGTACGTTTGACCAACAACACAACATATTTTTTTATTTTTGTATTAAGCAGTGGCAGAGTTGTCTTGGATAGTAGATGTATTAAAACTATGTTTCGTAATAGATTTATATTCATGTATTACAGCTTTTTGGCGACCTCAATGGCGTAGTGGTTAGTGTAACTGACTGCCACGCCTGCGGTCGCGGTTTCGATTACCGCAAAGTCAAACATTTGTGTGCATGGACATGGATGTTTGTCATGGTATGGGTGTTTTCATGTATAATATGTAGGTATTTACAAAAACAAATAGTATATATGTATGTTTATCCATTGTCTAGTACTCATAGTACAAGCTTTGCTTAGTTTGGGCTAGATGGTGTTGTGTGTATGTGATAGAATATTATTATTATTAACCTCTGAGTCTTCTTCGAAGAGGTTAATGAAAACATTATGTGGGTCTGTGTTTACAGTTTGTTAGTGACAGGCATAGCTCCGGAACCACTGGACCAATTTACTTGTAACTTGCTGTGCAGATATCTTGGGGTCATCCCTTGGTCGAATTTGAATATAGGCCCTGTGGGTCAAAAGATTCCCGAGATATAGAGGTGACAAGGTCATAAGGTCAGGGGATATCCAGCAACAGAGTGATTTGGAAGTCCAAGGGAGAGGCTTTTGCCCAGCAGAGGGACAGTACAAAAAGCTGATGAAAAAAAAGAAAAGGTGACATGAAGACGAATTAGAGGTTGAGTTCTGGGTTTTTACAACCATCTCGTTATAGCTATGCTTTTAGGTCCACGTATTAGTGGCAAGCCTATTACCGTTTACCGGGCCCAATTCCGGACTCCGTGCTGTTTCTGGCAAGTTCTTGGCAAATAAATCACTAGCTCGACCCACTTGACTCCCTACAAAAAAGGGCAGTTCGAATCATCGATGATCCCAATCTCACGGATAGATTGGAGTCATTGGAGCAACGGATAGAGTTTGGGTCTCTCTTCGTGTTCTACCGACTTTTTCACGGGGAGTGCTCTGAAGAACTGTTTGATTTGGTACCAGCGGCCCCTTTCTATCACCGTACCACTCGACAACGAAGCAGGGTTCATCCATATCACCTGGAATCGTTCAAATCCAAGACGCTTTCAGCGATCATTTCTTCCACGTACGTGCAAGCTCTGGAATGAACTGCTTGCTTTGGTGTTCCCGAGCGCTATGATATGTCTTTCTTCAAACGAGGTTTAAAGAGAGTTCTTCTTTCACGGTAGGCAGCGGCTTTGCTGTGTCCTGACATTGCTGAAGTCCATGAGCAGCAGTTACCACTTTCCATCAGGTGGGCCACTTGCTCGTCTGCCACCAAAGGCAATAAAAAAAAATACCATTAACACTTTGCCTGATCCGAGAATCGAACCTGAGTGTTCGATTTCCGGTCGCATTTACTGCCGCGGCGTCAGCGAGGGTTGTATAGAATAGTATTTTATTAATAAAGTAAACTCTGAAAATCAATCGAAAATTACATCAATACGCTCGCTTTTTGATCTTCATGTCCAAATGTAAATAAATATAGTACCTAAATAAATATGTCTTTTTATATGCCTCCGTGGCGCAATGGTAGTGAATGCGACTGCTGTGCATGAGGTCTCGGGTTCGAATCCCGGGTTGGGCCAACAAAAAGTTATTTTATTTTATTTTTCTGTTAAGAAATCTCAATATGAGCCTGGAGTTAGGAAGTTGACGGTGTTGGAAACCCCGTTTGTGCTGTGTTGTGTTTGCGCACTATAATATCTCCTGCACAGATAGCCAATCTCCGTTAAAAATGGCCGCCGTGACCGAAATTCGGTCTAGAGGACATTATTACTATATAAAAAAGGAATAAATATACATAATTATATATTCTAATATATAAAAGGACAACGCCTGCGTTAGGGATTAAGGCATGCGTCGGGAGAGTTACCAACGTACAAGTAAAATTATTTGAGGACTACACAAATTATTTTGTAAAATGGTACTCGTATAGATAATAAATTATAATAATTTAATAATTTATTCAATAATAATACATGGGTATTCATTTTTGTTATTAGTCTAAAATAATATTATACTACAATAAATTATAATTATCCTTAATCTGGTATATGTTTTACTTATACTTTAATCAGCCGACATTGTGAATACTAATTTAATTTCAAGCGCTAGGTTTTATAAAGTGGTTGCCTGAACTAGGTTTAGACCTGTGTTTCAGGCTATTTCTCTACTTACAAAAAATGTATGCCATGTAATATTAGGGTTTAGGTATTGAAATTGGTGCATAAACTTAAAATAAATATGTATATTGATACAATAAAAATAACTTAGATTACATATTATTATAAATTACTAATGACTTAAGGCTATTTTACAACTGTAAGCAAATTCTCCGTATCGGAGTAGGTCAGTGTTTGCAGATGTTTGGTAACAATAACATGACATTGTTTATAACTTAGTCAAAAGTCAAAGTCAAAGTCAAAAAATCATTTATTCATTTAGGTCACAAAGTAACACTTATGAACGTCAAAATATATGGGTTAGTGAGTTTACTAACTTACTGAAGCTACATTTAGGTTAGTTGCTAGGTTCAGGCAAAGGGTTGAGCCTATGAGAAGAAACCTGCAAGAAACTCACGGCCACTCTTTTAAATCGCCAATTAAATATAATTTCAGTATTTTACAACTCAGATTAACAAGGTGTTGCAGCCATTATGCCATATACTACAGACTATAAAAAAACTAAAGATAAAAACAGTAATAACTTAATAATATTATAGAGATTAAATAATTTGGGCTAAGGTATATGTTTTAATATAAATCTAAAATAGGCAGTAAGATGGCATGATGGCGCATACACTTACACTTTGTGACAATGCAAAGGCAGTCCGTGACTAAATGCGGTTATACATTTATATTCTTCAATAATAATCAAATTAAGAAACAAGTTACTTGTTAACTTCACAAATAATCACGAGGTACCTCTACATTACTAAATTGACTTAAAAGTAATACAGATCTTTAAATCCTGTATGCAACAAGCAACTAGTTCCATGAGTTTTTGTCATTTAAGTAGTCGTTGACTGAATAATAACCCTTCCGAATAAGTTGTATTTTAACGGCGCTTTTAAATTTAAGTAATGGTAAATTTATTATATTAATAGGTAGTTTATTAAAAAAACGTATACCGAGTCCCACAATACATTTATTGTGAACTTTATGTAGACGATGATATGGGCCTACTAACTTATGCTTATTTCTAGTGTTTACGTTATGGATATCACTATTCTTATTATATAAGTGAATATTATGTTTAATAAACATAATGTTAGCAAATATATATTGCGACGCAACAGTAAGTATGCCTATTTCTTTAAATCGAGGGAAACTCGTGGTCCTAAATTATAAATGCTACGTACTGCACGCTTTTGAAGAATAAAAATTGTCTCGATATCAGCTGCCTTGCCCCACAATAATATACCATAGGACATGACACTGTGAAAGTAACTGAAGTACACTAGTCTCGCGGTATCTACATCAGTAAGCTGTCTTACTTTCCGAACTGCATATGCGGCTGAGCTAAGTTTCCCTGCAAGACACGATATATGAGCGCCCCACTGAACTTTATGATCTAAAGTCAAACCTAGAAAAACTGTTGATTGTACGAAAGCAATAATTTCATTATTTAAATTTATATTTATGTTAGGACTCTTTACATTTGGCAATGTAAACTTGATACATTTTGTTTTTTTAGAGTTTAGTAGTAAATTATTCGACGTAAACCAGTTCAGGATGTGGGCGAGCGAATCATTAACACTATTTAAATTTGTTGCTCTTCTGTCTACTTTAAAAATAAGAGATGTGTCATCTGCAAATAAAACAATGTCACACAAATCCTGCACGAAGAACGGCAAATCATTTACGTACACTAAAAACAGAAAGGGTCCTAAAATTGAGCCCTGTGGCACGCCCATTGTGACAGATAATCCAGAAGATCTACTTCCGTTGATATCAACGTATTGTAGTCTATTGCTTAGGTAGGAACCAACTAAGTCAAGTGCAGTATCTCTGATGCCATAATGCTCGAGTTTTCGCAACAGCGTATGATGGTCAACGCAGTCAAAGGCTTTAGAAAGATCACAGAATACGCCAATGACATCTTGCGAATTTTCCCAGGCACTGAATATATGTCTTAAAAGCGTAACACCCGCATCTATCGTAGAACGGCCTTTTCTAAAACCATATTGATCTGCATGAAATAAATTATTTACACTAAAGTGGCTCTCTAATTGCTGTAATATAATCTTCTCAAATATTTTACTAATAGCAGGTAATATTGAAATTGGCCTAAAATTACTAGGGTCACTTTTGCATCCATTTTTAAATAAAGGTATTTTTTTACTACATTTCATTAAATTTGGAAAAATGCCCACATCAATGCATCCGTTGAATATTGCGGCTAGGTGTGGCGCTATATTAACAATAATACTTGCAACTAATTTTACAGAAATACCCCAGAAGTCGGCTGATTTTTTTGAATTGAGCGACTTAAATACTTTTATTATATCATACGGATGTACACATTCAAAACTAAATTGTGTCTTGCACTCTTCCACGCTGCCCCTAACCAAGTATTCTGCTCGAGCTGGGCAAGACCTAAGGGTACTGGTTGTATTTAAAGGTATTTTTGTGAAGTAGTTATTGAATGTATCGGCTACTTCCAAATTATTTGAAATTACGCTATTATTTACATTCAGTTCAAATTTATTATCACGCACCTTGCTGCGACCTGTTTCATTGTTAATAATGTTCCATGTAGTTTTAATTTTATTATTAGAATTTTCAATTTTAGTTTTTAGGTAAAGGGATTTGGCAGTGGCACAAGTCTTTTTAAATAATTTTGAATAACTTTTAACATATTGAATAAAATTTGGATCGAAATTGTATTGTTTCATACCATATAATTCGTATAGTTTTGCTCTACTTCTATATATCCCAGATGTTGCCCAATCACAAAACTTAATCTTATTATTCTGACTAAAGGTCTTACATTTAAAAATATTATTATATTCTAAAGTAATTACGTTAAGTAAAGACTCATATAGTTCGTCTGGATTATTCAGAGAAAGGTCCATATTGACAACTTTGGCACTTATGTTAACATTAAATTCCTTTAAGCGATTGGATGTCATCGGTCTACACGTGACCTTATTCTCTTTATGAATTGTACTCACAGGAAATACTACCTTTTGCCCGCAGTGGTCAGATGTCAGTTCACTCAATATGGCCCTATTAAGAAATTGGCAGTCGCAAAATACATTATCCAAGCAGGTCGCAGAATGTGAAGTGATCCTAGTGGGTTCAAAAAATAAATGCTTTAAGTTAAATGATCCAAATAAACTAATAAGTCTCAAAGAGAGAGCTGACTGCTCAAGTAAATCAACATTAAAATCACCACACACCTATATGCCTATTACTAGAACTCAAGCATTTTAAAATATCCTCTATTACGGTTTCAAATACACTAAAGTCACTCTGCGGTGGTTGGTACACACAAACTATGACATGTTGCTCTAATTCCACACAGGATAATTCTACAGTGCGCTCGATAGAACGATTTACTATATCTTTACGTTCTTTACATTTTAGATTGTTACATACATATACTAGAGAGCCACCATGTATATAATTCTTTCTTACAAATGCACTTACAATTGAATAATATTCATTATTAAATATTAATTGATTAGGTTTTAACCAATGTTCCGTTATGCAACATATTTGAATGTTATGTTGTTTAAAAAATAAATCTAATTCTAACTCCTTGCTGGATAGACCCTGAATATTCTGATGAATTAGTCTAATACTGTGTGTCTGCCTATCCTTTGTCTCATCTAACAGTTTAAACTACTAGAAGTGTCAATATGTAAATTTGTAGTAGTAATACTACTATGTCCTAAAACCTTCACTACCCTACTGGTACCTGAGTCACTACATATATTAAATGCTAATAATTTAGCAAGTTGCTTTTTATAATAAAAAGATAGATACATTGTATCTTTAGTTAATAAAAATTTACTAATAAACTTATTAGTGTCAAAGAATAAACTATAATTGTTGTAACATGTACTGTTGTAAAAAAGTAAATTAAGTTTTTCAATGTTCCTATTTTGTTCATTTGTTAGTACATAGGAATATGGTAATGCACAAAGAATAAAGTTACACCCTACTTTATAATGTAATGATTCTATTACCTCTGTCAAATGAATTGCCTCTTTTTTAGTGACAGATAAGCTGTCACCATAAAGAAATATGACTGTTGACTCTGCATTTAATTTTGTAGTTTTTAACTTATCAATTAAAGAACTTAACCTAGCCCCAGGGGAACAAACATTTATGCAAGGCGACTCTGTATAAGAATTAATTAGCCTACTAAAACCTACCCCTATTTGGTCAGAAAACATGAATATATTTTTGTTAATGTTATTCACCAAAGAAGACACAGACATATTTTCATGATCAGAAAAGGAGGTGGTACCACTGTTTACTGAATCCAAATCACAAACAGCTGACAGGTTGTTATTAGGTGTAGCCTGTAAGCACTTACCGCAAATATTGTTATTTGTTAGTGAGAGAACATGTTCTATGTTCTCCCTACCAACTCTGGCAATTTCCTCATACTTCAAAATATATTCTGATGTTTCTTTATGGTGCTTAAGACTGATTCTAGTAAGCCGTTCCTCTAAATTATTTATTTGACGATTTAATTCAGCTGTATGTGCTTCATACTGTAACCTACTGGCAACTATTTGATCATTGCTTTTTTCTAAACTTATTAATAAAGCCTTATTCTCCTTCACCAATTCATTATTATGCCGTGTCACCTTTTTTTTTTTTTTTTTTTATTTTTTTTTTACGTGGGGGAATGCTATGACGCATATCCCTCCGCGGGGGCGGGCGGAGGGATTATGTCGGACTCGCCGGGGTAAAGAAAGATGTTGAAAAGATAATGTACCTCCCGGAATACCGACTAAGCCTACCACGGTGTTCCTCGACACAACCACTATCGACGGGGCCGCGCGAATCGCTTTCGCATGCGGTCGCGACCCCGCCAAGGTTACGGCCCGCCGTATGAAACGGCAGGCCACTACACAAAAGACCTACCCAAAGGTACTTACTTCTAGTAAAACCCTACTGTCTCCCCCCTAGGGGGGAGACGGACTCGACACAGAGGCGCGCGTGGGAACACGCACGCCGCCTCTCGGACCTGGTGCTGAACGGATGGCGGGCAGGCCCACAAAGCCCGCCACCCCCAGGTCAAACCTCAGGGTGGCTGGAGGTCATCGCGCGCCCTCCGGCGCCCGGCTCTGCGGTTGGGGAGAGGATTCAAACGCTCCCTCTCCCGCTCCGCCGCCTCCTTGATGGAAATTACTTCCTCACAAAAGGAGGCGACGGCGTTCCACGACCTCTCACTCCGGACCATAGACTGAACTACGGTCGGGAGCGAGAGGGCATTTTTTTTTTTTTTTTTTTTTTTTACGTGGGGGAATGCAATGACGCATATCCCTCCGCGGGGGCGGGCGGAGGGATTATGTCGGACTCGCCGGGGTAAACTAAGATGTTAAAAAGATAATGTATCTCCCGGAATACCGACTAAACCTACCACGGTGTTCCTCGACAAAACCACTATCGACGGGGCCGCGCGAATCACTTTCGCATACGGTCGCGACCCCGCCGAGGTTCCGGCCCGCCGTATGAAACGGCAGGCCCCTACGCAATAAGACCTACCCAAGATAGGTACTCAAAATAAAATTCTACTGTCTCCCCCTAAAGGGGGAGACGGACACGAAACAGAGGCGCGCGTGGAAACACGCACGCCGCCTCTCGGACCTGGTGCTGAACGGATGGCGGGCAGGCCCACAAAGCCCGCCACCACCAGGTCAAACCTCAGGGTGGCTGGAGGTCATCGCGCGCCCTCCGGCGCCCGGCTCTGCGGTTGGGGAGAGGGTTTAAACGCTCCCTCTCCCGCTCCGCCGCCTCCTTGATGGAAATTACTTCCTCACAGAAGGAGGCGACGGCGTTCCATGACCTCTCACTCCGGACCATAGACTGAACTACGGCCGGGAGCGAGAGGGCAACCGATCCGACTGCCGCGATCAAATCACGGCGCTGCGATGCCCAGGCGGGGCAAACCGCCAAAGTGTGCAGCGCCGTGTCCTCAACAACGTCACGGCAGTCGCCGCAGTGGTGACAACCGGGCGTCTCTTGCCGGCGTATACGACACAGGAACTGGCCAAAACAACCGTGGCCAGTTAGAACCTGTGTCAGCCGGAAGGTGAGGGCGCCATGCCGCCTCTCCAGCCACTCCTCAAAAACGGGACTTACCGCCACGATCGTGGCGTGGCCGTGTCACCTTCCTAACCTTGTTTAACTTATTAAGATTAATATTTAACTTTTTAATTAATTTATTTAACTTAAGGTATTTTCTCAATTTCCTAGTACTTTTAATAAAAACATTACTAAGTTTATTTTTATTACTATCTAATATACTAGTTTTTTCCCCCAGGAGTTCAGAGTAGTCTATATATATCTAAAATTCTATTTAATCTATTATATAAAAATGGTCCTAGGAATTAAAATAATTTATTTATAAAGGCAGTACATACTAAATCTTTTCGTCTCTTGTTTGGAGAAAGTGGTCTGAATGGAAGTAGTGCATGTTGTTTAAGCACGGTGTGTAGATAAAAATATATATACATAACTTCATTTTTAGTAATAATATAGGTTATTACTAGTACAATTTTAATCAAATAATCTAAACGCCCGTGTAAATGGATTTTGTCTATTTTATTTGTAGTAAATATTATCTTGTTCATCTTATGACATACATTTGCGCGTATGTTTCGTGATTCGTAGAGTCGAGTTCCGTGGTTTGATTTTCGGCATTCGGATTTTTATCCTGAGAAACTCTGAGCTGAGGCATGCAGTCTGGGAAGTATGCAACAGTAGCCGTCCATAACATAGATACTAAACATAGCTGATGACATGAGGATGTGACACGTCGGCCTTAACCTTTGGAGATATAGCCGTGAGTTTATATATGTATGTATATCTCTTTTTACCATGACTCATGCGTCATCAGACCTAAGAAAAAGGTAATAAAAGTGGAACGAAATTAAAGTGATAGCAGAACTACCTAGTCTAGCCCAGGACTACCTCCAGTTTTGTGAGCCGACAGTACAGGAGCGTGAGTTTTAGAATATTGTAATGGTCTAACGTTTTCTAATTGGCCAGCAAGGCTATACAATAAAGCTATTAAAGCCATTTAGCATTTTATATGATACACAACGTATTTGCAGTAGACAAGTAGCTGGAAAAATGTAGATGTTAAAACAACTGTCTTCCTCTTTTGAAACATACCGGCGTGAGTACAAACAACGCTTCCGCTGTGTAAAGGGATAGCGCATCTCGATCGTTCGATGATGAAATGGGCTTGGGAAAACAAACTGTGCAATTAACGCTCACTGAAGTGCATTCAATGAAAAATGCGATAGGAAAATATAAACAAGCTGGGCTACTCTTTGTTTGTATTAAAGTTATAAATTATAATAGAGCCTAGAGGCTCTATAACTATAGATAGTTCAGTAGATTAAGTTCAAAATTATGTTTGTACTACACCATAATGCCCCAGGTTTGTTTATAGGGTTTAATTGATATTGAGTTTTCCAAAACCCTTTAGCCAATCAGTATGTATTAGTAATTACCCAATTTTTATAGTTTCAGCTGCAGCACCAAGTCTGGAAGTGAGACTTATTAGACGTGGGACCTAAACCGTAGCAGCAAAATAAGGGTGTAATACACTTTCATTTATCAGGTCCGGGGTATATAGGTGTCTATGTAATAAGATTATTAATTAAGTGATAAGATTAGAGAAGGTCGGTCCACCCATTACTAATTAATTCAAACTTATTTCTCAAATCACTTGTATAAGCTGACTAGCTTCATTATACAAACATTAGCAGCTCTCATTATACGAACTTGAGAATACAGAGATTTGATACCGCAATTATCTTCAAAAAGGCTTTAAAAGATCCATCAGCCTATTTCCCCACACTCACCAACTTTGCAAGGGTTAAAACTGTTTGGAAATTGCTGAAATTTGACGCAGAAAGTTCCCTCAGTGTCATTTGCATACCTTTTGAGAAAGATTCTTCAAATGTTAGGGGTGTTATCTTGACAATTTTAGTATTTTGAGTGTTAAGTTGTATTGTACATGGTTGATATAATATTTAATTGGGTAGTTGAGGATTATGCGTGTGTAAATAAAATGCGATAATCCAATTGCTATTGTTAAGAAGTTTGATGTTTGAGCGTTAATTGACAGAAAGGCACCTACCAAAGTAGATAAAAAGGTATCGGTCGACATATACATATATTAAATGAACAATGAAATTTATTAGTTTAGTTACTTGTTGTGGGTGTCATAGGTACTGACTACGCTACATTCAAAATATATAAATATTCATTATATATTTTTAGGCCTTGAAGGATTGCCTCATCAGCCCCGTGATATGTTTTTTTATTTTTTCTGCAAATCATGAGGCTGTCTGTTCGAAGCCCGGATCTGAAAAGTGTTACAGATTTTTGTATTAGGTGACATTAGAAACGTTAATAGATTAGTTGCCAACCACCTCAGACAGAAACCATAGATGGTGAAATATGGGAGTACTATACACCTTTGACTATCCCCTTTGAGTATCACGAAACAAGTATTACTATATATATTTTTTAAAATATACGTCCGTAAATGTATGTTTATTTTCTTTCACATGTATGCGATTGATTGAATATTACTGTCAAAACCAATATGATCGGATTTAATCCTATTTTACATTTGATTAGTTTAAACCAGAAGTGTAATTGTATGAAAATTATAATGATGGTTTCGTTTTTATAAATAGTGACCATTAGCTTCTTGTCAGGGATTATTCAGGCTGCATTTGAACCTAAATGTTTAATGTTCTAGTAAATTCAAAAGCACTTAGCAATCATCAGATTAAGACGTAAAAGTCTGAGACGAATGTTAATTCAAAGTCACGTAGCAAAATAATCTACGGGTCAATATACCACAATATATTTACACAGCATTATTCACTCATCTACGCCAATAAACCTCTACGAACTGCCACATGCCGTAGCAAATCGTAGCAGTCAACACTCCGTAGAGGTTGGTCTACAAAAAGCAGAGGTGCTAATAAACGCCCGACAAGGAAATACTCTCCTACCCTCTTTTCCCTAATTTAACAAAATTCTCTATCGCGAAACAGCTTATCTTCACAAGTTCGATTGATAGGAGGCACAGGGCACATGGGGGTAGCAAAACAAATGAACAAAATGCTCAAGCCTTCGTCCTTTGGTATGGGCACCCAGATCTCACGTTTTAGGGTAGGGATTCGGTTAGAGTGTTAGCGGGCGGCGAGAGATTATGTATAGTTTTTGTCTGTTTTTGTCTTGATTACAAAGGTATTTGTAAAATGAGATAACATGATTTATTTAGTTATCTGCTATTATGTAGGCAGTTTTTGGCTAACTGGACAAAAAAGAGTATGTAATACATAGATTCGCAGCCTCAGTTTTCTTTGTATCTGTTGTTTTAAATGTTTGTAGAGTCTTTTGTGACATTTGTATCATACTTAGTGTGGGTCATTATGGTTAACACCCCGACTCAGAGTACCCTGACTCGGATAAGTTAGGTTAGAAGGCTAAGGCGGGAGCGAAGTGGAGCAGAGCACCCGCCTTAGCCTTCGTGGTTATTTTTTTTTAAACCACCTAGAAATAGGGGCTCGCGAAGCGGGGCTCCGTCGACCTATCTTAGCGCAGTTTTTAAGTAGGCGTTTTCATGATATTAGACCAAATAAGTTTTATATCTTTTGAGTGGTATGTCAAACGATTTTATATTTAATATATGTTATGTCAAACGATGTTATATTTAATGTATGTTATGCTTATAAAAATTAGTTATTTTAAAATTATATTAATCGTTTATTATATTAACTAATCGCTATATTAAATAAAATTATAGGTTCCGTTGTTATATGTTGTTAATATTAGAGATTTTGTTGTTATATCATCTATTACTTACCCAATGAACATACATTGGTTGTTCTCTAAAATTTGCCTGACGACTTACATAATACACAAATATGTCCAAAAGTTTTATAGGTCAAAAAAAGATATATAATGTCAGATAATAACATTTCTAAATCTATAAATACGTGTCTACAAGTAATGTGATTACAGTACCTAATGTCAATAATAATAATGATAATTTAGCAAATAGAAAAATAAAATTAGACGTGTGTCATTGAGGAAATTATATAATAAGTCTCCTCAATAAGGAATTTTACTCAAATTTGATTTATATTAAGTTATATAATTATATGTCTCACTTATATTATGAAAGTCGTATTTGATTCCTCAGACGTTATAAATTCGTTTGGCAGATCTAGTTAAAAGCTTTTTAATTCATTTATTTTATTTCGTACCAACAACATTTAATTTACCCAAAGTAAATCAACTGTAGGTTTTTAATACTGACTCACGTTTAAGTTAGCTAATAATTACTAAAAATATAATCTCCATCTAAAATAAAAATGCTGCAATCTCGTGGTTATCTTGTGGCCTCGTAAAAAGACGTGTTGCTTCGTCTGTGGCCATGTCACCCTAATAGTCCGTTAAATGATAATACCTAAAATAGTAAAAAAGCATGCAGAATTGCTTTCAGTCGCACCTCACTCCTAACCTCTCTTACGTTTATTGAGCACACAGTCCGAGTTCGGTTCTTGAACGGAATTGTGTACATTGAACAAGTCCAATTATACTTACATCTAAATCAATTCTCTTACAAATGTACCGAAAAAGGAAATTCATTTATTTTTATGTCTCTTGTCATTTTTATAACGTACGTATATGATAGTGATATGCACAGTTTTATACGACGATCTACTTACAAATAGACAGCGGGTCTGGTATAAAATTAACAGTCGACATATACATTCATAATATTTCTACGACGGCCGATGATTTTTAAACCCTAATTCTTAACACATAATGCTTAATATTGCTTGCATAGTACAATCGCGTGAAGCTACTACTGCCGCGAATGAGATCTTTTATCACGGGACAATTTTAAACCGCTGCTGTGTAATTCTACTAATACTTATGTTAAACTCACATTGAATTCGAGCTGATTTGATATCTAGTAATTTATTTGATTAATTGTTATATACATGACTGTAGTATGCGATTGTTCCATCGGGGGTAGTTATATCGTATTCCACCCCGTCGTCCTTAACATAATAATAATATTCTACACATACACACAACACCATCTAGCCCAAACTAAGCAGAGCTTGTACTGTGGGTACTAGACAATGGATAAACATACATATATACTTTTTTTTGTATATACATATTATACATAGAAACACCCAGACCAAGTCAAACATCCATGTTCATGCACACAAATGTTTGACTTGTGCGGGAATCGAACCCGCTACCTCAGGCGTGGCAGTCATACATATAACATAGATTACAGCGTTTGGTATTAATTGAGATTATTCATCGATGAGTTCATCCACATGTACCACAATCAAACGATATAGCAAGAACAAAACGTAGGCGGTTATAATTTTTCGCAATTGTAATATCGACAAAAAATATATAAGATGAATATTATAACTGGTAAACTATAAATAATCACAGAATCAAGCAACCACCAGTATTGTTAGGACATCATGTATATTATAGCTTTTGAAATGTTATACAGGTTGTCTATATATTAATAAAAATTAGAATATTAAGTATTAAATGCGTCTAAAAACTACGGTGATCGTTTGCCACCAGACGGGCTGTATTGGTTGAAGCTTTGGATCTCTGGCATATAAGACAACTAAAAAAAATTTCAGTCTGTTACGTTAAGATTCAAATCGACATTAAACAACTGTGTGTATACAAGCTTATATATATTATCATCAATCACTACTTAAAGTATTAAAAAAACAATGTTATAGCTCGAATAATTTTTCGAATAATATTTAATTATTAAATTATTTTTATTTTTATTATTATTTATTAAAAAATTAAAAATAATATTTACTCTAAAAGTACTTGAATCTCAGCAATTCGTATTTATAACCATTTACCTAGTACCATAAAAGAACTAGATGGCAATAAATTTAAAATGTATTTAAAAAAGTGGTTAATTGAGCATACTTTTTACAATTTAAATGAATATTTTGGTAAATAATAAAAATGCATGCAATTAATCTTTTAAAATGTTTAATTTGATTGTGATTTATTTTATTTTCTTATTTATGTTGCATGTCCGATATGGATAAACTTTTGTGTCCAAAATCTTTATAATTAAGACCTATGTATTGTTCACAGTTATGCAATAAACTGATCTTTATCTTTATCTTTATCTTATCACATCATCTTACATTAATTACCGATTAGATCTTGTGAATTGATTTATCTATATCACTTACTCGTCCCTTTTTCGGTCACAATAGGCGGTACGCTTATAAATAATGGATATAACTGTAGGTACCTATTTAACGTAGTAGGTACTCCAGTAACTTATCATGACAAGTTTATGTATGTGATCTAGAAACATCGTAATTATTCCTTATTCGTGACGTATTTACATGGCTATAACTTCGTTTTTATTATTTCAGGTATGCTTCGCTAATGGTTTCGTAAACATTCAACGGTCTGTGAGTATATTTACTTTGATAAAGTTTCGCTATATTTCTGGATTAGGCTTCTAAATGTATAAAAGTATGTAAGTTTGTGTCAAGGGAACGTTGAACGTCTGGCGGTTGGAGGAGATGTGTGAACAAATATCATGAGCATTTGAATTGTATTGTGCGACGCTCTCGTATATTTTTAATACTTTCTGGACTAACAAATATGTGTATAATCCGCCTAATAATAGGCGATATTTGACTGCCGTTGCAACACCTGAGATAACATTTACATTGCCAACCCTTCAAAGCAGGTCACCTTGCTTCTAACACAAGGGATTAAGACCACACTGATCCTTTTTCAACAGCGCAATCTCTTTAAACAAGTTCCATATCGACCGCAAGAATACAACTTGCGCTTTTTTGGCTACTATTTTCTGTAGGAGAGTGGTTTTTCCTGACCAAGCGTACCTTTACCTTTTAAAGACTTAACAAATGTGGTTGCGATACAAACCTAACTAACTCTTCAGCAAAGTACTGGCCATAATAAAAAAAGGACTAGCCGAATGTAATATAACAGTCAGAAACATAAAGCACTTTTTTTTTTATAGCGTTGGAATCGCATTGTGCCTCAGGTTTCCAGGTGCAATATCCTCAGAATGATTTGTACTGACAATACTGTGTCGTCAGCTAAAACCAAAAAGCAGATCGGTAAAGCGTGTTGTGAATTTGAAGGTAGAACATTTTGCTTGTGTGGCTATACTCACTTTGTTGGGAAGGTACTTAGAGATTATGCTTTGTGATATTGTGGTCGTACGTATATGTGACGGACTGTGTTGCCGTGTCGTGTCAAATTAGCGTGGAAAAGACGCTTACTCGTCAGTTCAGAATTATCTTTGATGAACATTTTTCTATCTCATAGATGGTTCGCATGACAGGAGTTTTATTGTATTGTCACACACAATATTATTCGTCGTAGGTTTAAGATCATGCATAAATGTCTATCAAGCTGTTTAGGCTATAAAAAGCGCAAGAAACATCCAAAAACATAACCGTTTGTTAATTCGACGTAGCTGGGTATAAATTGCTTTTGTCTTGCGAACAGTTTGCGTTCAGTGTTTGCAAAAACGGATCGATGGCCAGTAAAACAGACGAATCTTATATAGTAGCGTGCCTAGGTTTTAAAATAAGGCAGCATAAGATATATTTTTTTTTGACTGAAAATGTATTGATATGTTCGTATCTTTTCTATTTAATGTCGTGGATGCAGAACAATTAATTGAAGGCATGTTAGTATTATATTGAATATAAAAGAGCTGTGACAAGCAATAGTATATTACCGATGATGCAGCTTAGTACTATTTACGCTGTGTGTCTGAGCATATATGATATAATACATATATAGGTATATATCGTAATAACTATCATCACTGGTCTTTGACTGCAGGATCAAATATTGGTTGCTTTCAGCCAAGTGGACTGACGACTTGTGAAGTGTGATTGGGTAGAATGAATATGCATGCCGAAAGTTAGGAATTGGTCGCGTGAATTGGGAGAAAACTATGTCCAGCAGTGGACTACCAAAAATGAGCAATACATATATTGCCATAGCAATACGTATATCAGTTTGTGCTAAAATATACAGTCAGTAACAAAAGCAGCTGAACATTCAACAAATATTAAAATATTTGTAAATTAAGATACCTAATTATTATAATGTATTTCTAAGCTATGAATCGCCTATACTGATTATTACTGCAATTGCAAACTAACATTAGTTTTGATTTTAAAAGATATAAGCAATCGAAATCGCATATGTAATATTGTCTTTTGTTCACGCAAATGTTATTCATTGAAAATAAAACTTTTAATAATTTTATTAGCTTAAAAAATAGTAAAGTTTAATAGTAGTAGTAGTAGTGTAACAGTTTCAAAATTATGTAATACAGTGTTAAATAAACAGCGCGATAAAATCCGCATAAAATGAGTTTAATTTCAATTGCAGGTGTAATATATCGACTTACGTCGCTTCTTATAAACTATTTATTTAATATCCAGTCCAAACAAAGTATTCCAAATGACTTGAGCCTTCGTAACGAGTGATATTTGAGACGTCAAAATTTACTGGTCTGCCAAATATGAGTAGAACAAAGCTTAGGTACTGAGCCAAATCTTTCAATACACGAACATTATTCACGTTATCGAAGACACAGCTGAAGTGTATGCCAAAACCAATATTTTGTTAGGAAAATATATTATGGTTTGTACCGACAATTCTCGATGCTTGACAGAACTACATATTTTGTGAGTGCTGACACGTTTTCTCGAGCAAAATACCTACAAGTGTTCGGCTGCTAAGCTGAGTCGCCCTTGTAAATTAAGTCGACTCTCCTTGATGTATTATATCTTAACAATAGAATGAAATGAAATTATTTTTGATTGAAGCCTATTCCATTATACATATTTTCAAAGTTAATTGTATTGCAAACGATCATTAGCTTTGGTAACAACCAACCATGAGGCTTATCTTGGTTTACTTCCTTTTGTTATATAAAAATATATTCTTGTGCGAAATTAAACAATTGGATTGGATTCCTTACCAAAATGAAAGTAAATGATTTTTTTATTATTATCGTACTAATTTGTCTGTATCACCGTCTATCTATTGCTTTTTCACTCAACTTCATATTCAAATCTTTAGCCATTTCTTTTATCACTGCAAAAACTTACGGCTTATATCTTATTTATCTGTATAAATAAGATGTAAGCCGGATATATAATCCTATAAGGTCGCGACTCCCACCACAGGATGGGAACCGATCTCTGAGGAGATAGAAAGGCCCGTCCACCTCAATAGCTTTCCAATTCGCTGCCTTTCCTTAGAATACGTCTTTGACTACCCAGTTACTGTCCTTTACTCATTTTGTACAAAGCATTTACATTTATCTTTGAGGTAACGCTGTGATGTGAGTGCGACGTTCGGATGGTACAAAATTTTATGTGACCTTGATAAAGTTGTTTTATAAATTAAAAAAGTTATACGTAAAAGGCTAAATGAAAATTTTCTTCAATAATATGCCTACAAAAATGTTCATATGTCTCATTACTAGACATTTAAAATTACATTACTACAAAGTGATTTAAAAGTACAAGGGAGAGGCTTTTGCCCTGAAGTGAGACATACCAAAAAAAAAACCTATTAATATAATAAAATCCCAAAAAATTTAATTTAGGCTTATATTATAATTATATTAATTAGATATTATTCGCTTAGTCAAAAATCATCCCTCTCGCTCCAGGCCGTAGTTCAGTCTATGGTTCGGAGTGAGAGGTCGTGGAACGCCGTCGCCTCCTTCTGTAAGGAAGTGATTTCCATCAAGGAGGCGGCGGAGTGGGAGAAGGAGCGCTTAAACCCTCTCCCCAACCGCAGAGCCGGGCACCGGAGGGCGCTAGATGACCTCCAGCCACCCTGAGGTTTGACCTGGGGGTGGTGGGCTTTGTGGACCTGCCCACCATCCGTTCAGCACCAGGTCCGAGAGGCGGCGTGCGTATTCCCACGTGCGTCTCTGTGTCGAGTCCGTCTCCCCTTTAGGGGGGAGGTAGTAGGACTTTCAAATGAGTAGTACCTATATTGGGTAGGTCTTCTTGTGTAGTGGCCTGCCGTGGTTTCCCACGGTAGGCCGAAACCACGGCGGGGTCGCGACCGCATGCGAAAGTGATTCGCGCGGCCCCGTCGATAGTGGTTTTGTCGAGGAACACCGTGGTAGGTTTAGTCGGTATTCCGGGAGCTACATTGTTATTATTCCACCTTTCTTTTACCCCGGCGAGTCCGACATAATCTCTCCACCCGACCCCACGTAGAAATATGCGTCAATGCATTCCCCCACGTAAAAGTCAAAAATCATGCACTTATGAGTGTTACAAACTGTGTTTGCTCCTATAGTACTTATGTAGTTTATATTAACTGAAGGATCTAAGAAGATAATTATTTTTATACAACCAAGATATCAAACAATTCGAAACGCTTAAAAGTTAATTTTAATTGCAGACTATGAAGTCTTGTATAACCAGATCCATCGATGCAGCGCTTTTGGCAGCAATTTGCTGCATTTTCTTCAGCCATGTTGCTCCAGTGCTACTGAAATCCTGGGTTTAGGCAAAAACGCTGTTATGAATGGTATACAACAGCAATCTATTCTAAGAGTGAGCATTCATTTTAGGCGTTTTTACCTTCTAATAAATATAACCTTGTGTTAAGTTTCTACCAAAGTTACTATCCCTGGGCAATTGTATAATGTTTTGTTTTATATTCTGTATTTTTTGTTTTATATTCTGTATTTTTTGTTTTATATTCTGTATTGCAATACTCTTTTTTCCATGTAAAATCTTATACTCTACTCCATTCCAACGCACGATCATCATACACACACTACTTTCATATCTACACATGCACACTCTACACACAATTCTTATATACACTCATTATCCAAACACATCTTTACAAAATGGTTTCTTACACATTATAATAACACATTATAATACCCACTCGCCTCTATCAAACATCATGACACTCTCACATTACGTCATAAAATCATCTAATATACCTGTCGCACATCTTCAGGACTCACCTATCGGTAATACTGCTGTTAACATTTGATAATATAAACGAAATAATTGACGACTTTCAAGTCGCACAATCATCAAATTGCGAAATAGATGATTGCTCCAGACAAATTGATACCCCCCATTTAAGCTTAAAAATTATACATCAGAACATACGCAGTGTAAATCGCAACTTCCCAGGATTTCTAACAACACTTCAAAGATCAAGTATCGATTGGGATCTGATTGTACTATCTGAATGTTGGCTACGTCATGCTCATTTCATTCCCCCTTTAGATGGCTATAATTACATTCAAAGCGAAAATAATCTAACGCAAAATGAAGGTGTGATTGTCTATATAAAAAATACTATGCGAGTAACTGCACTGACGACCACTCTCCGCGATGCTAACTGCGTTACAATAAAAGTAAACAGAAATACAATCGTGATTGCTATTTACCGTTCCCCAGGCCATAAAGACTTACAACCGTTTCTAGATTCTCTTAACGAGCTTCTAAATAATCTAAAATGTCCTAATATTATAATAATAGGAGATATAAATATAGACATAATGCCTAACAACAAAGATCCCGATTCAATGACTTATCTTAATCTGCTTGCCTCGCACAGCGTTTTACCTGCACATCAGTTATCCACTCATAGTAAAACTTGTTTGGATCATGTCATGCTTAAAAGCACACTTCCAGCTTACTGCTTTGTTGCAGAGACCTCGGTTACTGATCACGACACCGTAATTATCGTACTGAAACTCCAGATTCAACAAACAAAGCCTTTAACTATAAAGAAAATCAATTACAACCGATTAGATGCTGACATGAGTAATATAAGCTTTGACTGTATTTATAACTCATATGACGCTAATGAAGCTACTTCACTTTTAATATCTATCCTTAACTCCGTAATCAAATCTAACACGCATATGAATAGAGTCCCAAATCGCAGGCGTGTTAAAAAGCCTTGGATGACTACTGGTCTTTTAAGGTGCATAAAAAATCGGGATAAATTGCATATTAAATCTAAGAAAAATCCTAACAACGACACAATAAAAACGACTTACCGCAGATACAGAAATTTTTGTAATTCGCTTCTTAAAAAGATTAAAATAAACTATGAAAAAGAGCAACTAAAAAATTCAGCTAAAACTAATAGTAAGGCCTTGTGGGACACTATAAAAACCGTTACACACCACAACACAAAATCATATTCAGCTACAGATTTAATAACACCTAATAATCCAGTATCTTCAATTAACAACATTAATAGTTTTTTCGCATCGGTGGGTAAAAATTTAGCCGATAAAATCCCCTTCTTCGTACCTGAAGCGTCGACCATAAACCAGTGTCCCTTTTCTTTTGTCTTAACTCCGACTACCGAAGCCGAGGTTCGAAACTACATATTCGATCTTAAAAAGGTAAACTTCACTGGACGGGACAATATCTCGGGAGCCTTTCTGAAGCGATATCACCAAATATTAGTGCCCCATCTAACATATATCTTTAATCTTATGTTTGATACAGGAGTTTTTCCGAAAGAACTTAAACTCGCCGAAGTGATTCCTATATATAAGAGTGGGGACAGAGGCTGTGTCAACAACTACAGACCTATATCTATTCTCTCAACCCTCTCTAAATTAGTAGAAAACTTTTAAATAAACGTTTGATAGATTATCTCGAGACCAAAAACCTTTTATCTAGATCTCAATTTGGCTTCAGAGCAGGTACCTCAACGAATGATGCTGTGCATGAATTAACTCATCATATTGTGTGCAATCTAGATAATAAGAAAAAAGTAATAGCAATATTTCTTGACCTAGCTAAAGCATTTGACACAGTCTCTGTCCCACTCCTATTGAAAAAACTGGAAAAGCTGGGCATCCGTGATGTGCAACACAAATTGTTCGCAGACTACCTAAGTGATCGATACCAAAGAGTAAGAGTCGGTGATATCTCTAGTAATGATCTGCGAATTGCTTTTAGAGTGCCTCAGGGCAGCGTACTCGGCCCTACGCTTTTTCTTACGTACGTAAATGATTTATGTGACTTACAGCTAAAAAATGGCAAAATCGTAACCTTCGCTAACGACACTGCACTAGTATTTCACGGAGATACTTGGAGTGATACCTTTTCTTATGCACAGTTGGGTTTCAATGTAGTCTCATTATGGCTCAGAAATAATGGACTAACGCTAAATGTAGACAAAACCAAATACATTTGTTTCGCAATTAAAAATACTCAAACAAACCTACCTAATGATGACGTAATTGTGGCCCATACCTGCCTAGAGTATCACTCCTGTGCTTGTAACCACCTAAAAAGTACAACCCACATTAAATATCTCGGTGTCGTATTGGATAGTTCCTTAAGTTTCAACTACCATATAGATCTTCTTTCAGCCAGAATTCGCAAACTCATATTTATCTTTAAAAATTTGCGCCACATAGCTGATAAGAAGATCATTAAAATGGTCTATACCTCGTTATGCCAACCCATCATATCCTATTGTATTTCAGTATGGGGTGGCGCCTGTAAGACTAATTTAATAAAAGTTGAAAGAGCTCAAAGAGCAGTATTGAAGGTTAGCCACTCTTTGCCTTTCTTACACCCTACTACTGACCTTTATAAACTCTCGGATGTTCTTACAGTGCGCCAGCTATATATTTTAAATATTGTTTTAAAACAACATTCTCTTCTTCCATACGACTCTTCCACCACTAAAAAACGTCTCAAGTATAGGGTTTGTCCTTCAACTGACAATCGTTGGCACACAGAATTTGCACGCAAATTCTTCAGTTTTCGCGGACGGTACTTATATAATAAACTAAATCAAAAATTACATATTTACTCCCTAACTAAGTATCAATGCAAACAGAATATTTCAAATTGGCTAAAATCTCTTAATTATGACGAAACCGAAAACCTACTATTTATCCCATCATAGTTATTTCATATTCAAGGTCACAATTAATTTAGCACTACCAATTAAATAGACAAATCTGTTAGCTTTATTCATTTTCTATTTCTACATACACATATATAGACGCCTTTACATATACCCTCAAACTCATACTTGCACACACACTACCTTCACATACTCACACACACACACACACACACACACACGCACACACATAACACACACACACAACACACACACACACACACACACACACACACACACACACACATACACGCACACACACACACACACACACACACACACACACCACAAATAATGATATACTTCCTCATCTCACAAATTAAAATAATATCACAACATAATTATTGAATACAAACTACATTAACAACTACATGTTTAGAGGTAGGAGAGGCTGGTCATCTGTCATACAGGTTTCCCACCTAGTACGGATACCAGTCTCTCACACAGATCTCACCTTTTAAATGTTATTAATATCAATCATCGTAGTTACACTTACTCGATCATGTACAACCTAATTTAAGACCTGATTTTGTAATCTTTCTGTGTGAGAGAGAAACAAATAAAAATTATTATTATTATTAAAAAAATTATTATTAAAAGATTATTATTAAAAATTATTATTAAGTTCCTGCTGTTAAAAGAGATTTCAGAGGTCGTTATGGAAATACTGCATTTTTAGTGGGAAAGCGCGTATAACTTATCGCCTATGCTGATGGGGTAACGTGATTTTCTGATCGTCGATGGAGTTGTGGTGATGTCCAAAAGCATCCAAAAAAAATATACGTAATGGTTGCCCCTCATACTTATTTACAATTTTGGCAGAGAGTCAAAAATGGCTTAAAATTGAATCATTTATGAAATTCCAGTTATTGTTTTACTTCTAGCAAATGATCACTGCAATTCTAAACTTTATACAGATATCACCATGTGGTTTGAACATTTCCCCAACATGTTGACGCTTAAAATAGCTCTTTGAATCGCTCCAAACAGCCGTTTGAACGCGAATACCTATTCACGTAATTCGTCGGTTAATGGCCAGCCAGTCAGCAGTCCAACAAATGCCGACAATTGCCGACAGAACATGCGGCAACACGTCGATTGTCAGACAAAAGCGCCAATCTCGCTGCCTTGTCAGCTGTTTGCGACTGTTTTTATTCAGATTATCTGTTTTTGTTGGCCCGCTGTGATTTTGACTTGTTTTCAACAGGAATATAGGTAAGGGCAACATTCAGCTTGTGATATTTTTAAACGATTGCATTTTTGATTTGAAAGCAAACAGATCTGATCGCGCGATGTGAAAAGTATGGTTTAAAAAAGCACTGGATTTTATACTGAATAATTCACAGTAGTACTATAATATTATGACTTTATGGTAATACGTAGGACCTATAGTATAACTAGTAAAATATGCATGAACACACCACTGCCTCTATCTGTTTAAGGAGACAACGCAAACAAGGCTTTATATAAGATGAACCAGGCATTCTGAGGGTGCGTGGCGAGTTCCTCTCTTCCAAATAATTTTATTACCAAAGACTAGACAAGAACCATAAAACGCGTCCAATATAATAATGGCTTTAGGGTGTTATTAGCGCTGCCCCGCTTCTGTAGCGCCTCGAAAATGTTTACAGAAACGCGAGTTGATGGCTTTCATGCTACAGTCCGCAAACGGGTGGCTTCCTTACTTACAAGAGTGAGGAGTTGTACTAGTGGCGTCCTAAAGGTCATTTCGGAAAAGTATGACTCCGACATAATGAAGTGGTTCATTCGAATCTTGGTCAAGTAGCTTGATCTGTTTTAAATATGTACTGATATAGTAATAATAATAATAATAATCGTTTATTTCGGATAAAACATTCTCCATATATTGTTAGTACAAAGTTAGTAATAGTAATATTTTTTTTACTAACATTATAGACTGTCTGAATAAATAAATATATTATTTTTACTATAAATACGAAAGTAATGGTATTTAAAAAGGAGGAGTGCATGACCATGTGCAGTATTATGATTTACCTATAGAGAACAAGTGGAGAAAGTGACAGAGTTTGTATATTTCGGTACTTTGTTTACGAGGGTTGGTAAACATGAGGGAGATATTGAAAGGAGAATGATTGCTGGCAATAAAGTGAAAGGCGCTCTCCGCGCTTTTGTGAACAGTCGAAATGTATCTGGAAAAGCACGTTTAGCTGTTCATAGAGGACTATTAGTGCCCACACTTATGCATGGAAGTTAAAGTTGGATATGGCAAAAGAAGTATGAGAGCATATGCCATAGAAATGAGAGCGCTGAGAGACATGTGTGACGCTGAAAGATAGAATAAGGAATAGTGTGGTTAGAGAGAGATGCGGCATGAAAGTGGATATAGTGACAATAATAGAAAAGGGTAAGGTTAACCTGCTTTGGGCATGTAAAAAGAATGGACGAGAAAAGACTGACTAAGAAAGTTTATAAGGCTAGTGTGAATGGAACAATCGCAAGAGGCAGACCTAGACGAACGTTTCTTGATCAGATCGAAGATGTTCTGGACAAGGGCCAGGTTAAGAGCACCTTAAACCGGCGAGCGTGTATAAGGAATGTTATGAAAGTGAATGAAGCCAGAGAATTGGGTCAGGATCGTAGAAAATGGAAATCCGTTGTCTCTGCCAAGCCCTCTGGGAAACAGGCGTGAATCTATATATGTATGTATTATATAAAGAAGTTGTGGAAAAATGCATAGGTAGTATTTAATGTGTAAAATTTATAATTTTTAATTATCTTGTATTACATTATGTATACTTAGCTTATAACATCGTTTTAGAATATCCTGAAAATATATTATAAATGTGATTAAATAAATAAAGCTGTTTTGTACATGATGCAAATAGCTGGCGCGGTCTACACATGCAAGCTCCTTGCGCCCGTTACATGTGCATATTAAGAAAGGAAGAAAGAAAGAAAAAAAATGTTTTATTTTAACTTATTATACGGGTTACCTTAATCTTGCGTTGTTCGTAAAAATTATCTAAAAAGAAAAATGCATGCTTCCTTTGCAAGTGCCACAACTTACGCATTTTAGACGCGTCGTATATAAGATGAATAACTCAAAACCAATTTGCTTATGCAACTATTTTCCTAACGCGATCGTCAAACCTGTGACCCCAATAAAAGTAGATCGTTGTACCTGAGCAAAACCATAAACGATCCTTGGAAAATGCAATTTCAGTTTTTATCACCATCATAATATCACACATGAGAAAAATACTGAAGGAATAAAATAATTTAACACGTAGAGATTATGCAGATGCCATATTTCATGTCTTGAACAGAAATATAAATATACACACACATAACACATTAGGCACATTAAGAGTATATACATATATGTATATAGCTATGCTTTATACGAAATGTGCTTTAATTTAAATTCTCTGCTGCGGCGAATAAATCAGGCACGTCTAGTGTTGGCGGCTGTCTTCAAATCCCGGGATTCTAACTTCATGTTCCGTGACCGAATGGTAATAAATCTCGAAAAAAATATTTATTTTGACATGCCGCACTTATTATGACGTTATATTTTATTGTAGCTTTTGCTCTTGGCTTCGCTCGTGTAAAAGTTGGTTAGTTGTAACAGTACCTTTTTTATTATAGCCTATGTTACTCGGTGATAATATAGCTTTCTAATGGTGAAGGAATTAAAAAAATCGGTTTAATATATTTTGAGTTAAGTCATTACCAACATAATTCTTACCGCATTATAATATTATAGTTTCTAGTTCAGTTGGAAAATATATATTTATTAATATAAATATATATTTTCCACAATACATAATTGTATTAAGAGTTAACTATATAACACATGCTCGTACATTGTTATACTTGATCCTGGCATGAAAATTTAATCACATTCATATTTCCTTTCTTTTTCTATTATGTATGTGTGTAAGTTGGAGTTCATAGGCATTTAAAGGGATCTTTAGCAATTTAGGAATACGTAAGATTAATATTGCCTTTTAGAAAGCAAGAACTAATACTTTCTTTATATCTTTATTTAGTTTATATTGTAACCTTAGCTGTATGTGTAATTTTCATAAAAATTAATTCAAATTCAGTACAATAATCTTGAAATTTGATTGTTGTTAACCTAAGCTTGAAAAGCTGAGATTTATAGTACTCAAAATATACCAACAAAAGCCCACTAATACTGTCACGAACCCTCTACGGTCACGTCTACGATCTCGAGACCTCACAACGGACTATTGAGCTGAATCCTCCACGCTTAACGACACAAGCAAAGCGTCTGTCCAAACACATTGTTGAAACGTCACTTTAACCCGATCTCATTTTTCAAATCCCACATTCCGAATCCCGCTAACCCACATCACTAGCGTCAATATTTGCATAGAGCGAGAAAACCCAAATCGTGGGGGTGTAAAAAATTCATATAACACTTTTGTTAAATGACCTGAGTGACAAATAAACAAATATGGTTCACGGACGACTGCCGACGGATGCTTGGTACTTTTGTGGAGATCTGTACCCGAGTTTTATTGTTTAAATTTAATTTACCTTGTGGCTCGCTTTGTTTTTGTGTTTTTGTTTCTGTGTTAATGTAGGGAACGTGAAAGTAGGTGGGTACTTACTTGACGTAGTAAATGTCGTTTTAATTTTACGGAGGTTCGTTCTAACGATTGCTTTGTTTATATTTATTTTGTTTTCTGTATACTATTTACACTGTTAATGCTAGTAATATATATTGTCCGTTTTTTTTTGCCTTATTTAGTAAATAAATATGGCGGACTTATAGCTAATAAAGAGAGACTCAAGTTTATGTATTGTCCATATAATTGTAAAGTGTGATTATAATTTGCAAATGATTTGCTTTGCACGCTAAGGGTGTAAGGGTAACCGTTTGGTTGCAACACAGTGAGTTCAAGATCGATCCCATGGCACCTCTGAATTGAAACTCGAAGTGCCTATTGATTAGTTAATTATCGCTTGCTTTAACGTCAAAGGAAAACATCGTTAGGAAACCTGCATGTCTTAAATGTATGTATGTTCTTCATGTGCTCGAAAATATGTGAAGTCTGCCAACCCGCACTAGGCCAGCGTGGTGGACTATGGCCTAAGATTTCTCTCATAGAGAAGAGGTCCGTGCCCAGCAGTAGGACAGTTTATATACAGGGCTGATATTATATATTATGTTAAAAGCCACAAATTTAAATTATAATAATAATAATATTGTATCACATACACACAATACCATCTAGCCCAAACTAAGCAGAGCTTGTACTATGGGTACTAGACAATAGATAAACATACATATATACTTTTTTTTTGTAAATACATACATATTATACATAGAAACACCCAAACAATAACATTATGAATAAGAATAACAGATTATCTTTAAGAAAACATTTATAAGAGCTGTTTTTACAAAATTATGCAAAACCTAAGCCCATGTGATTACTGGCACTCAGGATGTTATAATCAGCCTTTTAAAGTAGGGTTACCAACAATATAAAAAGAAAAATAACAAATTCATGATATTTTTTTGCGTGAGTTAGAATGTTTTAAGTTGGCTACATATTTTGAATATAATAATATGTAGGTTCAGCTGTTAAATCATATTTTAAATCTTTTAAAATTAGGTTTTCCTTAAACTGGAATCAGCTTGGCTGCAGATAAATAAGGGTCCAACTCATACAAGTAAGGGTGCAATCAAATAAAAAAATGAAAGGCGTACTACTGTTACATCAGTGATATTATCCCCTTGTGCGAGAATCTTAGTCATTCTTTGGTTTTGCAAGATCGCCAGCGTATTTAATTAGTCCAAGTCTTAATCAATAATTGGCCAAGATTGACGTGTTTGAGAAAGCGATGGCAAAAGATTAAATGCAATGCCTATTTACGGCTTTAGTGCACTCAAAAATATATATGTGGATCTTATTGGCCAGTATTTCTAAAATAAGTCAGTTGTTAAAATTATTTGTGCGTGATTCTGAAATCCGAACCTATCCAAAAATACCTTGAACGTTAGACCTCCTTACCCAAAAGGGGACATTAAAAGTCTTTTAATTCTAAAAGGTAAAGGGTTATTAAGTCGTGTTTACAAAGAAAAGTACTGTTATAATCGGATGAAGCTTTTTTCTGAATAAGACGCTTCAGCGTTAATTTCATCACAAAGTTTTTGAGATTTTCCCCAAGTTTTTGTCGAATTAGGTCCAGCTAATTTGGAGATTCTCCTTTTTGAGGCGTTCGCTTTTGTTTAAATTGTCATTGTTCAAGTGTACTGTGATGCTTCAAGAAAAAGATATCCAGTTAAAGTTTCTGTCTTAATTTACTACACCGAAATGGGCAAGGAGGATTTTTCTGAGATTACAGTTGGATGGACAAGGCTTCAGCAAATTTTCTTTGATATAATAGAAACGTTAGGTAGTAAGACTAAGTTAAGATTACCTTAAAGTGATTGAATTAATAACAAGAATGGAGAGGCACGTTGTATTATAATAATAATAATGCACATAATATTATGAGAAGGTTCCTGTATATGGCGTACCAAACACATTAAAGCTTAGGTCTTTGTGCTAATGGGACCTCATGCTTATTAAATGATAATTAATTGTTTTTTATGTTTTGTAGTCGTTCCTCTATCACGGTGGACTTTACAACTTGGAAGATATATTTGTGGATTACATACTGTTTTATCCCGTGTGAAATATGTGGAAGCTGTTGCTGTCGAACATTGGAAATAATATCCAAAACACTTCAAGCAATCGTCCGTATAATTGATTTAGAACGTCACAATTCAAAATGCTCCTTATTCACGCAACTCGAACGCCCAAATGTCAACTGCTAAACATGTGACAGCTGACAGCCGACGCCCGCCCCACCACTGGCACCGACCGCACCCAAGCAGCCATGTTGCTTGACGTTTTCCGTAGATGGCGGTGTAGTGCTAACGCTTCGACACATTGATGGCGCTGTAGTGCTGACGCTGCGACATAAATAAAGATATCAGACATTTCTCCCTGGTATTGCAGCGGTAAACTAGCGGTAGCGACTGCTGTGCGTAAACTCTAGAATACGATTCTTGGAAAATATCCGCGGCAATGTGTTATTGGGTTTGCTGTAAGAAATTCTCAGTAGCGACACGGAGGCTGTAGCTATATCCGATAGGCTCGCCACCTTTTACGCGGGACTAGAACTCTAGTTAGCGTAGTAATAATATAATATATAGAAATAATACTACCCTGCCTACTGATATACAGTCACTATGTATGTATGATTATATACGACCAATAACCCGGAGTGATGATGTAGAACCGCCCTTAACAGGATATGGAAATAATGAGCTTATTTTGTGGATGATTGCTCGATTAGACCAGACTAATGTGCTGGATTATTGTCTGAGCTTATTTTTGGTTGCTTTCTTTATATATTACCACTTTTTGTTCTCAAGCTTTGTACGTTCGTGTATTAAGTAGGTTCGTTAGCTTTCGTTGTGTGTTATTTTTATTGATGATTGATTCGTATAATGATTGGATAGATGTTTTATTATATATTATAGCGGTAACTACACTATTATATTAGGTAATACACCTGTAATAATAGTTGTATGTAATGTGAAAGAAATAAATATTTGTGTACAGATATTATGAGGCCTTCGATTCCCGGGTTCAGCAAAGATTTACTGGATAATTCATTCAAGAAATTAAGATAGACAGTAGTAGCACGGTATCTGGAACTGTGCCTTGTAAGCGGATTGCTGTCTTATCCTCCATTACGTGGGAGCTAAAACCATATCTGGTGACATCTAGTTTTCATATACCTTTGCCTATATCTTTGGGAATAGAGATACTACGTCTAATCAGCTTCTGAGGTAATAGAGATCAATATATAATTTAAAATTCTGGAGTTCATTTTCGATGTATATGATGGGTTTAACCTCTGAGTCTTCTTCGAAAAGGTTAATGAAAACACTATGTGGGTTTGTGTGTCTGTCTGTTAGTGACCGGCATAACTCCGGAATCACTAGACCGATTGACTTGTAACTTGGTGTGCAAATACCTTGGGGTCATACGTCGGTCAAGTTTGAATATGGGCCTTGTGGATCAAAATACCTCCGAGATATAGGGGTCACAAGGTCACATGTATTTTAAATACTTTTACAAATAAGACCCTGTAACTTGGTGTGCAGACACTTTGGGGTCATACCTCGGTCGAGTTTGAATATGGGCCCTGTGGGTTAAAAGACCCCCGAAATATAGGAGTTATCTTTTCATTACTTTTACATTGAAGAGGAAGAGGTTGAATCCTGGGTTTTTACACCCATCTCGTTTTAAAACCAGTGTCTGTTGTTTATTTGCTAAAATTATTTTAAAGAGATTTCACTTGAAACTTGCAATACATAACTAGAATAAAAACAGCGGTTACTTGTTACCACGAATATGTCGAATTAATTTTGCGCTATGGACTTATAATGTAGGATAATAGTGTCTAAATGCTAACTATTATAATGTGAATGAATTTCTACATATAGAATGTGAAGTTAAGTAACTTTAAATTCTTTTGCATGCTATACTTGTTAGCAAAACATGTACAACAAATGTTTTCACGGGTATTTGCTAGTACCTACGTTATAAAAAAATCAGGCCTTGTCAGGAGAGTCTAGAGTATATGGTGCACATACCGTGACACTAGCTGCAACAGGCTGGTATTTTCTTTGCACAAAGAATAAGTATTGCCATTCAACGTGGCAAAGTCTTCTGGGCACGTTGCCAATTGACGACGATGCGGAGGAATATTATGACGCTTTTTAATTTTGTTGTTTTATTTGTCTCTTTAGTTACTATTTCTTGTAAATAATTTGTGTATATATTATGTTAATTATTTGATGTGCAATAAATATTTCTACCTTATAGTACAAAAAAAAATATAGTTTGGTATAATTGAAACTATGTAGGTACACCTACGTACACCAACTGGTGAACGCCATTTTATTTTTATATTTTGTATATCTATACAAAGTCAAATCGGCAGACAGTGACTCAACTCAGTATTAATTATTGTTATTATTATAAAAACGAACGTTGTAATATTGTCTTCTGTTTACGCGAATGTTATTTATTGAAATTAAACTACTATATACGGATTTTATCGCGTTGTTTATTTATCACTGTATTACAAAATTTTGAAAATATTACCCTACTACTACTATTGATTTTATTTGACTAATTTATAAGCTAATAAAATTATTTAAACTATTAAATCTATTTATTTTTGGTTTACACTTTCCCCGACGTTTCGGTTGCTTTTCAGCAGCCATGGTCACGGGACCCGTGCTTATTAGCTTATAAATTAGTAAAATAAAATCAATAGTAGTAGTAGTGTAATATTTTCAAAATTTTGTAATACAGTGATAAATAAACAACGCGATAACATCTGTATAAAGTAGTTTAACTAACGTTGTACCGCTACGCAGAAGTCTCGAGTTCGATCCCAAGGTCCGTCACAGCGACACATAGGTACTGTAACGGTGAAGTGAAATATCGTAAGGTACTTGCATGTCTAAAAGTTCTCCATAATGTTTCGAAGATATGTGAAGTCTGCCAACCGGCACTGGACCAGCCTGGTGGACTGAGGCTTGACCCTTCTCACTTTGAGAAGAGGCCCGTGCCCAGCAGTGTGACAGTTTAATACAGAGCTGATATTATTATTATTATATGCATATTTCTCTACCTAACCGTTTCGTTATATACAAGCTTGATATAATATGATTTAATCCTTTAAAATATAAAAAAACAAACATTTCACAGTGCTGCAGCGAATTCATACATATTTCAACAAGTCTAATTCCGGACTTACATATGCCAGTTTAAAAACCCGTTCAAACCCGTTTTAATTAATAAAAAACGGGTTGCCTTAAATGTGGATCTTTTACAGTATTTATTTAATTAAATCCGGTAACGTGTAAGCTGGATATCCAGCTATAATTAGAATACTTTTACTAATGTATTGGTAAAAGTCGAACGTTATTGTAGTATTTGCACTTTATACGTAACTTTATAGATTTACTTATTTGGCTCGCCAACGCATCACCACGTGTTATTGGGCCGGCGGTCGGACACTGACTGACTCCTCTCTGCTCGCACTTGTGACGTATGCGCTCGAGACAAATGTCTTACTAGAATGTATGTATAACTACATACACTACAGTTATAATTGTATAACGTTCGACTGATGCGATGTAATTGTTAACTCTTATTTAAGGCAGAAAAACATAGAGCGGTAGTATTTTGTTTTATAAGCCGGTAAGCCATATGTCGGTAATCGTATATCGGTAAGACGTATGTCGTATGCCGTGCTGTGCTTGTTCGCGATCTTAGTCAGGCCATCTGGTTGCCATGTTTCGGGGTAATTAGTTGATTGTATTAAAACACATATATGTATACATAGTCGCACGCCTACATATCCAAAGTTAAGCAGATGACCACTTCACTACTTACCAAAGCAGCGAAGTAATTACAACTTTTCGCCGTCTATAGACTTTTTTGTCCCCGAGGGCGGAGTTATTGCTGTAGCTTGCATCATTTATTCATTTAGGTCACAGAGTAACACTTATGAACGTCAAAAGATATAGGTTAGTGAGTTTACTAAGTTACTGAAGCTACATTTAAGTTAGTTGCTAGGTTCAGGCAGAGGATTGAGCCTATGATGAGAAAGCCATATATACAGGGTGATTTTGAAATCGTGTAATTCCTTTTAACCACGCATTCTACTGGTGATATAGAATAACCCTGACAATATTTTTTCTTAATTAGAATAATGGTTTCGGCAAAATTAGAGTACAGATTTTTTTCATGAAATGATTTCAAATAGTCATATTTTAACCACCTGACACAATCTTAATATTTTACTAATTTAAAAATAATAACATAACAATAACTGATGTCGTAAATAATAAGGGGCAATAAAAAGGACCGCCCGTTATTATTTACGACATTAATTATTAATATGTTTTTTTTATTTTAATTAGAAAAAAAACAAAATTGCCTCGGTTGGTTAACATATGACTATCTGACACCATTTCACGTAAAAAATGGAACAATAATTTTTCAAAAAAAATTATTCTAATTAAATAAAAATATAGTCAGGGTTATTCTATATCACCAGTAGAATGCGTGGTTAAAAGGAATTACACGATTTCAAAATCACCCTGTATATATGGCCAGCTTTGCAGAACGTGTATGGAGCTATATAAACTCATAATTTATTGAAAATTAATTCTACTTTGTTCTCTTTGTAAAGCTTACTGCCGTTTTAAAGCAGCTTAAAAAGGTTTTTATATATTATATACTGCGTTATGCCAATTGTATATTCCGTTAGGGTCACAGAAGCATTAATAATAATATTAATTTTATTTCATAAAAAGCAGAAGCACATGATTAAACAAGTTTACATTTTCAATTTTATTCATAATCTCAGATACCTTTATGGCATCTGTGTCTGAGCTAGATAAATTATTATCTGCATTTCAAACAACAGCGCTCTCCCTGGCTATGATGCATTTTAGACAAAATAGAACAAAAGAGGATAACAATAATAACATGAATCAAATAAAAAATAATAATAATAAATTACAATAAAAATACAAAAGAATGGCATTAAAGAAAAATGTAATATAAAATGTAAAAATGGCCTCCCTGTGTGTGGAGTGAGGATGATTGTACACACACACGTGTAGGAGGGTGAGAGTTAAAATTACCGTTACTGTATTAAACTTAATAAGCCTTCGGTTTCATCGTATGTTAATTTTCGAATATAGTCAAATGCTTTATCCTTGCACTCATGTTTATATAATCTCTGTATTCGGATAGATTTATCAGTTTTTTTGTACAGATATGGACCTAAGAAGCAAGAGTGTTTGTTGACGTATGGGTGTTTAAACGTAGGCTTATTAGTGAAATCAGTAATATAACGTCACCGGCAGCCGTAGAGCCTAACTCCAAATTAATATTGAAATGTTCTTTCAAAACAATTAGCAAAACAAATAGCTGACGAACCGAAAGTACTTTTTATTTGCAATAAAAAATATCTTGATAAAGTGAGGATTTATTGTCATGCGTTAGGTTAAGCAATGTCGGCAGCACCATTAATTAGAATACTTCTTAGGTAGAATAGACCTTCTTCTAAATGGTAACATTACGTTTACAAAAAGGCCTACTTTCTTTGTAGTTCGGAGTGCAAAAGAAAGTGTTAGCTCCAATTGTCATAAATATTTATAACAGTAGATAAAGGAAGTCAGTCCCCTTTAGCTGTCATGGTCACATGGATATTCCCCGTGACCATGGCTGAAACGTTGGGGAAAATGAAAATACGTTTGTTTTATAGTTTACCTTGATAAAAATCTCTACAAAGCAGTTAAATATCAATCTACAAACAGACATAAAGATAAAACAGTTTCGCTAAAGAAGTCCTCAATGAGATTATTTGAGTAAGATTTTTATTTATATATTTAAAGTACTCATCATATTTACAGCTAATATTAACTATTAAGGCGCGGTCAAACAGCCGGCGTGAGCGGGGCTAGCGCGTGTCCTGCCGCATTGTAATGTACCGAATCGTATGAGAGCGTTCACACAGCCGGCGGCAGCGGGGCGGGCGCGCGCTGCCGCCGGCGGGTCTCAAGCTTCGCTTTGCTGACGCATGAGTGATACGAACCACATTATATATAAAACCGCAGTCACAGGCATAGAAATGTGTACGCGTCTAATAATAATTATAATATATAAGTATAAAACAAATCCTTTAGGATTCGATTCGTAAGAAACTTTATATTTAGAAAAAACCCACTCAATGAAAACATTAGAAAAAGTAGAATGTTTCATATTGCGAGCACGGATTTCTACCTACGCTCTGACATTTACGTGATGTGTTTCTATTTTATATGTTATTGTGAAGTTAATACAAATTACGTATGTAGGTGATACTTTTGACTTTATAATCTCGAAGGAAAGCAGATTTGTATCTATTTCTAGTCGTTGAATATTTGTTTTATAATGAATGAATAATATATAGGAAATATTTGTCGCTCCCGTTTTCACAACGTTTATAGTTTTTGCTCTACTACCGTGGCTTGTAATATGATGTTATATGAACACATACAATAAAGGCCAAACACTACCTGAGATTTAGACACATTTAATTTGATTTAACCACGGATAATCGCAAAACAACACCAAAGATGCTTCGCGAGGCTATTGAAATTAAGAAACATCCAAATTATTATAGAGAAGATGGTTGGAATGTTCCACTAGCATTACTACAAGAGTCACTGGATCTTCCAGTGACTCAGATAGTCATACTCAAAGAGAAGTAAAACACAACTAGAATTGAACTTGATACTTTGAGCTCATTCTGCGTAAATAGGAACACCAATAATTATATTATGTTCAGGTACTTTGAATGAACTCCACTTTAAGACATTGAAATAACCTCAACAGAAACATAAACTAGTTTAATAATTTGACATACATACATATATTCACGCCTGTTTCCCAGAGGGGGAGGGAAAGACTACCGATTTTCATTTGCTACGATCCTGACACACTTCTCTGGCTTCATTCACTTTCATAACATTCCTCATACACGCTTGCCGGTTTAAGGTGCTTTTAACCTGGCCTTTATCCAGTACATCTACGATCTGATCAAGAAACGTTCGCCTAGGTTTTCCCCTTGCGGCTGTTCCATTCACACTAGCCTTATAAACTTTCTTAGTCAGTCTGTTCTCGTCCATTCTTTCTACATGCCCAAACCAACTTAACATACCCTTTTCTATTCTCGTCACGATCTCCACTCTTATGCCGCATCTCTCTCTAATCACACTATTCCTTATTCTATCTTTCAGAGTCACACCATATATATTTCTCAGCGCTCTCATTTTTACAGCATTTATTCTGCTCTCATTCTTCTTTTGCCATACCCAACTTTCATTCCATGCATAAGTGTACATGTCCTCTATGAACAGCCAAACGTGCCTTTTCGGATACATTTCGACTGTTCAATTTGAATAGCATAAAATAGTAGTAAAATGTAACAGTAGTAGTTTAATTGTTTCAGAATTATGTAATAACTAACAACCCGCCCCTGCTTTGCACGAGTATGTTTTATTATATCTCAAACGAATTAAACAGCGTTTTCGATGAAACTCTCAGGCGGCTTGACTTTTGCAAACATATTCAACTATTTTCATCATATTTCAATCAATCTACACAAAACCTTAATAAATTATACACCTTAACCTTTCACATAAATCACTCTGTCTATTAGTAAAAACCGCATGAAAATCTGTTCAGTAGTTTTTGAATTTATCGCGAACAGACAGACACGGCGGGTTAGTTAGTTTTATAATATGTAGTGATAGTGTTTTTAAAATAAACACTGCGATAATACCCGTATAAAGTAGTTGAATTTCAAGCTTTATGCATAGTTGTCTGAATGAAAGACTGCCTGACAGCCGGATCATGTTTAATTAATGGTTGAAATGCTATGGATCAATAAAACAAATTCTACATAAATATACAGCGTGGAACAGTAAGATTTGAATATATTAAGGTCGTATGTGATGTTAGCTATCGTAAAACTGTCAACATTTAATAGAAATGCATAGTTTTAATACAGAAAAATTAGACAGTGTCTAGTCGTCCACTATACGGATGACTGAAATATATTAATCGTCCGCTAAGTATATGTCCGTTTAGTGGACGACTAGCAACAGCCAAAATTATATTGAAGTGTGAATAATATAGATTTGAAAATATACTAATGTATGGTACTGCTTTTTAGATAATACGCAGATTTGAATTAATTGTAGGTTGGTGATAATTCTGATGACACCCGAACATTTACTCTCGTGCCCAAAACAAACTTAAAATATGACCACACCTTTATTTAGACTGCAATTCCTAAGATCTAATGACGCAACACCAACATATACCAGTAGTTTATCAAAGATGATCCCCTCCATCCTCTAACCCCACTTGTAGATAGGACCCCTTATTTCATTTACATTAATCCCAATTTTGGGTCTCAAAGAGTATAGAATGGGGCATTTGTCCCTAATAAAGATAATCTTAATTAGATAATACAGCAACAATAGAATAAGACCTCTATTTGATTACAAGAACTTCTTAAACATGAGGCAATGAAATGAAATGAGAGGTCAGGGTGCACTGGTTATTTTGTAAGGCTGTTCCTAACTTCTCACAATCGATATTATTTGTTCAGTTAATAAACGTAATAATAGTGATTGAGCGTTATATCGACATTTAGATCTGATATCGATATTAATACTCGTAAATGAAGTGAATGAGACAGAATAATAAGTGTTGTTTTCTTTCATTTATTGGTTGTCTTCTTTTCTCGCCTTTGGGAAATGAACGGTAAGATTGGTCTGAATATGATATTCAATATTGTCTGTCGGATCTAATACCGACATATGATGAGACAGTCTGTTCTGATCGAAAACATCCTGATTGAGGAAAAAGGTACATATCTTTAAGTGCAAAAAGGCTGCAATTAAAGAACTTAATGTTGTGGGGTGTAAGTGGGGTGGTTTTTAAAAAGACGCCATGCTGTGAAGGCTGATAGCAGAAATACTAGTTTTTGGCAGCATTGACAACGCGCAACTGATATCCATTGTAGTAGCTCTATATCAAGCGCCTTTGTTTTGTATTTTCTTGCCGACTGCTTTGTATGATGGAACGCATGAACTGAAACACTTTATTGATCCATTCAAATAGCCAATGCAGGCTTGCGTGTGGGCTCGATCTAGAGATGAACTATTTTCGTAAACATCAGGTGAAAATACTTGAATATTTTTTTACAGAGATTTATCTTCGCTCTTCTCTCAGTAGCAGACCTCTTCCTACCCCTCCGGGAATAGAAAAACAAAAATCTATGTATGTATATTACTACTTATGCATTGGTTTATTTCAAACGATCTAATTATATTATATTATATTCTACCACATACACACAACACCATCTAGCCCAAACTAAGCATAGCTTGTACTATGGGTACTAGACAATGGATAAACATACATATATACTTTTTTTTTGTAAATGCATACATATTATACATAGAAACAACCAGACCAAGACAAACATCCATGTTCATGCACACAAATGTTTGACTTGAGCGGGAATCGAACCCGCGACCTCAGGCGTGGCAGTCGGTTACACTAACCACTACGCTATCGAGGACGGCGACTAATATAAAAGCTTAAAACCAATGTTTGGTTAGAATAAAGCTCCTAGTCTATTTAAACGTTAGTCCGAGTTTAGTGTCCCACATACTATTTACCGTATATAGAATAGAGTGTTTAGTTAAGCCTTATTTAAATGCAGAGTTGTAACACGCTGTGCGGCGATGTAACTAAACTAATCATGATCGCAAAAGTGAAACTGGTTTTGTAAATTACTTTGTAGTAACAACAAAGTAAACAAAACCAATTTACATGCGTAAGCTCACAAATACATACACAAGTTATACGTTCGTAATGCATGCGAAAATTAATCATGCGTGCTATGTAGTTAAAAGTGTTCACACCTTGTAGCCTGTTCTAAAAGGACACGTAAGAAGTAAGTGTCATATTATGAGGTATATAAACTGCCTCCGTGGCGCAGAGGTACTGAATGCGACTGCTGTGCATGAGGTCTCGGGTTCGAATCCCGGGTCGGGCCAACAAAAAGTTATTGGGTTTTTCTGTTAAGAAATCTCAATATGAGCCCGGAGTTATGAAGTTGGTGGTGTTAGACACCCTCGTGCCTCGGAAAGCACGTAAAGCCGTTGGTCCTGCGCCTGATCTCTCTCCGGTCGTGTCGGATTATTCGTCCCATCGGATCATGAGATTTAGGGAACAGAGAGTGCACTTATGTTTGCGCACACACTTGTGCACTTTAATATCTCCTGCGCCGATGGCCAGTCTCCGTTAAGATTGGCCACCGTGACCGAAATTCGGTCAGAAGGACATTATGTTCGGTCGCGTTGTCACTGGCCCGAGTATAATTGTGTGTTGGAGCCTCACACGGTACAACAATTTGTGTGATCCTCAAAAAGATGTTCTGCATTTCGTTGTTAATTGTATCTATTATTTGAATCTTTGATACAATGCTAGTGCGGGAGTTTTCTTTCTATAAAATAAAAAGAAATACCCATTTTCTGTAACAAAAAGAAGAATTCAATGCTAAAAGAGGTTTTATATTTTTAGTTCTTGGCTTCCTAGACAACCTAACTGAGTGTCTTTGTCGAGAAATTCCATTAATTATTTCTTTTGAATTCTGAAGTTGGACGCACTTAGATAATGTCGAGTTATAATTTTCTTTAACGTGAAAACATCTTATCTCGTGCTTACATTGTTAGTAAAAAGAAATTATTGCGATTTATGATATTTTCTATCTAGCTTCTATTAATAAAAAAGTAAAAATTCTGAATCCGTAATATTGTTAAAAGCTTTAGATCTTGTGGTCTATTTCGAGTAGCAATGTCACACATAATCATATTATCTTCTCTTTTCTTTTGATTTAAAAAGACATCTCTCGCACTAGAAATAATTCCTATGTCACGGGGGACTTTACAAGACCGGGAATAAGTATTTGTGGAATTAAACTACTATATAATATTATTAAACACTGTATCTATTACATAATTTTGAAAACTGTTACACTACTTTTACTATTGAATTTTACTAATTTTAAGCTAATAAAATTATTAAAACTATTAAAATTATTTATATTAAGGTTTACACTTACACCGACGTCTCGGTTGCTTTTTAGCAGCCATGGTCACGGGGACAGTAAAAGTTTTCAAAATTATGTATTAGATACAGTGTTAAATAAACAACGCGATAAAATCCGTATATAGTAGTTTAATTTCAATGAATAACATTCGCGTAAACAGAAGACAATATTATATTAAGTATTTGTGGATCACACAATTTTTGTCCCGTGTGGGATTCGAACCCATAACAATCGCAGCGGTGGCAGTGGCGAGTCATCCAATTAAACCACTCCACATCCGTGCAATTAATTTTAAGAATTTTGAATGTTAGATTCGTTTATTCGAGCTTTATTTTATAAATAATAATATTCTATAACATACACACAACACCATCTAGCCCAAACTAAGCAGCTTGTACTATGGGTAGGTACTAGACAATGGATAAACATTCATATATACTTATTTTTTGTAAATACATACATATTATACATGTTCATGCACACAAATGTTTGACTTGTGCGGGAATCGAACCCGCGTCCTCAGTCGTGGCAGTCGGTTACACTAACCACTACGTTATCATACACTCTACAGATTAAGATAAAAGTATAACATAAATTAAATGTTTGTAGTCTCATACTTTGCATAGTTTTAGATGCGTAATTTTCTCATGCGTAATTTTTCATCTCCTTACTACGGTTACTATGATCTACTTTGTTAGTGCTATGTGTGGAGTTCGAAACCATTACAACAATAGTATCAATCTAATAATTGATTTTTCACGTGGATATTTCCACAAATTCATAGAATGGACACAAAGGACACCCAGAGTCGAAACAACCATTTAAGGATTACACAAATTATTTATGTCACGTGTGCAAATCGAAACTACGACACTCGGCGCACTGGCGAGGTGACCACTTACGCTACGCCTTCCATACAGTAACCCCGCATAATTAAATAAAAAATGCGGGGCAGTCTTTGGGGAGTGCCGATTGAAGTGAAAACGATCTAGCGTGCGGTGACGATGATGCGAGTTTCACGCTTTTTGTTCACCCAAAAAGTATACATATATACACAGTATACATAGCCTCGGTGGCGTAGTGGTTAGTGTAACCGACTGCTACGCCTAAGGTCGCGGGTTCGATTCCCGCACAAGTCAAACTTTTATGTGCATGAACATGGATGTTTGCCTTGGTCTGGGTGTTTCTATGTATAATATGTATGTATTTACAAAAAAAAAAGTATATATGTATGTTTATCCATTGTCTAGTACCCATAGTACAAGCTTTGCTTAGTTTGGGCTAAATGATGTTGTGAGTATGTAGTAGAATATTATTATTATTATTATTATAGCTCATGGAAAGCGTTCGGTGACGATGACGCGAGTTCCATGATATTTGTTCACCCAAAAAATGCTCAACGCACCTAAAGAAGTTTTCACTCCAAAAATCGATTGATTAGAGCCCCTGGTGATGAAACCATATTGGCAACGAAATCATTAGTCATTAGTCTTTTTCATGTCCTTAATGACGTCATTGTCCCTTGATGACGTCGTCAAGGTCTGATAAACTTGTAAGGGACACAGCTAAAACATAATAAACCTACAAATCAAAAAGACGTATTTGTTCAGCGTTAGCAGGGTTTTCAAACAGTCACGCGCTGGACGGCACAGCCTAATTCAAAGATCAAAGTGGGCAAGTTTGACGAATATTCGCGCCGTGCCCTCAAATCAGATTAACTAAGACCTCTGACGTCATAAAGATGGCGAGCAGAAGTTTAAATTGGCGCGAAATTGAGTTCCTTTATACAGTTCTTGTACCTTTAAAGCTTTGGGGAGTGCTATATTAATGACTTTGCACTAGATTTGGCAGCGGCTGTGCTTGCGGGATGGATATTTGCGTAACGTTCACGGCTTTATACCCAGCGTGGGTTAAAAGAGATTATCATAAGATTCTGAGCGTATTGACTAAAGAGGGTGAAGTTTGTAGATTCCTAAAAGGATTTTGATATTAGTTACAGTTATATTTGAGTGTTGCCTGTTTGTTGCCATTTGGTGGCAAAACAGAGTAATTGGCAGAGAGTGATGATGGTAGACTTGTATAGATTCTGCACAGATTGCCAATTCCTTGTAATAAATTGCCATTATACCAGATATCATTAAAATCGATTCAGCAATAATTTAAGATTTAGTTTAGGTATTAAGTCAGTAGGTACCTACAATTAGTTTGTGTTCATTATTTGCATGTTGTGTTTGCCTTTAATTATTTGTTACAATATATGTAACAGTGTATACGAAAGTTGGCATTCTAAAATAAATAAATCTATACTGATATTATAAATGTGAAAGTTTGTGAGGATGAATGGATGTTTGTTACTCTTTCACGTAAAATCTACTGAACCGATTGCGATGAAACTTAGTACGTAGAGAGCTGAAGACCTGCATTCACACATAGGCTATTTTTTATCCCGATATTCCGGCATTCCGGATTTCATGGCAACGGGACTTACGCGGGTGAAACCGCGGGGAAAATCTAGTAAATTATAAATGCGAATGTGAGTTTGTTTGTTTGTTACGCTTTCACGCCTTAAGTACTCGACCGATCATTATGAAATTTCGCATACACGATGTCAGAGGTAACCGACTGCCACGCCTGAGGTCGCGGGTTCGATTCCCGCACAAGACAAATATTTGTGTGCATGAACATGGATGTTTGTCTTGGTCTGGGTGTTTCTATGTATAATATGTATGTATTTACAAAAAAAAAGTATATATGTATGTTTATCCATTGTCTAGTATCCATAGTACAAGCTCTGCTTAGTTTGGACTAGATAGTGTTGTGTGTATGTGGTAGAATATTATATTATTATATACGTTCATCCAGAAAATGTACTGTTTTTTTATCTTGATTAAAACGAACGAAGCCGCGAGCAAAAGTTAGTGTATAATATATTTATTAACTAAATTTAATTTTTTTTAACGTGGGGCTTACTGTGGCGCATTGCCCTCCGCGGGGGCAGGTGAAAGGGTTATGTCAGACTCACCCGGGAAAAGATGGAGAAATCCCAGGAATACCGACTAAACCTACCACGGTGTTCCTTCTCACAATCTATGGCCGGGGCGCAGGGATTACTCGCGCATTCATCCTGCAGCCCCGGCAGATTTGTGGTGAGGGCGCAACAAACGCCTCGCCAGCCACTCCTCCATGATGGGTCTTACCGCCGTTATCACGGCGTACCTACCTACCCGTTCGGGGATATAGGTGTCAACCTATGTTTGTATAACATTTACTTATACCACTATGGGTAATAAATGTTAAGACTGCACCGAGCGTAAGACGCGGTTGGACTGAATGACAGAGCTCGATATTCAAATCGGCGCGCGGCCGCCATAGTAAAACTTTGATAAACGATGACGGACGACGGACGATTTGAAGTGCTTTTTTGATAAATATGTATCTTTATTGTCAACCAATGACTTAAATATTTGGGACAGTCAAATTTTAATATAACAATTTTTTCGTTTAAGCTGTAAAATAGGATAGATTTCTACTGTTATATACTAAAAATCACGTAACACAAGCTTACGTTTTTGCCATTTTTCGTGCAAATTTACGTAATTTTGTAGGCGAAAATATTAATTATTTTTAGTCTTTTACACGGAGTAATTGGAAACACATTCATTGTTATGGTAAATGTATATTTTATATTTGTATTAAACAAAAAGTGTTAATTTTATCAACTTAGCTGTGACCGCCTGTTTTGGCACATTTCGCTCGGCGCAGTCTAAAGGCGGTCATTTAACTGTAGAGGGTTTGATCTTAAATTCCCTGGTACGTCCAATAGAAAAGTTATGTGCATACTAAATGAAGTTGCACTCACATTTTAAAACAATTTCATATTGTTCAAACAAGTAGTGTGGGAAGCTTATCAACTCGCACTTAGCTAGAGTATTATGTCTAGGCTTTATAATAAAGGTTCATGACTGCCTCGTTAGTACCGCGGCATTAGCATGTAGTGTGGTCCAGGTTCGATTCTTGGAGTTGAAGAAATTGAAACATATTGTGTTTTTCTTTTAGGTAATCCTAAGTAGCAGCACTGTCCGACAGACGAGCCAAAAACTTAAATTAGTTGGTGAAATTCGAGTGTAAAACTAATGTCGATTTCATATCATCCATGTTAAATGAAGCGTAACGAATTTAGCTTAATTATAGCTGGCAAACTTAACAGGCAGAGTAACTATGTCATTTACGGTCCAAGCCGCGGAAAAATCTAGTATATAGATTAAACTGCTGATTCTAATCTTGAGTTGGTCCTGAGTCAAGCTGGGGACGAGATCAAAAGAAGATTTCACAAAATACTTATTCAGATAAAGCTATTTAGGTGTTACTTAAAAACCGCGAACGTGTGTCATATAGAACAACTCATACCGGAAATGGTTTGTGGCGAAGATTAATAGAAACCTCAATATAAACGCAAAATAAGCCTTTTTAAGGTAACGTGAAATTTGTTTATTTCAAACTAGATTATGCTCGCGACTTCACTCACGTTTTAGTACATTTTGTTAATCAATTTCTACGTCTCGCGAATAGTAAATTTTTCTGGTTCAAAGGTAGGTAGGTGGTATGTCGTTCTCTGTTCCCCTGAGAAAGTGTAGTAGTTATGCAAAATTTCATGGTGATCAGTAGAGTAGTTAAAGTGTAAAAACGTGAAAAACAAACCGACATTAACATTATTTTAACACTAGGATTGAAAAAGTTTACAACTAGTTTAAAATAAATTGTTACCCTCGTTCTATTCTTAATTAAAATCGTTATTCCAGAACAGAAATTTGCTCTTACAAAACCACTTTATTAAAACAATTTAACAATACCTATTGTATAATTTTATTTTACACAATAACGCTCAACCCAATCTGCTACTTTATAACATATAAATTAAAGACAGTGAGTTGCTGGAAATATAAAAGTGGGTCACAGAAACAGTTTTAGCTGGACGACGACAAAGAGAGGACAGGAGTTACGCACGAGCGACATTAAACACCTCGCACTATAGGTACAAGGTTCTATAACTATCATCCAATACTAATTGAAATAGCGTGATAATAAACAAGAAAATTATTTCTACACAGTAAGATGACTTTTATTCTACAACCAGATATTTCCTGCTTCGCTCACGTTAAATATTTAGATTTTGTCAATTAATATGGTTTTCTGGAGAACAGTACTTTTTCTGGATCCCGTGTCTTGGAGAGCACATTAAGCCGTCGGTCCCGGCTGCCATAAACATGTCGTGAGTCGTTATTGGGAAGTCAGTGCCCTATAATATCCTGACACTGGTCTAGCCTTAGGGTATCGTTAACCTTCGTGTTGCGGAGGTCAGATGGCAGCCGTTCCGTGTAAAAACTGATATCCAGTCAAATCCGGTTAGACTTGAAAAGCCGAACCCAAGTGACTTGGGAATAATAAAGGCTAGGAAGAAGAAGTACTTTTTCTAGATGAAATTTTCTTTTCTGTACAATCTTGACAAGGTGTATGCAATTTAATGATGATCTGTCGAGTAGTTAAAGCATGAAAGAACAAACTCACACTCGCATTTATAAGTTAGGTTTATTTTAGAACGTATTTTATTTATTTCCTATAAACAATTAAGTATATTTATTTACATAATATATACAATCGTTTTAAATATCAAAAGTATACCCTAATATAGTCAACGAATTTTTTTATTTTAGTCTTTTTTATTTTTTGTTCTTTTTTATCTTAACAATAAAATGTCAGCCCCATTGTTCTATTCGATGTGTGTGTGATAGTTTATTAATGAAATTACTATTGACGTTTTATAAGTTTGAGCCTTGGATTACGTGTCATATTCGATTCTAAATTGATTGCTTAATTTTAGTATATTTTTAATATTTTGTTCTGGTATCTTGTACTATGAGCATAGCTAGCGAAATATAACTGCAACTCGTGTATAACTTACAAATCACATCTAAGTAACATTTCATTACACCCGAGAGTTAAAACTTCACAGTCGAACATAACATGGCTAAATAAATTAACTTAGTTGTGCTTTTATGAGAAAAGAGAAAGTCTTTAACAATCCTATGTTACTGGGTGTAACATAGGATTGTTAAAGACTGCTGGGTGGGTCGCTGATGTAGTTTGCGACTAACCCACCATACAAAGCAGAGAGTTGGCAGACTGTGGTGGTTTTAATCGATAGGCCCGAAGTCTCGGCTGAGTCCGACATAACCTTCTCACTTCCCCTAGTGGCAAAGATATAAAGGCTTTTATACATCAGGTATACACCCACGTAAAAAAAGAAAGGTGTATTAAAGAAGGGTTTTTAGCATTTAATTAAATAACAACACATAATATTATTTTACAAAAGAAATAAATTTTTATCAACCATATTTCAAATTCAAGTACACTAATAATTGGTTGACATAAACACAATGTTGCCATAACACAGCCACACTGCCAACTAGCTGGCTGAAATGGGATCACGTACTCCTCTAATAGGAAATCTGTTTGCTTTTATTTCCGGATCAGCCAGATAATAAAATCTAGTGTTCCTCGGTTATCTTGCTCAGTTTCCATCTTCATATCAAAGAAATAATAAATTAGAGTGCGGATTTTCTATACAGTTAGTAATACGTAAGTGAGTCTACAGATAGGGCAGTGGTTTATCTGGTCGCCTCGATATTGTTGCGTTGAGTGTTGTGGGTTCTATCGACGTACGGGATAAATATTTATGTGAACCACAAGTAGTGCCGAGTCTGGTTGTTCTTTTGTATCCGTTGTTTGAATGTAATGTAGACTATATTGTCATTTTGCACTATTGCAATCTAATCATACTCGAATGGGTTGGTAACATGTTACCATGGTAACAAACTAATCCTAACTTATATTCTAATTGCGAATGTAAGTTTGTTTATTTGTTACACTTTCACGAATTGCTGGATCGATCATCATGGAATTTCGCGGACGCATTGTCAGGGCAACAAAAAAGAACATAGGGTACCTTTCATTCAGAAAAAAGTTATTTTACTAACCTGACTTAACTTACATTTATGCGAGCGAAGACGCAGACAAAGTCTAGTTATATATAAATACTTGTTTTATGTCCTTGCAAATTTCGTATCAAGTTAAGCACAATATTATTCGCACATCATTTAAATTTAATTAGAAGTACATACTAGACTATTACATAGATACTAGCGAATCGGACAGACGTTGTCCTGTACACAGGAAAAAAAAGTCTAAAACATTCTCGAATCCACACACACAAAAATTGCATCGAAATCGGTCCTGCCGTTTAGGAGGAGTTTAATTACAAACACATGCATAGAAGATTTATATATATACATAATATAAAGATTGCCTACGTATTTATTTTCATGAAGGAGTATCATCACCAAACTTTTTCAAACGGTTGGCTCCTAAGCACCTTATTCTTACGATTAATTGCATTGAAATAATCGAAGATTCATCCTACTACATTTCAGCTTCTTGGACGCTTAGTTATCATCAGTCATACAATATGACATCTGAATTATAAATATAATATTATCACGCTCACTCATATTAAATTGTATACTTTACGTTCTCTATCTAATGTGTGAGCTCACTCTTATTATTGTGGACACTTTTTGTACGTTCAAAGTACGGCGAAGAAACAGCTATATTTTATACTTAGCAAAACCATACCGATAGAAAAACCAGCCGTTTCGGTGTTTGTGTGATTGCACAGTGAAAAGGAGTCAAATACATTTTCTAGAAAACTTAGTTGTTCAAGTACTTCCAAGTTAATTAATTGAATACTAATAAAACAGTACCGTAACTAAAGATTTTTACTTTTAAGTGTACTTTCTTTCGATTTGTATTCCGCCGTCTGGCGAACTCGAGTCCATTAATTGCCTGACGACAAAAAATATACTTACTACAAGAACTTTTTAATTAGTTCGAGGTAACTAAAAATCTGTTTTGTAATTTTCCTTTGGGTGTTGTGGCTTCCTAACTTAATATTATAAATGCGAACGTGAGGGTTTGATACATTTTCACGCCTCTACTCATGAAATTTCACTTTGTCAGGGTTATAAAAAAGGCTATAAGGTAAATTTCAAACAGAAAAAGTACTGTTCTCCTGCGATAGCAATATATTGCCAAAATTTAGATTAACGCCAGCAAAGCCGCGGGTTAATGCTAGTGGTAGATATGCGGGTCATTGAAACCATAGACTAGTTGAATGGTAACCACAAATATCTAGCTCACCATGGCATGCGAGATCTATGTACGAGTATATAATCACGACATAACAGTGAAAACCATCCTTACCAGAACATAGCTTGTGGGACTATAAGATGACATATAGGTAAAGTAAAAAAGTAAGTTTAAGTGGCGTTCGGCAACTCATTATCATTATATTGTTCCTTTGTTTTTCTCGTTATATTTTTGTTTATTTTTTTTGTGTTTCACATGCTGTATTTTGTAGTACATATAACATAATATTATATATTACGCTAATGAATATAGGCTATTTACGTTTATATATATACATATATACATATATCTATATATATATTACATAATATATGAATATAATATAAATATATTGTTATGAGATTATATTTATTATTTTTATTCCATTTTTTGTATGTTTATTTTATTATGTATTGGTTTATAATAAATTATTATTTCGTAGGCCTGCGAGAATACCAGCGTTGTAGTCTATACTGCAACAATAGCTTCTGTTAAATTGAAATTGATTCAAATAAAACATTTTTCTTTCTTTCTTTCTTTCTTATACATTATTAGAAGTAAGGGACTTTGCACAGAAGACGTTGTACATAGAAACGTATCGTATATTTATTTGGTTAGGCCCGGTTCTCTTTAAGAAAAGAGTTGTATTTTTAATTTCTTTTATACAACATTGGTGGCAAACAAGCATGCGGCTCACCTGATGGTAAGTGGTCACCGTAGCCTATAGACGCCTGCAACACCAGAGGCATCACTTGCGCGTTGCCGACCCTTTAGAAAAGGAAGTTGGAAGGGGGAATGAAGGTGATCTCACTCACCGAACGAAACACAACAGTAGGAATACTGCTATTTCACGTCGATATTCTGTGAGAGGGTAGTCCTTCCCCGGTGGAGCTGGCCCATTCATGCTGAAATCGGTGAGGCTCTACTACTCTTAAAGACTTAGCTTCAGATAGTTAAATTTTGACACATTTGTCATTGAATATGTATCAAAAATTAACTGTCCGTAGGTAAAACGACTCGTTTCTGGATACACATATAAACCAGACCTAAGAGACACCAACTACATATTTAAAGACCATTAGTGTGGTATAGTAGTGTCGTTTGCTCTCAATGCTATGTAGATATATCACTTATAGATGTACACACCATTTATTATAATTACATCATACAGTACTAGTTTTTGCCTTCGGCTTTACTCGCTTGGCTCCCTCTTTTAAAGTGAATGGTATCCTGTGTTCTAGTCCATACCCCTGTTAATGTGTATCCGAAATAACCCATAGCTATCACCTCAGTGCTCTCCAAGGTGTTCGAGCGGATTATTAACACCCAAATTGTCCGCTACCTGGAGGATCACTCGTTGATCAATGATTGCCAATACGGCTTTCGGGCTAAACGATCAACGGGTGATCTTCTAGCGTTCGTCACGCACCTCTGGGGTGAGGCTATGGACAAGCACGGCGAGTCTTTGGCTGTCAGCCTAGACATAGCCAAAGCTTTCGATAGAGTCTGGCACCGGTCTCTTCTTTCCAAGCTTCCGGCCTATGGCTTGCCCCCTCAACTGTGCACCTGGATTGCAAATTTCCTGCAGAAGCGTCATATTCGGGTCCTTTGCGACGGTCGCGCTTCCAAATTTATGCAGGTCAATGCAGGAGTGCCTCAGGGGTCCGTCTTATCCCCTACGCTCTTTCTTCTGCATATCAATGATACGTTGAATCTCGGCAACATACATTGTTATGCAGACGACAGTACCGTGCATGGGCGATATCTCGGACGTCCTGGAGCCAAACAGGCTGAGGTTGTGGGGAAAAGGCAGGATCTTGTCGGTGAACTTGACCAGACCTTGAACCGCATCTCTGAATGGGGTGCCAAGAACTTGGTCCAGTTCAACGCCAAGAAGACCCAGGCATGCGCGTTCTCAACAAAAAAGTCTCCATTCCTTTCCCTCCCTTCTCTGAAGAACACTCCACTGGTGATACGTGACAGCCTCTCCATCTTAGGTATGGATCTTTGCCGCTCCCTTAATCCCAAAACCTACATCGAGAGCGTCATTAGACAAGCTTCGCGAAAACTCGGAGTTCTGAACAGGGTGAAGCGGTTCTTCGCGCCTGGGCAGCTGTGCCTATTGTATAAGGCACAAGTGCACCCTTGCGTGGAGTACTGTTCTCATCTTTGGGATAGCTCCGCGCAGTACTTGCTAGACGCTCTTGACAGGTTACAGCGGCGGGCTGTCCGTATCATCGGAGATCCAGAGGTCACGAGTTCACTGGAACCTCTGTAACTCCGTAGGGATATTGCCTCTTTGGCATGTTTCTACAGAATATACCACGTGGAGTCCTCTGAAGAGTTATTCCACCTTATCCCGCCCTCCCCTTTCCTATCCAGAACAACGCGTGCTGGGCTCAGATGCCATCCTTACACGGTGGAGTCGACTAGAGTGCGTACCAACAAGTTTGGGTCCTCATACCTCTGCCGAACGATCAAGGCATGGAATTCTCTGCCAAGGCACGTGTTTCCTTCTTCCTTCAATCCTGGGTCCTTTAAGCGGGGCGTGAAAAAGCACCTTCTCAGGCCGTCAAAGTAGAGACCTCAACATCGCCTCGGCTGCTATGAGGACGATGTGGAGGCCACTGCTCTTAGACCACACGACTGCTTACCATCAGGCGGAGTGTGGTCATTTTGACGAGCAAAATAAAAAAAAAAAAAAAAAAAAAACAAACAAACTCATATAATCATTGAAAATATTACTAGACTAGTTTGTCCCCGCGGTTTCACCCGCGTAACTTCCGTTCCCGTGAGAATATCGGAATAAAAAGCCTATGTGTGAATCCAGGTCTCCAGCTATCTACATACCAAGTTTCATCGCAATTGGTCCAGTAGTTTTTGCGTGAAAGAGTAACAAACATCTATACGTCCATATATACTCACAAACTTTCACATTTATAATATTAGTAAGGAAAGGATTTTGGTCGTGACTTAACGCGCTTTATCGTACGCGTCACGCGTTATCTAGGTTATATCAATAAATTTGTATCCTTCGGTAATTTCCTCGGTAATAGTATCTGCTATTTTCTGGATGAAAGATACCCTCTGTCTTTCTCCGTACCCCTGCTAACATGTATGCGAAATGGCATGATGATCGGTCGAGTACTTAACATTAGTTAGAATGCATTACTAATTCAAATTAATAGCATTATAGCTAGAGTTTTATATTGAGATTACATATATTATAGAGAGCATAACAAGCACATACATACCTAAACATATTCGTTCGGCGTTCGGCGTTGTTGCAGAATTGTTTAAAACACCGCGTCGTGTGCGAAATCCTTAAATCTATGTAATTAAAAGATATAGAAGTTGTCTATTTTCATTGTATTGTACAAAACTCCTTTTTAAAAGGCCGGCAGCGCACTTGTGACTCCTCTGGTGTTGCGGGTGTCCATGGGCGGCTGTAATCGCTTACCATCAGGCGATCCGTCTGCCCGTTTGTCTACTATCACATAAAAAAAAACGGATGGCGTCGTGTGATTAGTGTTTACCTCGCCGCTGCCAGCGTCTCTCGTGATGTGGGTTCGATCTACACGGAATATAACGCTTATCCATAAAAAGGTAACCGCGTTAATCATTAACAATGTACACAAACGTTTCTACAGACAGAGCAAGAGCAATAATAAAATAGTTTGTTAACGTCATAACTTGGCACATCGCTTAAAGAGATCGATCAAAGCGAGGGTTTTAAAAAATCTTTTGGGGACCGCTTGTAGGGAAGTAGCAAAACATGCTAAACATATAAATTCAGTTTAGTTGGTGGAATTTCTTCGAAATGTAAGTAAGCTTTTAGGAGACAGTTTCCTCAGTGGATTTTACAAACAAACTTGCTTGTGAGTAGGGTGACTATTAGTGTAGCACATCGGAGTATTGAGGCTATTCGCCTTAGACGTGTGAATGAATAAAATATTATTAAAAGTAGAAACTACAGTGAGGCCAACTAAAGATGGAACAGCAGTCTACCAGTAAAAAGTAAATTTACTAATCTAATGATTTCATAGCATACTGGTGTGGCGCCATTAGATATGATCGAAAATGCTGCTACTTTACCTTTAATATCGAACGATGACGTCGGCGATAATCTAAGGGAAGTTATATTTTTTTAATTATTGTGGATTCTTATTTGGTAAAGATTTATACAATAAAATTGTACTATGTATAAATAAGTACAGAAAAAATAAATACAACATCATTGATTGATACATAAAAAACATGCGAAAAAATTATTAAATGTAAAAATCATTTATCAGAATAAAAATAATAAATAAAAAAAAATAAAAAAAAAATTATAAATTAATAATAATAATTATTATTATTATTATTAATTTATTTATAAATAATAATATAGCAACTTCAATTTTCGCTGTCATAGAATTTTATGTCAGCTAGAACAGTCTCTTTGCGTGCTTGTTTAATTAGACACGATACGTCGTAATAAGTACAATGAAGAAGATCCTGACATCTAAAAGATTAATGCTAACCCTACTGGTGACAGAATGTAGGTGCAGTTTCATTTGTTCCACAGTGACAAGCTTACTGCTACTCCTTAGAAATAAGTGGCGCAGCTCTGCATTTGCAATGTAAAGCTGTCTGATTGTCTGTGGGGGCGTTCGACGTGCTTGCTTTGTAACTCTGACTGCCGACATTTTGTTCTGATGTAACATCACGCCGTTCTTAAATGGTCAGTACTTTTCTTGTCAGAGATATCTGACAAGGCATATTCTATAGTACACAATCAAGCGTATTGCACGTACTGCGAATTGGGCAAATAACTACGAGTACATATCTAACTTAATGCTTGTACCGCGAGTGACTTTATAAATAGCGATAATAGTTTTCATAAGTTAGAAACAATTCAATATGTGAATGTAGTGTAATATAGTGCCAATATATAATAATACATTGGTATCCTATTTACCTATTTCACTTAAAATGCCTAACAGATTTAGTATTTTTATTATTTTGTTAAAAACCAACTACTCAATGAATGGTCACTAATTTGTAGAGGATAATTTTTGGAAAGACAAGATTTATAGTGCCTGAGAATCTTGAATACAAATTGCTATTTTTCTGCAACTCTGTCGCAAATTGCACGGCTTGTGTCACCAATTTTTTTGAAAACCTAGTTTTCGTGTCGTCCTAAATACCGTTCCTCCAAAAAGCAATGTGGATAAATACTGTTTCGAAACACGACCAACATTCAAACAATCTAATATCAAGTTAGTTTTTGCACTGGCAAGTGTAAAACGTTCTACGTTTGAATTTTGTCACCATTTATTTGAAACAACCGTTTTCTAAAATTGGCGGTAACATTTAAACTTTAGAAACGATCTCCTGGAATTGCATCAAGCAGAAACGAGGTTAAGCAATTGCAAATTAATGAAAAGACATACTCTTTTGTATTGCTTTTTCTTGTTGTTTTTTTTAATCTATTACAAACAACAAAACCACTTAAAGAATACGCTATTTCCATTTTTACCCGGCAGCGTGAATTGAAATACCTACAAAAGCAATCTTGGATCCCGTATCTTATCATCTCAACGTCTTCCTCTAAGGTCGCAATACAACTTGCCCCATAAAAATCAAGTGACATCTATAAAATAGTTCCCCTATCACTACTTGTAAACGATTTTTCCTCAAATCAGTACATAAAATAAAACTATACGTCCCCGTCCTTATGTAAGTAAAACACAACTGTGAGTAAAGGCGGGGACAGACTAATGTCATATCGTTTTCTAACACAACTGCATGGTGTAGTTTAAGTGGTGGCCTCGCCGTTGCCACTGCGCCGAGTGTTTGTGTGATCTGGAAATAGTAGTTCCGAATCTGGATATTTTTTGTGTCCGTCCTTTGAATGTCTTTAAGTCCCCCGCAGCACATAATTTAATCCAATTATAGGCGCTGTCACTTATAAAGGAATAGAAGAAACAAAAGATTCCCTTCCTTTGAAATAGATCGAAAGTACTAAAATAGAATTTTGCCTTAATTTTACCGATTAAACCAACACAAGGGCTCATTTTCCGCGAGACTCTTTACATTGTCAATTTTATGACGCAGATAGTAATTTGACGGCATAAATTTGTATGTTGCATACATTAAATAGTATTCAGTAACAAAAACAAATTAAATTATAGCATTCCAAATGAAAACGTGCAGTAGTTAATGTAAACAATTACGGTACAGTGTATAAAATATCAAATCCAGCATATTCAAACAATGCAATACAAAATCAGCGTTTTACAGCAGTTTCTTGTCATTTTAATATGGCTTCATGCTATTAATATTGTGCAGCCATGCAAAAAGCATTAATTTAACCAGCAAACAACTTTGTAATAGCCAGGCTCCGCACATTACAGAAGAAAAGCAACAGCTTTTGTTGAAACCATACTGTGTTCGACTTCAACTACTTTTGTTCTAGTTTTAAAGACAAAAACTTTGTTGTCAGAACACCAACTCTAATTAATTTATGTTGCTTGGTCTGTTTATCTGTTGTTAGATAATTGTGTAGTGGATATATCGTTCGCAATATTAAATTGGTACAATATCGGAATAAAAAAATGTTAGACCAAAATTTTAGACGTTGATTCGATAAATGAGCTATCTATTATTACACGTGACGATCGATAGCGCGTTTGTCGAATCTTAAATATAGTTGTCGTATTTCGATTTGAGATTTAGTTTCCAGGCAATAGCAAGTTTTAGGAAATATTTTCTTCCTTTACTCTCAAGGTCAATTACTTATTTTAATTACAACCGGTCCAATTACTTTTGGAAATAAGCAAGCTGGAATGAGTCTTAAAGAAAATTCTATAGTACACAATAAGCTTTAGTTATGATGGGATATGCTGGGCTGTAGTCCTGTCGCTATCTACTTCTGGCTAATTTCTTGATATTCTCTGATACGCACGCCGAATTTTTTTTAGATAATATTGGCTTACGGTTACGCGAATTTTGTGTATCAAAATAAACAATGCGATAAAATCCGTATATAGTGGTTTAATTTCAATGATAAGTATTTGACAGATATCTTCCAATATCTTTTCATTCTACTCGGAAATCTAGCCCTCAGCAATCAAAAGTAACACCGCAGTATCTTAAACAAGTTCCTGTAATAAAAACTTGTTACATTAGTGTGTGCCCGTCTTAACGTGATGTAAGTATACGTCTTTATTCTGATAAGTGCGCAAAGATCGTAAGTGCGTATCGTATAGGCACGGCTCGTGTAGTTTTATGGCCCGGTTTGCTTATTCGCAATACGCTTACCTGTACACTGGGGTGCAAAAAAATTGGTCGCATCAATGTGACAATATAAAAAGGTGTCCTCATCGTAAATATACTCGTTAATAGGAATATGTGTCATAAGTTTTCGTATAATATGGGCGTTTAAAGTAGCGGTTAATTTTAATATCGTTTGGTTTACTGAGCTGTTTATAGATATATCCTAGTTAGTACGCTAAAAGCATTTTTTGATATATAATATTGACTAATCAAACGTTAATTAAATTGATATCAAACAATTCTACCAGAAAAAACACAAATGCCATTTGCAAAAAAAATACAAATGCCATTTGCAAAGATATTGAAGTTAAGGTTAGTAAGGATGCCTTAGTAATATTTTTAATGCGAGTTCGAGTTTGTTAAGCTGTAATGCCGTAACTATTCAATTGATCATCATTGAATTTCGCATACGTGATGTCAGGGACAAAAAGGACATAGAGTAGAGAAGTATTGTTCCCGAGGGATATCTAGTAACTTATCATTAAAATGTCATGAACTTGATCATTACCCAACGCATTATTGACATTATTCCGTATTTTAGCTTAGTTAGAAGATTATTCTTACTAATTATAGTAGTAAAAGTAGTTACATACATTTTCTCGAATAGACTTCAACAGTATTTTAATTCGAAACAGCTAGCATGTAAACTATAAAGCATTTCTGCAAACACAGCATTCATAAAATCTACCGAATATTTTATATTTACGTTTGTTCTTTTATAACGGTTAATAGGCTTGGGAATCTTGTTAAATAAAATAACATCGAGCACAAAGCTGATGAATTTCAATCATTATTTTACAAAGGTTTTTCTCGAAAATGTATGTGTGTCCACAAAATAAAAATGTATTTTATTTCTACTGCCTTGGTGCCGAAGTCTTACCGATTTCGGCTGCTGTGTTTGCCGCGATTGCCGGGTTTCTGAGTCTTGCATAATATCATCGAGATTGTTATAAAAAATTCATAAAAGCAGAACAAAGTCTGGAATTGTGTAAAAGCAAAAGTATTGCTGCCTGCTACGTGACCTAAAAATGTTGCTGACGAACTGTGGGTGTAATACACATCTGTCTTCCTTACTGGTCATTATACAGTAAGCCTCAGACAACAACAAAAACTACAATAAGTATTTATCACCAGAAACGATGTATGAAAAAATTTACTTGAAAACTTTTTCAGATATCTCCAATTTAGATATTGGTCCCTTGGCGATGATCGAACGTTTGAATCGTTAGCTTATTGCTCCTACCATTTTCTTTAGAACATTCACACAGCCATATATAGGTACTGGACCACTTTTTCTGTCCTCTATTACACAACATAAGATCGGAGTATACAGAGTTCAGTAGTTTTTGTCCCTAAGTTCGGCAGTTGGACCATCGTTCGGGAAACTTCGTGCGAGTTCGTGACAGTTCGGCCTACTTTAGTTTTTGTTACGCTTAATGATTATATGCCGAATGTTGGCGAAAACTCCGGTAAGGGGATTGAGATTCGCATTGTGCTATGTATGAAACTTTTATATTGATACGAACTGTGGAGGGAATAGTATTTTCTTTTGTTGTACGACTTTGTATGTTACTAAAGCTTGATGGTATGGTAGACTACCTTGTAGTAATACAGCTGGCGAAATTTAGTTGTGATATACTTCTGCCTATCTGTTATCAGATATACAGGCATAACTCTTAGCACACTTACCTTACTGGCAAGAGAAATTGCGCTCTAGACTAATGGCAAGCCAGTACTGTACCTTTTAGACATTTAAAAATCAGGGACATCATTCGCTTAATACCGATACTGTAAAAAACGCATTTAACAGTCTTTTGGGAAAACCAAGTCAAGAAGGTCACTGCTTCACAATCTAAACGTCCATGGGAAAACCCAAATCCAAAAAGCAAATTTTCTTTGAACATCGATTTTTATCCATCTACGTCCTCTACACAATCCCTTTTGTTCCATGGGGATTAAACCAGCTACCCACATGTCTAATATAAGGCGGGATTTAGGGTAAAATCCCTTATGGGCTCGTAGATAGACTTAGTCCAAACGCAGAAAACACAAATTTAATAAAATACGGCTCCAATCGCAAAGATTTTTCTCATTGTAAACGTACGGAACTATATTGCGTACGCAAAGAATACTTTTACCTTGGTGAAACAGATAAAATTTATGGTACAACTATCGTAAAACTAGATAAGAGTTTTAAGTTTATGTTTCATGAACCTACTTTTGAGCTGTCATCAATAAAAAGACCCTGCGGTCTTAAATAAAACGGCCGTGGCCCGCATTAAACTTTCATGATTTTGGCTGTTAAAATTATGTTATTCAGATTTTATGACAATTATTTAGTACAGATTGCGCGAAAGTTGTAGTTCAATTATGGCTCTAAATTCATAGTATTTAACAGATCCTAGAGTGCACAGTATTCTAAGCGGTCACCTCGTAGCAAATGGAATTGTGCATTCGATTTTCGCACAACGAAAAAATCGAATTAATTCACAAAATGATGTGTACATTATGCTCGTGTATATAAAGTCTCATTTAACAATACATAGCAGTGTTTCCCTAAAACAAATAAATAATTAGATGTTATTGCGTTAAAATGATCTGTATAATAATAATAGACTGCCACAAATGGCATAGATTTCAGTGGTCGCTTCGTCCCTGCGCAGAGTGTTGTAGGTCAGATACGAAAAAAATGTGTTATCCACAAAACAAATAGTTGTTCCGGGTCAGAATGCTCGTGTCGTTGTTTATATGTTTGTTAACAAAGATGTATAACTATTGCGAAAGTCATCTTTGCAAAAAATAATGAATACAAGTTGAACGTATGTTTTTTTGTCCGGAGTAGAATACTGCAAGTTTCATATGCGTTATAATTTGATTCTAAATATCCTAATTATTATAAATGCTAATGTGAGTTTATTTATTTGTTACGCTTTAACGTCTTAACTACTCAACCAATTATCATGGAAAAATTGCCTAGATGTTGTCAGAGGTACAGACAAGAACAACAAGAAAACCTTTCTTCCAAAAAAAAGAAGTATGAACGACATGATGTAATAATCGCACGTATGTTTCCAACCCAATAAATTGAATGAGTGGCAGAGTTACGAGAAGGCTTGTTTGACAGAATGCGGTGATGTGGACCATATAGTAATGATGACAATATCCATGAGTATGCAAGATTATTGGTATAGATTTTGTATATTGTACTGAAGTCAAGGTTTTATAATAATAACGAGGTCAGGCTGTTTTTGTATTGTATGTAGGTATGCCGTTTCTTCAGGAATATCATATCAGCCTCTCAAGGCACAGCCCAAAGGTGTACAGATGGCGTAGTGATTTCAACAAATTATCTTATTTGTAGACATGAATATTACAATGCAAACCCTAATTAATATAATAAATGCGATTATGAGTTTGTTTGTTTTTTATGCTTTCACGCCTTAACTACTCGCTCGAACAATATAAAATTATACACATTTTCAGAATTACAGAAAAAGACTTAAGGTCTTTATATAGAAAAAAGTACTGTTTCTGAGCGAAGCCGCGGGCAAAAGCTAGCAAACAATAAGATGAATTAAAAAAATATAAGTTTTGAGCCAGAAATTCTTAGTAGTCTTTAACTAATCTAGTGTAGTAAACTTAATCGCAACTATCGATACCATATCTTAAGGCAAGCGGAATTTGATCGATAATTATCGCAAGTTTGAATAATTATTATTCGAACATTAGATGATTGCAACATTCTAGTAACAGGTGTCGGTCAACTGACATTTATTAAGAATCAATATCTAGCTCTGTTTATTTAATTTCAATCCTTTGTTATAGATGTAAATTCACAGGAAAAAATTTACGTGTAACTTTGACATTCATAAGTGTTACCTTGTAACCTAATTTGAATAAATTTATTTTGATTTGATTTGATTTGATTTGAATGTATAACATATTATTACTTTTCTGTAGAGGCCTGCTGTCTAGCTTCAAGTATTGGCACGTATAATTATATTTTTTTGTCAGTAGACTCATTGCAATAGTAATTTATCCTTAAATTAAAGGAACTATATGACCTACGGATACTCCTTTCAACGTACTCAATAAAGTATAGAGATACAGCGACGTCTTTATAGATTTTTCTCATATATTATTTAACGTACTTACACTTATATTATAAGTTTACGTTTATAGTAAACATTTATACGAAACTTTTCACATAAATGCTTGGCTTTATTTTCTTTTTTTTCCTAGCCCATTATAAATATCTCAGACAGCACCAATACAATCAACAAACGTATCATTACGAATAAATATTTAGGAATATGAGAAGAAAAATAACAATGCAAAATAGGTAGGAATTTGAGTGTATCGATATCGATAACGTACGTGGCACGACACTAGCCGAAGTTTACGCAAGGGTATCTATAGACACACATTTACATACAAATGTCGGGTAGTGCTGCGAATGACGTAGCATTATAGTCTAGGAGACAGCGTTTGTACAATACGACAGTAACTGTTCGAATGCGACTCAAAACTGCTATGACTTTTAAAATCTAGGTTTACATGAATTCAAAATGTTTTACATTTATAACTTTTGTGCTCCTTTGTTTTCATATTTTATGTTTCGCCTTTCATTTCACTGCAATGAAATTAAATTCATTTTAGTTAAATAATTTTCTCTGTCTTATTGTACAATTCCGGCTGGATAAATAGTCTGTATTTATTACCAATGTAATGATTACCGTTGCTTAAATCCAGTATGGAACAAATCCTTTGTTATAGATATAGATATTTGTAACAAGTATTTGGTATTCTGGGGTAGTTGTTTAAATATTTGTACAATGGCATAGAGATATTCCGTTAGTCCAAAAATGGTTGAGCCGTTATTACTAACTTTTTGAGCAGCAGTAAATACTCTATCAGGGGCCAGACAAAATTGTCTTTATATGTCAGACATGCTAGCAATTGAGAGAAAAATTGATTATATTTATAGTACAAGCTCTGCTTAGTTTGGGCTAGATGGTGCTGTGTGTATGTGGTAGAATATTTATTATTTATTATTATTATTCTCTTTATTTAAATATTTGCAATATATTTTTAATTTTTAAATATACATATATCTATAAAAATACATTTAAAAATATAAAATATATGGTACCCTAGGCACCGGCATCGGGAACAGGGTCCAAGCTGCCAGTGGTTAGGATTCCAGAGATAGGAACCTCCTCACAATGCGTGCTGTATCTAAAAGCACTGCCTTCTGCATCAAACCCTTGATCCGAGCACCCAACGCGAGCCTCTTTAGATGGTGATCGAGGCTCTTGGCTATTAGACCATTGACAGATATGACTATCGGCACAATGATTGCCGAATCAACATCCCACATGTCGACAACCTCGCGAGCCAAATCGAGATATTTAATTTGCTTATCTTTTTCAGCTTTCGCGAGATTGCCGTCATTATTATTATTATTATTATTTATTATCTAACTGCATGGGGAAAATATTTATTTTCTATTATATGGGATTATGTCTCCAGGTGTTTTAATTACAGCTTATAGATATGTTCTACTGAAGCACAGTACAAGTGTGAGAATATAGATACTCACGCCTACGCCATACTTCTTGGAGTGGTGGTCAGAGACTACGGGTCTAATATGGGTTCATGGTGCCTCTTATATCTTTCTGGAATCACTAACTCTTAACACATTCTGAAGCTCACATTCTGAAGCTCTTGACCGACGCTTTGACCTCGAGATCCAAACAATATTTTTTTTATTATCTAGATTCCGGATAAGTGATTCATTGCTATATTTATAGTAGCTGCGAAAATAATACAAGTATTTCTAAATGATCGAATATTCCTTAAAATTTATGCTGAAAACAAAACAGAAATTGATTACTGTACCAACAATTTGTCGAAACGCGAGCCAAATTCCAAAGCCACAATTATGTACCTCATAGTCCCCATTTCCTAAATGACTAAAATAAATTGCAACATAAAGAATTCTCAACATGGCCCGTAACAAATGTCTTTTGGCAGCAAATAAAATATTTATACAGAAGACAAGCAACCCGCTCTTTGGGTATTACGGATTATGACGGCTGTCTCCTGGGCTAAGAGGAAAACAGGAGGAAAATGTCAGACTATTAACTTAACGTTTTATGACCGTTATGATCGATACAATATGTGTTTTGTTTCTTATAAATAAGGTCTAATTTTGTTGTTACGATGCTTTGAAAAGCTGTCATGAACTTAGGTTTTTGACTTGGACAACGGCAGTTGGAATATGAGTTGGAAAACTTTTAACTTGTGCTGTAAAATATAATACGTATCTCTCATGATCATATATAATATCTAATCATCTCGAAGATATGTGAAGGCTACCAACTCAAACTGGGCCAGCGTGGTGAACGATGGCCTTAACTCTTTCCACACTATATACTAAGAAGTGGCGCGTGCCCAGAAGTGAAAATTTGAAACAGCAATGATATTATTATTATTACTAGCGGTCGCCAAGTGCTCGAAATTCGCCCAATAATTTACTTAAATTTTAAATTTGATCGTCATTATAACTTAATACCCTTATAATTACATTTCATTAAGTCACCTACTCCACATCTCGTACATATGTATGTAACCATAGTTACGAAGCATTCTACGAAGTCAACCAAACAATGCCGAAATACTACGAACGCGATTCGACTGCTTGTGTAAAATGCATGGTTGTGTGCGTATAGTGTTTTTTCGTTAATTTAATGTATTTCTAATGCATATTTTATAAAAATATTAGGATTCGCCCCTCCTTCTCCTTATAAACTTAAACTGTGCCAAATTTCATACTTCTCCATTCGCGAAATTTTCGTAAAAAGGGGTACAAAGTTTTTGCTTCACGGATTAATATATAGATGTTTTGGCCGATCTTAAAATGCCAGTTCCTACTTCTGATTTCTAGCAGAGCAAAGTGCGATTATGTGATTTTGTTAGAAAATTCTGGTAGTACGGTCAAACTAACCACTTAGTGTAAGCCTTAAGAAATGAATGTGGCAGTATGTGCTCTATTTAGCCCACTGGACTTAGACAGGCGTCAGTCTGAATCTGTATGTGTCTGTGTATGTATAACTTCGAAGGCTTGTGTAGAACTGTCATGCACAGCCATTCACTAGCTATGACTCATGTATTCGGATTCGAGTATTTAATATTATGTAAGACGTGTGGTGCTGAGTCATGTTTTAAAGTCTACCTCGATATAGTTACTACAAACAGTGCGAGTTTTGTCCATTAAAGCAATGATATCTCGATGGCGTAGTGGTTGTGAATAGCTGCTGTGCATGAGGTCTTCAAGTCCTATATGGGGCAAAATGTTTTTGGGTTTTTGTTTCAAGAAATTCTACTTAGCTTTATTAGGATTTCGGTACATTGCCCGGGAAATGGCCATAGGCTTGTTCCCTATTATGTGGCACTTAAAAGCATAGCTAGCAAAATGTATATACCCCATTATATACAAATGCTTTCTTCTTCGGGGATATAAGCGTAAGATTATGTATACGTACACATATGTAAATTAGTTTGACAATAAAATTTTATATTGTTACAGGTCAGTACGCACCTTCTACATTTAAACGTAAGTAGTTTAATCATATCGTAAACAAATAACGTATTTATTCATCACACAGCTATGTGGAGTACAATCACGATAAAACACAACCGTCTAAAACAACAACGCATACGTCACAAATTACGTCATGACATGCAGTTCAAGCTGCATGTACAGATCTTATTTAGCATAATGCGGCCAACACTAGACAGTGTCCCGAATAATGGGCTTAGTGACGTTACTGACTCCTTGATATGTGGAGACGTAAGCTACGAGCTTTGAATTGTCAGTCATCAAGTTACCGAAGATTCAGCTCATGGGAATTAACACTGCCTCACAGAATTCCAGATGTATTTCTCCTAGGAAATAGAAGCAACGATGATTTTGCGAAATCCAAGTAGAGTAAGGCTCTGAAGCTTCTGAAAGTCAGCTGGCTTGCAGCTGATTTAATAGCTAATTAGACTGAATTAATCATTTAGAGAGGAATCCCGCAGCAAGGTATTAGACTAGGCTTTTTCTCAACGAGGCTTCTTGACGTGTGTAGATGTGAAATCGATTAATCAAAGCATGGATTTTAAGGACATAAACAATTAGTTTTTAAATCGGTCTGGCACACTGGATCGATTTAGGGTAATCCTCAATTGCTAATTTATCGGTAGATTTACGTAGCAGCAAAATAAATTTGACTCCATACTAATAATATCAAACACCTTTCCCTTAAAGAAAACACATAGATCAGAGCAAACTGCAGTTAGTAAATTGATCTGAGAACTCTTCGAATCGGATCGATTCACATTATCACCTACAATATAAATGCGAACACTTGACAACCATTTTTTATATTCGCACGTCTCATTTACTTCACAATGTTCACAACTTAACAATGTTCGTTTCCCAGGACGAATTTATGCCTGTTTAGTGATGTTTCTGTTGTTGTTGTCAGATTCAAGTCATAGATATTTTTTTACTTACTAACAGGGCTAGCATTTTGGATTGGGATGAATTAAGTATAAAGAAGTTACTGTCATGAGCACAATGTGATTAAGACGGGTAAGACAGAAAATTGTGCCTTTGATGACAACACACCAATATAAAGAGACCTAGGACTCCTCATTGCAGGAATGCATCTCTAGCTGCGATGTGTGGTGCGATAAAATTACTTCTTCTTAAATATTATATGATGACTTGTTATAGTCACACATTATTAAATGGATTAACAGTCGGTAGCGCAATATATTGCTAATCGGAACATCCAAGCATTGAGCTATCATAAATAAAAGGTAGTTTATATAATTTCCTATTAAGCAAAATTTACCTGTGTTAGGAGACCTCGCTCTTCCCATTATAGTATAATTATCGTATATATTGTACGTGATAATGTGAAATACATGGATAGCCTATAAAGCCAGAAGGAGCATACATCCACATTTCATTAGGTATACATAAAAGACCCACGTTGTAGGAAATCAGCCTCTTACCGCATACCGATCACATTGCCAAAAACTGTGATGTTATTTCGAAAACACAATAATATATTACAAAAATAAGTAAATAACATTAAAGACGATCCGAAAATCTAACCCAAGACTTCATGCATATTTACTACCTACCTTACCAATGGTTGCCTGTGGGAATCTTCTGTAGTAGGGAGGGGTTCAAGGGACAATTTGATCGTACTTACTATAGTCACGAGTTAACTGACCAAGCATCGATAGATAACATCGATATATGATACGATATGACACTTTTATAAGAAAAATCTTGGAAGGAAAAATGGAAGGCACAAGGGGAAGAGGAAGGCCAAGGAGGACATTCATAGATCAAGTGAAAGTAAAGGTAAAAATTAAGCAAGAAGTCAAAGCGCTGGCTGAAGATAGGACATTATGGAAGACACTCCACCGACAAGAGCTTGGCTCTTAAATTGAAGAAGATATAACATCATAAAACTTAAAAACTTAAACATTCCGCTCCAAAATAACATAAATCTTAGTCTTACTCCAAAATCTAGTTAACTTTGCTTTAATACAAAGTGGGGCATAAATTATAACAAGTTGTCGACAGTAGGTAGTTAGGTAAGTGCTGCGTATGTAAGTTAGAGGGAAGCCGCGTGCCGCTATATATCTTGCGAGCTCAAAACGCTTCAAGACAATCACAAATGCAAGTGATTTGGTGAATGTGGACATATACGGGTCAGAAATTCGTTGAACAACGCTTTTAATCTATGAAGATGGTTCTAGAATGTGTTGGTAAATAAAGCAGCAACTTTAATTCGCTAATCTTGAACTGGGGTAAACTTAAACAATTTATAATAATACTAGATTTTGACGCAGCTTCGTTCGTTCGGGAACAGTATTTTGTCTGGATGAAATTACACAGTATAGAAGGGTGCGACCACGGCTTTACCTTGACCATATTTGTATCTATGCATTTCTGGATTTCTATCTGAATAATTTTCTTGTTTCATACTTTTTAGACCCCTTTTTTTACGTAGTCGGGTTATAGTTTTTTAAATTTAATTTTATATTTAATATTTTTTCCTAAAATTTATGTAAGCTATATCACTAGGGCCATTATTACGTATCTATTGACATCTCATTCATTAAAATCGGTTTAGTAGTTTAGGCGCTACAGTGGAACATACAAACATACATAACCAGACTGCCAAAATCATTATCCATCCTTTTGGCTTCGCCGTAGCCGGTAAAAAGGAAATTACTATGTAATGATTTTGACTGCACGGATGGTATAGTGGTTTTAAAGGTCGCCTCGCTACTGCCTCTATGGCGAGTGTTGTGAGCTCGAATCCCACATGAGACAAAAATTTGTGAAAAACACAAATGTTTCTTTTTTGTATCCTTTAGTTGAATGTTAAAGTTCTGCGTGATTCACGAATTAAAACTTGTGCGAGAGATTCTTTTAAATAAACAAAATATTGTGCATGTAAGCCGTTACATTAAGGGCATAATAGTTCGTTTAAGTTTTTACAAATACAATATTTCATTTAAGTTTTAACAATATTTCATTTAGTTGTTGGCAATCATTTGGTGATGGTATAAATGAGCCCGTTCACCCGAGAATGCACCTTCCTTATAGAAACAAATATAAAAGTAGTTACATTGTTACTATGTTTCAACAGGTAAGAACCAGAGTGTGAGACTCATCTATCGTTGCCTTTAATTCCTTTGTGTTGCTTTTCCTTCAGGTCAGCGCGCGCGGGATCCCCCTTGTATGCAAGCTATCATGAGTTTCAATGACCGCTTACCATAAGAAAAACTGTATACTTGTATTTCATTACGACGATATCATTATAGATTTAATATAGTATATCTATTTCATTTATAATAGTGCTAAGTTTACCTTTAGACAGGGATAGCATTATCTCTATGTCAAAATTATGGCTGCTATACGGTTAATCGTATGTAATACATACATATATTTCATTTATTACTGTCGGCCTCAATGGCGTAGTGATTAGTCTATCTGACTACCACGCCTGAGGTAGCGGGTTCGATTCCCACACAAGTCAATCATTTGTGTGCATGAACATGGATGTTTGTCTTGGTATGGGTGTTTCTATGTGTAATATGTAGGTATGTATTTACAAAAAAAAATATATATATGTATGTTTATCCATTGTCTAGTTTCCATAGTACAAACTTTGCTGATGTGATAGAATATAATATTATTATTATTTATTAACTATTGCTATTTCCTAAAACAAAAGCATTCTCAAACAACAGACGCGAATTGCAATAGGAATTCCATTTCATACATAGCTACATTCCTTTCATATGACCATTCCTGCCAGCATATTTTGTAAAGCAAAATGCAATCCTATTGTTCCAGTTAAAATTCATTTAAACTGTTTGTTTCAAAGTTCATAAAAGAATTGTAAGAAGAGTTTTGCTCACCGGATACGTCTGAGCGTCGGGTTCCGAACCGGTAACACTTTTAAATTGTTGCACGTCATTTTATATTAAGCCGAAACATAAGCAAGGCGGATAAATTTTGTAGGTATTAGGAGTGCAGAAATTTAAGACAAAGTACTTAACGATAAAGGTAGGTAGTTTTTGTACGCGTCGGTTTATAATAGGCATGCTTATAACCTATGTTATGAAAGTGAATGAAGCCAGAGAAGTGTGTCAGGATCGTAGCAAATGGAAATCCGTAGTCTCTGCCTATCCCTCTGGGAAACAGGCGTAAATCTATGTATGTATGTATGCTTATAATAAACCAACAAATTTTATGTTGGTTTGGCCCACATTCACGTAGCAACGGACCGACGTGATCTTTTTCATAGACGGTTTAGGAGGTGGCATGGAACAAATGCTACTTTTTATCTATAAAAAATGCAATGCTATTTTTTTAAGTCACGTTAGCGAAGCCTTATTTAAAAGCTTGTTAATTATAAATGAGGTAATAGTCAAACCATAAAACAGGCACCCAGATCCTGGTAAACCGTGCAGCGCTTTGAGAACATATGAAAGAAAAAGAAAGAAAAGAAAGACATCCGTCTCATGAAATTTCCAGTTTAAGCATCTTAGATAATGGTGACAACGCGGTACATATCGGGTTTTGATTAAAAAAAAATCCTTTATAATTATTGCTTATAATATGAATACTACAATTAACCTTCATATGCTTGTGTTATCATATATTTAAACATTTTTCATACGCATATGTTGTAATACCTATTTCTAAATAGTTCTATTTAGAAATAGGTATATATTTACATAAACAAATTGCAAATGCAAAAAAAATATGATTATTAAAATAGCCCTGCAGATTTACAAACCAAGACCACCACACCATACTCCTAAGAATTAAAACAGACAGACTCAAAATAGCGAACCAACCCAGGGGTCAAAATGAAACCACTAAAGTTCGTGATGATATTAAATTTATCTGTTAACGGAAATATCAGTTTAATAGGGTATCGTGAAATAAATAATTACATTACCTTGGCTATCAATTATAAACAGATTTTATATGATTTCAGTTTCCTGTTCATTTAAATGTAAATTGTGTGTAACATTCATTTTAATTATTGAAATTAAACTACTATATACGGATTTTATCGCGTTGTTTATTTAACACTCTATTACATAATTTAGAAACTGTTACACTACTATACTGTACTATTAAACTTTACTAATTTTAAGCTAATTAAATTATTAAAACTATCAAATCTATTTGTTTTTAAGTTTACACTTTACAAAACACATACACAAAACAAAAACAAATAGATTTGATAGTTTTAATAATTTAATTAGCTTAAAATTAGTAAAGTTTAATAGTACAGTATAGTAGTGTAACAGTTTCTAAATTATGTAATAGAGTGTTAAATAAACAACGCGATAAAATCCGTATATAGTAGTTTAATTTCAATGAATAACATTCGCGTAAACAGAAGACAATATTATTCATTTTAATTATTTATATAATTTAAAATAATTTATAAATACGTTCAGTATGTCTGATCTTTTACCTAGTGTGTAATATTATTCGGTTTAAATAAAATATAAATTCCTTTAAATATAATTACCAACTGGCGCACGGCGTGTTACAAATTCCTCTTTCAAATTTTCGTTTTTTGTTTGAGACAGGTTTGTATTCTCGCGCACAAATGCAACAAAATTTTAAGAGTGTATCTATGACGAGACGCACTTTTTAGATGCGTAATATACATAGTAAATGGTCCATAGTTCCTATATTATATCTATGATACACTTTTACAGTGCTTAGAACACATCAAAAACATTTTAAAATAAAACCAAAATAAATGTATCACATTTAGAAGTATGACAATTATCTGGCAAAATTGCCACTCGGGACAGGTTAGATGGCGTAAACACTATGAATCCAATGAGGGCTATCACGCTTGGATTTACCGCTAGAGGTGCTACTAGAAGGTAAGTTCTAGATGTCAAACTTTATAGTCAACAGTAACCATAGAAACCGACAAATACAACCGCGCTCTTTGTTTTTCGTTAAAAAATGGAAATCGTTAATAATTGTGGTAGCCTGTCCCATTCTTGAATGGCGGCTTCCTTGGTCTCTGACAGAGTTCTTGAATATGGCTAACGACTCCAAGCAACTCGCTTGAGAGCGTCCCATACGTGCTGGATTGGGTTTAAGTTCAGAGAGCCGGCTATGGTTACCATAATTTATCCTGAATGGTCTGATGATGCCACCAATAACAGCTGTCTTGTACAAATAGCTGTCATAGAGCCTTGGTACGGGATCAAAGGCGTCCGAGCTCCAATAATTATTCCGCCCCAAAAATATACCAATTTGCCACCTTGTTGAATGGTTCCAGTAGCAATTCTTTGCCTTTCGGAATTCCCAGGCCGTCTCCAAACTCGGACACGTCGGTTATCAAGGTTCGTACTAATCTGTTTTTCGTCAACGAAAAGACAATTAAGCCAAACATCTTCTTCGTCTTCATCACGCTGCTTGGCCCTCTCCAATCTGTGTCGCTGTCGTTCCCGTGTATTCAAAGGTTCTCGCCAGTATCTCTTTTATCGTAATCTAAAGTGGTGTAAACAATTACGAATGGTCTGAGTGCTAATATCCAGTTCAGTGGCAGCTCGCAGCTCTAATCTCAGTTTGGTAACGTTAATTATTGGATCACGGGCGGCAAGAAGTCTGATGTAGCGCTTCTGAGCATAACTAAGGACAGCCGGGTGGCCACTGCGAAATCGATCACCCAGATTGCCAAGACTCCAGTACCTCTGCAGGGTAGTAACGACGAAGGTTTGAGAAACGGAGACTCTGGCTGCGATTTGCCTTGTAGAATATCCTTCTTCACGCAATAACACTGTTCTTGCTTTACATATTAGTACCTCATATATTTATTATTAGTGTAATTTAATGATTTAATTGTAATGAAAATAATAATTATTTAAATATGTAAGATATTAATTTATAATATTAATGATTATTATTTATATAGCCAATATAATGTTGTTTATACTATACTCGTAATATTGATAATTGATTTGATAATTATACTATGATATGGTAATTTAAATTTCAATAAGTATTTATGTATAGTTAATAATTTATATATTAATTTGTACGCCCCGCAGGACAAAACATAGTGATACCTTTTTTAATATCTTATAACTTGTAACCACCTATGTTTTACAAATAAAACATCTGGCATTTTTCAAATGAACAATTTTAGAGAAATTAATTAAAACAACATTCTCTCAGAAACAAGAATGACGGTCATTTATCATTCACCTCGTTTAAATATAAAAAAACAAAAGAAGATTTTATGTTTTCTACATTTAAATTTTGTGTTTTTAAATATTAAAACAATAAAAAATGCATTCATTATTTAAATTTTGACACGAGAAAATATTCTCAACTTTTTCAAGTGAACGCGGACTTTTTTTGATGTTACGTTATAGGCAACAACAACTTAATAAACGCAAGCGGTAACTATCGGTCATTGACATGGCTGGATTTTCTTGACATCACAGAGGGAATTCTATGGATATTCTTCAGCTGCACAGATGACGTAATCGTTTAAGAGGTCGTCTTAGCATCGCTATTGCTGCGCCGAGTGTTGTGGGTGACCCATAAATGATTGTTCCGCGTCTAGGTGTTTTTGTGTCTGTTATTTGAATATTTGTGAAGTCCCCCGCGACACATAAATTTATTCCTAATGCGAGTGTTGTCTTTTATAAGAAGAAAAATATTCTGCGAGATGATATTACCTCCTCAGATCAAAAAATTTGTGCTGAATCTAGCAAAGTTTTATTACTTCGTTAATAAGTCAAGGAACATCCACACACGTGCCTGTTCATAACAGTAGGCTGTATGTTTTCACTGGCGTACTAAGTAAATGCAAGACATACTGCAAATGAATATGAACTAGCAGATGTAGACGACGTTTTAATATTATATCAACATGAATAATGCAAGAAGTCGCATTGTTTTGAGACGTTCCTCGTACGTTTCTAGTGGCTTGTTTCATTTACATTTTATAAAGAACCTGGGGCAAAATTGCTCCACTTTTTCCCCAGGTTCTTAATAAAATGCCCATTGTAGAAGTTTTGCCGCCATACGGAAGATTGCAGCCTAGCAAACTTATGTTGTATTCTTTGAATCCTTCAATGAAAGAGATTTCTGAACTCGTTGAGTAGATGACGTAGGCACAGTGATCTTTGAATAATTATGCATTGCCCTCACGACCACTCCTTTTTTGGAAGTTTGGCATCGAAAATGATACTGTTACGCGCTGATCATCAGGCGAAATGACTTAGTGGTATGAAAAAACTAAATCTTTATGTGAACGCCAGCAACAATGGATCTACATTACTAAAGATTTAATAAACTACTGATATTCTCAAAGAAACATCGATTTGTACCCGAGATGATTTGACATGTTACTATTATTTATTTTGCTGCAACAACTGCCTCCGTGGCGCAGCGATAGTGAATGCGACTGCTGTGCATGAGGTCTCGGGTTCGAATCCCGTGTCGGGCCAAAAAAAGTTATTGGGTTTTTCTGTTAAGAAATCTCAATACGAGCCCGGAGTTAGGAAGTTGGCGGTGTTAGACACCCCCGTGCCTCGGAAAGCACGTATAGCCGTTGGTCCTACGCCTGATCTCTCTCCAGTCGTGTTGGATTATTCGTCCCATCGGATCATGAGAGTTAGGGAACAGAAAGTGCACTTGTGTTTGCGCACACACTTGTGCACTATATCTCCTGCGCCGATGCCCGGTCTCCGTTATGATTGGCCACCGTGCCCGAAATTCGGTCAGGAGGACATTATTATTTATTTTTATTTAAATAGAGAAAATGAACGGAACATACAGGTAGTCAATAATTGATTTATTTATTTATTTTATTTTTTATTTTTACATAATAGGTATAGTTACAGACACCAGATCAGTAATCTCATAGTAATAAATTGAACATAGTAAAGCTTCAAATCTGTAGTCCACTTAAAACTATACACATCGTTCATAAATATGATAACAGAGCTTCAGTTAAATGATGAACAGTTACACATTTACTTAAACTTTGTCTCAAACCTATGACGAAGCAACAGAAAAACGTAAATATTAACCTGTTATTAAATTCACCATAGTTATCAAATAATTAACGCTTAAAACAATTGGGCATAATCATGATTGCTTTAACTATCCACAACTAGTCACTATGCTGAGTGTTGTGGGTTCGAATCCCACATAGGACAAAAATCGTTAGGTTCACAAATAGTTGTTTCTGGTTAATGTCCTCCAGACCGAATTTCGGCCACGGCGGTCAATCTTAAGGAGACTGGCCATTTGCGCAGGAGATATTATAGTGCCCAAGCGTGTGCGCATACACAAGTGCACTGTTCACTCACTCTCATGATCCGATATGACGGTAATCCGATACGACGGAGAGAGATCAGGCGCAGGTTATGGCTTTACGTACTTTCCGAAGCACGGGGGTGTCTAACACCGCCATCTTCCTAACTCCGAGCTGCTATTGAGATTTCTTAATACAAAAACGTAATAACTTCTTGTTGACCTGACGCGGGATTCGAACCCGAGACCTCATGCACAGCAGTTGCATTCACTACCGCTGCGCCACAGAGGCAATTAGTTGTTTCAGGTTATAGTGATCTTTATATCTACCCGTAATTTTAATATTTATAATATACCGCTCGATACAGAAAATAACTATCATGACGGTATATACAATGTAAATATAATAAGACTAGATTATGCTAGCGGCTTTACTCGCATTAATCTAGATTAATATTTTCAATAAATTTCTGTCCTTCAGGAACAGCACTTTCTCCTAGATGAAAACTATATACTTTTCCGTACCCCTGACAACGAGTATGTGAAATTGCATGATGATCAGTTGAGTAGTTAAGGCGTTAGTCAAACAAACTCACATTTGCATTTAATATATTAGGTAGCAATTAGGAACTTAACGAAATACCGCAATATTATACATTAAAATGCAGGCTACTATCAACGTATAATATTCGCGTAGACCTTAGACAATACTAAATAAACTAGGAATTAATATTAATAGTATACTAGCTTTCAGCTGCAGCGTGAACATACCAGTCTCTAATTTCCCCACCAATATACCTCATCACTGTGTTGTGAGAATGTTGCCAGTTTGATTTACAATACGCGCTCCGTCACGTAACTAAATTAGAGCGCTTAACAGTGAATTCGTAATGAATGCATAACAAAGCAAGAATGTGGTAGTTCGTAATATCGCTGTTTTAGTGCGTAGCATAAACATGATAATAATATATTTTTATGGTGTAAGATTTGGATATGAGTTATTCATCGACTATGACATTCTATCGGCATATGACCCATAATTCAAGCATTTTTCTATCATTAAGACTGCGCCGAGCGAAAAGTGTCAAAACTGGCGTTCACAGTTAATCTGATAAAATCAACACTTTTTGTTTAATACAAATATAAAATATACATTTACCATAACAATGAATGTGTTTACAATTACTCCCTGTAAAAAACTTAAAATAATTAATATTTTCGCCTAAAAAATTACATATTCTTGCACAAAAAATGCAAAAATATAAGCTCGTGTTACGTGATTTTTAGATTATAACCGTAGAAATCTATCCTATTTTACAGCTTAAACGAAACATAAATAGTTATATTACAATTTGTCTATCCCAATTATTTAAGTTATTAGTTGACAATAAAGATACATATGTATTTATCAAAAAGGCATTTCAAATCCTCCATACAATTTAACTATGGCGGCCGCGCGCCGATTTGAATATCGAGCTCTGTCATTCAGTCCAACCCCGTCTTACGCTCAGCACAGTCAAATTATCGGCGCTAAAAATAGTTTCTGTGTCGCAGGACGTTTTACAAACATTCAAATAACGGTCACCAAGAATACTCAACCTCGGAACAATTAGATATTTGTGGATCACAATTTTTGTCTCGTATGGAAATCGAACCTACAGAAATCGGCGTAGTGACGGTTGCGAGGCGATCGCTAAACCACTTAGTCTTCTCCTCCCTAGCCTTTATTATTCCCAAGTCACTTGGGTCGGCTTTTCTGGTCTAACCGGATTTGACTTGATATCAGTTTTTACACGGAACGGCTGCCACCTGACCTCCGCAACCCGAAGGCTAAAGATACCCTAAGGCTAGACCAGTGTCAGGATATTATAGGGCACTGACTTCCCAATAACGACTGCCATAGATGTTCATGGCAGCCGGGACCGACCGACGGCTTAACGTGCTCTCCGAGGCACGGAGCAGGCGATAATTGTCAATCAATACGCACCTAATTTCAAAAAGTCATACAACTTCCGAAAGTCAGAGGTGCGCAACGCGGGTTCGAACCCGAGACCCTCTGCATTGCAGTCTGTTGGTCTCGCGCTGAGCTATCGCTGCTAAACCACTAGTAATATTATATTATTAGATAAATGTAGATTTTCTTTCGCCAATAACGGTAAGAATTTATTTAATAAATGAGCTCTATACCTAGATAAAGAAAAGCCGCAGCCATTAATAAATTTACCTTCCTGTTCCATTTTGAAAATAGAAAATGCTTATATAGAGATATTGTTGGCGGAAATATAATATTTATTATTATCAAACAGGAAAATGTGGAATACATTTTAAGTCTCTACACTCATTAACAGGTTTGAAATAAAAAGCGCGCGAATATCAAAGGATATCACGAAAAGCGTATAATTCTATTTAAATCATGAAACTCGGTGTATCTTCATTAAAATGAGTATGTATGTTAGGTGTATATATTTAAGAAAGCTAAGGATAGACTAGTAGATTTCAGTCGAGCCTTTTTCTTGCATGCATCAATGACGTCAGAAATAAAATGATAATTGATTTAAATTTGGCTCCTCACAGTAAGAAGAACCTGACCAGCAGTGGGACAGTTTAATACAGGGCTGATATTTTTTTAATAGTAATAGTTTTATTATTCTCTCTCACATAGATACATAATAAGAAATAGCACAAAACAAACTTAATCTAGACATATACATATTCGCAACTATGTGAAAGACTGATATCTGTACTAGGCTCGACCTGTATGACAGATTACCAGCCTCTCCAGGCTCTGGACTCGTGCAGTACTAGCATGTCAGGTAAGTGTCCCGGTGGGCGTGCATAGGCATTACTACCAATTGCAATAGGCAGTATGTATACTGTATAAGTTATGAATGAGAGTGTGTGTGTGTGGGTGTATGTGTGTGTGCGCGCGCGCGCGCGCGCGCGCGCCTGTGTGTGTATGTATGTGTGTGTCAATTCAGGAAATAATGTGTAAATGATTTTCTGTCTCGTCGTAACCAAGGGATTTCAGCCAAGTCGTGACAACCTTTTTACAATTAAAGCGTGTGAGTGTCTCTTTATTTATTTTATTATACAGGGTGTCCAAGAACCTGGCGTCCAACTGGATTCCCACGATGCCCCAAGTTCTAACAGTACTCAGAAAAATATTTTAAAAAATCCACCCCATGTACTTACAGAATTATACTGATTCCAAAAAAAAAGGGGAAATGAGCACCCTGTGACATACTTTTGAATGCTGTGACTGCTAATGCTGATAATTTCGATATTTCTTGGAGGTTTTGTAATCTAGGGTATTGCTGTGTCTAAATAGAATGTAAAAATAAAGTACTTATTGTACCATTTTAAAATAAAATATTATTTTAACTAAAGGTGATATGGAAAACTATTGAATTTCGCAACTTTGACCGACTGTAGTGTAAAAAAAATGTACCAAAATAGTATGGCAAGTGACGTCAAATTTTGACGCGTTTATTCCTCTTTTTAAAAAGGTATAATACTTACACATTAATTTGAAAAAAAAAAATTTTGATAATATTTTTACTCAACAACCCAATTTTTACGATGTCTTACAGAATTCTTAGAAAGAAAAATTTACGACGAATTGAATCTAACCTCTAAAGAATTACTGTTGTATGCTCATAAAAATAACAACAGGCCTCTCAAAAAACAGGTTAGACCGTAAGGGACGGTATGTGCATGCATCTCACCATAGTGATTCGTTATTACAACAGGAGGGAGCAAGACAGAAACTATCTTTGCGATTTGCTGGTTCTTCTTTATGGTACCCCATTATTCAGGTAAGAGTGAGGGAGAAAAAGGTTAGAGGTGCGAGTGAGATAGATAGTGACGCTATCTGGGATCGTGCTATTTAGGATAACAGTACGGTCAGTACGCGTCACTGCCTCCTGCCGTTACTACGCACCTCTCTCTTATTGTTACCATTGATCACGTACTACGATTTAAAGCTTTGTTTATTGGACTCGATTACTCTTTGTGCTCTGGACTTTGAAACGAACTCTTTACGACGACCTTTGCCTGTGTTTGGACAGTTTGTGTTTTGTGTGTGCTACCATGGCGACCTACACTCCGCAAGAATACGCAAATATGCACTACATTTATGGAGAATGTAGAGGTAATGGACGAGCTGCAGCGAGACTTTACAGAGAAAGGTATCCGAGGGCTACGCGATATCCCGACCATCGAGTTTTCATTAATGTGCACAGATCACTATGTGACGGGCGGTTCCCCAATCAAGTAGCTGGTGAAGGACGACCCGTAAATGACTTCATACGCGATGAAGTTTTAGAGGCGGTGTTGGCAAATCCAAGCATCTCTGTGCGAGGAATAGAAGCTGATACGGGGATACCGAAGAGCACAGCACACAGTATTCTCCAAAAAGAAGAATATCATCCGTACCACGTACAGCGAGTGCAAAGTCTTTTACCTCGAGACTATCCGAGCCGAGTCGCGTTTTGTGAAACAATCCTGCAAAAACATCGAGAAGACGAAAACTTTATCGACAAAATTTTGTGGTCAGATGAATCTACATTTAAGAAGGATGGCTACATGAACCTACACAACTTGCACGAGTGGCATGTGGAAAATCCGCACTTGATGCGAGAAGATAGATCCCAGTACCGGTTCAAAGTGAACATGTGGACCGGTATTCTCTGTGGGAATATTATTGGTCCATTTGAGATGCCCGAGAATTTGACTGGCGAATCATATTTAAATTTTCTTCAAAATGATTTGCCAAACTTACTAGAAGAGACCCCACCAGATATGTGGTTCCAACACGACGGCTGTCCAGCACATTTTCGCGTATCCGTTAGAGAGTTTTTGGACGAGCAATACCCGAACAGGTGGATTGGGCGATCAGGAACAATCCCGTGGCCAGCCCGCTCACCTGACTTAAATCCGCTGGATTTTTTTTTCTGGGGAACTATGAAGGAGCTCGTTTATGCGAAGCCCATTAATGACATCGCTGACCTTCGTGAGAAGATAACACAAGCAGTGCAGGTGATACGTCAAAAAAGTTACTCGCGAAACATAAAGCGGTCCTTTTTAAGGAGAGTGAGAGCTTGTATTGCCGCGGGTGGTCAACATTTTGAACATTTATTGTAATAAAATATCTTTAAACTAACATTCTTTGCTTTTATTCTACTGGGAACCCATCTACCTGTGTGTATTTCCTTCTTGCTCACTCTTGGAACCGAAGTAAATAATAGTAGTAACATAACAGTTTCTAAGATAAGAAAGGGTCCGACAGTTACCGTTAGTAGGTAGGCACTTCGTAAAAATTGGGTTGTTGAGTAAAAATATTATCAAAATTTTTTTTTTCAAATTAATGTGTAAGTATTATACCTTTTTAAAAAGAGGAATAAACGCGTCAAAATTTGACGTCACTTGCCATACTATTTTGGTACATTTTTTTTACACTACAGTCGGTCAAAGTTGCGAAATTCAATAGTTTTCCATATCACCTTTAGTTAAAATAATATTTTATTTTAAAATGGTACAATAAGTACTTTATTTTTACATTCTATTTAGACACAGCAATACCCTAGATTACAAAACCTCCAAGAAATATCGAAATTATCAGCATTAGCAGTCACAGCATTCAAAAGTATGTCACAGGGTGCTCATTTCCCCTTTTTTTTTGAAATCAGTATAATTCTGTAAGTACATGGGGTGGATTTTTTAAAATATTTTTCTGAGTACTGTTAGAACTTGGGGCATCGTGGGAATCCAGTTGGACGCCAGGTTCTTGGACACCCTGTATAAGTATCCTCCTAAATAACCAAAAAATCTCGCGGAGAACGCTGTGTTCCACCTAACATTTAAAGTGTCACAAATGTGATGCTATCGGCGCTTGTTTGTGAGAGTAGTGGAGTCAAAAGTAAGCGTAGCATGCTGCTTTAGAACGATCCCTAAGACAAACAGTTGTCTCACTGTCAGGACATCAGTAAGTTGATACAGGTCTTTGGTCGGAAAAAGAAATGGCAAGGACCGACTAACCTTCAGGACCGCTCTTTGCGCTATTTTTGCATGCCCCGCCCCACACACTATAACCTATAACTGATTGATAAAGGGCCAAATAAATCATTTTGATGACCTCCTTGCTGTGCGGACGCAAAAGCATCATTCCAAGAATCACCATGAAATATTAATGCGGTGTCGTCAGCATATGTTACTATCTTTCCGTTTCTGAGAAGAAGATTGCACAGGTCATTTATGAAGGTGTGAAAGAGCGTAGGTCCTAGAACGCTACCTTGGGGCACCCCGCAATCAACTGGCAAGTCATCGCTAACGATATCACCAACCCTAACTCTTTGATGCCGGTCAGTTAGATAATCTTTAAATAACTTAAGTTGGATTCTAGTTCCCATTTTTTCGAGTTTAGTTAGTAGGAGTGGGACACGGACCGTGTCAAAAGCCTTTGCCAAGTCTAAAAACACCCCTACCACCTTCTTCTTCTGGTCAAGATTGCGAACAATGTGATCGGTCAGTTCGTGTACGGCATAGTTTGTTGACATGCCGGCCCTAAACCCAAATTGAGAACTTGACAGAAGATGTTTGGTCTCTAGATAGTTAACGAGCCACTTGTTCAAGAGGATTTCAGCAATTTTTGAAATTGCTGGCAGTATAGAAATTGGTCTATAGTTATTGACACAGCCCGTGTCGCCACTTTTATAGATAGGAACAACCTCAGCTAATTTAAACTCTTTCGCGAAAATTCCAGAACTGAACATTAGGTTAATTATATGTGTTAGAGGTGGGACTAGAATTTGTTGATATCGTATGTATAAGTAATGCACCCGATATGTTATCACGGCCCACAGTATTGCTCTTTTTTAATTTGAATATAATGTTTCGGACTTCTACTTCTTCTGTGGGTATCAAAGCGAAAGAAAAAGGCTGTGAGTCAGCATTTAAAAGACCATTACAATAGTTAGGGTCAAGAATACTATCAGAGAGGCACTTACCGATGGACACGAAAAAATTATTTATCTTGTTAACTGATGCATTCGGGTCAGAGGAAGGAAGAAGGTCTGTAGCTGGTGTGTGTTCCTTACTTGTGGGTGTTTTTGTTTTATGGCGTCCTATAAGGTTTTAGTGTTAGTGTCAGCCGCATTATTTATTAATTTTGTTTCATATTTACGCTTTATCCGTTTTAATAGCGAGTTACAAAAATTTCTATATCTAGTATACGTGACCCTAACTATATTGTTGTTCGGATTTTCTTTGATTTTATTTTAGCTTGTCACGGTTCCTCATACATCTCAATAAACCAGTCGTTATCCAAGGCTTCTTGATACGTTTTCGATTTGGAATACGATATATTTTAGTTTTTGAGTTTACTTTAAAACTCAGTTCTGTAATTAGACGAGAGGTGGCTACGTTAACGTCGGATGTATCTAAGATGGAGCTAAGACATAAATTGTTCATGTCATTGTCTAAAGAATAATAATATTTTTTTTTTTGATAACAATTGAATTCGAGGAATGAACATGGTTTTACAATATAAAAATAACGCAATCATGATCAGTTATAGCTGTTTCAGCCACGAAGCAGAATGCTGGATGTTTGCTTTTGAGCATGATATGGTCGAGGCAAGTTTTGTTATGTGTAGGCAGTTGATGCGCCGCCCGGTAAGATACCATGAGAGGCTAGTTAGTAGGTTTAAATATACCGCCGAACTAGGGTCTTTGGTACCGGTCATAATGTCCACGTTAATATCCCCGATTACAATGACGTTCGCGTAATTTAAGTTGCCGAGAAGTTCCTTGAGTGACTCAATAAAGGGATCGATATTCTTATATCCTGGGGGTCTATAAATTGCTATTACGATGGTGTTATTATTCATTTTTATAGCTAGATAGTTAGCTTCGCGTAAGCTGGGCTCAGATATAGATATGCGCATATTATTTTTATAGTATACTATTACTCCTTCATTTTGTATAAAGTTATTTTCATTTTTTGTGTAATTATAGCCGTCCAAAAAAGGAACGTGTGATGTGAGTCGTAGCCAACACTCCGTAAGAATAACAAGATCCCAATCAGTTGCAGAGCGATCAAGGAGTGTTAAAAAGTTTGGAAAGTTATGATTAACACTTCGAATATTTTGGTGAATGATTTTGAGGCTGGTGTGTGGTTTGTCTATTAATTTGGGCAATCTTCTATCTCGCAAGTGGAAGACGATGCAATGTTAAAGCTGTCTAGTTCGCTATTTATTGAGTTAATATTATCGAATTTCGGATTTGGTTGTACAAGTAGGTGAAATCATGTATGATAAATATTTAGCGTGAATGGGTGTGATAAATAGTATATGTAAGGCTTGTTGAGGATTAATAGGTTTAAAAAGTATGGGGGAATTGGTACGAATGTCGGCTAAAAGATTACGTGTGAAACGAATGCTTATAAAAATGTTGTGCAAAACGTAATGGTAAGGTATATTCTGGTGTAGAAGAGAGTGTGTTAGTGGAGGTAAACAAGAGACTTGTATGTGATTTGTGCAGTGTAAAAATATGAGTTAATTCGTGTGATTGAGAGTGAGTTTTTGTGGAGAATGTGTAAATATAGCGTTTAGTAAATATATATATTTATATATTGTTATATTGTATTATTATATTGTTAACATTGTACAAATATAAAGTTACATGTTCATATTATCTTAATATAAATAAAATGAAATGTTATCTAATAAATAGAATATAAATTCACGTTTGTGTAATTTGAAGAATAGTGAAATTATTTTTATTATGTTAACCAAACAATACGTGTATGTTTTATTATATAACATATTAATACAAATAAACATTTATATAACAGAACATTTCACAACTGAAATGTGAATTTTATTTTGTGGAATGTTCGTTGTGTAATGTTACATTATGTAATGTACCTACATTTACTCAATTTAATACATAATTCTGCAAGACTGAACGTAGAATTTATTTAGTGTAGTCCTGGATAAAACCAAATATCAAAAGATTTAAGAATATAATTTTTCGGTCCGTATGTCGCCATTTCAAATGTTACAAGTAAGTTATATTAAATGCTTCGTTTCTTGTGACCGTGAAAGAAAGAAAACAACTAACAAACTCAGATTTAGTAAGGCTCGAGAATCAGTTCAATTATCACAACATTTCTGTAGCAAGTGTATTACGCATGTTTTGTAACAAAAGGCTTGAACATGCTTTTCTACATTTTCTCTACTCAAAACAACAGAGCAAATTGTATGACGACATTTCATAACGCTGTTTTGTTAAGAAATGCCGTGAAAACAACAACAAGAGGTTTATACGTAATGATTATTGCCGTATCACGTTTCCTACGTAATGTAATGAAATACATTTTCACTTGATGTTCTATGAAACGGGGTAACACACTAATGGGACATTATGCGTGAAGAAAACTCCGTAGCTAAACCTACATACACATGAAAAATGAGAACGAAGAAGCAAGCGCTTCGCAGCTAAATTAATCTCTTCTGAGAGTAAATTTACAGAGGCTGTGACATATATAGGCTGGGTAAGTAGAAGATAAGCAACTGTATCGGAATCAAGTTTTTTTTTTTATGGTATAGGTTGGCGAACGAGCAGACGGATCGCCTGATGGTAAGCGATTAGCGCCGCCCGTGAACACCTGCAACCCCAAAGGAGATACAAGTGCGTTGCCAGCCCTTTAAGAAGGAATGAAAGAGGGAAAGGACAAAGGAAAGGATAGGAAAAAGATCGGGGTAACTGGGCCTCCGGCTCTCTCACTCACCAATACGAAACGCAACAGTACGGGTACCGTTACTTCACGCCGGTATTCTGTGAGAGGGTAGTACTACCCCGGTCGATCCGGCCCATTCATGCTGAAACCAGCGAGGATCTTCTACCAATAGACTCAAGATGAAGATGGACTCAAGTAATTGGTGAATAACCATTTACAAAAAACATGACAATCATACCGTCAGCTGTTGATCTGGGTTGTCGTCTAATAAATCAATAGTAGACGGTAAGGGGTTCGAATATCAGGTCAACCGTAACCAAACACGATTCCCAATCAATATGAGATTTTAATTTTGTATTAAACTGTTATGACTGCGCTGAGCAAGACGTTGTTGGACAGAATGACAGAGCTCGATACACAAATCGAGGCACGGCCCCCATAGTAAAATTGTATGGATGATTTGAAGTGCTTTTTTGATAAATATGTATCTTTATTGTCAACTAATTACTTAAATATTTGAGACGGACAAATTGTAATATAGCTATTTATGTTTCGTTTAAGCTGTAAAATGGGATAGATTTCTACTGTTATAATCTAAAATTCACTTAACACGAGCTTACGTTTTTGCATTTTTCGTGCAAATTTATGTAATTTTGTAGGCGAAAATATTAATTATTTTAAGTTTTTTATACGGAGTAATTGTAAACACATTCATTGTTATGGTAAATGTATGTTTTATATTTTGTAGTAAACATAAAGTGTTGATTTTATCAACTTAATTGTGACCGCCTGTTTTGGCATATTTCACTCGGCGCAGTAGTAAATAATAAATCAAAAGAAATAAGCAGGTAATTGCTTAACACATTCATGCATGTGCGAACGCGAAACCGAATGTCATGGTAAATCTCAAAAATGGTTATTTATTTTACCACTAGTATATACTTTGAAGTCTATTATTTATACGTATCAAATTTAACCAATGCGTAACGTAAATATTTTGAAACTAGATGTTCCACCCACGTTTATCGTTACTGCGCCACCCCCGTGGGTCGTAGCGTGATGTTATATAGCCTATAGCATTCCTCGATAAATAGGCTATCCAACACTAAAATAATTTTTCAATTCGAACCAGTAGTTCCTGAGATTAGGGCGTTCAAGCAAACAAACAAACTCTCTCTTCAGCTATATAATATTAGTATAGATGATTGCACAGTAGCAATAAATTTATCGTCTATAAATTCGAATACAATTGTACACAAAGATACTCTGATAACTGCCAGTTAATACGATGAACGCAATACAAAGAGATTTAAAGAAATTTCACTATTATAACATGCATAGATTATCTACACTTTCATATTCATGGGGTATCTTAACATGTTAACGGCATTCATCTGTGCAAATACACGATATATATATATATATATATATATATATATATATATATATATATATATATATATATATAGGGTAATTGCTTCGCTTATTTATCCCTCCCTTTAATCTTTATGTTTTCAATTTCTCACTCACATGGTATAATTAAATATTTTATTTGTGTGTGGCAAACTTTTGTTAAAGTATAGGAAGTTTATATATTTCTGTTGCTTGTTGTTGTTGTGCTTGTGTTCACATATTGCAGTGCTAATGTAATCAAATAATAAAACGGATAATTTATACAAAATATCTTACTATTGGCTTAATACGATGTGTAGGTAAAATACTTAGTACGTCTTATGATTGCATTGTAAAAATCTGTATTCATTACTTTTCTGTAAACCTTTATTATATACAGCATCGTTGTTAGGCAAGCTAGCATTCTTGTTCATTGCTGTATTAACCATACTTTGAATGTTTTCTTTTTGCATATAACGACTTTATAACCATCTTGTAAGTTTTAGGATAAGAATTTAGCTTAATTGAAGGGGTTGATTTCGGAACAATATCTTATTGCTGAACAAGTTGTTTGAATCCGTGAAGGTACTGACTTCACTATGAATAGGCCAATTGTTTCAGGGCGTGGGCATAGGAAATGCTGCGAATGAGGTTTCGATGCAGGTAGAGCAATGTAATTGAGTTTTCTATCAAAGATTTTCAGTAGTAACACGGTGTAGTAGTAGTCGGTAAATCCCGATAGACTGTCCTTTTATTACGTGGGACTTAATATCACATCTGGCAAAATGTGGCAGCAATAAGCCTCTGCCTGCCCCTCTAAAAATAAAGATGTGAGATTATAATTATATATACCTGGGCAAAATTTTCAATTTTCTTTTGTGTACATCTTTCTCCCGTTTGTATATCCCCAAAGTTTTATGCAAATAAATGTTACCAAAACTCCGAAGTTTTACCAAAATTAAACTACTATATATGGATTTTATCGCGTTGTTTATTTAACACTGTACCTATTACCAAATTTTTTAAAACTGTTACGCTACTATTACTATTGAATTTTACTAATTATAAGCTAATAAACTTATTAAAACTACACAACAACACGGGGAGACCCCGTGACCATGGCTGCTAAAAAGCAACAGAAACGTCGGGGAAAGTGTAAACCTAAATATAAATAGTTTTAATAAGTTTATTAGCTTATAAATTAGTAAAATTCAATAGTAATAGTAGTGTAACAGTTTTGAAAAATTATGTAATATGTTCAGTGTTAAATAAACAACGCGATAAAATCCGTATATAGTAGTGTAATTTCAATGAATAACATTCGCGTAAACAGAAGAGAATATTATGTTACCAAAATATTCGTACCTACATTTTTAGCCCAACGTTATAACAATCTTTCCTATAGCCGTCCACTCCGATCTATTTTCAGACTCGGTGTGTCTAGGAAACATTTCGAACTACCTGACCTGAATCGAACTCGACGCCATACGATCGTCCAAACAATGCAATCAACGAGACAGCGTCTTTCCCCTTTCTCTGTCTATCTTGTTTTGAAGGACGGACGGTATAGTTGTTAACGTGATTTCCTTGCTATGAGCAGTACGTCGAAGGTTATCGGTTTGATCCCCACACGGAAGAAAATTTAGTGTCATCCACAAAAAGTTGTTTAAAGTAAGGTGTTCTTTGTGCCTGTTATTTGAATTTTTGAAAAGTCGCCTGCTTTCTAACATTTAATCATAGTGGAAAAGATGTCTTTTCAGACATGAAAAGTGTCCCTCGCAATACATACCCCATGGCCCTTATGAGACTTCTTCATTCATTCTGCGTTTCACTCCACAATATTGCAGCAATCTAATTTGGTCTTACATTCCAAATCACGTCAGTCGCGGAAAACCGCACGTTTTTGTCAAATGTAGAGGGAAAGCGTCCCATTAATCTGTTAAACAAGTCATTGTAAGGGCACAGTCATGTAAAACTTACGTAACACGATCATAGCCTGTAATAGGAGGCTCGATTACATTCTTTAAGGCAGACGTTAAGATGGCTTTGAACTCATTATTATAAATGTCAGCATTATAACGAAGCGTCGACTGCATCAGAGTTTTCAGTAAAGTACTTTGGAAAGTGGAGCTTTCTTTCTAGCGCGAGAGGATGCAGGAGACATCTTTTAAAATATATAAAAAAGGAATACCTACTGGATGATCGACGATCGGCATCAAAAATAATGTGCCAAGACTTCAGCCCTGGCACATTATTTTTGATTTTCATTTTCATTTGATTAAGCAACAGCATTTGATCGTTAATCCTAGGTTTGATTTTACTTTCATGGTCGCACCTCTTAAAACCATTAAATGTGGGTTCTATGTTCTTGGCCTATTTGTTAATTAATGTTTAGGCGTAGGTAGGTATATGAACGGAGGGTCTCGTTAGTCCTGTGACAGATGTTTGCTCTCGAGTAACAGGATCGATTTTCGAATCGGAAAACTGTTACTGGGATTTTCTGTTAAGGAAAACTTAGTGCTAATGAACATTTATTTACAGAATATTGTAGCACATAGTTTGAAAACACTGTAATTGACTTACCTTCTATTAGCTCAGTGGGGAGACCAACAGACTGCAATGCAGAGGGTCTCGGGTTCGAACCCACGTTGCGCACCACTGACTTTCGGAGGTTATATGACTTTTCGAAATTATGTGCGTATTGATTGACAATCATCGCCTGATCCGTGCCTCGGAGAGCACGTTAAGCCGTCGGTTCCGACTGCCATGAACATCTATAGCAGTCGTTATTGGGGAAGTCGACACAAAAGATCCCACTGGGTCGAAGTGTCGCCGGTCTGTACTGACTGGCCCCACACAAGATAAGTTAAGATACCCTCTATTACGTAAGAATCAAAACATAGTGAATTATCACACTTCTGTCTACCTCTTCAAAGATACGTAGCCGCAAGATTATCAACCATCTAAAAAAATACCTCGAATTAAAAATTGAACACAAACAAGACTTCTAGAAACTTTATATTAATTTGTATGTTTAATAACTTATTTAGCTTAATCAAATTAAATTGAACTGAATGTTATTTCAATTTATCAAGTAATCGTATATGTCGTGTATAGAACAGTTTATTCTTGTGAATTATCATCCATCTTCTCAGCTTCATTTAACACGAAAGTCTTGACACTAATGGATCTTATATTACATGACTAGAAATATGCGTAAATTGAGCTACTTGCTCGGGTTGTATGTGTTATATTCAGCATTGGGAAAATATAAGCAATAGACAATTAATTTACTTTGACTGGACTAAATTAAGGTTATTGCAATTTATAGTGTGTATTAATGAAAGAAACTACAAATAACATTTTACAGTGTTATATTTATCATTTATTAAGCATTATACATAATAAATATTACCTTTAACAAGCAAATCAAGGCTGTTTGTTATACCCATAGTAACAAACATAACCCATAACAAAATTAATTACATATTATAATTCTAACAAAATAACAATATACTTAACTTATTGTAGAAGTGATTCCTCCGGCGGCCAAACAAGAAGTGTCCGGTCAATCACTGTGCCTTGCTTTTATACCATATTCATAAGTCAACCGATTTACTAATAACATCCAAGTAAATTAAAAATAATCAATATTATCTATTGTGAAAATATTAAAAATAACAGTAGGAAATCTGTAAGTATAAGTTATATATTGTAAACAATTTTAATGAGCAAAAATTACTGACTTCCGTTAACAGTTGGCAACATTGAAGTGAATAATCAAACAATAATTATTAACCTATTTTGTCACGGCCATGCTGACGTGTAGTTCGCTCTCGGACTACATAAAACAAGAACTTAATACTAATTATAACTAAATACACTATTGTAAGGAAACTTAATACTAATACATATTATTCATTGTTATAGTCCTACTTTTCACATTAAGAGGACAAAATAACAACGGTCAGTGCTCTGATATCAATTTAAGCCCCTCACCTGCTGCACATGAGACGGGCTAGAACAAAGCAACTGACTCCAGCAGTTCCAATCAAATAATTTTTCTCATTGCACTGTCACATTTGACATCGATACATAATTTCTAAACCTGATTGCACCAATCACAATTAATATGGATCTCGTTCCAATCAAATTTTCCCCTTTTTTTTAATTCCTTTTGTCACATCCGACATTGATACATAATTTTAAAATAGGTACAATAAAATATCACATTTCATAAAGATCTCACATAAAATAATTTTACACAAATGTTAGACTATTCGATATCATCAATCCATTCACCCGACCATAGTCTCAATCTATCTTTGGCTACAGTTATATTTCTTAAATTTCCTATTCTCCGTAGGGAGTATCGATCATTAGGTAAGATAGCGGAAATCTCATATGGACCTTTAAACCTGGGACTTAATTTATCATGACGTCTGTGGTCTTGGTTCACATAAACATTATTACCAACTGCAAAAATTTTATTATCTCTCCTTACTGTATCAAATCGAGTTTTGAATTTGTTTGCCTGGGAACACAGACGCTGATAAGCTAGTTCACGATCTGCTCTTACATCTATGTTATCTTCAGAAATATTTACGTCGTTCAAATGGCCTTGAATAGAGGGTATATTAGCATTACAGCCTATGAGCAAATGGATCGGTGTGAAACCTGTTGAATTCTGAACAGTGGTGTTAATTGACTGTTGTACCTTCCACAATCCGCTTGGCCAATCTGATGAGCCATTACAAGTAGTATTTAGCATATCTATCACTGTAGCAACATATCTCTCTATTTGGCCATTGCCTCGTGGTGTGCCTGTAGCAACCATATGATGTTCTATTTGTAACTCTCTAAACAAGTAATGGATTTGACTAGAGCTAAAATTGGTTCCCCTATCTGTAATAACCTTTGACGGGGTTCCAAATATAGTGATGGTTTCCCGTATAATAGGCACCAATTCGATGGAGCTAAGGGTTCTGAGAGGTTTTAATAAACAGAACTTGGTAAACCCGTCGACCAAAAGTAGAATATATTTGTATCCTTCACCTGATTGTGTGAATGGACCTGTACAATCTAGATGTATTGTATGAAATGGAATAGGGGTTTTATCAATGGGGTGTAAATATCCTTGTTTTGGACCAGAATGACCTTTCCGTTCTACACATATTAGGCAGTGTTTTAAATATTTTCTAACAAAAGCGGCCATTCGAGGAAACCAGAAATGTTCGCAAAGTTTTTTGAAAGTTTTGGTAAATCCTACATGGCAGTTTTCATCATGAAATAATTTTAGAAGGCTAAACCTGGATCCTTTGGGCACATATAATTTAGATTCATTAGGTTGTACTTTGTAGAATAACCAATTATTCTGTAACAGGTATTGATTATCATCTAATTCACCAGCTATAACTTGAGCTATTAAATTTTGGGTTTCTGAATCATTTTGTTGAGCGATTTCTAACCAAGATAGTGGCTCTTCAATCAGATTTACTTTGCTGGATGACTTTGGTGATTGACTATTGGTTAGTAAAGTGGCAGTCGGTGGTAAAAAGGAGCTAGATACTGGTGCAGCAATATTAACAAAAGTGGAGGTTCCCGCAGGGTTACGGCTAAGAAAGTCTACATGTCCTATGTATTTACCTTTCTTATATATGATCTCAAAATTAAAATCTTGTAGAAACGTCCACCATCGGGCGACGCGAGGAGATAAATCTTTTTTTATTCATTGTGGCTTTAATGGAATTACAGTCCGTAAAAATCTTAAATTTTATACCCAAAAGGTATACTCTAAAATGTTTTAAAGCATTGTAGATAGCCAAAGTTTCTAAATCATACGAACAATATTTAGATTCTGCGGGTGACGTTCTTCTACTGAAATAAGCTACGACTTTTTTGACATTATCAATTCTTTGTATTAATATTGCTCCATAGCCCAAGGAACTAGCATCTGAATAAAGTTCAGTTGGTAAACAAGGATCAAACACAGTTAATAATGGTTTACTAGACAAATGTTTTATAACATAATTCCTAGCCGCATCCTGTTCGATTCCCCACTCCCATTTCTGGCCACTTTTTGTTAGTTTAGTTATGGATACTGTTCGTGTTGCAAAATTTGGGATAAATTTGCGAAAGTAGCTAGCTAGACCCATAAACTGCCTAACTTGCTTAACGTTATTAGGGACAGGGGAGTTTACTAAATCAGCTATCTTTGTCTCACTGGGCCTAACACCTTCCTGTGATATAAGTCTTCCTAAATACTCTATACTCTGAACGAAAAAATTACATTTTTGAATATTTATAGTAAATCCTGAACAGCATAATGCCTGAACCGTTTGATCTAAATAGTAAAGGCCTTCTTCTATTGTAGAAAATGGAATTAAGATATCATCTATATAAATTAGAAGAAATTTTAAGTGCTGCACAGCTTTTGTGATCGCCCTTTGGAATACAGAAGGCCCATTGCAAATACCAAACGGCATCCTTAAAAACTCAAAATGACCATCGGGTGTCACAAAAGCCGTGTATTTTATAGAGTTTAATGCCAAAGGGATTTGATAAAAACCATTTTTCATGTCGATAGAAATAAAGAACTTTGCTTTTCCTAACTTATCGATTTGGTCTTCGATTAAAGGGAGAGGATAGCGGTCTTTTTCCAAAATTTTATTTAGTGCTCGATAATCAACACACAGCCTATCGCTGCCGTCTTTTTTCTTAACTAAAATTACTGGATTTGCAAAAGGTGAGTCACTTTCACGAATTATATTTTGCTTTAAAAGTTCTTGAATTATTTCATTAACCTTTTCCCTCTCTATCGGAGCCAATCGATAGGGGCGATAGTTGATAATTTCATCTTTAATTAGTCGCAACCTAAGTTCACCGGTCGTTACGGCAGTAGTTCCATCCAAGACAGAAGGATATTTTAAAAAGATGCTTCTTATTTTATCTTGTAACTCCAGATCTAGGTGATCAATTTTTGAGGTTAATTCTATTAAATTGGATGCAGTGGAAATCATATTAACTTCTGTCTTGATTAAAATCGGCTTCCTAAATAAACGACTACCTACGGAATTTGTAATGATTTCTATGTCTGTGTATTGAACAGCGTTTCGGCCTATTAATAAATTATACTGTAAATCATAATCTCGAACAACATGTATATCTAATTCTAAACAAACCTCCTCAAACTTAACAAGTACGGTAATTATAGCAAAAACATGTATTTTATTTTGACCTATACCATTCAAATAAATTGATATTGGCGAGAAATGACAGCCTAATTTTCTTGCAATTGATTCTTTTATTAAACTACAATTTGCTCCTGTATCTATAAGACAGTCAATTGGTATATCATTTATGAAAACCCTAGTCAATTTTAGTTCAGCTTTTCTAAAAAATTAACCTCTTTATTTGGTACTATAGTTATGGATGAAGAGTTACTTGATTCAGCTCTTTGTTTATGGTAACAAACAGATTCGATGTGTCCAATTTTTTTGCAATATGTGCAAAATTTTGGACCGTTAGGTTTAGGTAATTGTGGGGCTTCATTTGTAGGTGTTCGTGAAACTTGTTTATTTTTGGGACAATGAGACTGTATGTGTCCAATTTGATTACAAGAAAAACATTTCTTTTCACCGTTCAGCTTAGGTCGTTTTGTTTCCGAAGGCCCGGGATTAGAATTCTCTAAGGGTCTCTTTTTAGCTTTTATATATATTGAAAGAAGCGATATAAGAGCAGCAGTAGTGGTGACACCACTATTTAATGAAGCCATCCTAACGTCGACATCAGAAATACCTCCACAAACTAATTCCACTAATTGTTCGTCAGTAAAAGAAATTTTTGTATTACGAAATAATCGTATTTTTTCTCTACCGTATTCACTATAAGAAACTGCTGCGTCCGATGTGTATAAAACTGCCTTACTGAGCTTTTCAGATAAATTTTTCCTTTCGGGATAAGCATCTATGATATCTAAACGAAATTTTTCCCAAGATCTACCTTCTGACGGTTCCCAGGACTCGAACCACGTCACGGCAGAACCTTTCAGGGCCTTACCGGCTTTAGCTGCTGTCTTGATACTGCTCCACTTCAAATCCGCGCGGAGACTCTCGATGCTGTCGCACCAACTCTTCGCTCCGCAGTCGTTTCTATCTGGATCGAACACCGGCAAGGCGATATCATCATCCTTTTGTTGTGTTGTGGATACAGCGTCTCTGATAGCCTTGAGAAGATTACCGATAGTCTCAGCGTCCATCCTACAACATAGATATTATTAGTATATGTGGTGCCAGGATAGATCCCACTTCTGATGTTATATTCAGCATTGGGAAAATATAAGCAATAGACAATTAATTTACTTTGACTGGACTAAATTAAGGTTATTGCAATTTATAGTGTGTATTAATGAAAGAAACTACAAATAACATTTTACAGTGTTATATTTATCATTTATTAAGCATTATACATAATAAATATTACCTTTAACAAGCAAATCAAGGCTGTTTGTTATACCCATAGTAACAAACATAACCCATAACAAAATTAATTACATATTATAATTCTAACAAAATAACAATATACTTAACTTATTGTAGAAGTGATTCCTCCGGCGGCCAAACAAGAAGTGTCCGGTCAATCACTGTGCCTTGCTTTTATACCATATTCATAAGTCAACCGATTTACTAATAACATCCAAGTAAATTAAAAATAATCAATATTATCTATTGTGAAAATATTAAAAATAACAGTAGGAAATCTGTAAGTATAAGTTATATATTGTAAACAATTTTAATGAGCAAAAATTACTGACTTCCGTTAACAGTTGGCAACATTGAAGTGAATAATCAAACAATAATTATTAACCTATTTTGTCATATGCATCATGTTAAACCTCAAAATAATAACTAAAGACATATGAAATCTATTAGATTAGAACAAAAATATATAATACTTGATGTTTCCCGCGGTGTCGCTCGCGTAAATTTAGGTTAGGTTAGATAAGTAACGGAACTTTTTCTGGATGAAAGGTACCATGTTTTTTTGTTCCCCTGACCCCTGACAATGTCTATGCGAAATTTCATGATGATTAATCAACTGGTTAAGGTATGAAAGCGTAACAAACAAACTCACATTTTGATATTAGTTAAATCTAAATAAATACATATAAGGAATATAGGATATTGTAAGGAAACTCCAGAATCAGTTCTCAAGCATTTATTTCCTTTAATAATTGTAACATAATTATAATTTATAATAATAGTTTACATTGTTACACAATATTCATACCTGATTTAATATAATGCAATATCCGCCACTTAATATACTTTTACTTCACTAACTTATCCGATCGCCACTCAACGCACGACTGCCCGTTATCGTTCCACGCGTTAGTTTTATACTATCATGCGTAGGGGGGGAGGTAGAGCAAAATCAGTGTTGCCAACAGAAAATAACGGGTACAATTAAACATATTCAAATAATGCTTATACATCGCTACACTTTACTAAATATTTCTATAAGTACAATAATTATATTCTACCTATAATTGCTAAAATGACTATGACCTTTGACCTCTGACCTCAAGAGGGGCTTGGGGACCAGTCAATACAGACCGGCGACACTTCGACCCAGTGGGATCTTGTGTGTCGACTTCCCCAATAACGACTGCCATAGATGTTCATGGCACCTGGGACCGACGCCTGCTCCGTCCTCCGCCATGCTCTCCGAGGCACGGAGCAGGCGATAATTGTCAATCAATACGCACATAATTTCGAAAAGTCATATAACTTCCGAAAGTCAGAGGTGCGCGACGTGGGTTTGAACCCGAGACCCTCTGCATGCAGTCTGTTGGTCTCCCCACTGATCTATCACTGTTATTTAGTACAATAAATACTCTGGTTATTTACGGACACTACAAACACTGAACTTTCTTTTTTAAGTTCATCCCGTCTTAGCCATAACATCTACAACACAACATATCTTGGAGTACGGGTAAACAGCTCGTACACTATGTATAAATGTACGAGTAAATAGTATACATACTTACTTAATTAGTTTTCAACTCGTCTTATAAAGTAAAATTCAAACTTTTTCTTAAGCCGATAAACAGCTTTAAACCTAATGCAGTAATTTAGACCTAGGGAAACAGCCAGTCATACCGTCCATATATTATAATTTCATATAAGACATTTATATCACTTTCCTTAGTTGGAAATCGAATCCATTTCGTTATCGGCAAACTTGATTTTATCACTCAACTAGCCAATTGATATTATAATATCTAAGATAGGTACATGATCTAACACAAAGATCACATGCTATTCCGCCTCAACGATCGCTTTAATTCTGGCCCATCAATTCTTTAGATCAGAACACAGAAACATATCTACAAACGTCTTTATTACGAGGATAAGCCAATTGTATTTCTTTTCTTGGTATGCTTGTAGGTGAACAATTTACTCCTACACTCAATAAATTGACATGTCTTAATAATAAAAAGATTTAATGTATTACCCATTGAGTTTTTATTTATGTATGTGAACTAAACTAGTTCTGCCCGCGGGTTTCGATTGCTTTTTATATCGAAATGTCTTTTATTATTCATAACTGAAATTGTTATTTCTGTCACAGAAATATTATTTCATCTAGGGTGAGTTGTGATGGGTTAGTGAGGTTAAGCAACATTACTATATAGTCAAATTTTGATCCGGCACGCCATAATTGTGGCGGTAAGTCCCGTGTTTGAGCAGTGGCTGGCTGACACAGGTAATGACTGGCCATGGTTGTTTTGGCCAGTTCCTGTGTCGTATAGGCCGACAAGAGATGCCCAGTTGTTACCACTGCGGTGACTGCCGCGCCGTTGTTGTGGACACGGCGCTGCACACTTTAACGGATTGCCCAGCCAGGGCATCGCAGCGCCGTGAGTTGATCGCTGCAGTCGGATTGGTTACCCTCTCGCTCTCGACCGTAGTTCAGTGTATGGTCGGGAGTGAGAGGTCGTGGAACGCCGTCGTCTCCTTCTGTGAGGACGTGATTTCCATCAAGGAAGGCAGCGGAGTGGAAGAGGGATCGCTTTAACCCTCTCCCCAACCGCACAGCTGGGCGCCGGAGGGCGCGAGATGACCTCCAGACACCCTGAGGTTTAACCTGGGGGTGGTGGACTTCGTGAGCCTGCCCGCCATCCGATCAGTACCAGGTCCGGAAGGCAGTGTGCCTGTTCCCACGCGCGCCTTGTTGCGTCCGTCTCCCCTCCAAAGGAGGGGCAGTAGGGTTTAAAGTGAGAAGTGACCACAGGGTAGGTCTTGTCGTATAGTGGCCTGCCGTTTCATATGGCGGGCCGAAACCTCAGCAGGGTCGCGACCGCATTTGCAAGTGATTAAAGTGAAGATGGGGCCGCGCGCCCATCGATAGCGATTTTGTCGAGGAACATCGTGGTAGGTTTAGTCGGTATTCCGGGAGGTCCATTACTATTATCTTTTCCATCTTTCTTTTACCCCGGTGAGTCCGACATAACCCCTTCGCCCGCCCCCGCGGAGGTGTAGAAGGCAATGCATTGTCCAAGTTGGAAAGGAAAACGGGAAAATTTTGATTGATGTCCTTTCAAGAAGGAGTAGGATGCATTTGTTTATGCGTGTTTTAAGTTAGTAATTGTTACGGTATTAGGCAGTTGTTTTTGTTGTTTGTTAGTATAAATCTGAAGGTAGGTAAGCAGAGGCCTTCGATAAACAGGATGGAGAAAGCAAAAAGCAAGAAGTCTATGTATGTGCTATACTTATTAGTACTGACAAATACAAGAAACGTGGAGTATTATCAACAAATCGTACTCCATTGAAGATTCCTTAAGCAGCCTAATCGGTGGAAGGTTTGATGATAAATCAATGTAAACGTAACCACTCACATAAATACAGTTACTATGCCATTAAAACAACAAATAATCGTGCCATTTGTGGCAGGATTGTAGGCAATTTATGTGACAACTTGTAATACCTGGGTTTAGTTCATGATCGGGACATCTGACCTCAATGCCGTTACAATATTGTAATGTTGAGTTTATTTGGTAACTATATTCGAGGTATATCCCAACTAATATTATAGATGCGATTGTGCGTTTTTTGTTACACTTTCACGCCTTAACTACTCAACGAATCATCATAAACACATGCACGTCTTCAGGGGTACAGAAAAGTATATAAGGTACCAATCGTCCAGACAAAAGTACTGTTACTTATCTAATCTAACCTACATCTACACGAGCGACGGCGCGGGAGAAATCTAATAATAAATAGATATGACTATTGTTAGCAATTATAGGTAGAATATAATTATTTTATAGAAATATTTAGTTAAATGTAGCGATGTAGTAGCATTATTTGAATATGTTTTATTGTATCCGTTATTTTCTGTTGGCAACACTGATTTTTCTCGACCTCCCCCACTACGCTTGATAGTATAAAACTAACACGTGGAAAGATAACGGGCAGTCGTGCGTTGAGTGGCGATCAGATAAGTTCGTGAAGTAAAAGTATATTAAGTGGCGGATATTGCATTATATAAATCAGGTATGCATATTTTGTAAGCGGAGATCCTCGCCGAAGTTTACCACTTCGTGGCGGCGAGGAGGTCCCGCGGGGAGCCCCCGGGGTGGGAGGAGATCGCACGCATGCGGCGACAGGCGCGGGCCGCCCTGCTGAGGCGGTGGACGGAGGACCTGGCTCCACCGGTCCCGGGCCAGTGGACGGTGGAGGCCATTCGCCCGGTCCTTCGGGGGTGGATAGGGCGGCGATTCGGGTCGCTGACCTTCCGACTGGTGCAGGTGCTTTCCGGGCACGGATGCTTCGGAAAGTATTTGCACCAGATCGCGAGACGGGAGGCGACCCCGGTCTGCCACGAGTGTGGGGCGCCAGAAGATACGGCGCTCCATACGCTGGAGGTGTGTGCCGCGTGGGGGCCGCAGCGGCACACGCTTTCGGCCATAATAGGCGGGGATCTCTCCCTGCCGAGCGTGATCAACGCCATGCTCGGCGGCGAGAGGTCGTGGCAGGCAGTGGTCTCCTTCTGTGAGGCTGTCATGGCGCAGAAGGAGGCCCCCTCCCCTCCCCCCCCCGGGGGGAGGAGGTATCCATAAAGGATATTCCTAGGTCAAAAAAAAAAAAAAAAAAAAAAAGGTATACATATTGTGTAACAATGTAAACTATTAATATAATATAATTATGTTACAATAATATTAAAGGAAATAAATACTTGAGAACAGATTCTGGAGTTTCCTTACACTATATTCTCGGAAAGAAAGGAAGAGGTAAATTACACCCTGAACGGATTGCATAGTAGTTTGAATGCACTCAACGCCGTGCCGATTACACTAACCTATAATTATATTGTCTCTGATCGAACCAGACCGCTTAACACATTGACTGAATTTTGGTGATGTAAGCGATTTCTTTGGATTTAGTTAAGTACCAACTGCAACAGTTAGTACTTAATTAAATCCAATTAAATATTTAAATGTTATAATACTATTGACTTAGTTATTAAAACTAGCTTTTTACTGGATACAGTTTTATATTCCGGGGTGGTGCATCGAATTTCTTATACATCATCACAGATAAACTTTAACTTGACAATAAAACTTTACCCGACCTGGGAATCGAACCTAAGACTTCATGCACAGCAGTCACGTTCACGACCACTGCGCCACCGAGGTAGTCGTTAGTCAAAGTCAAAGTCAAAGTCAGAAATAATTTATTCACTTAGGTCACAAAGTAACACTTATGAACGTCAAATGGGTTAGTGAGTTTATTATATTTACTGAATTTACATTTATGTTAGTTGCAAGGTTCAGGCAAAAGGTTGAGCCTATGAGAAGATACCTGCAAGAAACTCAAGGCCACTCTTTTAAATCGCCATCAACTTATAATTTCAGTATTTTACAACTCATTTATGTACCAGGTGTTGCAGTCATTATGCCATATGTCACTGTCCATATAAAACTAAATTCTAAAATAAAGAAAAGTTGGTAATATTATGTAAAAAGCATTTGAGATTTGAAATCATATTTATCAGTACGTAGCCATTTGTAATAGACAATAGTATGGCATGAGGACGCATACACTTACACTTTGTGACATGAAAAGGTAGTTCGTGACTAAATGTAGTTAAAACAAAATTTACGTTATTACTTATAAAGTTTGTTTAAAAGAAAAGAAAGATACTTTAACACCACCAAATAAACACGAAGTACCTTCACATAACTAAATTGACTTATATAATACATACATTGTTTGAATCCTGTATGAAACAAGCAACTAGTTCCATGAGTTTTTATCATTTAAGTAATCATTGGTTGAATAATAGCCCTTCCGGATAAGCTGACTTTTAACAGCACTTTTAAATTTTAGTAAAGGTAAATTTATAATATCAATCGGTAGTTTATTAAAAAAGCGTATACTGAGTCCCGCAAATGAATTGTGAACTTTATGTAAACGATGATACGGACCTACCAACTTATGCTTATTTCTAGTGTTTAAGTTGTGAATATCACTATTCTTATTATATAAGTGAATATTATGTTTTATAAACATAATATTCGTAAATATATATTGCGACGCAACAGTAAGTATACCAATTTCTTTAAAACGCTCTTTCAGGGAAACTCGTGGGCCTAAATTATAAATGCTACGTACTGCACGCTTTTGAAGAATGAAAATTGTTTCAATATCAGCTGCCTTACCCCACAATAGTATGCCATAGGACATAACGCTGTGAAAATAACTAAAATATACTAGTCTCGCAGTATCTATATCAGTAAGCTGTCTTACTTTCCTAACCGCGAATGCTGCTGAACTAAGTCTCCCTGCAAGACACGATATTTGAGCGCCCCACTGAACTTTATCATCTAAAGTAATGCCTAAGAAAACTGTGGATTGTACAAATGTTACTGTTTCATTATTTAAATTAACGTTTATGCTAGGACTCTTTATATTAGGCAATGTAAACTTAATACATTTTGTTTTTTTTTAATTGAGTAGTAAATTATTCGCCGTGAACCAGTCCAGGACTTGCGCGAGTGAAGAATTAACACCCTGTAAATTTGGTGTCTTACGGTCTACTTTAAAAATAAGTGATGTGTCATCAGCAAATAATACAATGTCGCACAAATTCTGTACGAAGAACGGCAAATCATTCACGTACGCTAGAAACAGAAAGGGTCCTAAAATTGAGCCCTGTGGCACGCCCATTGCGACTGGTAATCCAGAAGATCTACTTCCGTTGATTTCAACGTGTTGTAATCTATCGCTTAGGTAAGAACTAACGAGGTCGAGTGCAGCATTTCGAATTCCATAATGCCTGAGCTTTCGCAATAACGTTTGATGTTCAACGCAGTCAAAGGCTTTTGAGAGATCACAGAATACGCCAATGGCATCTTGCGAATTTTCCCAAGCAGCAAAAATATGTTTTAAAAGTGTAACACCCGCATCTATTGTAGATCGACCCTTTCTAAAACCATATTGTTGAGTATGAAATAAGTTGTTTACGTTAAAGTGGCTCTCTAATTGCTGTAATATAATTTTCTCAAATATTTTACTTATAGCAGGTAATATAGAAATCGGTCTGAAATTACATGGATCACTTTTACATCCATTTTTAAATAATGGTATTATTTTGCTACATTTCATTAAATTTGGAAAAATGCCCACATCTATACATCCGTTGAATTTTGCAGCTAGGTGTGGCGCTACGTTATCAATAATACTTGTAATTAATTTCATAGAAATACCCCACAAGTCAGCTGATTTTTTTGAATTAAGTGACTTAAATACTTTTATTATGTCATGCGGATGTACATATTTAAAACTAAACAGGACTTTACACTCCACCACGCTATCCCTAACCAAGGATTCTGCTTTTACTGGGCAAGACCTTAAGGAACTAGTTGTATTAACAGGTATCTTTGCAAAGTAGTTATTAAATGTTTCAGCTACTTGCAAGTTATTTGAAATTATCTTATTATTTACATTAAGTTTAATAGTATTATCACGCTGCTTGGTGCGTCCAGTTTCATTATTAATAATATTCCAAGTAGCTTTAATTTTATCGTCAGCATTTCGAATTTTGTTTTTTAAATAAAGGGACTTGGCTGTAGCACAAGCCTTTTTAAATAATTTTGAATAATTTCTAACATATTTAATAAAATTTGGATCAAAATTATATTTTTTTATTCCATATAATTCATATAACTTAGCTCTACTTGTATATATCCCAGGTGTTGCCCAATCACAAAACTTAACTTTTAATTTTTTGTAAAATGTCTTCATTTTAAAAATTTTGTTATATTCCAGTGTAATGACGTTAAGCAAAGACTCGTATAGTTCGTCTGGACTATTGCAATCTAGGTCCATATTGACAACCTTGGCATTAATGTTATTCTTAAATTCCTTTATGCGATTAGATGTCATTGGTCTACATGTGATGATAGTTTCTTTTTTAATTGTATTTATAGGAAATACAACCTTTTGCCCACAGTGGTCGGATGTCAAATCACTCAATATGGCCCTATTTAGAAATTGGCATTCGCAAAATATATTGTCTAAGCACGTAGCAGAGTGTGATGTAATTCTGGTTGGTTCGAAAAATAAATTATTTAAATTAAATGATCTAAATAAACTAATAAGTCTTACAGAAAGAACTGATCGCTGAAGTAAATCAATATTAAAATCACCACATACTACTATATGCCTATTACCATAACTTAAGCGTTTTAAAATATCCTCCATTACTGTTTCGAATACACTAAAGTCACTCTGCGGTGGTCGGTACACGCAAAGTATGACATGTTGCTCCAGCTCCACACAAGATAATTCAACAGTGCGCTCGATAGAAAGATTTACTATATCATTTCTTTCCTTAAATTTAAGATTATTACATACATATATTAGAGAGCCACCATGTATAGAATTCCTTCTTACAAACGCACTTACAACGGTATAATGTTCATTATTAAATATTAGTTGACTACTTCTTAACCAATGTTCTGTTAAGCAACATATTTGGATGTCATGTTCTTTAAAAAATAAATCTAATTCTAACTCCTTGCCGGATAGACCCTGAATATTCTGGTGAATAAGTCTAATACTATGTGACGGCCTATCCTTTGTCTCATCTAATAGTTTAAACTAATAGAAGTATCAATATAGGAATTAGTAGTAATATTACTACTATGATCTAAAATCTTCACTACCGTACTGGTACCTGTGTCTCTAAATAATAATATATTAAATGCTAATAACTTAGCAAGTTGTTTTTTATAAAAATATGAAAGATACATTGTATCTTTAGTCAATAAAAATCTACTAATAAACTTATTAGTGTCAAAGAATTTTGTATAATTTGTATAACATGTACTGTTATAAAATAATAAATTCAGATTTTGAATATATCTATTCTGTTCCTGTGTTAATGAATAGGAATAAGACAGTAACAAGAAAATGTTAACAAAAGCATTGCGTTAAAGTAAAACAGAAATGCGTGCTCTTATGGCCTCCATAAAACATTTTCCTTTAACAGTAAGTAAGAAGTCAAAGGACTGAAATTACTTTGTTACGCACTAGTTGCAAACCTACCACAGAGGGAACTGCTTTTCTTATGCCAAGAAACTTTTCTTTTTTGCCTTTCTATTATAATGCCCTCTCATTATTTATCGCTAGCTAACCGTACCGTGCCTTGGTTCGGTCGCACGATTTTCGATCGTCTATTTGCAATTTTATGTATTGTATATAAAATTGCAACTCAAATAGCAACGCGCGCTTATCAATAAAAATCGAATCGCGCGAATTTTCAAAGAAATAACTATCGATAAATTTATAAGTATTCGTATATATTTACACATTTATCGATAACTAGCGGCTCCGATTTTGCCAAGTTGTATATAAATATATGTACATATTACATAGTATAGCCTATGTAGTAAAAGATTTTTTTTAAATAGGTGCCGTAGTTGCAATAGTAGGTACATACACAGAAGGGGCTAACGACGAGAGTCGCAAATATTTTGATCAGGTTTATTTGTATAAAATAGTTCATGCAATTATTGATTCACCCGAATTACTTTCGCATATTTCTTTTAACATTAAACATAGTTTACGTAGATCGAACCGTGTTAATCTCTTTGCCTTGCAAATTTATAAAAACAATATTTCTTATTACAATCCACTGGTAAGAATGGCTAGACAATATAATGAATTAGTAACAAATAATTTACAGTTAGACATTTTTCATCCTAGATTTTACACATTTTTAAATACTCTAAAGGATATCCTCTATCCCAAATAGAAATAAAAATAGTTAAATATTTTTTTAAGATATTGTATTGATCTTGTTGTGTTACGAAATTAAAACTACATACATATTCTTACATGTAATATACATGTGAGAATATATGTATATGTACATCTCTTCTGTCTGTTAACTTGATGTTTAATTGTTACAATGTATGCACATGTGTTGAGTTGCAATCTAGATCTAAACATAAGCTTTGATTGTTTTTTTTACTTTTAATAAGATTGTAATTTGTTTTGTGCAATAAATAAATAAAATAAAAAATAAAAATATATATATGACGGCGCCAATAAACTTTAATTATTTTTAATTCAAAGATTTCTGCTTTTATTAATCTTACTGTGTTGTTACCCTATATACAAAAATTAAATTAAGTAATTACGTCATAACTACAAAAATAGAAATATACTAAATTATGTGTAGGAGGGCCTTGGCAATAATTCGTGTATTTTCCTTTTTGTAACAAATACTATTAGATAAGTCCGCCGCGGGAAATAACTAGTATGCTATAAGTAGCATACTAGTTATTGCCCGCGGCTTGGCTTGCGTTAATGTAAATTTTGTCAATAAATTTCTATCGCTCGGGAACAGTGTTTTTTTCTGGACGAAAGATACCTTGTGACCTTTTCTTTATCCCTAAACGTATATATGTAAAAAAAAGTATATATGTATGTATGTTTATCCATTGTCTAGTACCCATAGTACAAGCTCTGCTTAGTTTGGGCTAGATGGTGTTGTTTGTATGTGATAGAATATTATTATTTACGGTGTATGCGAAATTACACGGGGACCGGTCGAGTAGTTAAAGCGTAACAAACAAACCAACTCACATATAGTATTAGTTAGAATAATATGTCTTAAAGACAATGAAAAGCTTGTAGGTAGCGTCTAATTAACGAATTTCATATATTTTAGACCCATACAAACACAGACTCAAGAAATATATATCACCGAATAAGTAATAAGAGGTATTTTGCACCATTTCGTTAGCTATGTTTTAATAACTGGCAGGGTTATCACCACACCCTTAACACTTCATACAAGTGAACTGATGTCATAACTTACTACTATCGGGCTAATCATCGTAGAGTTCAGCTTATCGAACCGAACAAGGACATCACTATATTCTGTAAGCATCGTTAAAGTACATCTCATTCGCGCACGAATGTTGACAATCAAATGACGTCAGCTGTGCAGTACTGCTAGTCGTACTGCTATGTGAGTGCGTGTCGCTTCTTTACGTAGAAATTGTTGCTGTCGTATAACAGTAACTTTGCCCGACTTCGGATTGTTCTTTTTGATCATTCTTAACCGTTACCGTTATTAAGAACTCGAAACGGGAAAACCCAATAACTGCAACCTTGAAGTCGAACCTGACTGGCATCTCATAGATCGTCCTTTAGAGATTATCTGCCAAGCAGTCTAGTGTCTTTAGTTCTTTTTTTAAATTTAAGTGAATGCCTTTCCCGTCGTAGGATTATACAAGTGAACCCTTTTATAAACATTCAAACAACGAAAAACAGTCTGACTCTGAAGCCTACCTATTTGTAGAACAGTTTTTTTGTTCTGTGTGTACATCGAACCCACTACACTCTGCGCGTAATAAGTGGGAAGACAACGCCTTAAGCCACAACAACATCCATAAGACTGAATTGTATTTTCAAGACATGTACACTTCGAAAATATGTATAATTGATTCTTGTCAAGGATTGGTGATATTATTATTAAGACATGGGCAAATCCAAAGATTTAACTTTTACAGTACAAATATACAGAAACAGTAAACCTTTTATTACAATGCAATATTTATTTAATGGCACATTTGTGACGTTTGCTTAAAGCTATAAATTCTGGGTAAGAACCTCTTTTGTACATGGGCGGCATAATCTTTATGAGGTACTCACTCTATAGAAAATCTTAGCGTCAATATCACAAATTAACTATGGAAATTTATAGTACCTTAATTTTTATTTTGTACAATGTTATTTGAAGTGAGATGTTTAAAGCATTTTTGGTGGCAAGGTAACATTTGTTACTTTCTCCATATTAGTGTTGCAACCTAATGGAAATGCAACGTTTAAAAATGGCGGGGTTGTTTATTTGTATAACGAAGTTGTCAAGTATAGAACCCGTCTAATTATAAGTGGTTTTCGTATACAATTTCGTGTTGGAGACTCTAGAAAAATAATTATGATAAAATATTGAAACTCACTCAAAAGATCCTTGACAAAAATTAAGTCTGTGATGTACTAATATTATCAAGATGTCTTCAAGCCCTTGTTTCAATTCATGATATAGGTTTTATTTCTAGAGTGGCAACAATGTATCAATTAATAGGCGAACAATAATAATATTTTTTATTGACATAAAATCGATGCAATTATGTTAGAATATCTAGTAATGTATAAGACATGGAACATAAATTGTTTGCAGTCAAGGGCAGACTTACTTTTTACGAATAGCCCTGTAGTTAGCTCTATTTTCTTATAGGGTAATTTCTTTTTATTAATTATTTGTTTTATATTTATGAATCTTTTGAATTTTGACTTGATGTTTGTCTGAACGCAGTAAATTAACACTGGCAAAAGAGGTCTCCTATAGCGTGGATATCGAAATGTGAAAATGTGAGTGAAATACACCTTACATGACCTACCCACGAACAGTTATATTTGACATGTATTCAATAAAAAATATGTCCAAATTTACAATTTTTTTGATCTTTTGTCCGTTGCTTTTCCTAACCCGATTCGTGATGTAGGAACCCGGTTCTATCCAATACAGATTGGCGCCTGATTAGCCCTTAAAAGGGTAAGCAGAGATGTACTACGTCGCTATCAATATTTTAAATCCCACATAATACCTTTTGTGTGTGTAGGTACTTTTAAAGAAGTTGCTGTTAAAGTTATGTCTAAAAACGTAATCTAAAATGAAGAGGTTCTCTTCAATATCATGTCAATTATTGTTCACAGAAATAAATTATTATACATCAAAGTGTGCGGCCGCCGCAATAGTTCAAAGTTCGACCTCCAGCAGGTCATATTCTCGGAAACATTAATTACATTCAGCACTGGATTGTAAAGTGTCGTGTAATTAACACATACCAAAGAGCTCTGATGAAATATGTATACGTCCTATGAAGTTACTGAGAACTATGTTTAGTAATAAGCGACGGATATATTAAGAAGATGGTATATATTTACTAATATTAGGTATATATAAAATTCTCGTCTTATATTTAACATTCTCGTGTCACAATGTTAGTTACCATACTCCTCCGAAACGGCTTGACCGATTTTTATGAAATTTTATATGCATATTTAGTAGGTCTGAGAATCGACTACTATCTATTTTTCATACCCCTGAGTGATAAGGGTTGTCCACCCCTATCATTGTTTTTTAATCTTTTGGTCAAAAAATTTTTTTTATGGCAAAACTTCGGGCAAAACTACGTTTGCCGGGTCAGCTAGTATTATATATACGAATGTAATTCTTTCTGTTTCCTCTTCACGGCTAAACCACTCAACCAATTTGGATGAACAGAGATAGTTAGATAGACCTGGGAAAGGACATAGGCACCACGCGGGCGGAGCCACGCGTCAAAGCTTGTTAACTATTTATTTATTTATTTATTTAAGGACAACCAACAAAGCATACACTAAAACATTGTAATGATACATACACAGAAATCCATTATATAGTGATGTCTCAATTATAGGCTGCCACGACATGCATTAACAGAAAATTAAATACTTATAATCTATGCTCGTATGTAAGAAAAACAAATAAATGATGAAAAAGTGATATGACTAATTACACTAATTACATCCAATAAACGTGCAAACAAATAATGTCGTTAAAATAACAAAACTAATGTCAAATTGAAAGAAACTGAAGCACTATGCTTACATTACATTTAAAATATTGATTATGAATGTATAATAAAATTGTAAATGTCGAGACAGAAAATTATTAAAAAAGAAAAAAAAGGTAATGCTTAACAATAATTATTATAATTAAATTAAACAAGATAAGTAATACAATTTAATCCAATTAATTCGAATAATAAAACAATTACATGAATTTATCGGCTAATAATGATTTGAACTTGGGCAAGGAGTAGGATAAGTCGATATTGTGATCACGTAAGCGTGACAGGCGACTATATTATACTTGCAGTCTGCTGATGGTTGAGAAATGCCCTAGATTTGTTTTAGAGGTTTTGGCGTTGAAAGGCTGATATCTAGACGACCGAGCGAGTTTATATGGTACATTAATATTTATTTGACCAAGTAAATGAGAGCAGTCCATATGGCTATTATAAATTTTGTATAAGAAGAGATGATCCAAAAACAGTCGACGATTCTCTAAGGTCATGAGCTTGAAATGTTTCAACCGAGTATTGTAGGAAGGTAATTTATTAGCCATGTTGCACTGGTAAGACAAATGCCACAGGAATCTTTCTTGAACGGATTCCAAACGGCGTTTATGTATATCGTAGAAAGAAGTCCAAACTACGCTACAATATTCCAAGCCTGATCTGACAAGAGAGTTAAAGATTGATATTTTACTAGAAGCATGTTTGAACTGTTACGCGATATGAATCCAAGCAACTTAAAACCCTTTGAGACTATCTTCTCGACATGAATGAGAAAACGTAGCCTGTTATCGATATAAATGCCCAGATCACGGATAACATCCCTTTCCTCAATTATGCGATTGTTAATTATGTAATTTTGAAAATAAGGTCCTTTTTTTTATAGAATAGTGAACATGGTAACACTTGTCAACGTTAAGTATTATCTTATTGTCGAGACACCATTGGAAAAACGATCAAGGTCTTCTTGAAGTCTATGTGTATAACAATTATAGTCAATACTTATTATGATTTTAAGGTCATCGGCATATAAATATATATCAGAGTGAGAGAAACAGGATCCTACGTCATTAATAAAAATATTAAAGAAAAGAGGGCCTAAATGAGATCCCTGTGGTACTCCTGACGGAGTCACGTACAAGTTGGATGTAAAGCCATTAACCACCACCCTCGATGATCGATCGACAAGATAAGACTCACACTACTATAATAAGTTTCCGTTATACCACAATAATATAGCTTGTTTAATAATAATGCATGATCCACTTTATCAAATGCCCGGCTGAAATCGGTATAGATGACGTCTACAGGAGATCCACGATCTAAGGCATACACCACATCCGATGCAAAACATGTGATATTTGTCGCCGTTGAACTAGCCTTTATAAAACCATGTTGCTCAGGCATTAGTATGTGTTTAACATGCCACGAAATAAAGGAGTAGATTATAGATTCAACCTTGCCAAACATAGATAATATAGACACGGGTCTATAGTTATTCAAATATAATTATTCAAATATAATCATTAAACCGAATAGTTATGCGTTTAGACTAAACTGGAGTATACTTTGATGCCGGGTACCAGTAGTAGGCAAAACGAGACTGTGATTTTTTTGCTTGCCACTACAATCTGCAAATAAAATATAATTTGTTTATATCTGGTCCAAAACGTGTAGTTTATTTTAAGATTGTTTGTAATCTTGTCTTCTTTAGATTGTTTTAATATGGTACTCTTTAAATTTTACTTTACTATGTTTTAAAGGCTTGCAGCTCTAATCAACATACAGAGTCACTTCGAAAGGTACCATTTAAACTTAGCTCAGGTATCAACTGCAGTTTAATAGAGAAGTTATAAGATGCCGATCTGCTAGAAAGTCTAATAGGGAAGGTATCGCCGATTGCCTGCAAGATTAATAATACAATCCCAATCATTACAGTAACGTTTTCTTCACTTGTATTCATAATGGCATCTACTGAATAAAATGGCGTCAATATTTGGCTACTATTTGTTGGTTCGAAGTATTCCAATCAGACCGCTAAAAGTTTAACTAGATTTCAGTGTTCTGCCTCCTTATTCATTTGACTGATTAATATTTAAAACTTTCCAGCAACAGTTCCAATAATTTCCACAACCGCGTCACCATCAGCCTTACAGCCACAACACAATGGGCTCGGTCGTGTTCATCGATGCGTGTAAAAGTAATTAAAATAAAAGAAACATCAACCCGTAATTACCTTCGCAACTGGTTTTATTTCAAAAGACCAGCTCGCTAAAATTTGTTTGTTGATGTTAGAAATTATTTGGTTCGCAGCTCGCAACGGATCTGTAAATACGAATAATTCTATTGAAGTATCTTTGTGTTGCTAAGCGTAAGAGGAAGCCTCTATATTTTCTAGACGGTAATAGAGGCCGGAATGCTAAAAGCCTTATTGCTTTTCAAGTTTCTCACTACATATATTCGCAACTAAGAAACTTGTTGACTTAAAGGCACTTCTGATCATTTCTTATGGCAGACAAATTGCGCCGTAAAGTCGTTGTTGACTGTTATACAAAGTTTTAAACAATTACCTTCTCTTTTATACAACTAAGGTATAACAAAGGCAAACTAGCTTACGGTGCAAATGGTGAATTGTTTTCAAAACTGCTTGCTATAAGTTGCCAGCAAAAGGCTTTGGTAATTATTAACCTTCGTTGCCCTGGCCATCCTAATTATAAATACAATAATAAAGAATTATGTGGCTGCGATATGTCGGCGTTCTTTTTAAATTGCTACAATTAATTTGAATTAATTCCTTTGTTCTTACTCTATCAAAAAGCAAAGCAAACAAAAATATATCTCGTTTGATTATAAGTGTACTAAATCTGCATCTGCCTTTAAACAGCTCCAATATCTTAGCTAAAACATCATCACAACAACAACAATTTAACGGTATCATAACTCCAAAAATACCGCCAAGTCCTCGGAGATTACCCGCCAAAAATACAAGTTTAATTCCACCGTAATGGGCGCCATTTTTATAACCTCAACATAAAGTGTAGCCCTAAATCAGCCTGTTCTCATATAATATAATCAAAAAGGCCTCTCTCATGAATTTACACCACAAGGTAAAAATATAAAATTCATTCCGTACAAGAATTAGCAGAATTCCGGACGTAATTCGCGCCGCTATGATGTAAACGAAACAGTAAAACAATAGAACTCGGTAGATGCCGGTTAAAATGTTGATTAAAATTCTCGAAAATACATAGAATGTATAAAAATATATTTTCCATTACAAAAATTCATTAAGTTAAGAACATAAAGGTTATTTTTGTAGAGGATATTTGCACGCTTTTATTTCATACATAAATTCAGGAGGCTTGTATCTTGGGTTTTGCAGAACGTTACTAATTATGCACGTGTGCCAAGGCTTTCCTTCTTTTTACTTTATATGTACCCGCTGTTAGTATAGTCTGTTCTTCAATGTTTAGTGAGCCTGGAAACAATGCTTAGATTGTAAAAATTGTTTTAAAAATTTCTCCGACGTCGGGATCAATTCCTGTGTCACAGAAAAATAGGGTTTTCTGTTAAGAAATACGAGCCCGCAGTTAGCAAGTTAGCGGTGTTAGACACCCCCGTGCCTCGGAAAGTACGTGAAGCCGTTGGTCCTGCGCCTGATCTCTCTCCGGTCGTATCGGATTACCGTCCCATTGGATCATGAGAGTTAGGGAACAGATATTGCACTTGTGTTTGCGCACACACTTGTGCACTATAATATCTCCTGCGCAGATGGCCAATCACAATACTCAATATCTTTATTGCACTCCATATGTTATATAAAGGTGTTAAACAATATCATTGTAGGTACAATATGGGCCCTGTAGGGCACGACAATGTAGAAGAGAGGAGAGGATGCTGTTTTTATATATCACATAAATCTCTGTATAAATTAATTATTGCACTCTTTGTTTTATATTATTTTTAATTGAATGTACTCGTATGTAATATGTACATTCTAGTCTTATTCCATTTAGGTAATATTTATATAAGCAATTAAATTACTATTTCAATTTTGTTATTATCATATTATTCATTAAATTTATATTGTATATATTTATTTATATTAAATATTGAGTATAATGTTATATTGTATTATGCATTTAAATAAGTAGTTATATTAGTTATTTAATCATTATTATTGTTTAATTGTTTAATATTATTTACGACTGGCCGCCGTGACCGAAATTCGGTCTGGAGGACATTATTACTAACAAGTAAGGAAAATTTACTATGGTAAGTACGTTACTAGACGTACATTTATCAACGGCGCTTTTGTATCGCTCGCATCCTACTTCATTGTGCTTTATCAATAAGAATAAATGAGATATTCAAATTGTTTTTATATTTTGCAATCTTAACTTTTTAGTTTACAAAGAATGGACGAGAACAGACTGACTAAGAAAGTTTATAAGGCTAGTGTGAATGGAACAGTCGCAAGGGGAAGACCTAGGCGAACGTTTCTTGATCAGATCGGAGACGTTCTGGATAAAGGCCAGGTTAAGAGCACCTTAAACCGGCGAGCGTGTATGAGGAATGTTATGAAAGTGAATGAAGCCAGAGAAGTGTGTCAGGATCGTAGCAAATGGAAATCCGTAGTCTCTGCCTACCCCTCTGGGAAACAGGCGTGAATTTATGTAATGTAACTTTTTAGTTACCACAAGATTTAACTACTGAACTTTCTTTTGTTGTGGCTCGGCCTTAACCGGGTCAACAGATTTTGTATAGCCGTTTTAAAGACCATAATGTAAAATAACTTTTTTAACCTCTTTTGCGGGTTAATTTAGCCGTGACCGCGCGAAATCGGTCCACTTTAGATATTTCTTATAGATTTCGCTAATAGAATGGCATAAATCTCTTTTGGTTGAAATGAAGCACGTTATTAGCGCCTTTGATGTGACATTGCCGACATTTTAAAATATTTTCAACTTTGATTTAGATGCTAGAATGTGAATTCGGTTTGCGAAGAACATATTTGATGCCTCATTAAATTTGTAAATAGATATACATGCGTTTCTTTGTAGATTAGGTCAAATACTTTATTTGGACATAGATTGATACAAGGTATTGATATGCGTTCTTGCCATACATATATACCTCTGTATAAGGGCGCGTCTCTATACTTAAAGTGGTAATTTTAAACATGAATTAAAAACACATTATTCAGAAGCAAATATTTTGGTTTTCATAATAATAAAAATTAACAAATGTCAAGCGACTTAGGTACACTGAAGTACTTATATTATATATCGTTCGTCAGTATATCATACCGCGCATGCGTAGAGTTATTCTTATTTAATACCTTTAACATATTAACATTAATCAAAAGTATGTGTATTAAATAAATGGAGATTAGTGAAATTCATTTTTATGCGTTGTTTACAGAGGACTGCTAAATGTTACATTATATGGCTAGTTTATTGTAAATGGAGGACGGGGATGGACTTTTTTCACTGACACTTTAATTTAAAAAATGCGACGTTGTAATTATACTCTACGAAATTATGCGTGTTCAGATAATCTTTAAGAACAAAAAGTTGATGAACTCCAGAATAAATCTATTAGAAGATACCTGAAGGGGTTCTTAACAATATATTACCATGACATATTCTTTCTCATATATAAAGAGGTCCGTTACTAGCATTAGGATAATTTAAAAACAACGCTCATTTTCTATACCTACGACTGAATAAAAGTGTAAAAATATTTGGGGAATGCTAAGTTCAGATGAACATTATAATTGATTATACCATAGACGAGCTTAACCAACGAAACCGTGTTCATACAAATAATTTTGTTTAGAAACATAAGCTTATATTCAAAACGTAGTATCACAACGATATTACCCTTATTATGCTTAAGCTTATTTAAGTGATTTCTAACTGGCTACTTATACCCAGTTCCTCAAAGGCTTACCCAATGGCAGATGAAAATCAAACTTAATTCATTCAGCCAACCTCAACGATTGACATACGTTAGATCATTTATTAACAATTTTGTAGATCTGCCTTTTAAGAAGCTGGGACTAAATTTAGTTAAACAATTTTGTTTTTCTGTTAGAATTGTTTAATTTGTGTGTTATTTATTAAATATAAATTTTGTAAATAAATACCCTGACTAGGTATAAGTTTTCTGTTCAATAAACTTATAGCTTTTTATCATCATTCCAGGCTTAACACACAACTGCTAAACATATAACCGAAATATTTACATAGCGATCGATATTAGAGATATTAACGGCATCAATTAAAAGATATCTGCCAGATTCCTATAGACTTTCATTGTCAATTTTAACAGCATTATTTATCTTAAAAGACAACTTACTCTGTCACTTTAGAATAATTTAATTTGTTCATGAGGATTAAAATCAAGAAATTCTCAGTTGCAGCTCAGAGTTAAGAAGTCTCTTAAAAGCCGTTGGTTCCTCATCTGATCTTTCTCCGAATATGACATAGTTACGTCCCATATATGTTACCCATCAGACTATAAGCGTTAGGGAATAGGATAGAGTAGTTGTGTTTGCGTTCAAATATTTACTGTGTTGTCAATCTACGTTAAGATTGACAGCCGTGACCAAAACTCGGTCTAGAGTACATTATTATACTTTGTTTGCTAATAAGCGCATTTTAGTACTTATAATATAAGCATGTCTAATCAAGGAAAATCTCTCCGATTTTCCTCGATCCATCTTCATCCATCATCTTTGTCCATTACACCATTTTCGCTCATCTCACAATATCTGGGCTAAACCATTATTGCTTTCTCGTGTCTTTTCCGCCCGTCCAGTCCTATTCAGACACCAAATAACAGATTTATATGACAAATCTAAGGCGATCCGTTTTCTTGGTCTTCTACTTTGTGAGTCTTTTGTTGAGCATTTGTATTCGGTTTGTTGCGGTTTGAACGTCAGTGTCGAGAGCATATTGTCACATCATATGATAACTTTATAACTGTAGCCTTTAGACAAGGTAGCCAACAATGCATTAAACCCAAATTATAGTAAGACGAATATTTTGTATACATACCATGCGTAATATATACATCTCGAGGCTTTTAGTAAAAAATCTGTATTGTAACTATTTTTAATTAATGAAAAACATAACGCTTACAGCGTGGCTATTTAATTATTAATTCAAAGTGTTTTGTAATTATAAGAACAAATAGCGAACAGAGTCAGAAACTAATCACTGTATTGTTTGGTGCAAGTTTTAAACGATTATCTGTTATACTCAGCCCCTTTTATAAGCTGTTTCACTGCTGGGCACGGGCCTCTTTTTGGTGTTAGAAAGGCATATTTCACGCTAACAGGAAAGATCGTCTTGGTAGACATCAAACATCTTCAGTATATCTTAATCTATACGTAGATGTAACTGGTCAACATATAGGACTTATTTAAAAAAATAATGTGAGTAGTCTTTATAAGAGCTTTAAAAGCTAACTCTGTTATTTTTAGAATTTTATCTGTCTGTCTGTATGTTTACACACTTAGCACGGTGCTACTAAGAAATTGAATGAAGTTTTAAGTAAGACCTCCAGCAATATAAAGTAAAAGTAAAGTCCCGGGGGACTTTACAAATATTTACACAACGGACACAAAAACATCCAGACTTGGAACAACCATTTGTGAATCACACAAATTTTTGTCCCGTGTGGGATTCGAACCACACGATCACTTAATTTACTAAACCATCCGTGCAGCCTTTAGCATTTATATCCTAAAACGCTTTTCGCTTAAGCTTTAACCTTTTATAACTACGCCGAAAGCTAATACCTCAAGCCCTTTAGCCGATAGAATGCAGCGATAAAATCGGAACAGTGTTCATTAGTACTAACATTAATAAATCACATTCTTGAAACGGAATTCTAAGCTTATGTTTATTTTTTTAATGATTACATAAAACTCGCCCACACTGATGATAATTTGAATAGCGCTGTCGCCTTCTGCGTAAAATATTTTCGATAATACTTTGTCTTGAATGCATGGATAGTGTAGTGGTTTATGTCGTCGCCTTGCCACTGCTACTGCGTCGAGTGTTGTGGGTTCGATTCTCAAACGGGACAAAAAATTGTAAGATCCACAAATACTTGTTATCAATCTGAGTATTCTTTGTGTCCGTTGGTTAAATGTTTGTGAAGCCCCCTGCGACCCATGTACTACGAGAGCGAGCGAATTCTATCAAATAATTAAATAAAAATAACATCATCAAAACCAAATAATCTAATAAAAAGAAATTGTTTTTTTAATAGGCATCTCTCACACTTGTATTAATTCCTATATCACCGAAGATATACAAACAATAAACACAAAGACGAATTAGACATAGAACAACCATTTGCGAATCAAAGTAAATGTTGTCCCAAGTAGAATTCGAACTCACAACTCTCAGCGTAATGGCAGTGTCTAGACAACCATTATTCAAAAGTTATCCATCACTACGAGTATCGAGTATATTGTTAGGATGATTTCCCGGATTATAAACCCATGTTACTCTGCGTGCGAAAGGTAAAAAATTTCGTTAAGAAATTGCATTTGGGCCGTAGAGTGCTCTTTTACCAACAACAACCCTTTAAACAAAGCTATTTATAACTGGTTTATGCCTACGGTCTCGCCTGCATTGCCTGGGATGAAACTAACCTAAGTGCTATGTAAAATTCTATAGGATAGTCAAACAATATTGAAAGTGCTTCAAGATTTTAAATCCTGCCAATATAATAATAGTGAAAGATTTTAAAGATTATTGTATTTGTTACGCAATCATGCGTAGATCGTTGAACAGATATAGATAAAATTGGGCATACAGATAGAGCATGCTCTGAATTTACCAGGCCTTTTTATCATGGTATGCGTTCCAGCGTAATTCACGCTGGAGAAATCATTTAGACACAGAGAAAACTCATTTCTTGAATAAATAATTATTATATCAGCCCCGTATATAAGTTGTTCCACTGCTGGGCCTCTTCTCAGTGTAAGAAAGGTATAATCCATGACACTGTCTTCGTTCGCGTTGGCCAACTTACATATCTACATGTCTTCGAGAACATTACGTAAAACTCTTAGACATGCAGGTTTCCTCCCGATGTTTTTCTTCACCGTTAAAGCGAGCGATAACTATTTATTATGCACATAACTTCAAAAAGTCAGAGGTGCGTACCTTGGGATCGGACTCGAGATCTCTGCGGGGTAGTCCAATCCAGTCCAAGTCCAGTCCAACGGTCTCCCATTTGTCTATCTATTCTTAAATACAAAACATAATATAAATCAAGCGAATCATCATGTCTATTTTCATAAAGTTTATTAGTGTTGCTATTACATTGTGAATGTGTTCACAAATGACTCTGTCGCCATGCAAGAAGATATTCTCATTAATTGTGAAAGTTCCTTTTATCTTCGACTCATCACCATCTTACATAATGTCAGAATATTTATATCACAGATACAATAATTTGAAAGACATATTTTCTGTTGTACTAGTTTCTGTTTGCGGCTTCACCTGTGTATATCTTATGAGAACGTAGTACCGGTCAGAATATTCTATGTCTTAATCGAGGAGATGGTCTATCTGTGTGTCAGGTTTTATCCAAATCTATTCAGTGGTTTACACGTAATTGAGTAACAAACGTTCGAACATCTTCACAATGTTTAATATTTATATCATAAAATATAGAATAGTAGGATAGAATTAACTTCCTCGTTAACCGCAGCATAAGCTTACCCTCAAAAATCGTGAGATCTCGCGTTCGATTCCCTGGTGCGGCAAATCGTTATCGTGTTTTCTGTAGGGCAATTCTCAGTAGACGCCTAAAATCTGGAAATGAACCTGCCGGGTTCATTTCCAGATTTTAGGCGTCTAGGCTAACAAGGTACCTCAAAATTTAGTTGGCAATTTTTGGGTCCAATACACACATACTTACCTATTCAGGGTCACAAACACAGTCGTCAGTGTATGTAAGAATAAAACTACCGTCATAAACGCATAACATACCACACAAAACAGCGTTGATTTCACCAAACCACTATTTGCACGGCCATCAAAAGGAATTCATTCGAATAATTAGTCAAGGTACTAATTTTTATAGTACTTCCTTTTGCCGAAAGCATAAAATATTTAGTGGGCCGTCGTAGGCACGTAGTGCAATAATCGTATGCGCTATTAACATTGTAATAATAGTTAAAAAGATAGCTTTCTTACATTTTATGGTGTCTAATAACCTCGTGGCTTAAGTTGTCGCCAATAAAAGAACTATATGGTGCTTTGTTTGTGGTCTATCGCCTTAAAAGACCACGTAGTTCACGGCATTCGTTCTCATGTTTATTTTAAGTACTGCCTATGTTTGGTAAAAGTTACGAGCTTTCTCTCAGCTGATCGGTGCATGTTCTCACGCCTGTAAATACCTGGACTGGTAGATGTTTCGCCAGCTATTTTTTTAGATATCTGATAACTACGATCTAAAGTTATTGAATTTTATATCTCTTAATATAAAATTATATTAATATAAAATTCAAAACGAACATTGAATCCCACTCTATGCTATATAGACTTTGTCAAGAGTATAATACAATATCTAAGTCCGTACCTGACATTGACATTTACCATGACTCTAAAAACAAACTAAAATACAAAATCTTTAAATCCCTTCAAGTGTCCAACAATAGCAATATTGTTGACACATAAAATCATATATAATATAAGTTGCATTATGTTCTCCTTTATTCTTATTTTGTTATAATAATTTAAGTTCTTTACATAAATATTGTCACAACTATCGATAAATGCTGGTTAATCTATAATTGTCAAATGTTTCAGCCACCATACTTTCTTTGTTATCTATTTGATGTAAATTTGTAAACATTTGCTGTTGATAAACTATAATAATAAATAAATAAATAAACTTAAATTAATCAATTCGCAACCCTTGAATATCGACCGCAAAACTATTTGTAATTTCAAACTTTGTCAATGAAAATGTCCTTCTCAGGGACATTGAATATGAGCTAGAGGATTACTAGGTCTTTATTTTATTTACATAATTTAATTAGAATCCAAATATATCGGACTTCACAAACTATAAGCGTATTAAAACGTTACATTTGCAATAAAGTTCGACAGCATTATTTATAATTATAGTAAATTTGAAAGAAATAGCATTAGCAATTTTGAGATTAGCAGCATGACCGACAGACGAACAGACATAGTTGCACCGGTTTTATTAATTTGGTACGGAACACTAAACCCATATATATAAAATCAGACAAAAGTCTTGCAGGTGACTTCATTCCTCTCTCCACATTCGTCAAAGGAAGATGACAATAGAATCCATTGAAGTGACGTATTTGCTTTCAGAACACAATGCGAAGGCGACTTTTTTCGAAATCGCTCGATTTAACTATTGTCGTGGTCAATATTGATCGGGAAGTTGCGAACTAAGGTTAGATGCAAAGGTAGAATAGGTAGGATGCTGACTAAGCAAAAATATGAATCGATAGATTTAAATAATAGCTTCATCGTACTTCGCACAAAATAGAAATTATATTTACAAGATAGGGAACGATATTGTATTTCTTCTTTAGTAATACATACTATACAAGAATGTTCAGTTGCGATTGTTAAGGTTGATTTCTCAGTCCAGCTGGGCGGGAATTCCGATGAATGTTACTTCTCCAAAATACTCTACTAAATTCTTTGTAAAATATTTGACTTTATATATTTCAAATGAACGCTGCAGGACATTCGTTTTGCAGTATATTGCAAAAAAAACATCATCACAAATACAATCGTCCTACAGTTATGTGACATCTTATTTGCGATACTCAGGAGTATTTCAAGGCTATATCTTGAGGCTTACTATAAAATGTGTCTTCAATTATGTATCATTGATTTAAAACTTCGTACTACTAAGTGAAGAAAAACATCGTGGGGAAAACTGCATATCTGAGGGACCTGTTCCCGAAGATATGTGAAGTCTGCCAATACTGCCACTGGGCTAGTCTGGTGGACTTTAGCCAAACCCTTGTCACACTGAGTAGAGGTCCGAGTTTGCAATAGTGGAAGATCTTATAAAGAGGGCTAATAGGAAATCTTACTGACAAGATGTTCTGCTAAAGCCCTCACTGGGTTATAAAGTCAAGAAAGTCTCTTTTGCTATTTTCTAATACCTTTGTCACGGAGTCACCTTACAAACATTAAATTAATATATTTATTATTGGCTAAAACTGATAAAGATATGATTTGACTTTTATTGATGTCATTTACCAAAGACCTCTTTAATCTCAGTATTTAATAGAAATATAGTTTGCTAGATTTATTTCATCTAATATTTTATCAAATTATTGAAATGATAAATATCATTTAGAGTCTGACATTAAAAGGTGCATTAATTTTGATGTATCAACAAAGATAGTATATAACATTAAAGTTATTGAAGATGTTTTATCGCTGAATAAGAAAGATTTATTTAATTCTCAAAATAAATAATATCTGACAATGAGTACTGTCAACACAATTTACTTTTTATATATTTCAAAAGATATTTATTCAGAACAGGGTAGTCAGACAGTAGCCGACTCACATCACTCCATTACCAAAACCTTTTCGCTCCGAATCTAGTAGCATAGCCCTAATTTTTCTCATATCTAAATTTAAAATATTAATTCCTTATTTTCAAACAAATTACATAAAATATATATATATATATATATATATATATATATATATATATATATATATATATATATATCTTATATATATCATATTATATATATCTTCTCTTTATATATAATTCTTCTGTACGTGTGTTGACAGTGAACTCCTCCTAAACGGCTGGACCGATTTGAATGAATTTTTTTGTGTGTTCTAGTGGATTCGAGGATAGTTTTGATTAGTTTTTTTTTCGCCCGTACAAGACAACGTCTGTCGGGACAGATAGTATATATATATTATCATCACTTAAAAGCAAACCTAGGATTTAGCTTACAATTCCGTCAATTTCCGAAAAGAGTGGCCAAAGTTGTGTATGAATCTTATGCCTGTGGTCTCCTGGCACCTTGGGAGGCGCTGTGCTGACGACTATCTAATGAAAACACTGTTAGAAGTAGTAATATATTGCTGCCTCACCGGCACCGTGATAGTGAATGCAAGTGCTGTGTATGAGTAAAATAGGCTGTTGAGGTTTTCTGTAAAAAAAATCTCAATAGCAGTTGGTGGTGTTACACATCCATGTGCCTCAGAAAGTACATGAATCCTTTCCGAGGCACATTGGTCTTGGACCAGATATCTTTGCTTTTTCTCCTAGTGATAGATTGCTCTCCCATCGGACTGAGATATGTATAAGAGTGAGGACAGAAATTCTTTATGCGCATACATTTTTGCATTGTAATATCCTCTGCGCAGTTGGCCCGGTCTTTGCTAATTTTAATTTATATATTACTTAGGAATAGTATGCTATTCCTAAGTAATACATAAATAATCATATCCTCCATACCAAATGTTAGTCACGGCGGCTAATCTACAAGTCCCAAAATTATCATATTTGTTTTTCTGAAGCATATTTTATTATTTCAATAGACATGCGAACTCAAGAAAGCTGTGTATAAAGAAAATCCAATACCGTTAATACACACTATACCTATATGTATTCTTAGCCTAGCCTAGCCTCCTACAGCCAAATTAATGTCATTAAAATATAATTTGTATTTGTAGTGTAATTTGTATTTATAATATAATTTGTATTGCGAACACGACCGCTTGTAACCAAAGGGTGCTGTTGAGATACTTAATGTTGATAACTTCACTAATATTAACATTTGTGTTCTTATAATCAAACGAAGTTGCGAATCTTTACAAGTAAAGCCGGTCTCAGACATGCGACGAAGCATATCGAAGCGATCCTATCGAAAAATTAGACAAAATTAGCAACTCATTTTGAATATAGAAATATTGACTTTACACGTTGTATAAATAGATTTTGTAACATGGACAAAAGTGTCCTATTTGCCCATTGTGTTAAGCAAGTGAACGTGTGAAAACCCATATAAACGTTTTTAAATTACAACTTTTCTAAAGTTTATTCTAGCATTCAAACAAACACACTTTACAAAGGTTTGCGAAGCTTAAACTTGTATGGTTTGCGGTGCTTGAACAAAACATCAGCGGCTCAACGAAAATATACAGGCAGCGCTGCAACTTTCAGCGCGCAATATTTTTGTTATCCTTTGGCATGCTTAGTACTGTCTCAGCTTTTTAATCCACCACGCTGAGTAAACATAACCAGGACTTTACATTTCATCATTATAGTGCCATTAAAATATCTGGCTCTGTAGGTAAATACCCTGTTATGTATTTACCTACATAGCTTGATATAGGATTAAATGGAATATAAATATAATTTAATAGACTCCATATAACATAAGTAATATACTCGTTTGTTACATAAATCTTAAGAGCAGCGGTAGCTCAGTGGGGAGATCAACAGACTGCAATGCAGAGGGTCTCGGGTTCGAACCCACGTCGCGCACTTCGGACTTTCAGAAGTTATATGACTTTTCGAAATTATGTGCGTATTGATTGACAATTATCGACTGCTCCGTGCCTCGGCGAGCACGTTAAGACGTCGGTCCCAGCTGCCATGAACATTTATGGCAGCCGTTATTGGGGAAGTCGACACAAAAGATCCCACTGGGTCGAAGTGTCGCCAGTCTGTACTGACTGGCCCCCATACAAGATAAGATAAGATACATAAATCTTCTGCCAAACTGCTGTGCAGTTAGTCGGCAATTTTCTACCTACATTTAAGCATTTATTTTTTAATTTAAACTGCTTTATTCGGAATATATCGTGGTTTATAAAATCCGTATTAAATAGTTTATAACATTCGCGCAAACGTCAAAAAAACTTAATAAATGTTCCTTTTGTTTTTAGTAGTGGCTATATGTACGTTCTCCGAGGCAAAAAGTGCACGTTATCGCTCTCTCCAAAGGCTGTACTGTTTTCTGAACATTACCCAGCTCAACCTATGGAAATTTCACGATTAACAAGTGCCTACTAAGTACTCAAATTTAGCAACTTTTATCGACTCAGTCAAAAAACATTGTGTGTATGTCAGACACCAGCCTCATAGTCGAATCTTGGGATTTTACGTTTATTATAATAAGATCGAAATATAGCAGTACGTGTTTCATAAGGTAGTTCTATCAATTGAACCGAACAAGGCCTTGTTGGCGCCGTAATAAAAGTCCCTTTCCTGGTATGGTCTCCCATCTAATTTGGTGTGAGCGCAGCTGTCAAATATTGTTTGTATCACCAATTCTGATATTCTTTGCCGTCTGTAACTACCTGTATTATTTATACACATGAATAGAAATGTTTGGTTTTGTAAGATACGTAGATGGGTATGGCTTTTGATTAAACACACACATTGAGTTTGTTTTTTTGGTTTGAATGACACTGTAAAGTACAAAAATGGTTATATTTTACAAAAAGTTCTGATATTTTGAGTATTTACTGTGGTGTTTAAAAAAACAGTACATTTTACTTACTACTTACTAAAAATGCATTTTTTTTAATACAGTAGAACATGTTATTTGGCACGGAGAAAAATATTTTATCCAAAAAACAAGATATCAAACATTTTCAGGTCAATTTGAACCACTAGTGATTCAAACTGACTTTGTTCAATTAATTTAAACCTAATTGCGGATAATAGGAGTCTATTTGTTACACTGCGGTAAATTTCTTAATTCATGTATGTCCCTCTAGAAGATTCAGATCATTAATCACAATTTTCTAAGTATACTCGTATAACACAATTAATAAATACAACACACTCAATCTTTACAAGTAAAAAAAGAATATCCAGTAATAATAATTAGGATGAGTAAACAATACGTGTAAAAATAAGATCTATCTATTCACTTCGTCTTACATGCGACGGTGTTTGGAGAAAATGTTCAATATTAATAGAATGACATGGTATTTAAAAGTACGACTATATATTTTTATCTTAAAGTGCATGTACTGTCTATAGTTTTTAAGTTTAAACTGTGTTTGAACCGTGTAACATATCACACATCTGTGATATGTTACACGGGAAGGATCTAACGTCTAAAGTTTTTCTTTTCTGTTTTTTTTTTTGCTCGTTGGAATGATCATTCTCCGCCTGATGATAAGCAGTCGTGTGGTCTAAGAGCAGTGGCCTCCACATCGTCCTCATAGCAGCCGAGGCGATGGTGAGGTCTCTACTTTGACGGCCTGAGAAGGTGCTTTTTCACGCCCCGCTTAAAGGACCCAGGATTGAAGGAAGAAAGAAACACGTGCCTTGGCAGAGAATTCCATGCCTTGATCGTTCGGCAGAGGTATAGAATCGCTGAAAGATATAGGCTCGGCATAGTTTAGAAGTTAGTGTTTCTTTGAATTGTTATTAATTACAGAGTTGTACTACTGATAAAAAGTAAGTGGTCTTTGTGTCAATAAAAGCTTTTTATTTTATTTTAAAATACTGTAGATATTTGCATATACCTATTAATCGTCATCAAGCTTCGATCACTAATAATAACATTTATGAGTGATTGATGCGGTCAGTTATCTTTTACTGCCCCTTTATTACCGTGTTCTCTTGCAATTACGAGGTCTTTGTCTCGATTCCTAAGTCGAGATTGCTTTTTTTCTATTGGTCTTTCTGTGAGCAAATACTCAATAGCAGAATCTGAAAACATATTGGGTAGATGACTTTAGATTTGCTGCTATTATGAGACCTTTAAACATTGTTAGGGCAATCTGGGTTTAATACATCTTTGTATACAGACTGTCCGGTAATTAATGGATAACCTGGAAATGTCTTATAGTGGAACTGACGGCCGTTAAGAAAAAAAAAATGAAAAAAAAATCTATCCTAACTACTACCTGAGATATGTGTTTTTTTTTAATTTCTTTGACGTATAACTTTCTTGTATACTACGACCATAAATGAATGAAATCCATCGGTATTTTGTTGTTTTATTATTAAACACAAATTATGCTAATAGATAGACAGTCAAAAATATGCTATGCTAATATAGCTTGCACTTTTTAATATATATATTTTTATTTCTTTTTTTTTCATTTTTCCGAACGGCCAACAGTTCTACTATAAGACATTTCAAGGTTATCCATTAATTACCGGACACCCTGTATATTCCGGGATATACATATAATCGTACATCTACGTACCTATGTACCTATATATCTATGTATCTTTCAATGTTACATATGCTCGAACACATACTGATACGATTCACTTATCGCAACCACGCACGGTAATTGATTAGATACTCGCTTAAGTAAAATTTTGCTAAATGTTTGCAGTTCTGTCGAGCTCGATCACTTGAGCGAGTGACACCTTAATGTGTTACAAACTCGAGTCAAGAATGTGATATTCGATACTGATCTCGATTAAAATTGTGTGGGTAACGATTGACAGCAAGGTATATTCGAATGGGATAGTTTCGAGTGATAATAATATATACATATATAGTATTACGTCAATATCCCACAACGGACAGGCAAAGTTGTATCACGCCCACAAATCTTAACAGAAAATGTATTTACCTACCACTTTTCTCGATCCGGGAATCGACCCCGATACCTGAGATACAGCAGTCGCTGTAAACACCACTGCGCTGTCAAGCATTTAGAAAAACAGTTGAATTTTAATGCGAAGGAGCAGTAATTAAAATAGCCACAAGATTGTTGGGTAGTATTACGTTGACGAATGTTATATAACTACTATATATTTTATAAATAACTACATTTCAAGGCAATGAGACAACTACTAACTCTCTTATTTTGAAACCAACTTTGATACTGTTTTCACAAGGTTTCTTTTTGCTGAACCAACCAGCTAAGGCAAGCCGAGGACGAAGCCCTAACCGACTCCCTGAGGCATTCATAGTTATTATTATTCTCCCTAAAGGGGTATACAATAATAGCATTAAAATTGTTTGCCAGAATTCTAATTTAATAAATTCAATACTTTTTGAAGAATGCTTTCAAAATAAACAACTGTGATGATATAGATTTAATTAGTATGATAACTGATAGGTCTGTCTTCGTTGACTCAAAGAACATTGTTTGGTATACAACTGCTGAAGCAATTAAACCGTAATCGATCAACTTAATAATTATTGTTCGAATGGTAATGAACACTCGAGTAGCGGACTCGTTATTCGATACTTTTATCGATTCTATTATTTTGTAGCTTCCGCTCGCTTGTAATGTATCAACTAAATTAATTTGTTTTGATTGAGAAGAAAAATTTATAATGATTAAGAAATAAAAGGGGTTCGGTTTCCCGGACGAGCCAAGCAAATGTTAACACAGACCAGAGGCTTGAAATTGACCTCATATTACGTCGGTGGTACAGTGGTAGTGAATGCGACTGATGTGTATGAGATCGCCGGTTTGAATCCCGGGTCAGGACAAAAAAATGTTACTGAGTTTTTCGGACAACAAATACTTAATGGATGCCCAGAATTAGGAAGTGGACGGTTTACACACACCCGTGTCTCGGTAAGCACGCAAACCTGTTGGTCTTTGGATTTCTTGGCGGTCGGATTGCCGTCCCAATATTCTATGAGAGTTAGGGAACAGGGGGTGCACTTGGGTTGCACTTTGATTGGCTGCTGTAAGCGGAATTCGGTTTGGAGGACGTTATTATAATAGTTTGTCCCCTCATACATACAACCTACAAAATAGTCGACAAATTGAAGTGTAACTCACTTCTGGTTACCCTTCCGGGGATACCTAGATACCTACTTAGTGAGCAAGAGGTCTTTTAGTGAAACGTGGTGTTTATACAACTTTGCCTACCACATCATCGATACAGACATAATCTATATTGTATAGTTATATAGATTATGTCTGTCATGGCATGCCTTCTCTTTGAGAAGAGCTTCGTACCCAGCTGTGAGATAGTCAGTAAAGAGAGCTGATACTATATTTTATTACTCATATATTTTTAACCATGACCACACCTTTCTATTACACGTCGTGTGACGTTACTAATTCACGTAAACTATGGTCGTAATTAAGACCACCTCAATACTTTCTTTGAATGCTGTAGTAATTACAGAGCACACCGCATGTAGGCAACTTTTACTAGTATTTAACGTTTATAATAAGTCTTTGATATTGTAAAGACCGTCCGGTCGGTCCGACGGTACCGACCGACCGTATTACCGGTAATAAAAATAGTTTAAAGTTATTGGCAACTTTAGAGTAAAATGCAGGTTCGTAGTATTATATCGTATTACGACCATGGACATCTATGGTCTCTGCCTATACCACAGGAATACAGGCGTGAGTATATCTGCTTATGTATGTTTCTTACGATTTCACGCCATAACTACTCGACCAATTATAATGAAATTTCGCATACACGTTCTCAGGGTAACAGAAAAGGACATAGGCTACCTTTCATCCAGAAAAAGTAATATTACTAACCTAACCCACATTTACGCGAGCAAAGCAGCAGGCTATATCTAATCTATAATATTGTCGCATAACACATATGACTTAAAACACAACTGACGAAATTGGTACGCGACGATGGCAAGAGACCAGATGGTATGTCATTACTGCCATGGAAAATGGGTAGGCCTTTGGTGTGGGACGCAACTTGTGTCGACATCCTTGCGCCATCACATCTTTCTAGCACAGCGGGTTGTGTTGGTGCTGCTGCTGCATCAGCGGTGACGCTCAAACGGCGTAAATATCAAAACCTTATTGGTGAGTACATATTTGAGCCGTTTGGTGTCGAAACGCTGGGGCCATGGGGTCCAAGTGCCAGGTCTGTTTATAGAGACCTAGCTAAGCGGCTCATCGACGCTTCACGTGACCAGAGGTCTAGTATTTTCTTTGCACAAAGAATAAGTATTGCCTTTCAACGTGGCAATGCTGCCAGTCTTCTGGGCACGTTGCCAATTGACGACGACGCGGAGGAATATTATGACGCTTTTTAATTTTGAAGTTTTATTTTTCTCTTTAGTTTATATTTCTTGTAAATAATTGGTGAATATATTATGTTAATTATTTAATTATGTCACTAAAATAAACGGTCTATTACTGACGAAATGTAAATGAAATTAACGTCTGACTATTCCCTTAACAGCAGACAGATATGGGACTGATATGTAACTTTTTTATGGAGTGTCGTGCATCCTAAATAATATTACACTGCACAAAAAATTGCAACTTTTGTCTGATGAATGACTTTTATCACATGATGTTTTATCAACAAATGAGGGTAGAATCAGCGACGTCGAATTAGTATGTTTGTTAATTCGACGTCGCTGATTCTACCCTCATTTTTTTTTGTAACAGCTCTTATTTACGAGTTGTAGGTTCCACTAAATTTGCTGATAACTAGAACAATATTAAGTTTTCTCAATATAATGTGATATGGCATCGTCAAGGCCTATTTGTGTGAATAATCCGAATCATTTTTGTTTCATTAGCGGAGAATATATAAATAATAATAATCATAAGCTCAGATCTCTTTCTTTTTTAACGTGAGGGAATGCTTTGACTCATACCTCTCCGCGGGGCGACGGAGAGGTTATGTCGGACTCACCGGGGAAAGATGGTGAGTGACCTCCCGGTAATACCGACTAAACCTACCACGGTGTTCCTCGACATAACTGCAATCGACGGGGCCACGCGAATCGCTCTCACATGCAATCGCGAATCCGCCGAGGTTTCGGCCCGCCGTATGAAACGGCAGGCCACTACACAAATAGACTACCACTAATTGTATCCCTACTAACCTACATACTTCCAGCCATCTGTTCGGGCCTCGCTAACCTAACCTACATTTATGCGAGCGAAGCCGCGGGCAATATCTAGTAAATAATATTGAGACACTAACCTAGCAGCAAAAGCACCCATTTATCAACGTAGTTACTGAGATAGGAATGTGAAAGCGAAACTAGCCTTTAATGCTACTGACACCCCATCAACAGAATGAGCAATATGGTTTAATCATACCAACCAGCCAATTAACAGTCACAACATCTACTAACACGTGCCATCAGTGAACTGTCAAAGGCTCTATTAATTTTTAAGCTGCCAATAAGCGTTATGGTGCCAGACTAGCAACTTTTTGCAAGCCATAGTTCTTATTGTTGATAAAAATATTTTCCAAAAGAATTACTAGTATCTTGTGGTAACAGATTGAGTATATTAAACTCCATTACTCCACTTTTATGTACCTACTTTGATACAAAATAATAAAGTCTCCCAAACATGCATTACAAAAACATATTTAAAAAAATTACAGTTTTACAGCTGAAGGAATATAATTTAACTACCTACGTTAAAATTAAAAATGCAAGCCGCAAGCTGCGTTGATTTTCATTTAACAATTTTTTTATTTGGCTGCGCATTGAATGCGCATTTACCATCGCATGTAAGCGGCCTCTTTGCTGCCATTGATTATTCTAAATTAAGAAGCAATTATTAAATTATTTCTAAAACTAGACATGTTTTATAATGTAGTGCTTTTTTTCATTCTTATTATTCTATACTTTGTTTGAAACTCAAATTTCATATTAGCGATTACAAAATCAACCGAATAGCTACATAAAGTTGGTGGTATACATAGTCCCTGAAACATCGAATGCACTATCATTAACGACAGTACGAACATGTCACACGTCCTGATTTGCTTCTCTTATTAAACCTTCAATCAAAAGGTTTTTATGGACGGATGGGTAAATTGGACGTTTTGTAGGGGTAATTGTGGGAGACGCTACCGAAACGATGTTTATCTTGGTTTGTGATTGACTCCACCTTGTATTGTAATCAATCAACTTACTTTAGACCATGGGAATATACAACTCGATTACCATAGGTCGCCTGACGGATAAGTAGCTAAACTGAATCCTACTATCCAATAGCTCTCGACTCGACAAGTCAGCGTTCAAGTTTTAGTCATAATATTGTCTTGCGTTTACGCGAATGTTATTAATTGAAATTCAACTACTTTATACGGATTTGATATTGTGCGGTTGTGAAAATTTTCATTATCGAAATAGGTAAAGATACATTATTGCTATTTTTAAACTAGTTAATTTTATATTTACACATTCTTTTTTTTATATTTGGGTGGCTGGAGGTCATCTCGCGCCTTCCGGCGCCCGGTTCTGCGGTTGGGGAAAGGGTTTAAGCGATATTTACACTGCCCCAACGTTTCAGTTGCATTTCAGCAGTCATGATCACGAGGAGACTGAAATGGTGATTGTTTAGTTGTGTAATTATAATTATTTATTTTAATTTTTCAGTCATATTTTCCAATGATTCTTATTTCTCGTATGATGCAAAAATCTGTCTTGGATTCGGCAACGCCACTCTTTCGAAATCGTCCTACAACTTCCGTAATTTCCTTTAACCAATTATCCTACAACGTATATAAAATGAATAACTTGTTTCTAACCAAATTGTTGTCCAACTAAGACTCAACAGATTAAAAGACAGCAACACTTAGTAGGCTGATGGACAATGGGCACAGATCCAACACAGTTCAACACGCAAGAATTAATCGTCTCATTTAGCTAATGGACTCAATTCGCTGTAATAAGTAGATTTAGTTTCAACTACTTTGGCTGAAACAACTTAAGGAAAGATTAACATGAATCCGGTTGGCAAATGTGTGACAGGCAGAATATGATATGGTACATAATAATATCAGCCATGTATTAAACTGTCACATTTCTGGGTACGGGCTGCTGGGTCTTAGTTTAAGAAGGGTTAGGCAATAGTCCACCACGCTGGCGCAGTGCGGGTTGACAGTACATGGCAAGACATTAATGTAGATGGAGTTTAGTTCACCTCGTGGTATCTTTGTATTAGTCAGCATGTGATTGATATCGCCGTACTTTGATCGTAGGGAGAAGGTCAATAAGCTTACGACAGGAGGGTATGCGGATATGAACGCTTGCGATTATTGTATGGATACCAGACAATCGGTCCCCGCCGACCTGTCGTCGTGCCGAGTACTCTCGGTTCTAATCCTTCGCGGGACAATTACTTTTGAGATCTACAAATAATTGCTCTAAATCTCGATGTATTTCGTGTCCATATGTTTGTAAAGTCCCGCGCGACTGAAGACCAAATGTCTCATAAAGGAGCTGTTTTTAGAAAATTAAGATGATTGTTTGAACACAGAAGAAATCGCTTTTTCTCTATCAATAGTAATAATAATAATCATAAGGCTATCCAACCCCACCTTAGATACGCGAAATATCTTTAGAAAATATAATCCGTTTAATAATTAATTTAATCTAAATAAAAATAACAAGCAATAGATAATAATTTCGTTATAGTTCACAGTAGTAAAATGTACTAGTCTTTAAATCTATATAATTGTATTACACAAAACTTTGTATTCATGATGTGTCTTCAACAAAAACGGACGAACACAAAACATTGTAGCAGTACACCTCGGGCATTCATATGAAAAATTTAACGGATTACCCTATGAGAAAATTCCTGCAAGTTTTTGATGAAATGTCGTAATTAAAATGTTTGCAGTTTGCATGCATATATTCGCGTGCCGTGTTTTACAGAATATTTGTGCAAAAAAGTTGTAGCTGGATGTAGAAACAACTAAATATTTGAAAATGTTTGGTAAAGAATTTTTTGGCGCAGTTTACATTGTTGCCGCACTGTGGCCGTGATTTTAGTTACAATTAGCAATGTTTTAGAAGTATTACAATATTTATGAATGCTTTGTTATTTTACTTTATGAGACAACGAGACAGAGTTTTTCTAACTATTATTATAAATGCAAAATATTATGAATGTAAATTTTTTTGTTTCTTACTCTTTTACGCCTTAACGTTTTTAAGGTAACAGAAAAGGACAAAGGGTACCTTTCAGCTAGAAAAAAGTACTGTTACTAACATAACCTAACCTACATTTACGCGAGCGAAGCAGCAAGTAAAATCTAGTCGTTAACCTCTGAGTCTTCTTCAAAGAGGTTAATGAAAACACTATGTGGGTCTGTGTGTCTGTCTGTTAGTGACAGGCATAGCTCCGGAAACACTGGACCGATTGACTTGTAACTTGGTGTGCAGACATCTGGGGTCATCCCTCGGTCGAGTTTGTATATGGGCCCTGTGGATCAATAGACCTCCGAGATATAGGGGTCACAAGGTCAGGGGATATCCACCAACAAAGTGATTTGGAAGTCCAAGGGAGAGGCTTTTGCCTAGCAGTGTGACATTACAAAAAGCTGAGTCACATGAAGACGAAGAGGTTGAATCCTGGGTTTTTACACCCATCTCGTTTTATAATATACATGATATTAATACTATATTTATACATCAATCAACAAAAATACATATGAAGACCAATTGACAAGATGCCCAATAAATAACACTACACAACAGCATGTCTCTATCATCAGTAGGTCAGTCACGTGGGTGTTTTTATAATAAAACACAGTATATTTAAAGATTATCTTATTTTATTTAGTCCTTAAGTTGAAAAATTCTTTATTTTATTTGACTTCCTTGCTGAAGCTGAAGGTAGACAGCCGAAGCTTATTACTATTATTTATAAACTGTCCGCAAATGAAACAAGAATGATTCGGATTATTCACACAAACACGTCTTGAGGATGTCATATCAAATTATATTAAGAAAACTTAATATTGTTCTAGTTATCAGCAAATTTAGTGGAAGCTACAACTTGTAAACAAGAGCTGTTTCTGTAGAATCAGCGACGTCAAATTAATAAATATCATGTGATAAAATTCATTCTTCAGACAAAAGTTGCAACTTTGTTGTGCAGTGTAAATCATTCCACACACAGGTTCACCTCGGTATTCCGAGATGAACGTTAGTATTAGTACTTTCTTTTATAATAATAATAATAATATTTTATTCAATAAATAAAAGTCTTTACAAAACACATAACAGGCTACTTATTTATATATTAATACGTAAAGCAAATACTTTGTACCCCTTTTTATGAAAATTGCGAACGGAGGAGTATGAAATTTGGCACAGTTAAAGTTTATATGGAGAAGGAGTGGCGAATCCTAATATTTTTATAAAATATGCATTAGAAATACACTAAATCAACAAAAAAACACTACACGCACACAACCATGCATTTGACACACGCAGTCGAATCGCGTTCGTAGTATTTCGGCATTGTTCGGCTGACGTCGTAATTCTTCGTAACTATGGTTACATACCTTATTTATATGTAATAAAGAAAAAAAGGAAACGTAGTAGCAAGCTGAGGAATATCGTCAATGAAAGAGAATAGTTAAGTAAATAATAAATTTCTTTGAAAAATATAGGTAAATGAACCTGTATAGCCTTGGCGAAATATAAATGAAATGTGATTGGGATTGAGTGTGAAGGGTAAAGTTATAGAAACCTTAATAACGATCAAACTTAAAATTAAAATTAATTATGATCGAATTCCGACCACTGAGCGAAGCGAGTTGTATTAAATTCACATTAAAACTATATTTAATCTAAAGGAAAAACACTGAAATTAATCTACTATATACAAATTTTATCGCGTTGTTTATTTAACACTTTATTACATAATTTAGAAACTGTTATACTACTATTAAACTTTACTAATTTTAAGCTAATTAATGTTGTAATAAATGTTTAAAATAAAATCGTTTTGATTATGTTGAAGGAGAGGTTTCCTCAGTCTACATGAAAAGGTATAAACACATTGACAGCATGTAACGAATCTCCCGCGCGTTAATAAATCACTAAATCAAAACAGGTGGCGGGGCGGGATCAACTGCGCCCCTTGACGCCGCTCATTCCTATCAAATCTCTGCTCCGCAGCGCTCGCGCGCCGTGATGCGACTGCGCTCGGTAAAATGTTTCGAATCACGTACTTTGAGTTATATTAGCGTTAGGGATAGTGTGTGATAAATGTTATGAGACTGTTACGCTTTCGTGGATGGCGAGCCTAAGATGCGAAATGTCGAATTATAGGTTATATTTTTTTTGTATAGTTTTTGCGTGTATTTTGGTACGATGTTTTTATCGATGTTTACTGTTATTAATCAAATGTTTTTATTGTTACAGGAACCTAATGGATCTTTCAAACTAAGTGTTTGTGTGCAACAAAAGTGCTAGTGATGTGCATTGAAAAAGTGTGTGTTATCGATAAATACCGGTAGTGTTGAGATAATGCCGTTCTCGAGATCGCACTTGATCTCTGGAGTGCTTTTTAGCATTCTCCTGCAGTACTGCGTGGAGAGTCAGCAGGAGAATCTTATTGAGGAATCATGTGAGTGATAGTTATAGTTTTATTAACCGTTTCAGGAATAAACATATGTTTTTACTTAAGTGCAACAACTTATCGATATATATATATATATATATATAAAGATCACTTTTATAAAAAATATATAAATCATCTTCATATTATTTTTGATTAGTGTCAGTAATGTGTTTTTTTTTTAGAAACACTTAACAACGTATCTGTATACTTAACTCAAAATACGCCACAACTATAAAACATAGCTAAGTAGCGACTATATAAATAGCGTGCAGATATTGGTGATACTCAGAACTGAGAAAATAAATATTTTCATTGAGATAGATATTTCTTCCAAATATTGATCTAAATAATGTTTTAATGTTTACATGTAATGTTAGTAATTTATCTTTATAATATTTTCATTTAAACATTTTTGGATTAATTTGGACAATACTTGAAATCCTGAGATTCTATTTTTTTTAATTTTAGTCGCTATACTTACACGTTCACAATATTATGTTTTACTATCACAAATATGTTTAATATTCTTTAAGGAATAAACACGGCTCTTTAAGAGACTCAAGCAAAAATATGAGTAGGCTTTTATACTCTTCAAGGAATCCTAACTATCTTATATATATAAAAATCTCGTGTCAAGATTTATGTTCGGGATAAACTCTGAAACTACTGAACCGATTTTGATCAAACTTCGTAACTATCTGTAATTTAGTCCAACTTAAAAGATAGTACTGTGTATTTAGTTCGATGAATTGTTAATAGATGGTAGGTGAATTTATCGAACGCGCTAATCTCAGGAATTACGGGTTCAAATTGAAAAATTCTCTTATTGTTGGATAGCCCATTTATCGAGGAAGGCTATAGGTTATATAACTTTACGCTACATCCAATAGGAGCAGAGCATAAATTAAAAATGTTGCAAAAACGGGCAAAATTCTCTTATGTGAAGCAGACGACGTGGCATGAATCAGCTAGTATATATAAATACTATAAATGTGATTTTGATTGTTTGTTCCGCTTTTACGCCCTAAGTATTTAACCGATCATCATGAAATTTCGCATACATTTTGTCAAGGGCACAGAAAGGGACATACCTTTTATCCAGGAAAAAGTTCTTATACTAATCTAACCTAATCTATATTTACGCGATCGAAGGCGCGGGCACAATCTAGTGAAAATAATTTAATTGAAAATAAATAGGCCTGTGTATGAAGAAGATTACATTTCTTTTAATTTTCCTATTTCTAGATATCTGTGTATGAAGAAGATCAGATTATTTTTTAAATCTTCCTATTTCTAGATATAGTATTTCCTTTGATCTTTGATCTGTTACTTAATTAATATTCCGGAAAACATTCTCGCTAACTATACAAAACCTTATTATCGTCGTATCAATTTATAAATTACTAAATTCAGTCAGGAATATTTTTATCATGAACAATAGTATTAAATAACAGTGGCGCAGTGACAGTAAAGTTGATTGCTGGGTATGAGATATCGGGATCGATTTCCAAGTCAAACAGTGTCATTACCTTTTTACCAAGAAATTCTCAGTATTGGCATGGAATCTGGCACTGTGACTATGACGGCAATAGTGAGACCTAAAATCACAGTTTGCAAAATACCCCTGACTACCCTTTCTCGAATAAAGGCTTAAGACTGTCTATATACAGGGTGTCCAGTAATTAATGGATAACCTTGAACTGTCTTATAGTAGAACTGAAGGCGGTTCAGAAAAAATAAAAATAAATAAAAAAAGATATATATTAAAAAGTGCAAGCTATATTAGCATAGCATACTTTTGACTGTCTATCTATTAGCATAATTAGTGTTTAATAAAAAACAACAAAAATCCGATGGATTTCATTCATTTATCGTCGTAGTATACAAGAAAGTTATACATGGTAATTAAAAAAAACACATATCTCAGGTAGTAGTTAGGATAGATTTTTTTTCATATTTTTTTCTGGACGGCCATCAGTTCCACTATAAGACATTTCCAGGTTATCCATTAATTACCGGACATCCTGTATATATATCGAAAGGCCTTCCTGCTACATAAAATACACCTATAATTAGACTCTTTTTCAATGCACAAATACACAAATAAACTTCCTTATCCCTTTATTTATATCATCGGATTAGAACAAAAAGAATTACAATCTTAAATAACTTTTACGGCTATTGCCTGAATTAATAGGAATAATACTAATCAACTAATACCTACAGTTTAAGTGGGACTAGTAAATTGAAGGGTTTTGACCCGGTCCGTGCTCTATACTATTTTATTTGTTGACTAGTCCCATAAGATTAATGGGGAAAGACCTTATTTATTCTATACTGACTTTGGCAAATGGACAGAAAACGGAAATTGTAATGCTTGGGGAAGGGAGATGTGTTTTGGGGTATATAAACAAATCTTTCGACAAATTGTTGTGTTTTAGGAAGTGTAGTTTTACTTGAGGTAAAAGTCAAAAGTCAAAAATCATTCAATAATTTAGGTTACAAAGTAACATATATGAAGGTCATAATATATAGGTTAGTGAAGTTACTGAAGCCGCATTAAGGTTTATTGCTAGGTTTAGGCAAAAGGTTAAGCTTATGAGAAATAAAATGCAAGAAACTCACGTCCACACATTTAAATAAATAAAAAATTAAATATAATTTCAGTATTTTACAACTCATATGAACAAGATTTGCATATATATCTAAAATAATAACAATAATTACATACCTATCTGTAGTAGTCGAGTTCGATCCCAAGGCGCGTACCTCTAACTTTTCAAACTTTTGTGTAAATTGTTAAATATCGCTCTCTTTAACGATGATGAAAAATATTGTGAGGAGACCTGCATGTTTGAGATTCCTACACAATGTTATAGAAGATATGTAAAGTCTGCCAACCTGCACTGGGCCGGTGTGGTTGGCTATGGCCTAACCCTTTTCACATTGAGAACAGACCCGTGCACAGCAGATGGGGACAGCTTACGCAGATAGGGGATGGGTTCGATTCCCACCTATTGCACTACCGACGTGATCACCAGACTAAAACAAGCATTTAACTTAGCCATCCTATATGCAAGTGGGGTGGGTTTTTCAGTCCACTACTTGCATCTTGCGATAACTAAAAGTACCTACGATAATATATTAAGAGAGACACAAGTTTATTGCATCTAATATCGGTAGTCGGCCTCGATGGCGTAGTGGTTAGTGTATCCGACTGCCAAGTCTGAGGTCGCGGGTTCGATTCCCGCACAAGTCAAACATTTGTGTGCATGAACATGTCTTGGGTTGGGTGTTTTTATGTATAAATGTAGGTATTTATAAAAAAAAGGATTTTTTTTATTTATTATTTATGTATATATTGTTTAATTTATGAACCTTTGCAAAACAAGCTTGAATCTGCAAAGGCCGTGATATTACATACATTTTACAAAATAAGATGAACAATTTTCATCAACATCCGCATCCGCAATTGCGGAGCTCCCGCATCGATTTGGACATCCGCATCCGTATCCGCATCCACGGATATGAGTCTACAAATATCCGTATCCGCATTCACATCCGCGGATGTCATAAAATCTGCATCCGCAACATCCCTGCTTCGAATCTCACTTGGGACAATTATTTTTGTAATCCATCAATAATTTTGCCGAGTCTGGGTGAACTTTGTATCCGTTATTACATCGCAAATTAACAAACCATTTTAGTCGCCTTTTATCAGAACAGCTAGGCCGTAGTGCTTTTCAGCCCAACATTTTCCTTGTCAACTATAAAACTCTTCAACATAACCGAGCAAAACCGCGGTCAATACCTACTATTAACATAACTTTACGACGAATAAAACTAAGACACGTGTTTAATTAAATTCACTAAACCACAAATTAACCGTATAGACACCCTCATTACACCATAAAATAAATAATAAACAAACCAAATAATTTCCCTAAAATAAACCATAAATCGAAAGGTATAAGATTGTATTTCCAATGGCTATAGTGGCTTGCTTAGTCCTTCCTAATTACGTAAAGGCGGCGTCTGAACGAATTTTGACATAATCGTGTTAATGCCCTATTAAGTGTTGATATTTTGATGGCGACGGAATTTAATTATATTGAGGCATTTGCCAGTTTGTCTACGTAAACATTTATTGATTTGGGAATCGAATTTGTTACACGTATTTGATACTTAAGACTGCGCCGAGCGTAAGACGCGGTTGGACTGAATGACAGCGCTCGATATTTAAATCGGTGCGCGGCCGCCATAGTAAAATTGTATGGAGGATTTGAAGTGCTTTTTTGATTATTATTGTAAACCAATAACTTAAATATTTGGGACGGACAAATTGTAATATAACTATTTATGTTTCGTTTAAGCTGTAAAATAGGATAGATTTCTACTGTTATAATCTGAAAATGCAAATTCACATAATTTTGTAGGTGAAAATATTAATTATTTTAAGTTTTTTACACGGAGTAATTGTAAACACATTAATTGTTATGGTAAATGTATATTTTATATTTGTATTAAACAAAAGGTGTTGATTTTATCAACTTAACTGTGACCGCGTGTTTTGGCTCATTTCGCTCGGCGCAGTCTTAACTGTTTAGATTGTTGTAATTGAGCGTTTATTTGAAGCAACTTAACTTCTCTCGCCTGTATGCACGATAGGACAAGCAGAGGTATAGCTACATCTTACTAGATATGTCTTTGGTGTCTCCAATAATGTAGCAAACCTACACATTAATCAATCTACTAATATTATAAATCGTGATGTTATATAGCCTATAGGCCGTCCTCGATATATAGGCTATCTAACACTAAAATAATTTTGCAATTCGACCCAGTAGTTCCTGAGATTAGGGCGTTCAACCAAACAAACAAACAAACTCTTCAGCTTAATAATATTAGTGTAGATTATTAAAATTAATATTTAATATTTAGTTTTGTTCCTATTGATTTCTATTAAATATTGTTAATAAAGAAGTATTTCATATTAGTATGTATGCCGATTAGCCTTTACTTATATTGGTAAAAGTATCAGAAATTCATTTAGTGTCACATATATTTATCCAGTGTATAAAAGACTTACTGTTGGCATAACAAATAAAATTTAAGACATACCATAAAACTGTTATTGGGTTTTTCTGTCAAGACGAACGCACGTAGCTTGGGAACTATATATATGACAATGTGTATGCGATATTCCATGATAATCGGTCGAGTAGTTAAAGCGTGAAAGCGTAACAAACAAACAAGCAAACTTATATTCGCTTTTATAACATTAAATGTAAGTGCCTTTAACAAAACGTGCTAAGGGGAATAAGTCCTGTACTACTGAGGACATTATAACTATTAAAATAAAAAATAAACATTATATGTCTTGCAAGAATTGAAACCACAACACTGCGGTAAATTCAATCACTGCACCGTTCACGTAGTTAATAAGTAAGTAGTTAAGTACATATTGAAAAGTGTTTGAAAATAGTTCTTTCCAGTTCGTAAATCCGTTAGACCAACTCAATTGGATCCGTAATTTATAGGCACTTAGATTTCAATTCATTGAGTCTGGCATAATACCGAAGCTTCTCGTAAAAAATCCATTAAGATTCGTAACATGCGAGGAATATTATAAGACGTTAGCTACAACCTGCGACTTTGCCAATATAGGTATAAAAGTTACCCTACGTATTTTTCAGAACATATCTATGTGTCAAAGTCAAAAAAAAATATTTATTTAGGTCACAAAGTAACAGTTATGATCGTCAAATTGTATGACTTCGTGTGGTTGCTGAATATGTATTTAAGTTAATTTAGGGTTCCCAACCCTCCCGGAATGCCCGGGTGACTCCGGTAATAATGGTTAACCTCCCGAGCTCTCGCGACGCCATAATATCTCCTATTTTCTCTAAAATTTAACAGATTTTCAGTTTTAACAGAATTGGTTGCCTTCTCTCTGCGTTGTCGTTTTCGCTAGCGCGATATGCTAAGCGCAGTCAGGGCGCCACTGCATGTTTATACATATTCGTCACGTTCGTCACTCGACAGTGACGATTTTCTTTAAAAACTCCACCCGCTGCCCCTTATTTGTTAAATCCCGGGTTGGTTTTTTCGAGAGATGGTAACCCTAGTTGTGTGTTAAGGGTTAATAAGGATTCACGTTAACGAGGTTGTATTTCGTTATTTACGTTATTGAAGAGCAGCGATAGCTCAGTGGGGAGACCAACAGACTGCAATGCAGAGGGTCTCGGGTTCGAACCCACGTCGCGCACCTCTGACTTTCGGAAGTTATATGACTTTTTGTAATTATGTGCTATTGATTGACAATTATCGCCTGCTCCGTGCCTCGGAGAGCACGTTAAGTTGTCGGTCCCGACTGCCATGAACATCTATGACAGTCGTTATTGGGGAAGTCGACACAAAAGATCCTACTGGGTCGAAGTGTCGCCGGTCTGTACTGACTGGCCCCCACTCAAGATAAGATAAGATACGTTATTAACGTTTCGTACAAAAATTATGTTATATAGACCTTTGAAATTAATTAATTATTTTATCTTGTAACACATATCTGAAAATTATATCTTTAGGTTCCGAATGGGTGCTGTAAGCAATATTTTGGAACCTAAACTTTAAATTATAACTTGAACCTTACGACCCAGGAATTAATCATACTGTAAGAGTTCCCTTTTAACACGAAGAGTAAGAGAACTAGTAATCTTGTTATTCTTTCCAACTAAGTTAATATGCTTTTGTTATGAGTCAAGTCGGTATTTCAATGGGTGAGATTAGAACCCACGACTCTTGATCGCAAATCGAATATTTTATCCATTGACACTGCTTCAAAATAAGTCTCTTAGGCGGTAATAGGCCTTCCCTCAATCATACTAGACCTTAGCAAATCTGATTAAATATAGTTATAATATACTAAATCCGCTGAACTTAAAAACCAAAATATTTTTTTAACTCTATGCTGTTTATAATAACTACAATCCACGGTGCATCATTATTTATTAGTAATGTTTCAAATCGTCATTTGTAAACATTCGGCTATCTTCGCTTGATTCCGCCAACGTGAAGTTACACTGAAATTGAATAATTAAATTACAGGACCCCTAGGTCTTAAGTGGCCCAGATTAGGGAAAGGCAAGTCATGAAATATACATATTTATTCTTCTTATTATTTTGTTTAATAATAATAATATTCTACCAAATACACACAACACCATCTAGCCCAAACTAAGCAGAGCTTGTACTATGGGTATTAGACAATGGATAAACAAACTTATATACCTTTTTTTTGTAAATACATATACATTATACATAGAAACATCCAATATTTACTTGTAATAAATAGAGACGTCAATGTGTTCGTGTAAAACAAATAATATATTGTTCTTTTTTTAATATTGTCTTACGTTATACATTGGAAATAAAATAATATTTACGGTATTTACTACGGCTTTCTTAAAAATGCTATATTTTTGTCCATGAATAGTGTCGATTTCTTTTCAGCAGCCATGTTCACGGGAGTCCCGTATAAATTTAAATAGAAAATAGTAAAATATGTCGCAGCGTCAGCACTACAGCGCCATCTATGTGTCGCAGCGTTAGCACTACAGCGCCATCTTCGGAAAACATCAAGCAACATGGTTGCTCGGGTGCGGTCAGTGCCAGTGGTGGGCCGGGCGTCGGTTGTCAGCTGTCACATGTTTGGCAGTTGACAGTTGGGCGTTCGAGTTGCGTGAATAAATGACATTCTGAATTGTGACGGCAAAGCGAACGGTCACGTTCACGATACCATGTGGCATTGAACACACCACGTTTTCCATCCGTTTCTATCGGAATAATCATTAAGTTATTGTGATATCTCTTTACTAAATCAATTATACGGAAGTTAGCTCGAAGTGTTTTGGGTATTATTTCGAATATTAGACCACTCTGATAACAAGTTACCCGATCGACCCCCATAAATATATTAAAAAACAAACAGTAGTTAAATAGACGTATAAATTCAATCGCTTTTTTGGATCATTATAATACATAAATAAGTTCATTTATAAATCAGCTATTGAATAAATGCATGCAACGTCAATCAAATGTCAATAATCTACAGTAACTATTTACCTACAGACCGAAAATTTCTCCACCACTCTAGAAATGAAGGCAGAAAAACGTTATCATGAAAAGCTTTTTCTATTATTGTCACCGACTTTAGAGATAATAAGAATGGAAATGCAAAAAGGACACATTTACAATGGACTTTTAATGGCGTAGCAGACCATTCCGTAAGAAAATAAAATTGTATTTTACGATATGCCCTCGTTGGGCACCAAAAGAAGATTTTGTTTATCGACAAAGTGCTTTAAACGTCACTTAAGCCGACAAGTAACAACGGTAAATAAAAAGCATAGCCGCTGCTTCTGCTTACCCCAAAAACATCCAAGATAATGCCATGATCACTTTCCATGTCGTCACGTTACATGGGGTTCTATTTTCAAATGGAAACCGACGGAAATTAAACAGAATCTGTCGTACTGTAGAATATAAGAGCTTGTAGACCCAACACGGGATTTGGCGTCAAAATATGTCACGGATTTTGAAATAATAATAATATATTCTATCACGTACACACAACACCATCTAGCCGAAACTGAGCAGAGCTTCTACTATGGGTAATAGACAATTGATAAACATACACATATAATTTTTCTTGTAAATAAATACATATTATACAAAGAAACACCCACCAAGACAATCATCCATGTCCAGGAACACAAATGTTTGACTTGTGCGGGAATCGAACCCGCGACCACTACGCAATCGAGGCCGCAATAGATATAGGGTAAACCCACATCTCAGAAGAAGAAGGCAGAGGTGTATTGCTCCCTCATTTCGCTATGGTTTAGGTCCTACGTGCATAGATAAACAAGCTTATTATCGTTTATTTAGCATAGTTTCAGGTTCCAAGCTGGTACTAAGAATTACTTGACAGAATTTGGCCGACTCAGTAACCGAACTCGAGGCCTGATGCATCATTAAAATTATGGATGTGACCTTAACTTAATTTTATTCTTATGGCTTTTGTTCACGCATCATACAACGCAAGTGATGCAAGGTTATCATAGGCCTCTATGATTATTTTGCTTAAGCTGCTTGCATTGTATACAGGCGTCATAAAACATAATTATCATTCAATTACGCTAAGAATGTTTCTAATTAGGGTATTAATATAGCACATGCGGATATTGCAAGATAGGTGACGGTTAAGTACGAAATAATTAAATTACAAATTTAAAAAATCCCCGACACAAAATTTATTTGATACACATATTGAGGGAGTTGTGAAAAAACAATTTAATTCACTATTTTGATTTGAAATTTATCATAGTGTATTCTACTAGTCAAGCCCTTTCATTTGATACCCATATTGAGGGAGTTGTGAAAAAATATGTAATCCGCCATTTTGTGACGACGGCCATCTTGGACCGATTTTCATCAAACATAACTAAGAACACTCCCGACTAATTCAATTTTCAAACAAACGAAAACAAAATTAAAATCGGTTCATCCGTTTGGGAGCTACGATGCCACAGACACACACACAGACACGTCAAATTTATAACACCCCGTCGTTTTTGCGTCGGAGTTTAAAAATATAGTCGAAATTGACCAGTAGACGACAACTAAAAGTCTTAATTAAGCAACCATTTCTTCTATTCCTGTCTTACATTAGCATAGTATTTATTACACACGGATATTGCTAGAAAAGTAGTTACGAAAAATAATACACCTATTCGAGATTGACAACAACACCTCTAAACTAAGCAACCTTTTATTTTTGTCTAGCCCCATGCTGTATGTTGAACACTGACGTATGCAGTCACTGGAATAAAATTACTCAAATTTGTAAGTAACGTGGATTACTATTAAGACTAATTATAATAATAAAAAAGCAACGATAGCATAGTGGGAAACCGTTAGACTGCCATGCAGAGGTCTCGAGTTCGAACCCAAGGCGCGCATCTCTGACTTTTTGTAGTTATATGCGTATTAAATAGTTAATTATCGCTTGCTTTCACGGTGAAGAAAAACATCACGAGGAAACCTGCATCACTTTAGAACAAAATGCAATGCTCTGCCTGTCAATCGGATATCAACGATCAGCTGTTTTTAAAATGCCGTCTGTGTTTTATGCATTATCACAACCTGTGTGTCAATATATCAAACAAAGAGTTTAAAAATCTCACTAATGACACCAAGTCAAAGTGGACATGTCCAGCTTGCCGTAACAAAGCTCCTAAAAGTGATAACTCTAACACGCCGGTCCGGCCAACGTTATCACCTGGCTCGCGTTCTAACGTTAATGTCGCTAGACGCGGAACAACAGAGTCGCGCGCCACCAAAGAGGATATTACTTGCTGCTCATCCTCATGTGTATCAAGATCGGACCTCCGCAGTATCATAAAGGAGGAACTACGCGCTTGTCTCACAGACTGTATTGCGGACTTTAAACGCGACATTAATGAGCAGTTGCGTGAGATGAAAAATGATCTCAATAATTTCAAAGACTCGTTAGATTTTTTTTAATGAAAATTTTGAAAAGTTGAAGGCCGAAATAAATACCTACAAAAATTGTGTGGACAGCATTAAGAGAGAAAATGAAGCTTATAAAAAAGAGCTCATGGCTATTTCCGCGCGATGTACCCAGTTAGACCAATTAACCCGATCATCAAATTTAGAAATACAATGCGTACCTGAGCAGAAGACGGAGAACGTGATTACAATCAACTGGCTAAAGTAGTAGCATGCCCTATTAATGACGCAGATATATCGTACTGCAGTAGAATTGCGAAGAAAAATCCTGATAGCCCACGGCCCCGTGCCATCTTAGTCACAATGAGCAGCCCTCGTTTACGTGATACTCTATTAGCAGCTAATATAAAATACAAAAAATTAAACCCTAACGACAAACTTAATTCAGGTCATTTGGGCATTGGTGCGAAACAGAAGTCGGCCATATATGTGACTGAAAATTTATCGCCAGAGAACAAGTCACTTCACGCAGCAGCGCGGTTCAGGGCCAAGGAACTAAACTACAAGCACGTTTGGGTGCGCGGTGGCCGCATCTACATGCGTAGAACCGACACATCTGAGTATGTCTACGTTCGCAATACGGCAACCTTAGACAGACTAACTAATTAGCATATTTTCCATCATATTCATTTAATAAAATCTTTTGCTTTTTACGATGTCCTTTTGTTACTTTTCGTGTTTTTAAATGTATACTTTCAAAATGTAAGAGGATTGCGCACTAAGACTTTAGACTTGTATAAAAATGTTCTTTGCTGTGACTATGATGTAATTGTATTATGCGAAACGTGGTTAAATCAGGCTATCTTTAGTTCAGAATTATTTTGTAATCGTTATACCATATACAGGCGTGACAGAGAGACCAGTGAATATCACAAAAATAAATCAGGTGGCGGCGTCTTGATTGCTATTTCTAATCGTTTCAATTCGCGTAGACTGACCCAATTCGAAAGTAGTTGTGAAGACTTATGGGTGGAGCTAGATTCACGTAATGGCTGTAACTCCCAGACAAAACTGTATATATGTGCCGTTTATATACCCCCTCCAGTAAAAAAACACATACTTGAACATTTCTTAGATAATACTAATCGAATTTTAGAATCATGCAGTAATACACTAATACTTGGGGATTTTAATCTTAGCTCTATAACATGGCATAGTAATGATAACCCTGCATCTTCATCTAGTTTTTTATCCAGCCCGCTCGCACATAAATTACTCGATTTTATAGCTTTTAATAACTTAACGCAACATAACAAAGTCCTGAATAATAAAGGCAAAATATTAGACCTGATCCTATCAACTGAACAAATTGAACATTTGCAGGAAAGCAAGTACGTCCTCAGTAATATAGATCCTTATCATCCACCTCTGGAATTTGTATTAACTCGCCATAGAACACCAGGTCTACCTCCTAGGATTCCTAGTGACAAGTTCAATTTTCATAAAGCTGACTTTAATAAGATAGTTTGTGAGCTAAAATCTATAGCATGGGCTGATGAGTTTTCAGACATGGTAAGTGTTGATGAAATGGTGGACAGCCTGTATAAGTATATCAGAGAAGCAATTGTAAAACATGTACCTTTAAGCAAGACGTCACATCAAAGGTATCCGATTTGGTATTCTAAAGAACTTATTAGCTTACTTAATGAGAAGTACAAAATTCGCAAAAGATTTCGGAAATACAAAAATCCGTTGGATGAGCTGTCTTTTGTATTACTAAAAAAGCATAGCTCGGCACTAATAGAATCATGCTACAGGAACTATATTAGTAACTTAGAGCAGTCCTTGTCCAAAAATCCAAAATTGTTTTGGACCCACATTAAAAACAAAAGGCAAAATAAGAGTACCTACCCATCGTTAATGTATCTCGATAACAAAAGTGCGAGTAATGGTCCTGACACTTGCAATCTATTTGCGTCTTTTTTCGCGTCTGTCTACAAAGTAGCATCACCCTCATCAGCATACCTTTCTGACACCACAGCTCCAAACGTTTCAAATAGTAATTGTTTGGTGGGGATGAAGTTTTCAAACAATGACGTACTCATAGCCCTAAAAAATTTAGATCGCAACAAGGGTGCCGGACCAGATGGCCTACCTTCTTTATTTGCTGTAGAATGCCGTGACGCGCTTGCCTTACCGCTTTCAATTATATATAATGTGTCAATAGAATCAGGCTCATTTCCTTCTGCATGGAAGGAATCTAGGGTTGTCCCAATACTCAAGGGTGGGCAAGCTGCATCTATAAAAAATTACAGGCCAATTTCAATATTACCAATTTTCGGTAAACTATTCGAAATACTTATGAGACCCATTATAACTTGGCACATAAAACATATTATATCGCCACAACAGTTTGGATTTCATAAAGCCCGATCTACAACCACTAACCTTACATCATTTGTGACATTCTTGACCGACTCAGTTGACTCTAACGTTCCTGTGGACACTATTTACACTGATATAAGCAAGGCATTTGATACCGTGGACCACAATATTTTGATTTACAAATTATCTACCTTTGGCATCACAGGCAACTTACTAAAATGGTTCTCGTCATATTTGAGCGATCGTACTTCTAGAGTCGTAGTTAGTGGGTATTCATCCAAGTTGTTTTTTAATCTTTCTGGCGTTCCCCAAGGATCCGTACTGGGACCAATTCTTTTTAATATGTTTATAAACGACATAGTGGGACTATTTAAACACAGTAAGTGCTTTCTTTACGCAGATGATTTAAAACTTGCGAAACAAATAAATACTGAGCATGACACGCTGCTGCTGCAGGAAGATTTGAACCGTCTGGTAGATTGGTGTAAAAGAAATAGCCTTGATCTGAATATAGATAAATGTAAATACATTCGTTTCACACGTAGTATTCATCCAAAATCACAGATGTATTCCATTAACAACAAAACCTTGGAGGAAGTGGCTATTATCAGGGACCTGGGAGTACATTTAGACAAAAAAATACGTTTCCATACACATATTGATAAAATAACAACCAAGGCATTTCAAATTCTGGGCTTTGTCATAAGGAACACCAAGGACTTTAAAAATCATAGAACTAAAATTACACTTTATTCGGCGTTGGTGCGATCTGGTCTTGAGTACTGTTCTCAAATCTGGTCACCACATTACGACGTTCATATTAAACAAATAGAGCGAGTTCAAAAGCGTTTTCTATGGCACCTTTCGTATCAGAGCAACAAAGCAAAGCAATTGCCCTCATATGAAAGTCGTTTAACGTATTTCAAATTAAATACTTTGGCTGATCGGAGAAAATTATTAGATAATATTTTTTTACACCAATTAGTTAACGGTAACTTTGACTGCACCATTCTTACAGAGAAAATAAACTTATATGCGCCTGCGAAATTACCACGTTCATGTAAATTTGCTCCTTTCGCCGTAAAACCTTCAAAAACCAATCTGGGTCAAAACGCAACTATGAATAGATTATTGGGTCAGTATAACAATCTAGTCAAAAAGCAGTTAATTGACATTGACATTTTTTCCAACAGTCTTCCAATTTTTAAACGCAAGGTTATTGCGTCTTTTAATTCAGCTGCGCATTAAGAGTAAATGCCTACCACCTAACTATCCTGGTTTCCTGATCACGCCGCGTCTATAACCTAACCTTGTGTAGTAATTGATAAATTTTAATGTATATGTTCTTTATATTCTTTGTCTTCAAAAGTATCTTCTATTTTTTTTATTTTTTAAATAATTATATTGCTCATTTAAATTTTTATATTTAGTAATATAAGTGTTAAAATAAAAAAACCGTCCCTTAAATCATGCCGTGGCAGCTTGTAAGTGAAGCATCACTTAACTAGAAACTTATAAGTCATGTTTATATATTAATGTATGGTGTATGTTTTGTAAGTTGCCCTTAATAAATAAATAAAATAAATCTCTGAGAGTTCTCCATAATGTTCTCGAAGATATGTGAAGTCTGCCAACCCGCACTGGGCCAGCGTGGTGACCTGTATCCTAACCCTTCTCACACTGAGAAGAGGCCCGTGCCAAGCAGTGGTACAGTTTAATACAAGGCTGATATTATCATAATAATAAGCCCTTCTGACAAACGAGCTATAATTACTAAAATATGACGTTACTGGATAAGTGGATGTTATGAAATATATTTTATAAGCAACAGAAATAAATTAAATCTTGTTTGAAGGAATATTCTCTAACACTCCATGCGTCATGCTCGGAAACGGCGGCTATAATTAGTGACTGGCCTTGTCTTGAGCTTTGAGATATAGACAGCATTTTCAAAGCAAAATAAATGGGATTACATATGTATATACTTTTTTGTGTTGAGTTTCCATTTTATGATAGGTATGAAGGCCGCGCGGATTGGTGTGAACTTGACGGAACACTTATTTGTGTGATCGAGAAATTATTCTTCTGGGTCAGTATGTACCTTGTGTCCGTTATACGTACGTTTCTAAAGCCCGGGGCACTTCGTGAAAGCCTTTTATGTAAACTTTCGGTGTTTTAGATTATATTATTGTCGTTTCCGAAGTACATTTGTACTTAGGAGACGACAATAATACGAAATGTTTAATGGTAGAATTAGAAACCCAATTTTACCTTATTAAGCATTTCGCGACAGAATAACTCAGTAAACTTCATCTGTCTCTGTAAACAAATGTAACATTCAAAACTAGCTGTCGTAAGCTTTATTCATAAAAATAGCTGCCAGAATTTTGCAGCTGATTATAGAATCAGCTGCAAAATTCTGGCAGCCCTACATACAAGTTTGCTTAGTATACTGCTGTCCTTATGTCGTCCATGCCAAATATCATAATATTTTATGCAAACAATGCGATGCTTCTAATGTTCGTGCATAATTTGTATTTACAGCTTCAAACTGTAAGTGTGTTTGCATCAAAACTATTTATTCGTTTTGGAGTGATTCACATAAAATTGTATTAGTTCCTTTATGAGTAACATACAATTTAAATGTAACCTGTGTTCATTGTTTAATTTTAAGGTTAGCAGTTTATTAGCCCGTAAGCCCTACACTCTGGTCTGATAAAGGCCATAGATCCAACCATTTAATCCGTATAAGGTATTATAGAGGACGGTTTTTTTCTATGGCTAGATTTTAAAGCAAAGTTTTTATTTTACTGCACGAATGGCGTTGTAGTTGAAGTGGTCTCCTCGCCTCTGCTGCCGCGCCGACAGTTATGGGTTCGATTCCCAGACGGGACAAAAATTTGTGTGATCCACAAACAGTTGTTTCGAGTCTGGGTGTTTTTGAATCCGTTGTTTGAATGTTTATAAAATCAAGTGTGTCAAAGTGTTTTAAAGAAAAGAAAGAAAACGTAAGAAAGATTTAACTTTTTCCGTCTTTTGTAAGTTCTAGGCCGTTTGCTACAATCTAGTCGCTTACGTATATCCTTGTTATAGTCGCATAAATATAAACATACCAATTATTATAACGAAACCATGTTCATTAAAGTACTAGTTTCTAATTAAAACATTACCTTAAACTCTAGTTTTATGAATGGGCCGTAGCTAACAAAACATAGGTTGACTGACTTCGATCGAACCAATACAGTGTTATTTTAAAAGTTGTATTAAAAAAGCGAGTAACAAAAATAGTTTGTAAAATCCGGTCCGCTTGTTGGTTCCCACTAAATTGTTCGCTCTAGTTGTTGCGGTCCGCAGGTTCAACACGTTTGCCTTTCCTGTACCACGATATTCGATTACTTAACGATGTGGATCGTGTTGTAATAAATCGTTATGGGTACAAGAGTAGTTGTATCAATTATATCACGAATTATATAAATACATTGCCCCATTAGTACTGTGGCATAGGTGTTGTTTAACACCAAGGTCGGGTAATGTAATTGGATTTTCAGAATGAAATTCTCAGTAGCAGCAAGGTGTCTCTGAAAGAGCCCAATAGAGGGTAATAGGTTTGCCTTTATTATGTAGAAAATGTGGTGTGTGAATGCGTAGTGCCTCTTTCTTATCTAATCGCAATTTTCTTTATTAATCGACTTTTCTGACGATATTTTCTATACCGTCTGATGGTATCCAGTGATATCCAAAGATAAGGGCCGTTCTATTCACTGATATACCGAAGAGTCATATTAGTCGTTTCTTTCCCTATCTCGAAATAAGTATATCTACTTTTTCGCCCCTAAGTAGGAAACACGCGCATTTTTTTTAAGTACGGCGTACTTAGGCTCAGAGCCGATAATTTTACCGCCGCGCCTTGATGTCTTAAAAATCACTTTCAATCAATGTAATTGGATCAAGAAAAACAAACCGATCACACAGAATGTTCGAATTAAATTACCAAATGCCGTATTTTGACCGAATTATAGGAATTGAATACAAAATTGATTCGACGTTTCTGTCGAAATAATTATGTTGTGACCGCTCCAATTGCGGAATGTTTTTTGAATGCGAAGCCTTTTTATATTAGACGATACTACTTTTGCTTGCTGTCATAGATTTTAGCCGTCGACGACATTGACTAGTCAAAATAGTAGATGTTAATTATGTAAAAATATAGCACGTGTGGTGTATTGTTATATTATATGACATTATTATATTATTACGATTCGATGGCGTAGTAGTTAGTTTAACCGACTGCCACGCCTAAAGTCGCGGGTTCGATCCCCTCACAAGTCAAACATTTGTGTGCATGAACATGGATGTTTGTTTTCTATGCATAATATGTATGTACTTACAAAAAAAATTATATATGTATGTTTATCCGTTGTCTAGTACCCATAGTACAAGCTCTGCTTAGTTTGGGCAAGATGGTGTTGTGTGTGTGTGTGTAGAATATAATACGACATTATGTAAAGAGTATCATAAAAAGAAGAAATAAGTCTTGCGCAAGCACATGGAGTTGTTTTGAAAAAATACGCTTCTCAGTATAAGAGTGGTGTTTAGCATCGCATCAATTATACAAGTTCGATGATTTAATAACGTTTTATAAGTCATCTTCCGCAATAGGAAACGAGCCATTAGTCTCGGTAGACTTAACAAACAAATAATTAACAGACAAAAATTCCAGCCAGACTCGGAACAATCATTGATTGTGGATCATAGAAATAGCTGTTTCTTGTGGTATGCGGCAGTCACGTGGCGACCGCTTGCCTGTGCCTGTCATTCATGCAGTAAAGAAATCATATAACCATCCCATTTAAACAAAAATAGAACAACCATAGTTTAATTATATTAACCTATGGAATCGCAGTGGCACATCGGCAGCCAAACACAATAGGTTTTAAATAATGTCTGGTATTCCAATAGTTGACAGATTAATACGTATCGTGTCGTCCACGTCCCGTGACAAATAAAGAGAACGAGTCACACAAATGTTCGATTCAGAAAGGTTTTTTAAGAGTCTTCTTTATGAAAGGGCGACGAGCAAAGCTATTAATTTATCGATACAAAGAATCAAAAAGTTTTTTTCATCTTCGTTTAGGAATTGAATAAATTGGATCGGTATTTTAAACTTAGTATTTTTGGCAGTGTTATATATTTTACTGGATAAATGAAGATTATATCTGCTGTAGATGTTTTGTGAACAGTGCTTTTAATAAAATAGCTATTTGGGTAAATAGTATATTCTTGTGGCGATGTTATTTGAATATGTTATGTTTCTTATGAACGTTTAGACATTGTTGATTTTCATTTGGCGTTTTCTATTTCTCTGGAAATTTGATCACTTACTGCTGGAACTGAATTCAAAAAGTTTGAAATCCGCCTTGTATCTTGTACGTGTAAACATTGACGCAATCCTCAATGTTGCGTTAATGTTTACGCTTAGCTATTTTTATTTGATACGACTTTGAATTATTTACTATTAATTTCAAAATGGGTAAGTTTGAAATTGATAGTAAGGGGGAGTAAGATGCACGCATGCAGAACACGTATATTTTAATAAAATTTCGCTAAGAAAATATTTCTCTGTTAGAAAATTTCTCTTTAACAGCAAATGTGTCACATTTACAAAAATCTTCTCCTGCCTACCCTTTTAACAATACAGACGTGAGCCTGTCTACTATTGAAATACTTAAACAAATAATTGAAATATATCGCTATAAAATCCATCTAAAGTACAAAAATTTCAATATAAGCATATCTGGAGAGGATATGAATAAATTTCTGCTTCACCCTATAAGATTACACAAGCGTGGTACAACGGCCACATAAAAAGAATATCAAATATTACTTCCCAAGCGGTCGGACCAGACAATACGCGACCTCGTTTAAAACGAACTTTTTAGGTCAAGTTGGGTGACCGATTTTTCTAGAAACTAGAATATTGCTCACCCGAATTTCAGCTCTTTGTGTTTAATACGTAACATACGAATGTTATTAACTTTCTACCAACTCGAACGTAGCTTGAACAATAATTATATTCCTCACTAAGTTTATATTAAATGCGAATGGAAGTTTGTTTGTGATGCTATCACGCCATAACTACTCGATCGATCATCATGGAATTTCGCATAGGTACTCATCGTTAGGGGTACAGAAAAGGACATAAGGTTTCTTCCATCCAGAAAAGAAATATTGCTCTCGAGGGATAGAAAACTGTCAAAATCTACATTTAATTTACATGTTAATGAAGCCGGGCAATATCTAGTAAGATGAAATTTTCAACATGTATGATTTTAGTTTTATTATTGTAATTGGTTACGGTTATCTGTAAAGTTTTGGGACGCTCGATAAAATTTGAATTTGTTATTTTAATAAGTTAGATATACAATTTTAATATTTGCGTAACCTTTAGTAAGAAGAGTCCCGAGCCCACCAGTGGTACAGTTAATAAACATGGCTGATATTATTATAACAAAAACTAGAGGTATATATAATAATGTGATATTAAAAACAACTGTCTCGATGGCGTAGCTACAACAGCGTCAGGCAAAAACAAACCCGAGACCAGGCAGACAAGAGTAAATAAATTTGCTTTCGCTAAAAATACATATATGCCTCTCTAATACTCAGACTCAAAACAACTGTCTGTAATCGCTAAAATGTTTGTCCTGGATGGGGATCGAACCCACACGATACAGTGGCAACGGCAAGATGCGATCTTAAACCATTACGCCATTCGTGCAGCCATCGCCATCATAAAAATGTCACAATTATATAAACCGCTTATTATAATTATTAGCCTATATTGTGTACTGAATATTTCCTATGTAGCTATTTGTCCTGACTGTGACCGAGACACATATTTTCAATTAGTCTTAGCCTTAAATGATTCATTGTCACCACACGCAAACATTGAAATTTCTAGAATTAAGTTTCAAATTAATATAGTGTTAGATGTGCTCGTAATTAGTAAAATGTAATTAAATTTCTAATTAGCAAATAATAATTATAGGCGTGAGTGAAGATTAGAAGATAATTACGAGAAAGTATTGTATACCACTTCTCTTTACTTTATAAGACCATTTAAAATAGTGCCATTTTTCATTATAATTATGTCAGTCTACTAAAATTTGTGTTACATACAAACACAATTTTTAAACTGAAATATTTACTGAGAGCAACGATTTGTAGAAAATTATTGTCTCGAGTCTAGATATTTTATTTTTTTATAGTTTCTATGTATAATGTGTATGTATTTACAAAAAAAAAGTATATGTGTATGTTTATCCATTGTCTAGTACCTATAATACAAGCTCTGCTTAGTTTGGGCTAGATGGTGTTGTGTGTATGTGGTAGAATATTATATTATATTATATATATTATTATATTTTTTGTGTCCGTTGTTCAAATGTTTGAAGTATCCCGCGATACAGAAAATATTTTGAAATGCAGAAGTCGTCTCTAAAAACATGAGTATTGTATTATAATAATAATATTATTGCCGCCCTGCTGTTGAGCAAGACATTTCCCAACTGCCCTTTTTTATTCAACTTTTCATCACTACGTTCTTAAGTGCCTTAAATAGTTCACTAATTATCCTTATAAGAAGTTTGCTTTAAATGTCTTTGGGATTTCCTCACCCTTGCCTACCTAAGCAACCGTAAAGAGGTCACATTGAACATTAAGATCGTTTACGAGACGCCCGTGCCAAATGACCGAAAATCTATTATGCTGAGTGGAATACGTATTTATTTGATTTTATTTAGTATCGGCACTTAGAATATATCTGAATTGATTCGAGTAGGAGAAAGAGATTGCTAAGAATGTTAGTTTTATTGCGTAAAACTTGGTATATTACAGATCAGAATTATTTTGCACTAGCTTCTACCCGCGGCTTTGATCGTTTTGCTGGATGGAAGGTACCCTATGTCCTTTTCTCTAGTCCTGACAACGTTTATGTAAAATTTCATGATGGTCGGTCGAGTAGTTAAGGCGTGAAAGCGTAATAAATAAACAAACTCACAATCGCATTTACCTATAATAATAAGTTAGGATGGCAGTGGCGTGAAAGTTCTTGAGATTTAATTCTTGAAAAACGACATTACTTCGTTGCTCGGACTAAACTTTATGAAAGGGTTTCGAACAATAAAGAGGTTACGTACCAATATTCAGGACTAATATCGGAATAAATAAATTAATTTCAGTTTTATTTACAATAATATACTTATACATTATTCATTACTAATATATTTATGTTCATGTGAAAATGAATAACAAAATAAATGTGTTTCACGGTACGAATAGTCGGCCCGAAACTTCGGCATTCACGTTTCATGGCCTACTGATCATTTGCCAGAACGTCTCGATTTGGTCGATTGATGACGATTTGTCTAAGATTTTCACCTAAATCATCCTCTAACGTTCTATTCATCATTCAAGTAATACGATGGGTATTAACGCAATCATGCTTGTCATTTAAGTACATTTCTGGGAAGCCTAACGTTTGCTTGCCTGTATCGGCTTGACCCCGTACGTGACCAGGGTCAGTGCAGCTCATCCAAAACTTGAAGCGTTCCAAAAAGTACGTATGTACCTAAAAGGTGGTTCTGGACGGCAATATTTTTAATGCATCGAGTCTTTCTTTCCTATTTCCTTATTAGTAATTAATCCTGAGTCGTAGGGGACTTTATAAACATTCAAACAAAAAACACATTTTTTTATCCCGTGTGGGGATTGAACCTACACGACTCGCTGCAATGGCCATGGCAAGACCGTTACTTAAACCGCTACGCCATCTGTACAATCAAATACAGTACATAGTGACTGCAATTCAACTCTAGTCCAGCCATTTAATAATCTCATCTACAGTCTGCCTATATAGCCGAGCAAATACAAAACATTACTGTGATTTCACAGTATTGTTGGCAACGTTGCCAGCTACTATATTGCATTCACACATTACAGTAAAACTAATGCCCGCTTAGAAGCAACTAACACCCAACTGTCAACACTAGTCCGTAGCGATACAATTAGTACTCGTGAACGGGTACTACTTGTAGTGACTGATCAATCTTGGTTTCGTGGAATTAGATAATTTACTTACTACATTTTTATTTAAACAGTTAGATTAAACTAGGGACTACAATCATGCCTTGTTTTGATTATTTATGTACATGTAAGTGGATGCTCCTATTTACCATACTGCTGCTTTAGATGCTACCATCAAATTTTATTAAATGCTTGAGTATGTTCAGTAGCAGTTCATGGCGAAATGGTTGCAGCACCTTACAATTATGATTTATAATCGAAATATTATTGTAATCTTGGCGATTAAAAAGAGTGACCATGAGTTTCGTGCCCGTTCTTCTTATGAGCCCTACACCCTTGCTTTGCTGAACGTGGCAGTAAATGTATATTTACAGAAAAAAAATTGTTACTTTTACATTCATAAGTCTTACCTTGTTACCTAACTTGAATACATTTATTTTGATTTTGATTTTACAATTAGGAGTATGATTATCTGTGTTAAATGTCAAATCCTATTATATTTGATATTTGTTTGTTCGTTTGTTATGCTTTCACGCCTTAACTACTTGACTGATTATCATGAAACTTCGCATACATGTTGCCAGGGGAATAGAAAAGGATATAAGGTACCTCTTATACAGAAAAAAGTATTGTTACTAACCTCACCTATATATGCACGAGCGAAGCCGCGGACAATCTAAATAAATTTGTTTCTAAGTTAAATGTCAAATATTTGCTACATTTATTCGCTTCGACAGCTCTTGATTATATAACTGTTTGCGATTATTTGAGCCAATAAATTCTTTTTATGTTGAAATGTGCGACAGGTCGACAAAACTACCCAATAGAAACGTCCGTCCATCTGTCACTCTAACTGTTTCGTTTAGGAGCTTAATATTGTGAGACTCTTTTTGTACAAAAATAAAAAGCTTTGTTCGTTAGCGAAACTATTTTGTAACATGTTTATTTTTGCGCGGGTTGTGGCTTTGGAAAGAGATTTTCAGTGGAATTCGCTTTTAAACTGACGGCTATATTTACTATTAAAAAGTGATTTGAATTAAAATAGAACTACTTTATATGCTTATCGAATTGTTATGCATATATTACTGAAAAGACTAACTTTTAATATAACATATTTGCTCAGGTTTCGATTACTAAGACTACGCTGACCGTGCGTCCGTCTGTCAGTCAACGGGCTGTACTTCATGTACCGTAATAGGTAGAGAGTTGAAATTTTTACAGACTGTGTATTTTTATTGACGCTATAACAACAAATAATAAAAACTAGTCCCGTGTGAGTCGGAGTCTTGTACGATGGTACGGAACCGGAGGTGAGTGAGTTACACTCGCAATTGTCCGGTTTATATTTGTTAGTAGAAAACCCTTCTATACTAGGCGATCCTCCATTAAGCTTGTAAAATGTGTGTAGATAGACTTTACACATTTTCGATATCATTATAAACTCAATCATATCTACATATAAGTTCTTCACACAGTTATTTTCCTTAAGATACTTTCCAGTAATAATGATTAACTCATACATAATGTCAATATGTTCTCTGTCATTACGAAATTAACGGGCAATGTTAGTCGTCGAAACATAAGAATACTTCTACGTTCAAACTTTTTGACTTGATCGCGTTCTGTCGTACGTTTTAAACATGTTTATTGTATATTTAAAAGTAATATTGTGCAGTAAGAAAGTAAGTTATTCATAAGATTCCTAAAACGGTTCTCCTTTTATTTACCGAAGTCTTTAAGGTTTGCTAAGCGCTTCTGACAAGTGAACTCTTCCAAACTTGAAACTTCACAGAACACGCAAACTTACAAGAAACTTGATGTGTTTTGAGGCACTAAGGCTCTATTCACACTCACATAGCGGTGTCAAGTAACGACGGCTAGCGCAGGTGCTCTATTGTCCTCGCAACCGTATGGATTCTCATGACTTTAGGAACTAGAACAACGCTGTATACTGGGTGTAAAGGATGGTTGGTGCCATAAACTGAAATAGTAGATTCAGACCATTATTCTGAGTTAAAAATCGTTGGAAATGTGTTCAGGAAAAACCGTTTCTTTTTATTTTGCCTTTTTCTGACTGTGAATCATAACATAATGCATACGCCAGCTATTTTATTAAATAAAAATAAAAGATTACCACTTTTTACTAAAATACAGCAATGTAATTAAATTGTCGTGATTTAAACAGATCAGCTGTTTTTATGCGCGCCGAGGTCATGCCTGCCGGCGCGACCGTTGTGTTGTATTGGTAGCAATCCATTGCGTACTGCGTAATATTGTTAATCAATATAAAATCTTAATCTTGCGTTTCTTTTAATAATAGAAGTTTAGGTCGAGATAAGTACCTATAGAAAGACGTCTTGCTAAAATTATCGGTACGCCATCTCTTGCACCTAGTATATGACCACACGATTAAGGTGCTTAAGTGGTTAAGACTGCAATGAGGGTTGCGGGTTCGATTCCCACAAAGACAAAGATTTATTCGATCCACAAATAATTGATCGGATTCTAACTGTTCTTCGTGTCCATTGTTTTAACGTTCATAGTCTTTCGCTACACAGACCCTAGTGCGGAAGTAGTCCATTAAAAAACCTTGTCGTTAATCTTGTTCAAGTGCTTTGAAACAATTTTATATGATTTTTTGAGCTAAATAATATATCTTAGCTTTGATATTAACTTAATATTTTGTAAAGTAGAAGATCAGTAACCAGTGCTGCGCTTCTGAACGCCGTCACCGTCGCCGAATGTTAGTGTGAATCAAACCCAATAAGTAGCGCCACTCAAACCAAAGCACTTATTTAATTATTATATTTCTCGAGCGAAATTTTGAAGACGTTTCGCGCTTCCTTTTGCATATTTCGGGATTTACATCCGACATTTTAATACTTTGCAAGTAATTTCTAGGAAGAGAGAGATGGGCAATATTTATCTTATTCTGCAACATTACGTTCAGGGAATATGGGGATACTTGTGCAAAGGGGAACAACGTAATGTGAATTATGGTATTAGCGTTTAGAAATTAGTTTTCTTTGTATTTGGTAGATTTCCTTCTTTAGCGTTTATTTATTGCAGTAGTTTTTTAATAATGAAGCTGCATATTTTGTGGTAATATAGCAGTGATAGTCTAGTGGGAAACCGATAGACTGCCACGTAGACGTCTCGAGTCTGATGCCAAGGCACGCATCTCTGTCTTTTCGTAGTTAAGTACATATGAAATAGTTAATTATCGCTCGCTGTAACGGAGAAGGAAAACATTGTGAGATAATCTCCATGTCCAAGAGTTCTCCATAATGTTCTTGAAGATATGTCAAGTCGCCTTGCAACAACTGCACTGGGTTATTGTTGGGTATTAAAGCCTAATCTTTCTGATACCGAGAAGAGGTATGTGCCTAGCTGTGGGACACTTTTACTTGTACTTGTATAAGACCGGTTTCTGTAAACGGCTTTTAGGGAACTCGCCAAAAGTATGTAGTAGTGTAATTGAGCAAAACCTTTTTCCTTCTTTATTTCCTTTGTTTTTCTTTCGTATTCAGTCTGCACCCACACTACGGGCTATGCTCTATCGCAGAAATGTCCACGAAAGAGAGGGCTCATCTTAGTTTGAATAAAGTTTCGCTCTTTTAGATCGTCGATACATTGTGTTTTGGAAGAACTTCATACTTTTATTTAACCTACTAGTACTCATATCTCTCGAGGCAGTAAGAAAGTATAATACCTTTTTTCTGAATTAATGCTCTTTTTCTGTACCCTTGACAAAGTGCATGCGGTTTCATGATGATCGGTCGAAGAGTTACGGCGGGAAAATGTAAAAAAAACACACTTACGTTCGTATTTATAATATTTGTTAGGATTGGAGGCAGCAGCACACCGGCGGCCAGACACAATAAAGTCAAGTCCCCGTTGATCTTGTAACTCCTGTAACATTAGTTTGCACATATATCCCGTTCATGTGTCCGTGTTCCACTCCCGAGTCGAGTAAAAATGTTATTCTGTTAGATAATGTTCAATGCGTGGTAGGTAGCAGTAGGGTCCCCTATTACGTTAGCCCTACTTTTAGCTGACAAAATGCAAATGTCATACTGCCTACCCCTTTGGGATATATGTGTATGCGTAAAAATTTGTAGATATGACGTTAAAATTTAAAGCATACACGGACTTATAGTAATCCAAATACATAAAGCAAATATAATTATAGATATAAGCGGCAATTGTCATTGAACGTCTATTGGTGATCGTTGCAATCATTTAAGTGTACGGCAGTTGCTGCTTTTGCAGGTTAACGTAACACTTAATATTATTTAGTATTAATGGCATCTGCACACTCTGTGATTAGAAATAGCAACTTAACAGGAAAGTTGAATATTTGATTGTTGAATGACTACGATTCTGAATATATAGATTAATTGTTTGTCACTGATTATAATACGAATCATAATCAAATATTCGAAAATTAATTTAATGCTGGGTCGATCAATTGTATAAGAAAGAAAGAAAGAAAATCTTTTATTTGAATCTGCATACATACATAATTTAAAAAAAAATAATTATAAATACAATTTAACAGAAGGCGGTATATGGAGAGCTATTTTTGCAGTATAGACTACAACGCTGGTATTCTCGCAGGCCTAACTATTTCTCGAACTATGTTTCGTATTGCTGTCGTAATATTTCTGACATTTCCTTCCTTGCATACGTCACGTAAATGATCAAATGGTGGACGCATTCGTACGAGCGTAGGGCTACATAATTAAATAATCGATCAATATCAAAGTATTCGAATATTTATCAAAGATTCGAATAATCCGTTGTGTTTGAAGATTTCAAAAACCCGGGTTTTGATAATCGACCATAGCTTATCTGATCTCATTAAAGACCTATACATTATACACCATTTCATCACACGTCCGCGTCTTGTATTCATCAACTGCAGTACATATTTCCAAACAAGCAACAAATACTTCACGATTTACCAACCCGTTAACGGTGTCTTTAGGCTGAATCCGTACGAAAAGCCACCAATCTCCATAGTCCTTAAACATATATACATTATCCATTGAGAACGCTGCACCAAAACGGAAGGGCTTTTGACCTTACAACTTAACGATTTCCGAACCTTCCATTAACTGAAAAGTATTCACAGGGAAGGGAAAATTTCCTCACAAGTATTCATCTTCATGCATGAAGTATTTTTGTTGAAGTAGCTTAACTTCCCTGAACTCTGATTAAACTTATATAGTTTCTCTTTAGTTCCGCACAAAGTTTTTTATTCACAAATTTCAGTTAACTTTAAACATTTCTTGTATGTACTTTTTGCTTTGATATGTTGAGATGAGTTATTGTAGAGAATATTTACTTCAAATAAATGTATAGTTTGCTTCGTGTAAAGTGGAAACGAATTTACACTGACGCAAATAGTTACATCAAGCTTCATATGCGAGCTATATACACTAATTACTCGCGTAGGTAACTACTACAACTTCTGGATGCCACGTTAAAAGTATACCGGTACCACAATAATAAGCTATAATACTGAAAATCATGCGTCGCACTTCGCTAACATACGCTAGTAGGTTGCATGTTATTCGAATCAAGTTATGGAAGCACGTTGATATTTATATGTTCTGTGATTTTACCCCTTCTCATACAGAGATGATATCATTGCCATAAACATGGCAGATGTAAGTTTACATTGGTTTGAAAAAAATACAGATGTCAGAAAATTGTATGATCTTGCAATCGAATGTTAATAAATTTGTTGTCGTTGGTCGTGAATAATCGAATCACGGTTCGCATTCGTACTAACATAGGACTAACAGGTTATATGTATGAGTAATCTATACAGGGTGACTGGTTAAACATTGCACATACTTAAGGACATGATAAATTATGGTGAAAAGTAAAGTATAAAAAAAAACTGTGTAACTTGCAAAGAAAACCTTTATGAAAATTTGTATGAAATATCCATGAAATGTGGACACTGCACGCGTCGCACACAGCTGTCGAGCCGCTACCGAGGCTAATGACCTTTGATAAGGAAAGGACAAATTCGGGAGAGAGCGGGGTGCGGTAGCGGGGGGCGGGGGCGGCGGTTTCGTTTAGCTTTCGTATAAGCGCAAGAGTGTCCGCACATTAAGTTTTTATTGGATAACTAGGTCAGATTCTATGTACTTATTTTTTTAGATATTCGGGTCCAGAATCGAGTACCGAATACCCTCCTTCAATATGTCCAGTCTTTTACCAATCAGCCTGTATATTGTTTCTAGCTTTCAGTACGCCATATATATTTACTAAATAACGGGTAAGAAGTATAGACTATAGGTAAGTACGGATACTAGACTTATTATTACTGACATTTTTCGCATGAGAAAATTTATCAATGGCTTCGCTACTGTACCGTGTGGCTCGCATCCTATTTCATTGTGCTTTATCAATGAGAGCCATTGTACTGTGTAAACGTTTGTGACGTAATTCACAGAGCCGTCTCTGAAATAATGTTCAGTTCTACAGGCTGGTATATTGTTAAACTAACCGGAAATATGTATATTTGATGGACCATGGATCTAGTCTATCGGGTATATCGACGGAAGTGTGTCAAATAGGTATATAGACTGAGGGTATCCTATAGGAGTAGGCACGGATTACAGAGACTGCATATGCTCCAAGGGGCAGGCGCAAGTGTATTACATTTAGCCAGATATATTAATGAGTTGCCTAAAAGCCAATAGGATGGCGTAGTTCACATGCATTTCCAGATGATACTATACTTGTCTATAATAGAAAATTCCTAATAACAATCTACCCGACTCGCGAATCGAATCGGAGACTTATGTATCAAACTTTACCCGCAGGCACAACTAGGGTCTAGGGGTCTATCTTCAGTATTTATTTTTATTCTTCCTGTTTTAAAACAGCAATTCTTACGATTCTCAAATGCTGGACACTAATTACTCTGAGACTTTAAATAAGTACTTTAAGTTTTGGATCACACGTGGCGCTAATAATATCAGCACTGTCTTAAACTGTCACACTGCTAGGCACGGGCCTCTTCCCAGTGTGAGAAGGGTTAGGCCATTGTCGAACAAGCTGGCCCAGTGCGGGTTGGCAGACTTCACATATCTTCAAGAACATTATAGAGAACTCTTAGAAATGCACGTTCCCTTGTGATGTTTTCCTTCACCGTTAAAGCAAGCGATAAGTAACTATTTAATACGCACATAACTTCGGAAAGTCAGATGAGAGATCTCTGCGTGGCAGTCCAACGATTTCCCAATAGACTATCGCTGATATACTCGCTGCTACACGTGCCGTTATGATTACTTAAATCACCTCGTTATTCATACAGACTAATATCATTAATCCTTTACTAAAACCAAGCCTTATTTTTGAACATGAGTTCCATATTCTATTACTCAATACCGTTTAATAACCTCTATAAAGTAAACTTCAATATACATTTTCATTAAAATCTTCATACTAGAAAAACTAATATAATTGAAAACGATTTATTTAAAAAACTTAATACTCTTCCATTGATTCAACAGAAAAAAATGCAATTACTTTTGCGTGCAACTATTAAAACATTTAACGATTGAATGAAGTTTCTATAATTAATAGCGAACGGTAATTAGTGCGTTTACCTTATTGTCTGAGCGAGCGCTGCGTTTTAAATCCTAATTTTAACGCTTCAGTTAAAATTCTATAGAAGTGTAGCGAACTTATTTATGGATATGATTTTTTTTGGTATCAGTGTATAGTGTAACTTTTACACTGAATTGGATAAAATTGGCTGTTAGCCACGAGTTGAATTAGCATTGATTCCTTGCTAGAAGTTTTCAATTATTCTGCAGGTTTTGCAGGTCGTATATACATACATATGTCTGCCATGTTAGTAGCGTTTATGAAAGAACAGGCCTTTGTAAAAATATTTTTATTATTGGGATGGTAAAGAAAGTAGGAGGTGTATGCTAGGTATGTGTTTATATTTAACTAAGATTTGATAAAGCTGAAATTTTTGCTTGCGGCTTTTTTAGAATAACATTTAGGGGCGTGCAGATTAAGATGAAATGGGCTGTTAATCGCAAGTTAAATTGGCATTGATGCCTTGATAGAAGATTTGGGTCGCATACATGTCTGCTATATTAGTACCTAGTACTTTTAAAGTATCGGTCTTAAATCTTTTACTTTTAGATGGAAAAATAGAAGTTGGGTTTCTATGTGTTTTAATTGAAGAGCCTAATATTTATATAGATACATATTTGATAAAGTAAACATTTCAGCTTGTGATTTTTTGAAAAGATAACCAGTGTCTATTTTAGTAAAGTTTTTAATTTTAGAACAAAAATTTAAATTCACGAGTGTGAGTGAATGTCTATCACCGCAAAGACAAGTGTGTCTGAAGCCAAAAAAAAATTATAGTCCCCAAATGGCTGTTGCAAGTCCGGTTGTTCTTTGTGTCCTTAGTTTCAATGTTTGTAAAATCCCTCGCGATATAGGAATTATGCTAAATGTGGGTCTTATTAACTTGTTCACTCGCAATAGCACACCGGTGGCCAGACACTATTGGTTTGCAATTATATCTGGTATTCCAACCATTGACAGTTAGGGAATATTAAACGAGGAAGTAACGTTTTTTTTGCCTTGTGAAGATTAAACCCGCAACACTTGACACAATGGTACAGTAAACAACTAAGCCAGTCGTGCAAAAATATATTCTATGACAAAAATAAAGTAAAACTCACTAATAAAAGAGTTAAACAGACAGACATACGGGTATAGGAAATCCACTCTTTCCATCAGTGCAGTAACGACAATTAAAATTTTCTAAGTTTTATTTCAATCTATCTTCATTTTGCCTAACGCGTGAAAGGTTATTTTTAGATTAAACTGAGGTTTGAACTCGGACGTACTCTTCGATTTTCATGTCAGAGATTTTCACTTTAACTCCCCTGATTGGCACTTTTATATTTTATAATTCAGGCTTTAAAGTTCGTTTCATCTGAAGTGTTGGAACGAAGTTTTTATCTATGAATTATTCTCGTAGAGTTAAATTATCTTTCTTTTTCTTTATTAAAGCTAACTTTCGCACTTGAAATAATGCCTGACTCACGACTTTACAACATTCAAACATCGATCAAATATACTAGTATATTTGATCGATGCATTCAAACAACAGACTATTCAAACAATAGACACATGAAACATCAGGCCCGGCGCTCATTTGCGGCACGGCATGGCAAGGTATTTTTAGGCGACGAATAAAAGTATAACCTAATCATATGGAAATAAAGTTGAAATTCTAATGTTAACAGTTGTAAGTACAAAAAGAATACCGCGGTATTCTTAGGCATGCCGTGTCGGCAGCCTTCGAAACGCTTTGGCATCCCTCGGAATGCTTTGGCAGTCTTCGGGATATCACGGCAAGACAGCGCGAGCCCGTACCCCGCGGCCCCGTCACATTCACACCGTTCATTAGCTTAGCGACGTTCATGCCGCAACGGCATGCCTAAGGATGCTTCGGTATGCTTAAGGACGTCGCGGCATACCTAAGGATGCCACGGCATAGTTACCGCCAGTGTGCGCTTACATGTAGGGATGCCGATGGATCCCCTGCCGTGCTGTGCTGCCAATGTGCGCCGGGCCTAACAACCATTTGTGAAACACATTTTTTTTTTGTCCCGTGTGGGATTCGAATCTACTACACTCGGCGTAGTGGCGAGACGAACACTTAAACACCTACGGCATTTGCGTAGACAAAACCAGTCAGTCATATGTGTTCAATGAATTGTATGAAATTACGAGCTTCTGAGCGCAGCTTACCCCGATATTAAGATTAGTAGACTTAAAAGTTAAATTCGTAAAAATCCAGGAAGTGGTCTATTTGCACTCCTAATTCAATTCGAATCCGTTTAATGATTTACGCGTGATTGAAAGACAAAGATTCAAATTCCAAACATCTTCATGACCTTTCACAATCATAATATTACCAATTTTACATGTTTTTTATACTTAGTAAGCTAAACAAAATTAATTATAACGGATACAAAACTTTACAAGTCCCTTCCCAAGACCATTAGGAATTTTACAACCTTTTTTACCTTTCTACCGTCACACCCTTAGATTTCTGTCTTTTAAGGAGAAGAGCACACGCTGCGACCGGAAAGTCGTATATCTAATTTATTAACCTCTAACCATACGCGTAAAACAGTCGTATATTACACAAATGTACCGAAAGGAACAATAAATTTTAAGTCGGAATTATTAAATGTGTTACAGTGTGTATGTGATCTTATGCAAAGAACTGGATTAGTGGAGAAATACTGTCTTATTTTTGGGAGTATATGTGAAGCTTGTTTTATAAATAAGTTTACGAATGAAAAACTCGCTTTTGCCTTATTTTTTTAAGAGCGTTTTATTAGCGTCACTTCTGCTGGTGGCGGACTCTGCTCGTAGACTACACGACTGCTTACCATCAGGTGGAGTGAAGTACACTGACGGACTCATAAACTTCAGGAAGAATCAAAGTTCAGGATTACTTTCGAATTAATATTTTTGATAAGTATGCAAACTTTTTAGATTAAACTAAATGAAAATGTCGAGACTGTCCATTAACCATAAAAAATAAACAAAATTTAAAAATAGTACTGCTGTTATAATAATATTATAATTATAGTCGGAAAAAATATAAAATGTATGCATAGTCTCAAATTCGTGTGTTATTAGAGTAAAATTTGAAATTAATTATTTTTGTTTTTTTTATTTGCGATTTAAATTATTGTTACCAATAGTATTGATTATTAGTCTTTTAAACTCAACAAAATTTTCGTAACCATAAATATGGATACTTCGTCCGAACAAGCCGCTCAAATTGTGGCATGGGTGCAGGAAGGCTTGGATCAACGAACGATTGCTAGAAATTTAGATTTAAACCAGTCTACGGTTTCTAGAGCATACCGAAGGTTTGTAGAGATAGGTTTTTACAAAAGGAGACCCGGTACCGGCAGAACTCGAGCAACCATCCGTCGTGACGACTGATTTATTGTTTCAACTTCCCTACGAAATCCGTTCCTCAGCCAGCACGCAGCCCGGATCTTAATCCCATTGAGCATGTTTGGGACAGATTAAAAAAGCTGTATATGCGAGAAATCCTGTGGTCACAACAGTGGCAGCACAGCAGAACATCGATTTCACAAGAATGGAACAATATTCCGCAAGACCGTTTAATAACCCTAATCAGATCTATGCGGCACCATTTTACAACCATTTCAATTTATAACGAAACATGTTGGCAGTTGCAAAGGTCTCGTTAAATTAAGAGACTGATTTGCTTTCCCAGAAAGTTGCCAAACTAAATATAATTAGACGTTATGTAGGTGTAGTTTGACTATATAATAAGGTTAATGTTTTATTGCTGACAGCCCTGTTAGTTTTAAGCTAAAAGTGCGTTTGTATTTGCTTATGATCATGAGAAGCTGGATTCGATTCCCAGAAAGTGTTACTAGGTTTTCCATTTACGTATTTCTCAGTCCAAACACCGAGTTTGAAAATGTGCTCAGGAGATACTTCTGGGAAACTTCTTCAGGTCTTCTTCTAACTACCTCTTGCGCGATATAAACGCGTAAGACTATATTTTGTCTTTTAATTTGATTGTGATGATGAATTGGCGATGGTAAGCGTTTATGAACGCTTACCATCCATATATATTTCTAGAATTTGCAGAGCTGTTAGTTCAACGACATGTCTCCTTGCTGACAACACACCACGTCCTCAAAAGTTGTAGCAAATTTGGTCAAGGTCTCGAGTTTGATCCTAGGGCGTCTCTGACTTTTCGAAGATGCTTTAGTATTAAATTATCGTACGCCTTAACGGTGTAGGAAACATTGTGAGGGAACTTATATGTCTATAAGTTACTCACAATGTTCTCAAAAGTATGTGTAGTCTACCACACTGTACCAGGTTAGCTTAGTGGACTATGGTCTAACCCATCCCACACACAGAACAGTCAGAAGTAGAACGGCTTATATAAATTGTTGATATTATATTATAATAATATGTATAATTCTAAAATATATTATTACACCAGATGTCTACCCATCTAAATCTTACGCAACGCAACCATGACATCCAATAAACCATTCGACCTGTCTGATATTCTGGTATGACTAAATATTCCCAAATAAAGTATTAAATAACAGATCTCATTCAAAATATATTGAAGTAGAAACATCAGTGAAGTCTACGTGATATGACATATGTACCTACAGAAAATCTACTTTCAAAAGGCAGTCTTTGACAGTCTACTTTCAAAAGGAATCAAATCCTTTGATTCTCAGTAAAAACCTTTCATTAATAACTAACCTTTTCAAATTACTGGATACTTTACGTAATACGCTAGAGAATTTCGAGGAGATTTACAATTTCTGGTTCTGTACGTTTGTATATATCGGAATTATTTTAAACCAATGCTCAAGTTCGATCATTAGGGATTTCCACTATGAAATTCTTAGAAGCAGCACGGAGTCTATAACTGCGTAGACGATAATAGACTCGTCCTCTTTTACGTAAGATCTGAAATTGTGGCTAAGTGTGAGTGTAATACACTTCTCCCTGTATGTAAGTACTGCGTGACGTTCCCAGTATCACGGTAATGAACATCGAGACATTTAAACTCAAAAAAACGATATATTTATTATACAACCTATTGTACCGTGCGAGCATAGAATGTTGTCTTTAATTTCTTAAACATATTGTTTACGACCATCTGGTTCTTAGCGAGCGAGGACGGAGGATAAATAATACACTCTGCATATTTCACAAAGTTATATTAATTTATAACTCCACTAAAGGTGGCGCCTTATGACTACACACACCTTAGTTCCGCGGTCTTGAATAAGAAAGACCAATAATCACAAAAAATCTTGCCCTTATATACTCCGTTGTGAACGAAACCATAGCGCGATTCAGCCGTATGGGACAACGCCATCTATCGAGCTTATGAATCAACTTTGACGCTACTATGGTTTCGTTCCTCAACATTTTACAAAATAAAAAATGTTATATTCAGACATACCGCCCACCAAGGACATCCATCTCAAAATGTCCTTTACTACCGCCCACCATTTAGGTACCAGGCCAGCAATCCAACAATTTAACAATGATAATGTCTCCAGTGGGAGCATTATCTACATACACTTAAAAACTTCTTAATAGCTTACCCTTTGAACGCCACCGCCATGAACAGATGACAATTTTATGGTGACCATGGCGATCAAAGGCCCAAACACAATAGCACAAAAATACACGATATAAAGTTTTACTCGCTGACCCCCTGAAAGCCACCGCCCTGCGTGGATGGCAAATTTAGGGAGACAACCAAACTGACATGTACGCACGACCATGGCCATCAAAGGCTCAACACAAAAGTATAAAAAAAAAAAAAAAAACACGAGCATAAACAATAGATTAAACATACACTTGTTTAAAAATAACAACTTAATTTGCCACAGGCAATATACATACTTTACTAGTAGGTCTCTTTATAAGAGTGTTGTTAGTGCGCAATGTAACGACACGAGTAATTCCGTCTGGACCCGGATGTTTACTCTCAATTCTGCCTAACAACCACTTGCCTGGCGGCAAATCATCCTCTTTCACCAGCACAACATTACCAACCGATGGTTCAGGGATTTGGTGAGCCCACTTATGTCTCTGCAAAAATTGATGAAGATAATCCTGCGACCACCGTCGCCAAAAATCCTGCAACATTCGCTGATGAAGTTGCCATCTCCGTAAGCAAGATATATTACGTTTTTCATAATTTTCATCTGGAACAACTACCAGTGGTTCCCCAACCAAAAAATGACCCGGCGTTAAGATTGTTAAATTGTCCTGATCTGTCACAGAAGACAATGGTCTTGAATTGAGACAAGACTCAATTTGGGACAAAACCGTAGTCATCTCTTCAAACGTTAACGTAGAGTTGCCAATAACTCGTTTGAGGTGGTATTTTGTCGATTTTATTCCTGCCTCCCAGAGACCACCAAAGTTAGGTGTATGAGGAGGGATAAAATTCCATTGGGTGCAGTTATTAGAAAGATATTCAGCTAGCTCGTCATTGACACTAGTTCTTTCTTTATTATATAAATAGAGCAATTCTCGGGCTGCGCCCACAAAATTTCTACCATTATCGCTATATATTTTAGCTACTCGACCTCGCCTGGCAACGAACCGCTTAAAGGCAGCTAGAAAACCCCTTGTACTTAAATCACTAACTAATTCTATGTGCACTGCTCTAGTGGACATACATATAAACAAAGCAATATACCCTTTATAAGACTTGTTACCACGACCTTTTGACAATCGTATATTTATAGGACCTGCATAGTCTACACCGCTAAATAGAAAGGGCTTATTCGGCGTGACTCTAACCGACGGCAATTGCCCCATAAGTTGTGTCCTGACCTTAGCGGCATAACGAGTACATTTGACACAATTTCTGATATATTTTTTAACTAATAACTTAATTCCTATAATCCAATATTTTGATCTTAAATACGTGGTCATTAGTTGTGGACCCCCATGTAGAGTTTTTTCGTGCGCGTCCGCTACAAGCAAAGCCGTTAAGAATGACACTTTAGGAATCAGAATAGGATGTTTGCGATCATAACTTAGCTGTGACATCTCTAATCTACCTCCTATTCTTATAATGCCGTGGCTATCAAGAAATATATTCAAAGATTTTAAACTACTGTTTTTGTTAATAAAATTGTTATTTCTATGTAATTCCTTTAACTCGTCTGCAAACTCCTCTTCTTGGCATTTTTTGATACATGTACACAATGACTTTTCTAACTCATCTTTACTCAACTGTTTACTGGAATCCTTAACTGTTCTATCCTTTTTAAACTTCAAAAATTTTCGACAATACGCTATTACCCGAATTAACCTAGACAACGATGAAAATCTATTCCAAAATGAAACATCTAGTGTAGAAGTATGGACCTTAACTTCCTCCAAGTGGGTAATATTATTTTTCAACCTTTTATATTCAATTGTTTCCTTTCTCAGAAATTCGGGACCATCCCACCAAATAGATGTTATGTTTAGTTCAGCAGGTGAAATACCGCGAGAAGCGCAGTCTGCTGGATTTTGTTTGGATGGTACATGACACCATTGTTGAGAATCTGAGATGGTCAAAACATGAGAAACTCTATTGGCAATAAACGTTTTCCAGCGACTCGGATGACCACTGAGCCAAGCTAGAACCACCTCACTGTCGGTCCACATATGCCAGTTTACTTTTGGTATGTCCATGATTCTACCTACTTCTGCAATTAGATTTGTTAGAAGAACAGCTCCACAAAGCTCTAATCTAGGGATGGATACCTGTTTAATAGGAGCTACCTTCGTTTTTGATGTCACTAACGACACATGAACATCACCCTTGTCATCTATCACCCTAATATAAACTACCGCTGCATATGCTATTTTTGAAGCATCCGAAAACCCATGCAGCTCAGTCTTTACATTATTTGAACGAGTTTGCAGCCATCGAGGGATTTTTACATTCACCAAAGAATTTAAATCATTACGGTAAGTAATCCATTCCTTTAATAAATTTGTTGGAATTTCTATATCCCATTCTAAACCTGCTAACCATAACCTTTGTATGAATGCCTTTGCTACAATAATACTTGGTGCAAGCCAACCTAACGGGTCATACAAACGCGCAATGTCAGAAATCACTTTTCTTTTTGTCACCGGTGCTATCATTGGTTGAACCTTTACCGAATACTGAAAGGAGTCAGTGTGGGAATTCCAGGTAAGTCCTAGAATCTTTGTAATATTGTCCATTTCTATCTTTAACTCCTTATTCCTAATCCTTTCAGTTTCCTTTATCTTATCTAACAATTCCTTACTATTACTAATCCATTTTTGTAATTTAAAACCACACTTCGATAGGACTGTATTTATTTTGGTATATACATGAAACCCCTTTTCTATAGTTTCAGCCCCAGACATTAAATCATCCATGTAAAAATTATCATGAATAATTTTAGCTACTTCTGGATCGTCCTAACATTCATCCTCACCTGCCTGATGCAAGGCCCGAACGGCTAAATACGGTGCCGAGGCTGTACCAAAGGTAACGGTAAGTAATTCATATTCATCTATCTCCATTTCAGGACTATCTCTCCAGAGAATTCGCTGAAATATAGTATCCTTTCTGTCTACCCAAACCTGGCGGTACATTTTCTCTATATCCGCGACTAAACATATGGGATGTTTTCGCCAACGCATGATAATGTGACGTAGCTCAGCCTGCAAAGTTGGCCCTACTAATAAATGGTCATTTAATGACATCCCGTTGCTTCCCTTGCAGGATGCATCAAACACGACACGAACTTTAGTCGTGGTCTTATCTGCTCTAACGACAGCGTGATGGGGTAAGTATATAGCTGTTTTATTGTTCTTATCATAACTAGGTACCTTTTTCATGTGATTTAAATGTTGGTATTCCTGTATAACCTTGATGTAATCTTTCTTTAAGTTAATATTCCGGTTAAGTTTTAATTCTAAACTATTTAATCTTTTTACAGCTATAGTTCTGGACTCACCGTGTCTTCTAAGAGAATCCCCATCTCGAAATGGTAAACGTACTATGTATCGACCGCTGTCATCTCGTCGTGTTGTTTCACTAAATATTTTTTCACATCGTTTCTCATTGTCTGTGAGCATCCTCTTCACTTCAGATGGTTCACTTTCTAATTCCCAAAACCTTTTTAGCATATCATCCATTTGAAGGGAAGCATGCATCACAGTCAAATGAGAACAAACATTGGATGCATTGTCTGTCTCAGAAACACCTGACAATATCCAACCTAGGGAGGTGTCCTGAGCTACTAGAGTACCGCTTGCATTCCTTTTTATGCCCGCCTGGATGACTTGGCTGTACACCTCAGCACCTAATAAAACGTCAATTTTATTAGGCCTGTAGTACTCTGGATCAGCCAAGTCATCCTCGGTCAGATCCACCCATTCTACCCTTTCTACTTTCGTAGGCGGCAGAAGAGCTGTGACTGACTTAAGGACGTAAGCATTGACTCCAATTCGTAAATCATAATTCCTTCTAGACCTTACAGTTATCGAGACTGTATATTTAGACAACACCCCGTTGTCCCCTCCTATACCTAATATGGTATTTTTTGTCGCAACCTTTTTTAGACCTAAGTACTGAACCATTGATTCAGTTATAAATGAACCCTGCGACCCTTGGTCTAACAATGCTCTAACCACCTGATAGGTCCCATCTCTCGACTCAGCCTCAACCAGGGCTGTTGTTAATAAAACCGTTCTCCTATAATTACCTGTCGAAAGACACGAGACCAATGGTTTGCTTGATTCCTCCACCTGAGTGGTTTCCTTTCCAGTATATTCCTGCCTCATATTACATGAAGCGGCCCCTGTATTTGTCATGGCCTCACCAACAGACCCAGAAACATCTGTTGGGTGTAACATTGAATGATGACGACGTTTACACACTTTGCATCTATTCCATGCTTTACAAGTTTTGGCAGTGTGATTGTCACGCAGACAGATAAAACACAAATCATGTTCCCTAACGAATGCACGTCGACGTTCGTTACACTGCGCACTAAACTTTGTACAATTGGATATTTTATGATCGTTGGATAAACAATAAGCACAATTTATAATTCGGGAATTCTTAATAGTATGGAAAGAGTGGTGAGTTTTATAATTCCTCTCTTTTTTCTTCAGCCCATCGGGCTGACCTTCATTTAAACATTCAAGTCCACGATACCGACTTGTCAAATAGTCATTAAATTCAATTAATGTGGGTAGCTTATCATTACATTCTGCTGATATCTTTAGCTCCCAGGCTTTCCGGGTTTCTTTATCTAATTTCTCACTAACAATATAAATTATAAGAATATCCCATGATGAAACATCTACACCTAAATTCTTAATAGTTTCCCAACAATCAGTTGTTGTGTTTAAAAATGACTTGACCTCAGAAGCAGACTCATTTAATAACTTTCTTTGATTTAATAACCTTTTCAATATATTGTTGGCTAAATATCTTTTGTTATTGTAAGTATTATTTAACTTTTCCCAAGCTAATTTATAGTTATCAGATGTTATACTTATGTGTTTTAATAATTGTTCTGCTTCTCCGGTCAAGTGGCCCTTTAAATAGTAGCACTTTTGACAGTCATCTAAGTTATTGTTTTCGTGTACTAAGCCAATATACAAGTCTCTGAAGGTGTTCCATTCAGAATATTTTCCTGAAAAGGATGTAATTTTAATTTCTGGTAACTTGACCTTAGTGGTAACTTTACTTTCTGAACTATTTGAGTTACACTTATTCCCTGAATTATTAATCTGAAGTAGCATATCCTTTAATTCCGTTTTATATTCTATATATAATTCTTCTACTTCCTCATACATGGAGTTTTTATAATAGTCTGAGCTATAGAGCTCGGCTTTCTTGACTTCACGAGTTAATTTTATATCATTGGCACTAAACACTGACCACTGCTTGTCCAAATTTTCTAACCTAGTTTCTAGATATGATATTGTGATACGGTCTTTAGGAGACTTTTTAAAGTTAATTCTGGCCTTTGATATTTTATCTTTGATATTATCTTGAACAGCTTCATATGATTCCATTTTAATTGAATATTAAATTATTACAATAGTCTAAGAAAACAATAAATAATTTATGGTTTGTCAATAATTCTTCAGCAACACAGTTCAAATATGCATCCCAAGTGTGGATTTTATAGAACAAGATTACACACAATATGACAGTTTGGTAATAAATAGAAAGAGCCACCAAGTGCCAAATCTAAGTGTTTGACTACCTTGCACATTAAATTCTATCAGAAATCGGGCATAGGTTCCCCGTGTAAACCACTTTTTGCTTAAAACTATGACAAGTCCTAAACTACTTTAAATTTAACACAAGTTAATTTACTCTTGACTTTAAAGTTCAAATTGCACTACTATTAATGTTTGAGCTGAATTTTTTGCAAGTTCAATGCTTCTAAGAAATAAGGTCCAAAGTACTTACAGTTTTTCCTTGCACTGTTGACACTTAACCAAACCGCACGCACACACAGATTTTGCACTATTACCATATAACGCGCACTCTCACTGATGCCGATTGCGCACACGCGAGTGTTGTTGTCGCAGCAGCGCCCTCTGACGCGCAGCTCAGCTCCTCTGTTCGTTGAAATCCTTGGTCGTCACAGCGCCCTCTAGTGCTCAACGCTGCTTAGCTCCACCTCGCCCTCTAGTGCTCAACGCTGCTTAGCTCCACCTCGCCCTCTAGTGCTTTCTATTGAAAGCTATGCCTCGCGCCCTCTGTCCGCCAACTTCTTGATTAAGCGCCTCCCGTCCGTTCAGCAAGCTTGCCGCTCCCCCACCAAGTGGCCTGCTCCCAGGCGCCCCACACTTGTGGAGTATTGCTCTGACCGTCAATCCGCCGGTCAGTCCTAACGTGACGGGTGATAATCCGGTATCACCACCGCAGACTACCAAATATACCGCTGAATCCGGCTCGAAGGACCAATGTTTACGACCATCTGGTTCTTAGCGAGCGAGGACGGAGGATAAATAATACACTCTGCATATTTCACAAAGTTATATTAATTTATAACTCCACTAAAGGTGGCGCCTTATGACTACACACAACTTAGTTCCGCGGTCTTGAATAAGAAAGACCAATAATCACAAAAAATCTTGCCCTTATATAGTCCGTTGTGAACGAAACCATAGCGCGATTCAGCCGTATGGGACAACGCCATCTATCGAGCTTATGAATCAACTTTGACGCTACTATGGTTTCGTTCCTCAACATTTTACAAAATAAAAAATGTTATATTCAGACACATATAATAGATATATAGAGACCACTATGGTTAAATTAGTAATAATTAATCTTATCCAAAATCTTTTTCTGTGTACGAGGTCTTGGGTTTGATTCCGGAGTCAAGATAGGTGTTATTGGATATTTGATGATAATATTGAAAAAGGTCAATGGGCATTTTGTTTGGACGTTTGACCCACGGCGTACACGGTCCAAGTATGGCAGACTATGCAGAGAATTGTCTTCGAAACACAATGGTATAGGTCGCACTCTTGCAGAATATAGGAGAATTGAAAAAAGAGTAAAACAAAACTTAAACTTTTACATGGGAAACATTAAAAAACATAAAAAAGATTAAAAAATATATTAAGAAACAAAAATGATATAAACAAAACATAACAACATAACTTTACGGAATGAAAGGGGTGATTAATAAGATTTATTTCAAATACATTTGGTTTTTGTACGCAATCTTTCATCACCCGGGTCAAATATGCCCAATGACCTTTTAGTTACAATTTATGATCTAAATAAATAAAATATAACACGAATGGTGTACCAGTTCAAGTGGTAGTACCTCTACTTCTAGTGTTATGTGTTCGAAACCTACATGAGGCAATAATTTCTGTGCTCCACAGATAGTTGTTCCAAGTAAAATGTTATTTCGCAGTCACGGACTTAAATTATCTTCAGTACGGATGATGCTACGTGATACTAAAAAAGGAAAAATAATAAATAATGGCCAAGTTACAACAATATATTTATAAACTTGCCCAACGCTAATAATTTCATCCTACGTCCCCGGATAGCGCAGTAACCCAACTATAACAAACAGATCAGGTTCCAAGTTAATAATAGTGCGATTTGTATATGAATCTGTCGCCACCCATTAACCCTCGTAATAACTCAGCATGATATACCATCGGTACACCGTTTTAACTTAAACATGACATACAGTTTTATGATTTGAGGCGCATTGATATTTACATGAAGGCATCGAAATATTTCAGTGACTGAAGCAAAGCCATTTAGTATCAGGTAAATTAATTTTCAACTATATCGTATAGAGGTAACCTAGTTGGAAACCGATGGTCTGCCACGCCGAGGCCTCGAGTTCAATCCCAAGACACCTCTGACTTTTTGAAATTATTTTTGTATTATTTACTTGGCTTCTTCTCAGTCTGAGTTAGGCCTTAGTCCACCACGCTGGCCCAGTGCGGGTTAGTTAACTTTACGTATCTTCGATAAGAGTCAAATATGCAGGTTGCCTCACCGTTGTTTTATGTTTTCCTTCGTCATCAAAGCAAGCGATAAATGAGTAATTAATACGCACATAACTTCGAAATGTCAGAGGTACATGTTTTATGAATTAAACTAGAGACCTCTGCGTGGCAGTCCAACGTTTTTCTAATAGGATTGTTGTATAAGGACTTTCCACATTTAGTATCTAAAAAATTAACCAAGCTACGCCTAGTATATTTCATCGCAAAACCAGCAGACTTCAACACCATTTACCACATTAACTCAATAAAAAAACACATCGGTCACGTTTTTAGATCTTGTAATAGCTTTAAGTCGGTAAAGGGCAAATATATATATATTATTTTAGTTGGCAAACGTGACTCTCTGACGAACGCAAACTCAGATATAATACGTTACAAATAGATTTTTATCTGGAAAACATATTAAACCGTTTTCCCTGGAGTCGTGTAAGACTTCACAAGAAAATCCATTGCGATCATCGTATTGGAAATAGTGCTGAGGTTTAAATTAAATTTTAAAAAGCCAAAGCTTTGCCGAAGTAAAAATGTCAAGTGATTTATTATAGGACCTTTTTAGTACGAATTTGATTTGCTATTTTAACTAACATCTGTCTTATAAACTAAAATGTTTTTAATTGATTCTGGTTGCCAACGAGATAATGGCCGATGGTAAGTGCTAACCACTGCATATGGGCTTACACTACTAAGGAAAGATAGCTAAGCCAGTTCTTTCTATGATAGAAGCTTCTAAAACTTATATAAAGAAGTCATATTTTAAATTCGGCATAAGTTACTCTGCCCGGTAGACTTTCATTACTTAGGACCTAAACTTTAACCGGTGAAATGCGCGTATTACGCTTCTATCGACGTCTTCAGAGACATAGACATCTTACGACTATTCATAAGGCAGACTCCAGTGAAGTTAAACTAGCAATCCAAGCTGCGCATATCAGCTTGACTTAGTCCAATATAAAATTGTCAACCAAGCTATACGTCCGTATGTGTCAGCAATTAGTTTAGAAATTAATTTACACTTGAGCTCCTCAATTACGCTGGGCGGACAGGAGTCGTGTTATGCGAACATACTCGCTCGTGTCTTAGCTGGCCTAGTTTACGAACACTGCTGCTTCGAGTATGGTAATATCGTGTGCCTGTTGAAAGAAAATAAGCTCCGTTTTTATATACTTGTATGTTATCCTAACCAATATTATAAATGCGAATGTGAGTTTGTTTGTTACGTTTTCAAACCTTAAGGTTGTGACCAGTCATCATGCATTTTCGCATACACGTTGACAGGTGTACAAAAAGGACAAGGGGTACCTTTCAATCAGGAAAAAGTACTCTTGCCTGGCGTAGCGAGATAAATTAGTACCTACGTTAAGAATAAAATTACTTCTTCTTAATCAACACAGGAGTGTGCAGAAAGATCAGTTTATTTAAAATAATAAAGGATGGTCGTAATTCGACTAGGCGACAACTTGTTATTATAATAATTTAGATATTATATAAAATTTATGACTTGCATGATTTGATTTAAAAACGGGAATTAAAGCGTTATTGCTAGGTATTTATATATATTTTTGTGTGTGTATGTGTGTCACATTAAGTTTTTACTCGTTTGGTGATCAAACCCAACAACATCAGCACTTGCAAGCAGAAGCAAGATAACCACAAGCTAATGTAGCATCCCTGTCATTCGAATCACAAATTAATGTTATATAAGTACATTTTAAATTGTTTTTTACACATGATTCACATCAACGATAGCAGACCGTCTCAGAAAAAGCTTTGTAAGCACGCCTTACTGTATCATTTCAGATTATTTCGCATACATTTAATTATAATATGTAATTAAAATATAATTTGGAATTCAGAAATATAAATTAATTAATAGTCGTTTGTAAAAGCGGAAGAATCTTTTCATGTCCGTACTAAATTAATTAAAATGATTAACGATGTAGCTACTAAAGATTCGATTCGTGATTGTTCTCGTTTTAAATACGAGCCCATCCTAAAATACAAAGGCAACGATGGCCTCGCCCCATCTTTATATATGAAAAATTTACTTAAATATTATGTTTGTGCTCACAAAACTGAAGAAGTAGTTAATAGACTGACTTGACATTTTTACACAGAGTTGCATTTCTGTATAAGAGTGTTTTTATATACTACTTTTTATCCGATGTTCTCACGGGAACAGAAAATTAGGAGAATCAGACTTAGCCACAGCGAATGAAGGCCGGATATAGCTTAGTTTAGGAATGGTGTTAGAGTTACTTTAGCAAGTTGAGATTACTACAATAACTAAACTGTGTAATATGTAGGTAAATAACGTATCGGTCAGTTGTAGTATATAAGCCTAAATTATACCTATGTATATTCATTGATTTCCTTAGTGGCACTACGGTAGTGCTGTGCATTAAGTTTCTGGTTTGATTTCTATCAAGAAATTCGTAGTAGCACTTACGGAGTCTGGAACTGTAATCGGTAAGCGGCAATAGGCCCCTATAAGGTGGACTTAAAACTGGGACGTCAATCAAACACAGAGGTGGATAGCTGACTGGTTTATTCAATATGAGCGCATACCCACATTACGGAATAACAAATATAGACACTATACCTTACACTTTTCCCCCCTAAGATTAAATGTTAACTAATTAATAACTAACAGAACATATTCAAACACAGCATTTTTACTACTAAAACCACATAAACTATCTCATATACTATCTTAAATACTACTTATCTTATATACTATCTTAATATTGAGACACAATATTGTCTTTATTAACTGCGCGTAATGCTGCCGCCGCCGAAGCCCCTGGGGGCGGCGGCGGCGGTGGGGAGCGCGACACTGCTGGTGCGGCCGAATTTGCCAGGTTCGCCCTACCCTCCTCCACCTGTAACTCCCTGGATGCTTCACCTGCATCCTCGAAGGCATCATTGTCATTATTACCACCTTCCCCCTTCTGAGTACCGATGCTTGCTCGCGACATCGACAGTGATAACCGCGGTTTGTTTGATAAAGGGACTATTTGGTCACGGTGTCTGCGCCACTCGAACCCGTTTCCCATATCAATGCGGTATGACACCGGTCCCGTAGTTTTAGACACTGTGCCCGTGGACCATTTTTGTGAATTCGCGGAGTAATCGCGTGCGAGCACCGGTTCTCCTACACGGATACGTGGTTGGGGCGTGCCTCCTGCATGTGCCACCTGACGTTGCTGAGCCGCGCGCGCCACTTGCGCGACGTCCGGCCGTAACGCATCCAGTCTAGTCCGTATTCGACGCCCGATTAGCAATACTGCCGGTGGCACGCCCGTAGTTGAATGTTCACAATTGCGGTAATTGAATAAGAATGTGTTTAAAGCTTGTAATATATTTTCGCCACTAAGAACCGCTCTCTTGATGGCTTTCTTTACCGTTTTCACCGCATTTTCAGCGGCACCATTACCCTGTGGCCTATATGGTGCCGTTGTCACATGTGCAATACAATTTTGGATGCAATAATTTTTAAATTCAGTCGATTGGAATGGTGGTCCATTATCCGTAACGAGTTGCGAAGGTAGCCCAAACCTACTAAAAACTGTACTTAGAGCCGTGATTGTTGATTGTGCGTCTGTACGACCCATGGGAAGTGCCTCAATCCACTTCAAATGTGCGTCAACTATAACAAAATATTTTCTTCCTGAATATTCAGCAAAATCTGCATGTAAGCGTTGCCATGGTAACAATGGAAATTCCCACGGATGCATGTCAGCCCGAGGCGCTGCATCCCGCACCATACGACATGGCTCACATGTACGACACAAGGTTTCAAGGTCATTATCTAAGGTCGGCCAATAAACATAATTACGTGATAAGCTTTTCATTTTTCTAACTCCTAAATGACCTTGATGGATTTCTTCTAAAATTTTTGTTTGCAAGGGTTTTGGTATTATAATACGATATTTATAAATGAGACAACCAAAATCCATTATAATATCAGTTTTTCGTGCAAAATATGGTTTTTCTTCTTCGCAACTAGGTACGGACGGCCATCCAAATTTAACATATCCCAATATTCGCGATAATACGGCATCCTTATTAGTTTCCTTACTTACGTCATGGAAATTAACTGGCATACATTGTTGTACTAAACTAACATAACTCATTGATTCGGTGGGACGGCGCTCCTGTGCTAAAGGTAAACGTGACAACGCGTCAGCTGGTCCGTTTTGTTTTGAGGTTATGTATTTTATGGTAAAATCATACGCGGCCAATCGAGCAGCCCAGCGTTGTAAGCGACTGGCGGCAGTTTGAGGTATACCCACTTTCGCTCCGAATATGTAGCTTAAAGGCTGGTGATCTGTACGTAATTCAAAATTCATACCGTACAGGTATTGATGGTGGCGAGTGATACCATAAAATATTGCCAAAGCCTCCTTATCAATCTGGCTGTAGTTGCGCTCCGCGTCATTGAGCGTGCGCGACACGCAGCTGACCGGACGCTCACTGCCATCTGGGAAACGATGCGCCAATACTGCGCCTAGACCGTAAGCGCTGCTGTCCACCGATAGCACTAAAGGCCGCCCCTCTTCATAATGTGCGAGTACCCTATCACCTGAGAGAATACGCTTCGCTTCTTTAAAAGCCTCATCGCACTCCTTACTCCAGTTCCAACTGACACCTTTTTTTAAAAGTTTATGCAACGGATATAATAAAATGCTTAATTTGGGAATAAATTTGCCATAATAGTTAAGTAAACCAAGAAGCTTCTTAATTGTGTGACATCGATAGGCGGTGGTGCCTTTACAATAGCGTCCACCTTCTGGGGATCCGGGCGCAGACCATCTTGATCAATAATGAACCCGAGATATTTAACGCTTGCTTGTAGAAAACAACATTTATTTAGTTTTACGGTTAAACCCATCTCTTTTAATCTAACCAGTACTTGTCTTAAATTCCCCAAGTGTTCTGCTCTCGAAGCCCCTGTCACACAAATATCGTCAAGAAAAACCACAGTGCCACGCACGCCGCGCAATGTCTCCTCCATTAATTTTTGAAATTTTTCCGGAATGCAACACAATCCGAATGGCGTACGGCGATAAACAAATGTGCCGATGTGTGTAGTTATAGCTGTACACGGTTGTGAATCATCCGTCAACATCGTCTGTTGATATGCATGGGTTAGGTCAATTTTGGTAAATTCTCTTCCCCCACTTAGAGTGGCGAACAACTCTTCGATTCGTGGGAGAGGATAAAATTCACGCTTAAGTTTAGGATTAATAGTCACTTTGTAATCGCCACATATCCGAATATCGCCGTTCGTCTTAATAACAGGCACGATAGGTGTACCGTAGTCCGAGTGCTCGACCCGGTAGATGGTGCCCTCGGCCTCCAGCCGCTCGAGTTCACGCTCAACACGCGCGCGCAGCGCAAGCGACACGGGTCGCGCCCGCACGTACACGGGTTCCTGGTCCGTCAGTTGCAATTGGAGCAATTTTTTACATTTTCCTAGTTTGTCCGTAAAAACCTCAGGAAATTCTTTAGCTAATTGACTAATACATGGATCAGCAGTGATCTCATTAAAATTTATTTGTTTAACATTGAGGGACTTTAACCAATCCCTGCCCAATAATGGGCATCCACCATTTTTAATTACATAACAACGCACATTATTTGCCGTAACATTACCTAGTTTAACATTGACTAATATAAATCCTAATGACTCAATCCGCGTTCCTGCATAACATCGTAACATTAAATTATCGGATTGAATTTTTTTGTTTGGAAACATCTGTTTATAAAAGTCTTCACTAATCGCCGAAATACGACTTCCAGTATCGACTTCACATTTAATTTCGTAACTGTCAATGTTCACATTAACAAAGTAAGGCTTGTTACCTTTAGACGTCAGTTCGATGTTGAACAAATCCTCGTCTTCCGAATCGTTTTCACTTACGTAGTTTTGCCTATTATACCGACCACTATTACGCACCTCTTTGCACATCACTTTCAAATGTCCACGTTGGTTACACTCATCACAGTTGTAATTGATGTACCGACATCTTTCCGGCCGATGTGGTTTTCCACACCGCCAGCACTGTTGAGTCGACGCGGCCTGCGCCGGTGCCGCCGCAGAGGGGCCCCCTCTCGACACCGCGCCGCCGTCAGCCCTAGCGCCTGGGTTGCGCCCCGACCGGCGCGCTCCTCCGCCACGTGGTCGTCCTGTGTCCGCCTTATGCAGGCCTTCGCCCGCGTCGCCGCCTGCACCTGAGGTCGTGACTGCGGCGGCGGTCGCCGCGCTCACCTCCGCGTGCCTCTCTGCAGCCTCTAACGCCAGAGCCAGCTCCACAGCCTCCTTGTATTTAATATTTCTCTCAGCGAAAATACGCGATCGCATCGCACTGTTCGATAGTCCCGAAACAAATTGGTCACGAAGGTTTTCTTCTAGCATTGCACCAAAGTTACACGTGGTTGCGAGGTGTTTTAAATCTTGTAAGTAATCTGTCATAGATTCTCCAACACGCTGTCTACGCAAACGAAACACGTGCCGTTCGGCAATCTCCGATCTCTGTGGTTCTAAATGATCGGTCACCAAACGTACTAATTCGTCGAATTTATTTGTTTCTGGATCCGCCGGAGCACAAAGATCGCACATTAACGAGTATGTCGTTTCACCCACTACCGTAATTAACAACGGCACACACAAGTCTTCTTTAATCTCGTTTAGTAGTATGTACTGTTTGACACGGCGAATATACGACGGCCACTGCTTCGAATTAATGTCAAAGGGTTCTAATCGACCGATCGGCATTATTAATAACAATTTGCACGCACGTGGAATTCGTTTTACTCGTCGCCAAATGGGACGTCAATCAAACACAGAGGTGGATAGCTGACTGGTTTATTCAATATGAGCGCATACCCACATTACGGAATAACAAATATAGACACTATACCTTACAAAAACCAATGTTGGCAAAGTGTGGGTGTTATTCATACCCTACCTCTGCTTACTCCTTCGGGTATATAGGCGTGAGATTACGTATGTATGAAACTTTGAATTGTTGGTCTAGTTGACGCTTAAGAGGAAACACTAAGGGCAAGAGAATTGAAAAATAGGTATTAGTAAAATCTATTGACATCGCGCAGTGCCTGCAGAGCGCGATAGAGACTACTGCTGTATGGACCGAAAATACCTATTAAAAGTACACAAAATCAACGTTTCGTAGTCCCCTGATTCCTTCTCCAAAACTTGACCGATTTAACTACTTTTTCCATTAAACATTAAAGAAAACTTTGGCCGTGTGTATTGTGCCTATGTTTTCCTTTTTTTATATAATCTAGTCAAATTTGTTTTCTGGATGTTTGAACACAGGGGAAAATCTGGCCAATTTTTGAGGTTTTTGAAGGCTCATGTCTCTTTCAATAATTAATTTATGAAAAAAAGGAAAACATAGGGACAATACACACGGCCAAAGTTTTCTTTAATGTTTAATGGAAAAAGTAGTTAAATCGGTCAAGTTTTGGAGAAGGCCAATAGAGGCCATACTAGGCCAATAGGCTACTGGCATTATCCAGGAAGGAAACAGGGGACTACGTTTGTATGGAAAAACGGCCCTTGTGTTTCCTCTTAATGTCTACAACCACAATAAACCATTTGAATTTGATTACTATGCCCGAACCGTTCATCAAACCTGTAACCTCATGCACGGCACACACTACCACTGCGCCATCGAGGTAGTCTCCAAACCACTTTATTGAACTGACCCACTTTTTCAGACATCTTTCAATCCACCAGCGGTTATTAGAGAGTGTATTACATCAACGATCCCTATTATATCTTCATCTGATTCATCTGGGTTACTCTCGTTGCTACCAATTCGGTAAATGATCCCGTTAATTTCCCGGTAATGAGTTTCAAGCTTATTTTATATGAATAGTTATTTCGGAAAATTGGGGATTTTAACATAATTTGGTGGTTACAACCGCATGTTGGTTGAGGCGGCACGTATCCCCAGCATTTCGGATTAAATATGTTTGTTTTAACAATAAAAATAATTTGCAATGGAGAATTTCGGTTTGCTAGCAAAAAAAGTACTATGCCTCATAATAATATCGGCACTATATACAAACTCTCCCACTGCTGGGCATGGTCCTCTTCTCAGTAGTAGAAGGAGTAGGCCATAGTTCATATCTAAGTTTTAATTTCATATTTAATTCATTTCTCATTAATTCAGTTCATATTTAATTTTATATTATTATTTTTATTATTATTATTACCTTTTAAATAAACAATAAATAAATTAAATTAAGTTTAATTTAATTTATTTATTGTTTATTTAGTTTAGTTTATTTAAGTTTAATTGTAATTTAAATAAAATATTTAATTTTGAATTTTAATGTATAATTATATTGTATTCTTTTTTATTTTTTGACGTTTATCTTATATAATATTTTCTCTTCTTCATCTAGCCGCCCTTCAATTGTAAATATTTATTTTCAAATGCTTTGCTCAACCATAATCGTATCTCAAATTGACATGTAAATTATTTCTATTACTATTATTATTCGTATTTGTAATTTTATATCTGTAGTTGTGCCTATTTAAGAAATAAATAAATAAGAGACTGATTGGACTTTAAGCGATCCCTCCCACAAAACGAAATGTTACGTATACTGCTAGTTTATACGTATATTCTGTTAGAAGGTGGTGATCCGGTCAAGCCATACTAAAATCAGCAAGATTTCTACTACACCGTCAACATTGACATATTCCAAGGTTTTCAAATATCCTTTTATGTTTTTTGTTTATAATACTCTTGCACTAGGAATTCTTTCTGTATCGCGGAGGACTTAACAAACAATCAAATAATGGATACAAAAATACCCAGACTTGAAATAATTATTTCTGGATTACTAAATATTTTGTTTTTCAGCGATAGCTCAGTGAGGAGACCAATAGACTGCAATGCAGAGGGTCTCGAGTTCGAACCCACGTCGCGCACCTCTGACTTTCAGAAGTTGTATGACTTTTCGAAATGATGTGCGTATTGATTGACAATTATCGCCTGCTCCGTGCCTCGGAGAGCACGTGAAGCCGTCGGCCCCGGCTGCCATGTACATTTATGGCAGTCGTTATTGGGAAGTCAGTGCCCTATTATATGCTGACACTGGTCTAACCTTAGGGTATCGTTAGCCTTTGGGTTGCGGAGGTAAGGTGGCAGCCGCTCCGTGTAAAAACTGATATCCAGTCAAATCCGGTAAGACCAGAAAAGCCGACCCCAAGTGACTTGGAATAATAAAGGCTAGGGAGAAGACTAAATATTTTGTTCCCTATCAAACACACAACACTTGGTGCAGTAGCAATGGCAAAGCGATCATCTTAGCCACTACGCCATCTGTCCTGCTTTACTAATATAGGGCATTAGTACCCATATATTTATTTGTAATAAATTATTAAAAATATACAATACTGCAATCTTAGATACAATATCGTCACAACCGAGCGGAAAACATAGCATAATCAAATACACCAAAACAGTCCAAAAAGTAATAGCATTTAAATAAACAAAAAATAAACGGAATACATTTTCCAAACCCTTTCCCATTAGAGGAATATTCTCATACAGAATATGTCCTTTCAAAGGGTCCGAACCCTGAGTCAATATTAGCATTGGCTTGTAAGGATCAGCTCTTGTTTTGTCCAACCCTTTGATAATACGAATTACCTTCAACGTATTTTAATAAAAGGCATAGATGATAAGGGTGTTTTAGGTTTGTATCTTGTTATCGGAGTAAGAACTAAAAGGTTTTAAGAAATCTTTTGAATGTAACATTCCGACTTGACCATAAGGAATATTTTTGTCATTCAAATTTCTCTTTTGTAGTAGGTACAAGGGTTTAAATACATTCTTCGTAGAAAAACTCGATATCATTTGGGTCAAACGGGAACTTACTATCGGCAGTAATAAATAATAAAGTGTAAACATAATAATGATAATTTACATAACTAATATTGACTGTATATCCCTCAAAGGGTGGGTGTAGTACACCTACATTCTATTAGCTCTGTTTTAGGTTCCACGTGAATATTGTCGGATAAAGGAGTCGTATAGAATCAAAAACAGCAATCTGACATTTTGGCGAAAATTGAGTTACAGATACGGCAACATTGTTCAATTTAAATGCGTTCAGCTTATTTAGTAACTTCGTATCAAAAACAGCAATTTTCAACTGAAAATAGAGTTGTAAAAACCTTATCAGTATCAAATACAGCAATCTGCTGTAGATGAGTTTCAAAACCAGCAATTTGTGACTCCTAGCCAATCACGAGCGTTCATTTGATCATGTGTCAAAATGGCGACTGCGTTGGTTTTGAATTAAGTTACGTGCGTTTATTTTATTGTTTTATAGGAAAAACACTGATTAAAAGTTAGTTTGGAGTTAAAATACATAAATATGGATGTGTGCCCTACACGCGTAACCAATAGGTTTGCACGCAAGAAGACTAGAAACCCCGAAAAGTGGAAAGCAAATATCGCAAAATGTTTGAGGTAGGTACAGACATTTTTATATCTTAGGGCTGTCGAAACAAACTGTAACAAATTGGTTTTGTATGAACTATTGTTGAATAATGTAAATGTGAATAAAAATCAGTTTTATAAAACTGATTGCGTTCCGTGGTGCTACCCGCGGTTATTATCGATTCGAAAAACTAATCGTTTAACCGTTTTCTACAAACTAGCATAAGTTACTTTTAGTAGAATAAAAAAGTTTCTTTCATGCAGTCATTAATTTAATTACACGACTGCCCAAAAAAAGGAGTGTAATGTTTTTAGTGTTGATGTATGTATGTAAGTAAGTATGTGTATGTATGTATGTATGTGTGAGTGTCTTTTTCCGCAATAAATTCTAAATGCCTGAACAGATTAACGAACAGACGAATGGGGTATCGTGAGAATCCTTACATCATCCCGAGTGACATAGGCTATAATATATTAGGTTTTTAATTCAGAGCAGTATTTTTCTTTTTAATTTTCAAATAATCGGCCTGTTAGTTTACATATTTACATTACATATATTTTATTTCTTTTTAGATATTCCTCGAAAAGCCTGCCGGTTCGTGTTTGTGAACACAATTCTAAAGCACTGAAATGTGCCACGTTATCCATGAATGACTTAATTAAAATACATAGTAGTTTTTATAAAAAATTAACAAAATATGATCAAGACATTATGCTCTTTAAATTATGTAATATAATACAAACACAAAATAGGCCAAATTTTAAAGGAAAGAAAAAGTTTCAAACCCATTATTCTGTCTACATAAACAAAAAAAGAGTACCAATATGTCAAAAATTATTTTTAAGCATTTTTGGAATAAAAAAGTACAGGGTAGAATACATAATGAAAAAGTTTTATGAAACTGGAGAGTTTCCCCGTGAATCTCGGGGAGGAGACCGAAAGACAGCTAAATATGCAGAGAAAAAGAATCAGTTCACCGCTATATTCAAAGTCTTCAATGTATAGACTCACACTATTGCCGAAAAAGCAAGGAAGCCGAAAGAAAATACTTGCCATGTGAGTTGAATATTAGAAAACTATATGATATGTATAATTCTGACCAACAAAATGCACTGCTTGGAGTAAAGTTATCCTATTTCCGGCAAATTTTTAATACTGAATATAATATAGGCTTTGGGACACCACAAGCAGACGTTTGCTCAAAATGTTTGGAACTAAAAGAAAAGATAAAAATGGAGCAAGATGTAAATAAAAGAGCATTTTTGATCACGGAGAAGAGGGTCCACTCTTTGAGAGCAAAATCATTATTTGAAAACTTAAGAGATTCTGCACCAGGTTTGAAAATAATTTCATTTGATTTTCAAAAAAATCTGCCGCTGCCAAAGGTACCGAACCAGTCGAGCTATTATAGCCACCAATTGTATTTTTACAATTTAGCAGTCGTGGAAGGACCATCCAATTTTCCTCTTAGTAAAGAGCGTGTTTTCTCCTATTATTGTACTGAAGATGAATTTGCCAAAAATTCAAACTTGGTGGCTTCAGCAGTTTATGACCGGCTCTGTAAAACTGACAAAACGAACATTACAAGAATTCGTTTGGTTGCGGATGGGTGTGGCGGACAAAATAAAAATAGCATTTTAATTGGTATGTGCTGCAAATGGCTCTTAGAAAATATAAATATCAAGTGTGTAGAAGTAATATTTCCCGTAACTGGTCATTCTTACATGCCAGCCGATCGCTTCTTTGGAGTTATTGAAAAAAAGCTGCGTAAAATGGAGGTCGTACTGCACCCAAAAGAAATCACAGATGTTGTGTCTGAAAACGCCACGTTATCAAAATTTGGTTTAGATTGCACGGTTTATGACTGGAAGACAACCATTAAAGACAATGTAAAACCAACGACATCTTGGGATATACCATTTAACCAGTGCAAAAGGTTCATTTTGCGGCGGTCAAAAAGGTGTGGTAACGTGCTTGTGAGGGGTGAATTATATTATAAGAGTGACCTTGGAACTCCAAAAAATATTTGCAGACCCCGAAAATGTATTAATATGATTAATCCGTCCATACTACCCAGCACTATTGCGGTAAATAAAAGTAAGTTACATGATGTGAATAAATTGTTGAGCAAACATTTTGGTACTGAATGGAAAAGTTTACTTAAATTAAGTTTTTATAAAGAAATACTGTCAAATCAGAAGGCCTTACAAGAAACACCTAATAAAGACATCTACTGTGACGAAAGAGTCCAAGAGTCTGATGAACTGCGTGTTTAACTTTTTCGCACCGATTAACATTGGCATTGGTTCTGATTATTTTTCTTGTATTTTTGAAATAAAACTTCTTTAGGCACGACTTGAGAGTAGTTTCCGCTATTAATTTTATGCTTTCACATTGTAATGGTTCCGTCATACAGCAATTTTTATTTCTTTTTATATTTGATTATGTCAACAAAACTTAATACTGAATAAATGTTATTTTATAAAAATGAGTATTTATTTTTATAGACAACCCTATTTCCGTCGTAATATGGTACTAATCAAAGACAGCAATCTGCTACATAGCAAGAAACAAAACAAGCAATCTGATTATTGTTTAGAATCAAATTCAGCTATCTTTACAATTGAGTATCATAAACAGCAATCTGAAAAAAACAATAATAAATTATTAAATTAGTTTACATTTTATCTACATAATGTAATAATTCATTGATTTGAAAATCTGTAACAAAACAGTATAAAACATACGAGTTAAACTTGTAAATTGCAATGAAGAGTGACAACATTTTTCTTATTTACCACTAATTAGTAAAAAGACAGAGCTGTTTTTGATTCTATACGACTCAAAATTAATAAAGGCCAGGTTAAGAGCACCTTAAACCGGCGAGCATGTATGAGCAATGTGATAAAAGTGAATGAAGCCGGAGCAGTGTGTTAGGATCGTAGCAAATGGAAATCCATAGTCTCTGCATACCCCTCTGGAAAACAAGCGTGAATCTATGTATGTATGTATTGTCGAATATCAGGCGCATTCCAAGAATTCAGTGCAACTACAAAAAATGTTCTAACAGAAAAACGCAATACCAGTTGACCCGGCCCGGGAATCACACCTGAGACACCACGATAACATAGAAACTTATGGCACGGGATTAACAAGCCAGTATCATTGAAAAAAATATGATAATATGAGAGATGAAAATATAGAATAAATACATGATTTTTTACTAAATGAAATATAATTTATATAAATTCTGTATCAAAATATCATGTGTTTATTCCATTCGTATTCTTTGTCTAAAATAGCCCAAATCCAGATTCACACTAGTTCTTAATTTAAACTTGAGTTTTCTAGAGACTTCGTCATCTTAGATATCTTAGATTAGGGATCGTTAATTATAGAAGGTCCATATAGAACTATACAATGTTACCAACTGCCCAAACAATTGCACCTAGTTTGTAAAACGACCAAAATCCGGGACACGGATATGTGTCTATACACAGACTGACCAAAGGCTGACCACAGCGTTGTCTAAATCTGTGGACACACAGTGTGGGGAGGCACAGGTCATACTGACGGCGAGTAGCGGATAGGGATGTGTACATAGCATTCGAATTCAATTCGAATATATCGACAATACTATAGAGTAGTTGCCTTTGTTTGATTTTGTACATTATTTTATACACAAAAGCAAAGAGCAATCAAAAGAAATCCTTATGTGCAAACAATATCAAAATGGTTGCAAAATAAGGGTGTAATTGAGAAAAAGTGGGACTGTAGTGGATCGGGCGACCGGATTTTAAATAGCTTCTGCCTGCCTCGTTAGCAACAGTACTATTCTTCTGTATGTATGGTATCCAATGTTCCTTTCTGTATCTCTGACAAAGTGTATGCGATTTCATGATGATCGGTCGAGTAGTATGAAAAGGCGTAAAAGCGTAACAAACAAACAAACTCATTTATTTCTGAATTAAAGAATAGGAAACCAACAACACCAAAAGCAAATTGGTATAATTTTCGTCCTCAAGAAAAACTGTAGGTATACATGTAATAGGTATTATTTTTTGTTTGACATTCTGATATTTGAATGTGATACAGTTTCGCTCGAAGTTTTCTTTACGTTTACTAACTACACCATTGCCTTAATCAGAAAACTTGGATTACCCTTTAATGACCTACAACAAATCAAAAAGTTGTGAAATGAACTTGGAATTAGCAAACTAGCAACAAAATTTATCTATGTCAAAACTAGTCGCAATTTACTAAATTGGGCGTACCTACTAGAAAACCCTTAGTTTTTTATCTTAATTATCGCGTGTTTTTTTACATTTGCCTTGGTGGTCTATTGACCTAGGTCAGACTTGTTCTCAGGGGGGGTGTTATTTGGTTATTTCTAAATAAACAATATTACCAATGTCTGATATTAAACCTGACGAAACAGTTGTCTTGTTCTACGTGGTGATTATACTTGACTGATAAAGTTTGCGAGCAATACTTATAGTTCCTGCTTAAATCCGTCAATGCCAGATATTTTAAAGTTTTTATGAGTGTTAGCAGTGTTTCATGCTAAATCAAATGTCTTTTTAATACAATACGAAAAATTATAATTATTTCAGTTCATTATTTATTTATATACCTGGGATATTTTTTTTTTTTTTACTCTTCAAAATGGCCACTCTCGGCGTGATGGTAAGCAGTCGTGTGGTCTAAGAGCAGTGGCCTCCACATCGTCCTCATAGCAGCTGAGGCAATGTTGAGGTCTCTACTTTGACGGCCTGAGAAGGTGCTTTTTCACGCCCCGCTTAAAGGACCCAGGATTGAAGGAACAAGGAAACAAACTTGTTGGTACGCACTCTAGTCGACTCCACCATGTAAGGATAGCATCTGAGCCCAGCACGCGTTGTTCTGGGTAGGAAATGGGAGGGCGGGATTAGGTGGAATAACTCTTCAGAGCACTCCCCGTGGTATATTCTGTAGAAAAATGCCAAAGAGGCAATATCCCTACGGAGTTGCAGAGGTTCCAGTGAACTCGTGACCTCTGGATCTCCGATTATATGGACAGCCTGCCGCTGTAACCTGTCAAGAGCGTCTAGCAAGTACTACGCGGAGCCATCCCAAAGATGAGAACAGTACTCCACGCAAGGGCGCACTTGTGCCTTATACAATAGGCACAGCTGCCCAGGCGCGAAGAACCGCCTCACCCTGTTCAGAACTCCGAGTTTTCGCGAAGCTTGCCTAATGATGCTCTCGATGTAGGTTATGGGATAAAGGGAGCGGCAAAGATCCATACCTAAGATGGAGAAGCTGTCACGTATCACCAGTGGAGTGTTCTTCAGAGAAGGGAGGGGAAGGAACGGAGACTTTTTTGTTAAGAACGCGCATGCCTGGGTCTTCTTGGCGTTGAACTGGACCAAGTTCTTGGCACCCCATTCAGAGATGCGGTTTAAGGTCTGGTCAAGTTCAACGACAAGATCCTGCCTTTTCCCCTCAACGTCAGCCTGTTTGGCCCCAGGACGTCCGAGATATCGCCCATGCATGGTACTGTCGTCTGCATAACAATGTATGTTGCCGAGATTCAACATATCATTGATATGCAGAAGAAAGAGCGTTGGGGATAAGACGGACCCCTGAGGCACTCCTGCATTGACCTGCATAAATTTGGATGCGCGACCGTCGCAAAGGACCCGAATACGACGCTTCTGCAGGAAACTTGCAATCCAGGTGCACAGTTGAGGGGGCAAGCCATAGGCCGAAAGCTTGGAAAGAAGAGACCGGTGCCAGACTCTATCGAAAACTTTGGCTATGTCTAGGCTGACAGCCAAAGATTCACCGTGCTTGTCCATAGCCTTACCCCAGAGGTGCGTGACGATCGCTAGATGATCACCCGTTGATTGTTTAGCCCGAAAGCCGTATTGGCGATCATTGATCAACGAGTGATCCTCCAGGTAGCGGAAAATTTGGGTGTTTATAATCCGCTCGAACACCTTGGAGAGCACTGAGGTGATAGCTATGGGTCGATAGTTGCCTGGCTCGGAACGGTCCCCCTTTTTGGGAATCGGTTGAACGTTCGCCTCCTTCCAAGCCTCAGGCACAATGCTTGCGGCGTAAGACGTCCGGTATAGGCGCGTAAGTGTGGGAGACAACTCCGCTGCACATTTTTTGAGGACCACAGCTGGGATGCCGTCAGGTCCACTGGCTTTCCGACCATCGAGAGACTGCAGTATCGCACGAACGTCACGTTGCCTGATACGTATATCAGGCATGGTGTAGCCGCAGTTGGCAATGTTAGGCGGCGGCGAACCGCAGTCATCGATTCGGGAGTTGGCCGCAAAGAGATTTGCAACCAGATCTGCTTTCTCTTGCGGCCGATGAGCCAGTGATCCATTCTGATATCTCAGAGGGGGCAGCGAGGTCTGGCAGAAGTTGGACTTCACGGCTTTGGCCAGGCGCCAATAGCTACGACTGCCCGTAGGATGGGCCATGAGCTCCTGGCCGAACCGTGCGACGCGCTGGGCATCCGCTCTTAAGTAATAATTATAATAATATTTATTTTCTCAACGCAATATTACAGCAATTACAATGAATGAAACAATATACCCTCTTGCAGACCTTTGTGGCTTGGTTGAATGCTGCCTTCAGGTGATCCACGTTAGAGTCGTGGAGAGTGTGAGCCCTGTAATTATACTACCAACAGCATTATCCACTTATGACTACACAGTATTATAGAAAAATGGAGCATACTACATGCTATGAAAAACAAAGAAAAATCTACATAATTATATATGGATGGATTCAATACATTAGTTATAAATAAATAAATTGATCATTAAACTTTTACAATGAATAGTCACATCTATGTCGAACGTAAAATGTATATGGACTATGGAAATTAGGAACATGACTTGGAAGCAGTTGCGTTTTTTAAAGAGTCCAGTAAACATTTTATTTATTTGATTGCAGAATGCATAAAAATATCCGTGTTGTTAAAATAGTTGTTGTAATTATCTACAAGCGGTCGTAGAGATGTTCTTAAACCTGCGTTAGTATTAGGAACATGATCAGTGGTAATCGCTAAGAGACGATGCGGACCTGCCTTTGCATGACTGTTCTGGGGACAATGTAACACAGTTTATTTGTTAAATCTAAACATTCATACCTGTTACTAATAATGCCGTGCAAAAACATAGTTAGTTTTTATGTATAAAGTGTAATTAATTTATCACAAGTTATCAAAATAACGATAAAACCTGTGGCAATACCAAATTATGATTGAAGCTAGACAACAACCGTTTTGTGGTAACCGCTTACTATAGGGCAAGGTACTATTTGTTCACTACCTTAATTGTGTACATAACGCAACGTGAGATCAGCGTGTGTCCAGCATGCGCGCGGCGTTCACGCTGTAGTCTGTACACATATCGCACGCTGGTAAAACGCGACGCTCACGCCGCGTTGTCGCGACTTGCAGGCGGCGTTCGCGTCATTCACATGCTCGAGGAACGCGCACGCCCAATATGAGGTTAACCTGATCCACCATCGACAATTCGACATACACATATAAATCGATACAGGCCCGTCACTTTAATCCGTCAATCGGATATCGAATTACAAATGACGACCGACGAACTACACTAGATGCGAAATATATGTTCTATCTCTCACTGGTTTATACGGATTCAGTGTGTGTAAGACAAGGAGGGTTGAGTAAGGATATCTTATATACTGCCAAGTGTAAGATTCAAGGAATGCTTTCGGGAAACGACTCCCTGTATTGAGGGCGATCGCTCATTGCATAATCAAAGTTTTATTTTTGGGCACGATTTATCCGCGTATGACTCTGTTGCATTGAACTGTATTATAGGGAATCTGCTCGCGTTCAATTTAAATGTTAATTGGATGACCTCGTTTTCACAGCTCACTTTAATAAGGAATGTTTTGAACGTGTGATTTTTATCGTCGGATTTATTTATTGTTGTGCTTATAAGTTCAACAACATTTTTTTAAGGGAAAGATCTTATTAAGTGTTCTCCTGGTTCACGAGGTAACGGGTAAATACTATATAAATAATATGAGCTTTGCGTATAAACTGTCCCACTGATGGGTACGGGGTTCTTCTTACTATGACGAAGGTTAAGCTATAGTCCACCAGTGCGGGCTAGCAGATTTCACATATTTGTCTTTCATTATCAAGAACATTCAGACAAACAGGTTACCTTACAATGTTTAACTTCAGCGTTAAAGTAAGTGATAATTAATTACTTAATTCGAATTTTAAAAGTCAGATGTGCTTGCTTTGGTTTCGAACTTGTGACCTCTGCGTAGCAGTCCAGTGGTCTTCCATTAAGCTATCGCTATCCATAAGGACTGTAAAGAGCATAATATTTCCTAATTAGCCCAAAGAAGCATCATTAATATATAATTTGAAGATCTCTTAATATTGATCTTTCACAACACGTAATTATTACTAGTTCATGAATTAAAATAACAATTTTAATTTCACAGATAGTTAACTTCCTCATAACAAACCGTCTCTTTAATCCTATTATAATGGATTGCGATCCCGATGACGTCATCCTTTCAACTTCTGTTTTCTTACCTAAATAATACAAATCTGCCATAAATTCGTTCTGTTAATACAATTTCGTAAAAGGCCAGTAATTAATTGTCAAGAAATGGATACTTGTTTCCCTGAAACTCGAAGAGGATCAATCTTCAAAGAGAATTGTTGGCTGTAGGCATAATGTATAGATAGATTGAGTGCCGTTTCTAAGTTAATTATCTCCTTGCGTTTTTCTTTTCTATTTTTGTGTGTGAAAGGAAAATTCTTAATCATTGTTGGATATTCTATGTTCACTTATTTGCTTTAACACTTCCATGTTGCGCCTGTAGTATAAGTTGCGTGTTTGGACTATTTGATACGGTGTCTTAGTTGACTAGTGTCATTTGGCATTTGTTTGAAGAGTATTCTAGAATATATAGTAACAACATGAAGTCTATATGTACAAGGTAAATGCCGGTGCTAAAATGCTTACATGCGTAAGAAATTATATGTATGTGTACAAATTAGATAACATGTATCATTTTGTAATATAATATTTTATACTCGCACTAGCTGACCCGCACAACTTCGCCTGCTTCACAAAAGATAATTTTCTCTGTTTTTGTTACATTTTTCATTGCTACTCCGCTCTTATTGGTCGTAGAGTGATGCTATATAGCCTTCCTCGAAAAATGAGCTATCCAACACTAAAATAAATTTTCAATTCGAACCAATAGTTCCTGAGATTAGCGCGTTCAACCAAACAAAAAAAACAAACTCTTCAGCTTTATATTATTATTTATAGATTTGCCCGCGGCTTCGCTCGCGTTAAAGTTAGGTTATCTTGTAAGTGGATCGCCGGCGATAAAGTGGATGACTATAATTTCCATTAATAGTTTCTGTTACTAATTGTCTTGAAAAGCGTTTTGAATATTAACCGTCAACCGCACCTACACGGAGAAATGGCATTTGATATTCCACAGGGATCATGAATTATATTTTTTGTAACAACCTCATGTAACAAAGGATCTTCATCATTATTGGGAATTTCCGCAGATATCACATCATCAATTTCATTCGGTCTTATCCTCTCTACCAACCAAATGAGGATGTGTGCATGTGGCAATCCGCATTTCTGCCACTCTACTCAATTCATCCAACAGCACGTTTTACCGAACACGCGATGAAATCCATAAGTGATTTTAATTTTCTTTTGATTACCCTTGCGGTAATGTTGTGGCGATCTATGGTGATTGGCCAATAAATAATTATTGTCGAATTTCTTTTCAATGTGGATTGTATGTGAACGTTATAAACAAATCTGGTGTGCCATAATAACGAACGTACCGTACGACATAGCATCCTGAGCTTATTCATGCATATGTCGCGGACTTTGAACGTATGTTGCTGGGAGAATAGTTGTTCTGCCTACATTCTGCGCATTTCCGTTAGCATTGATGGCATCCCGAAGATGAATGTATTCCTCAGAACGGAGTTTTCTCTGATAAATGTCAATCACTCAGTTTCTACTTTTACGTATGTACGTATCCACAGCATATTGGTGAAAAAGACGCCGACATTTTAAGATGTGATTATTCTTATTTTTTCAAACCATCAGTCTGTATGAATAATAATTCATTGAACTAACTTTTTTGTTAGTTTCGGAACCTATAAACAATTCTTTATTTTATAATAATATAAATTAATGTAGTAAATATAAAATAAAAGTAATAATAGTAGAGTGTTTATTTACCTGTAATTGGATTTATCATCTTTATTGAAAAGGTTACTGTTACAGGGCAAGTCAGAGATGGCTTTTTAAAAAAAAACTCAAAGTTCTAAAATATACTAATTTTAATAAAACGGTATAAAATGTTATAAAAACCCTAGTGCCCACAATGAAGTCTAGAATAGAATTAATTTACTTAGCAACAAATAATAACACTTGGATCAATTTCTATGACGCACATCGCTCATGCCTACCGCTGATCTAAGCATTATTATTTTATATGTGCATTACACAATATAATATTATAACATCCCCCCCGTTAAGATTGATCATACCGGGTTAAGGGATGATCAATAGAAATAAAATCAAGAATGAACTTTAAAAGATTTCATTGGGGCTTACATTTTAAGAGTATAATTAGATTTGATTTATAAACTAAGACATAGCAACTACAACAGTAAACTAGGAAAATATAAAACTCATGAAAGTTTATATATTACAAAAAAAATAGCACAAGAATAAAATTTAATATCAAACAACTTTAAATCATGTTTACTTTTAACTCATAGATTAAGAACTAAAGCTTATCATTACTTCCTAAAAGAAAATAGTTTGACAGTAAAATAACTAAGTAGTTAACATATAAAGTTAACATTTAACTTTATACCTATAATGGATATTAAAACAAGTAAACTTTAAATGAAGGTTATGTATTTGATTATGATATAACATTTCTTTTTAAATTTGGCAACGACCTTGTAGAAAGCTTTACATCATACTCAAGGTCATCGGCTGACGAGTCAGACGTTAAGTCCTTTGTGTTAACAATGGTTGACACATTTTGACGAATAGCAGGAACAGGATTTCGGTCTGCGTAGTTTTTATTATAAATTCTTATACAACATCCCTGTCTCGGGCAAATAACCCTCCTAGTTTTAAGCAATAAATATATCAACATTATTATAGATAATATATAAGTGAGAGAAAGATAACTCGTAGAATACTTTTCAAAGTGTGACGGTTCAGAGATCTTATTTAACTGTTTCTCAAAATCACTCATTTGCACACTAGCTTTTACTAATGAGTCTAAATTGTTTAATTCATTTAATTTAACTAGCGGAATGTCACTTTTATTGAAATTTTTAGTATCGCAACAATCACTAACTATACTAAAGTTAGATAAACTAGTAGTAATATTGGAGGTGTAAGTGTCACTCGCGAGAAACGTTAGTGTTTTAAAGTAAGCTTTGCAAGATTTAGGTAAATGTAATATACCAGAACCGAACAAGATTTCATCAGAACTATTAATGTTCTCGTTACAAACAATGTGACATTTACCAGGATCTGATTGAACAAAAATCCAACGGTTATAAGTGATCTTTTGAAATATGTCTATTGAGCCGCGCAGGACTCTGGTTTGGCAACTTTTTGGTAGCTTAACAGATGCTTCTGTCAACAACGTAGTTTCACACGTCGGGTTTGCCATCGTGGAATACACGTTACCTAGAGGACACACATAGCACTGACCTTTCACTTGTTTGCACGCACTGACACTCACGAGCTGTGAGTAGAATAGTCTGTCCAGAGTTATTGCCAAGTATTGTTTGTTCGGTGCTATTAAAACATAAGTATCTGGCGTATTCAAGTCCAATGGGACTGGAAACGGGATAACATGATATAAATTATAGAATTGCGAAAGAACGAGCGGAATCTGCAAAATAAATACTAACTTATTGTCTTGGTAATAACATACAATATCACTGACAGTAATTATTTCATTTACGTTCACTAGCGATAAAGGTATAGGCAGCTCAGAGTGTTTAGGCATGTAGTTGATATGTAACTCGAGCTCTTTATGCAACTGCACAGGACTTAGTACAGTCGGGTGCAAAACGTTCATTTTACTGAACAATATTGCGTTATTAATGTCATCTATATCAAAAGATAGGGCCATTATAATACTTTCTACTGAAGTTAATATGAGAGACAACTGGGACCTTGATTCTAATTTATCAGTGGTTTGACTCAACCTTTCGAATGCACTTTCTATAGTAACTAAATTTTGGTTCAAACGATGTTCGTTTTCTTTTACTTTAGACATAGTGCTGTTAAACGTAGATATAGTGGATTTAATTACATGTATATTATCGCGCATTAATACTGTGAGCTCTTTTTCGTCTGACTGTACCTTATTTATAGCATCTGTGAACTTTATAGCGTCGTCAATATCTAAAGTACCGAAAAATGTTTTTAATAAAGAACCACCGGCGTCAGTTAGACCTCGTTTTGTGCGTTTGGTTTCTTTAACCTGAGTTAGATATGAAATTGATGAGAACTTATGAATATTACTACTCTGCAGGGCTCTCAAGGAACTTAACGAATTGTAGCATTCGGTTTTAAGTTTAGAGGATTGGACTATACTGCAATGTTTCGTAATGCGTTCAAGCAAGAGCTCTATACTGTCTAAATGAGGTTGAATGTGACTCAAATCTACAGAGGTAACAACGTTCCAATTATCGTTAGAGAATTTTAAGTCTAATAATTGATCATAGTATAATCAGGGACTTCCGACCAGCTTTGATACGAACTGGTTACCGGACACGGTCGTGAGGAACCTGGGGACAATAGAGATGGGTATGTTTATTTCTAAAAAGCGGGTTTGATTTCGTCATAGTGATAGCGTATATGTTTCCTTCCTACTTGTATTGTTACAGTATGATTGCCGTTTATTTTTATAATTTTATAGGGACCTTTCCACACCGGTGATAACGCTTTGTTTTGTTTATGATGGCATCGTAAGTATACCATGTCACCAGAGTTGTATGTTATCGGACGCGCGTGTGAATCGTAATATCGTTTTGAACGTTCTTTGGACGTTTGTATGTTTTGTAAAGCTTTTTGTCTACTATAATATAACCTGTGATTAAGAGCTCGTACGTAATCGGTGTATGTGTTATTTTCGAGAGTATCTATAGACTTTGGGATATAAGGCTTGTGACCAATTAAAAGTTCGAACGGAGCGAAGCCAGTAGTAGAATGGACATTCGAGTTATAGGCTAACATTGCTGTGTTTAGATACAAATCCCAAGTGTGGGTATTGTCGTCAATGTATGATCGTAAATATTCTTTCAGCGTTGAATGACTACGCTCTAACGCGCCACACGTTTGTGGGTGGTAAGGTGATGCGTATATATGTTTTATACCAAATAACTTTTCTAACTGTTTAAACACATCCGAACAGAAATTTGTACCTTGATCAGACACGATTTGTCGTGGAATACCCACGTGTGAAATGAAATGAACAAAACGTTGAGCGGTTTCTTGAGCAGAACAAGACTGCATGGCATATGCTTGCGAATATTTGGTCAAATCATCTTGGAGAGTTAGGATGAATTTATATTTATCAATTCGTGTTTCTGGAAGAGGCCCTACAATGTCAAGGTATACTCTATCGTTAGGCCGAGTCGCAGTCGATGTGATTATCATTGGCGCTTTATTTGTGCAGCGCAAAGGTTTATTTATTTGACAAGATTTACAGTTTTTAACGTAATTCTCTATATCCTGCCTCATGCTTTTCCACCAATATAGGGATTTGAGTCTGTCATACATACGAGATACGCCTGGGTGACCAGCAGAGGGTAAGTCATGATTATCTTTTAATATGAGCGGGACCTCGGATGGTGTTGGAAATAGGATATTATTATGATAAACATGTATTTTAATGCCTGTATTATGAAATAGGAATGCAAGGATGTTGTAAATTTTTGTGAATGATAATTTGTTAAAAGAATCTTTAAAGTCAGAAATTGCAAATTCTTTTTCTTCCATGTACCAAGTTGTAATCATATCGCGATAGTCTCTCAACATGTTGAATATGTCTTTATACGTCATTTCATCATAATGATGGACTCGTAAGTATAGGTGAGTAAAAACATGTTTATCATTTGAGGTACTTTGGAAAGTGAACAGTTCACGTTCTAAGTTGCGTATATCAGGTAAGGTATCGTCAAATTTAGATAACTGAAGGATTTCGGAGCAGTAAGGAACAGAGTCGTCGAGATCGATTGCGGAAGGGTAAGTTATCATTCTACACTTCGCTTTTAGCAGAGAGTCGTTATGCTCTTCTATTGTCGTATCACAGTTAGGAGCTTGTTGACTAATTTTTAAATATTTTTCATATGTTTCAGATGTAGAGGGAGACTCGGGGTCGATGGCGAGAACCGGATTGCGAGATAAAGAATCAGCGTTACAGTTTATTTTGCCCTTTTTATAAGAAATCTCATAATCGAATTCTTCGAGTTTGAGACGCCATCTTACCAATTTCGAACTGGGGTCACTTATATTGAAAAGCCATTCTAAAGGTTTATGATCAGTTACGATTTTGAACCGCCGCCCGTATAAATACGGACGGAAGGTTTTAGTCCCGAATATTATAGCTAAGCACTCTTTTTCTGTAGTTGAATAATTTCCTTCAGATTTATTCAACGTACGGGATGCATACGCGATTGGGAGATCATTATTTATTTCGCCTTGGGATAAGATAGCGGATATGGCATAGTTGGAAGCATCGGTAGTTAAAATAAAAGGTTTAGTAAAATCGGGATATTGTAGAATAGGTGCTGTAGTGATCTTATCCTTCAAAGTATCGAAGGCTGACTGTTGTGGAGAGAGCCAATTAAATTTAACGTCCTTTTTTAACAAACTTGTTAACGGTTTAGTGATATGGGAAAAGTTCTCTATAAACCGTCTATAATAACCAACTAGACCGAGGAAGGATTTGATATCGCGGGGATTTTTGGGATCTGGAAATTTTTGGACACATTCTACTTTCTTAGGATCGGGTTTGACGCCTTTGTCTGTTATAATATGACCTAAGTACTGAACTTCTTTTCGTAAGAACTCACTCTTATCGGGCTGTAATTTTAGGTTATGTTCGCGTAGTTTTTCAAACACTTTGCGAAGGTTAAAGATACTGTCAGAGAGCTGATTACCAAATATGACGATATCATCCATATATGTAAAACAATGAAGACCTTGGAGACCAGATAAAACAACATTCATCAGCCTTTGGAACGTAGAAGGTGAATTTTTAAGTCCGAAAGGCATTCTATTAAATTGATAGTGACCTGCTAGGCCAGGTACACCCGGGACGCTGAAAGCTGTCTTTTCAGCGTCAGATTCTTTCATACAGACCTGATGAAATGAAGAGGCTAAATCTAAAGTCGTGAAATATTTACTGTGTCCAAGCTGATCAAGGATGTCCGTGATATTAGGTATAGGATAGGCGTCACCGATAGTTATTTCATTTAATTTCCGGTAATCGATAACGATGCGCCACTTGGGCTTACCAGAAGCGTCTGTTTTTTTTGGCACTACCCATATCGGTGCTGACCAAGGGGATATGTAGAAGGGCTAATAATGCCCTGGTCTAACATGCCCTTGACTTGCTTACTGACTTCTTCCTTATGACATTCAGGGAAACGATAGGTTTTGGCATGGATGGGAGTCTGAGATGTAGTACGAATTTCGTGTTGAACTGTCCTAGTAGCTGTCAGCATGTCGCCTTCTAGATAAAATATGTCATTATATTCAGAACATAGTTCACGTAACACACGTTCTTCCTCTTGAGTCATATGTTCGCATCTTAAGGCTTTTTGGACTTTATAATCGCGGTCTAAGTCAGATGTAGTAGTTTGGAAACAGGGAAGCGATCCTTCTATTGGACTAGAGGTAGTGGGAATATTATGATTAGGCTCTAGGATATAGGACACAGGCTCTAACGTCAACTTTATTGGGTTAAGAACAACTTCGCTTTCGGATATATTTAATACAGAGACAGTGACCTTATTATTAGAATTCACTCGTGTTAGACATTTAGAAAATATAAGTTTTGGATATTGATCCATTTTACCACACATAATCAGACCCTCTTTTAGCTCGGGATTCGTAACTAAGCACTCGATTAACATTTCGGTACGCGACGGAATTGTATATGTTATGTTCGTAGTTTTTAAATCAAAACATACAGAACTTTCACCCAGAATCTTTAACTTCGACTCTGGATATATAATTGAGGCGTTGTGAGCAGACAAAAAATTTGTTCCTATGATACCATCGTAATCAAGATTAACATTAGACACGACGTGGAAAGGGAACGGAAATGAAAACTTGCTTGAGGCATTGGGTTTAATTGACAGAACAAATGTGCCTTTTGTTTGGGCATACGACCCGATGTCGTTAATCCCCTTAAACTTCACTATATTTTGGTCAAGATGTGGGCTCTGTGAAAGACTAGTGTCCTTTATGAGGCAAATGGAACTCCCGGTGTCAACTAAAAGTCGCAACGGTACTTCGGAATGGGACGTAAAAACTTCTATAAATGGTAAAGAAGCTTTCTTATTTTGCGATATATCGTATACCATCGGACACTCTATAGACTCATTCGCGAATTCGTCTAATAACATTTCGGCTGGTCTAGACTCCAGACTAGAATATTTTTTACTTTTGGTTGTATACCAAGTTGTTTGAGGCGTAACTTTATTCTTCAAAGGATTAGAACTATTATTATCGACGAAACTTACAGCCGAACTAGTATACAAAAACTGCTCATTACCGTTATCAGTGGGCTTATAAGCCGAAATAGAAGATAACGGTGATTTAGACTCAGTGGAATTAGAATTAGACTTAGTATTAATAGCACGGCATTCATTAGAACTAGGACCCGGTTTGCATGAAACAATGGACTTATAAGTATAGTTGTCAGGCTTAGAAACAGTGGATTTTGGAATAGAACTAGAATTTCTAGTACCTAAAGTTTGGGACTTGCAACGGTACTCATTTGCAGGCCCAAGTTCTAGTTTAAAGAGTTTTCTATTTCGAGAATCTGTGGAGGCGATGATGTTTCGGAAGCCGACTCTATGAAATTTTGTTGAAAACTCCTAGAGTTATTTGGCAAGTTATTATTATTCGAATTATTATTAAATGTTCTAGAGTTATTATATTGACGTTTACGGCACTGCGAAATATCATGGCCTATATTCTTACAATATCGACAAACGATCGGTGTCGTATTATTCTGAGAACTGTGGAAAGAATTATTTTGCACACGCGGCTGATAATGTAAGCGCGGCGTTTTGTCGCGTTTCAATTTACTATAACACTCTGATTCTAAATGACCTAATTTATTACAAATTTTACACGTCTTTGATTTCAATGTAGAACTTTTACTTAGATTTAAGATTTTCTCTTCCTCGAAAGCGATATTTACCGCTTCGTTTAAAGTCCGAGGGTTTCTGCATCGTACGATATTACCAAGAGCTGAATGTAAACCTAGAGTAAATGTATATAAAGCTAGATCTTCCGTCATAGCAATACGACCCGCTAGCTCTTTCTTTAGAGAATCCGAGTTATGGATTTCAGACTGAAGGGAAGTGAGACACGTGTCAATTCTTAAGGCATACTGTGCAACTGTTTCACTGGCTTGTTGTTTGCATGACTGGAGATCTAATAAAAGGTGGCTGTAATGTTTTCTCTCACCAAAATGTTGCTTGAGAAAATCTTTCAGCTCTTCAAAAGTCTCAAATATTTTATTTGAACATGCTATTTGAGCTTTACCGTTTAACTTGGATATTATAAATTTTAGTAAAATACTTTTCTGAGACTCAGATGCGAGATCTAACGCATTTCTACAATTAGTTAAGAATCCGGGTAGAGTTTCTCTTTCCCCGCTATATGAGTGAACAAAATCACATAAAACTTTAAGTGGAACTTGTTCCGAGAGCAAGATTTGAGACTTTTCCCCTTTCGACATTATAATGAGACTAGTGTATTAAGAAAATATTCAAACACGCGAGTGGCAACAACAGTGGGCAAAATATGGTACTCACAGACAAATCACGTACTGGACGAACATAATCGGCGGATACGGCGAGCAGTCGGTTTTGGCTGGTGCGCTGATGTTGTCAGCAACGACGATCTTCTTGCAGCAGGTCACAGCGATTTTCAGGGCAACACCACGTCCTCAGGACGACGTGCCGGTTCTCTTAGGATGCGTTGAAACGGCGCGATTCAGCGAGATACTGCGCAATGCGGTGAAACAGAGCCAGGACCCAACAGGACAAGGTGCGGCCCCGACAGGACACGGCGAGATACGGCGAGATACGGCGAGGTACGGCGAGATACGGCGAGATACGGCGAGATACAGCGAGATATAGTTTGGTTCAGAGAATTGTACTTCGTTTGGATTGAACTGCCGAAACGCGGTGAAAAGTGGGCACTGAGCAACGATATTTCGAGGAATACCGGGCTTATTGAACTGGTATAAACTCACCCGGTATCCCACTTCTGACACCACTGTTACAGGGCAAGTCAGAGATGGCTTTTTCAAAAAAAACTCAAAGTTCTAAAATATACTAATTTTAATAAAACGGTATAAAATGTTATAAAAACCCTAGTGCCCACAATGAAGTCTAGAATAGAATTAATTTACTTAGCAACAAATAATAACACTTGGATCAATTTCTATGACGCACATCGCTCATGCCTACCGCTGATCTAAGCATTATTATTTTATATGTGCATTACACAATATAATCTGCACCTTGCCAAAATAAGATAGGATATTGCAACGCATCATACGATCGATGTGTTTTGGACACACGCTGCAATTGTTGTGTGCATAACGCTACGCTGATCGATTGGTTTCGCTGAATCGCCCATAAAATAAATTTGCTAAAAATTTTAGTCACTATCCGGTGTTGGCAATAAGGAACCTATTAGAAGATACCTATATATATTTTTATGCAACTTTGTTGACAATCAGGCATATGGCCCACCTGATGGTAAGTGGTCACTATGGATCACCTATGAATCTCTGTGTTGCAGGAACACAGAGGCACCACTTACGTGTTACCGACCCTTTAGGAAAGGAAGTGGGTGGAAGCGGGAGCGGGAAGGGGGAAAGAGGGTGATTCGGCCTCCGGCACTCAGATTCACCGAATAAAACACAACAGAAGAAATGCTGCTATTTCACGTCGATATTCTATGAGATGGTAGTCCTTCCCCGGTCGAGCCATGCTGAATCAGCGTAACCCTACTACTGAAATATAGTCACATATTTGTCTTTGAATCTGCATAGATAAACAGATAATAAATAGATGTAATATATAGCGAATTGTTTGAACCACCATGTGGCTTTCAAAATACTTTGTCAGCACTGCCATTCCACCATCAACTTTTTTAAACACACTCACATCTGGCTGCTTTTGGCAATTCACAGAGCTACAAACGTATTTTAAGCCATTTCGATTGATACACTATTTCAAACTGCAAGCTGTTAACACATCTATATATTAATACGTGAAGCAAAAATTTTGTAGCTCTTTTTACGAAAATTACGCGGCCGGAGGAGTATGAAATTTGGCACAGTTAAAGTTTATATGGAAGAGGAAGGGCAAATCCTAATATTTTTTTATAAAATATGAATTAGAAATACATTAAACTAATAAAAAAAAACTATACGCACACAACCATGCATTTGACACACGCAGTCGAATCGCGTTCGTAGTATTTCGACATTGTTCGTCTGACGTCGTACAATTCTTTGTAACTATGGTTACCTATACCTTAACAAATAAGGTATAGGTAACCATAGTTACAAATAATTACTTTAAGCTTCACGTATTAATATACAGATAATAGAGAAAAATAGAAAACAAAGTAGCAAGCTTAGGAAATTTGGTCGAATTTAGACAATAAAAGACCGCTAGTCATAATAATTCTATTAAATAAGTGTAATGTCTCGGTAGCAATAGCGGCGTAGCAGTAGTGAATGCGACCGCAGTGAATGATGATTCGAGTTCGTATCCTGGTTTGGGCAAAGTGCTACTTGTTTTTTTTTTAAATCTTATATGCAGCATGTAATTTGATCCTGTGCATATAGTTGGCAATAGGCTCACTAGATACCACGAGGGATCTAAAACTATAGTTGTGGTTGAAATATGCTTCTGCTAGGAAGGCAGAAGCATATTTCAACCACAACTATAGTTTTACCACTGGGAAAATTACTGCCGTGATACTATGTCACTATATCACTTTTTATATGTCATATCTTATATGGTACAAGATGCTATTGCGAAACTTTTAGTGTAATTCGTGGTATTATGTGAAACGCTTACACTGAGTTGTTGCAACTGTCAAAACTTGTCTTTATTATTAATTAGTTTGTATGTTATATTTATTGTAGAAGTTTTATTGCAGTTGGAAAAAACTATAGATATATTATACCTATTTCTTAAATTGCAATGTTTTATGTTATATAGTTACTCAAAATGTTTATGCTTTTATTTATTTTTTTGTAAGTCGTGCTATCTGTACCTACGTTTGAACAATCACATGTACACGTGGGTCAATTTCCAGGTTGGTTAACGGGTTGTTAGGTTTTTCTGTTAAGAAACTCTTAGTGACAGTATGAACTTTAGATATGTACTGTAATGAACAAATGTTATGTGTACATCATTTTATATAAAAATTCTGCTTCCGTATGTTTATGTCTTCAGATTGAAAGTAGTAGTAAATGAATTGACTTGATTTTCTACAACTTCTTTTTGTATATGATAGTGTAATAGTATTTTCTCGACCAACTTTTAAACACACATACGTAAATAAAAACTATTGTTTTAAAGGTTCGGTATCAATATAATAAAATAAATAAACTTATTAACATATACCCACGAAATAAAAGAGATTGTAGAAATGCATTATTTGAATACATACACAAATTAACTTATGATGACACAGAAAAGTTATTAAATACATTAAAGTAGCTCCTAAACACCTCTAACATACGCCCTCTCATACACTCACACCCACACACACACATACACTTTCATGCATTTGGAGGTCACTACTACTCCACACACATTTTATCATTTTTATTTCTTATTTTATTAATTATTTTGTTTTTAGTTTTATATTATTTATCTTTACATATTTATGTGTTTTTAGTTTATCTACGTTATGTAAAGTTCATGATCAGTTAAATATACTGAAGGGTTACTAAAATGTCTATAAATTTAGGCAGAGCACTGAGATCTGAAATAGAGTTAATTTAATTTCATCTAGTTCAGACACAAAAGTCTCACTCAATCTATATTAAGCCAAAAATGTAACCAAAATATAATTGGTGTATGTACATGTTTCTTGGAAATAAACATTTACTATTATTTAAAAAAAACTTTTCAACCCTAAGCCTTGAATTTATTTATCCTAGAACACTACTTATTTACTTCCCTAATCTGTATATATAAAACTATTCCGTTACTGAGTGACTAACAGACAACGCACAGCCGAAACTACTGAACGCAAGAAGCTGAAATTTGCCATGTATGTTCCTTGGAGAGTGTAGGGGAACACTAAGAGAAGATTTTTGGAAATTCCACCCCGAAGAGGGCGAAAAGGGAGAAAAGGCGCGATATAATCAAATTCTACGCGGGCAAAACCGTGGGCGGAAAGCTAGTCATTAATATTAGACTGAGTATCAATGATGCGTAGCCGTGGTTAGCTATTTCCCACGGCTACGGAAATTAAAATATCACACCAAGCAAATCGAAGCCAGGTTTAGTTAGTAGTCTTATTATATTATAATTGAGCTGTTAACATATTTTTATTACTTCCATATAAGCTTAAAGTATGTCATAATAGGTTCAAGTCCAAAAATAAAAACTTGGTTTTGAACCCACTACACTTCAACACATAGTAGACTATGAAACACCTAAACCACTGTGCTATCATCGCTTCAAACGCATCAGACCCATAACATACATATATACAAAGATTCACGCCTGTTTCTCAGAGGGGTAGGCAGAGACTGCGGATTTCTATTTGCTACGATCCTGACACACTTTTTTGGCTGCATTCACTTTCATCACATTCCTCATACACGCTCGTCGATTGAAAGTGATGTTAATCTCGTCTCCAATCTGATCAAGAAACGTTCGCTTAGGTCTATCTCTTGCGACTGTTCCATTCACACTAACCTTATATACATTATTAGCGAGTCTTTCCTCGTCCATTCTTACCTATTAGTACCTCAATAACCAACGGATATAGACATCGGTATATCGTTACCTATAAGCTCATCATGACATGACATCAGACATGATTATTGCGTCATAATCACGTCATGTGATTATGACGCAATAACCATGTCGTCATTGGCATATAATCAGGTTATAAATCGATCATGATAGGAGTTCCGTGGTTAGGCCTAAGTGACCGCATTGTACAGTACTTTGTCGCGGTCACTAAAATCTGTGCAGCATAATCTGTTGGATCCGGATAGGTAGAGTTGCCAACTTTTTGTAGAAGAAATCTATACTAATATTATAAAGCTGAAGAGTTTGTTTGTTTGTTTGAACGTGCTAAGGAACTCCTGGTTCTAATTGAAATTTTCCTTTATATTCCTTTTTATCGAGGAAGGCCTCATAACATCACGCTACAACCAATATGAGCGGCAATGGCAATGGAAAATGTTGCACAAACGGGGAAAATTTTAGTCAAGTCTGTTAGTGTTGGAAGAGGTAATTTAACAGTATTTTGAAGTAAACAAGACATGGCTTAGTATCCCGAGTATACATTTCTCTGTTTATAGAGATGTATAATTATGGTAGAATTTTATAAATATCTCATACTATATTTTGCACAAATAAATGTAGGTTAGGTTAGTAACAGCACTTTTTCCTGGATGAAAGGTACCTTATGTCCTTTTCTGTTCCCCTAACAACGTGTATGCGAAATTTCATGGTGATCAATGGGGTAGTTAAGGCGTGAAAGCGTAACAAATAAATAAACAAAATCACTTTCACATTTATAATATTAGTTAGGACGTAGACTTCGACCAGTTACAATATTATTATACGTATAGATAATATTAATTGTATCTTGCAAGGACTTTTATATTTGATTATTCCCACATCAACAACATACTTGTAATATTTATCTATACTAATATTATAAAGCTGAAGAGTTTGTTTGTTTGTTTGCTTGAACGCGCTAATCTCAAGAACTACTGGTACGAATTGAAAAATTCTTTTTTAGCCTATTTATCGAGGAAGGCTATAGGCTATATAACATTACGCTACGACCCACGAGGGCGGCGCAGTAACAATAAATGCGGGTGAAACCGCGGGCACATCTAGTTAATCATATATATATAAGAAACTTTATATATATATGTATGTCTTGGAAAACTTTTCGAGTAAACGTCAAAAGCGCTTGGCCGCGGCGTATAAATAAAATATATGACAGATATAAGTTTTGTGTGTTAACGTTGTCAGTTATTTAGCTTTCGGGTTCTGAAAAAAAAGAAAGAAACATTTGAATTATCATTATCTAGCTAGTAGCATTGGACTGCTACGCAGAGGCCTGAATTCAATCCTAAGGCGATATTTAATCATCGCTTGCTTTAATGATTAAAGAAAAACATCGTGTGGAAACCTGCATGTCTGAAAGATAGTGTTTTTGAAGATATGTGAAGTATGTGCCCAGCAGTGGAACAGTTTTTAAACCGGGCATATTAATGTTATATTATAAGAAATACAACAACCCTGTAACAAATATGTAGCTTTTTCCAAATACGAAATCAGCGTTATTAATTAATTATTACTACTAATTACAACAGATACAATTTATTAAATAACAAATACATATGATATCTATATACATAATTTACAGGTTCGCACTAAGCGTGAGTCTTTGTATGTAAATAATTTTCTTTGCCTGAAGTAAACCGTGCCGTAACCCAGCATCAACAAAATATTACCGAGATACTTTACAAAACATCAATTTTCCCTTCCTTCAAACTTTTCTCGTATAATCTGTTATACTGTATAAGAAGGCTGCGAAATTTTATTAACAAAATACCCTCCCGACCTTTCTACGGTCAAGGTCAAGGACACTAACAAGTTCTGTGACAAACATTTCGCTAAACAGTTTATCTTTTGTGTAATATGAAATATTATAATAACACAGTTTTGCAGTAAATATTTTTTTGGACGCATAGTTTTTTCCTTGTGGGGTTGTAGAGGACAAGTTGATTTTTTATTATTTTCTTTGTTAATAGTAAAACAAGAGAAGACGCATTTATTTTTGGCTTACATAGCCTTATTACTTAAAGCATTTTATTTCATGCGTCGGATCGAGATAAAATGTTCTTTGGCTTGTTCCCACGCATGCAGGAACCAGCTCCTTTCTACTGATACATTATAAGCGTCTTTCCAGTTTTAGAAGCATTTCGGTTAAACCCGCGTTCGATACGTAACTTAGATTTGTTTTTATATTTTTCTGATAGCTATTATAACTTAGCCTGTTACCTGATGTCAGCTTGACGTCGACTTCTGGGACAACCTGTATATTAAAAATCAGCTATACAGAAGCTGAATTTTTATAAATATCTTGAAACTGGTAGATGTTTGTGACCGCAAATCTCTAAAAGTAGTCAATGAATTAACCTGAAAATTTTACTCAACGATGCCTTTCTATATAAGAGTGTATTATATACTTATTATACCGAAATCCCGGTAATATTTTAAGAATACCACTTATTCACTGCCCTGATTATTTATAAATATCAAACTGATACTCAATAAAGAGTGGCCGGGTTTAGCTAGTTATTTATAAGTTTACAAGTAAACCTTCAAAATCCTAGTCATCATCCTAAATAATAATATAAATGCAAAAATGTGTTTGTTTGTTACGCTTGCCGCCTGAACTACTCGACCGATCATTATGTAATTTCGCATAAACGTAGTCAGGGGTACAGAATAGGACATTGGGTACCTTTTATTCCGGAAAAAGTACTGTTACTAGTCTAACCGAAGCCGCGGGCAAAATCTAGATTTATCATATTTAAAATTATAGCACGCCTAGATTACAATGGTATAGTCACAAATAAAATACGGTCACAGTAATCCCACACTGTTTGAACAATAACCTTATAAGAGCAAATATGCCTAATCTGATTTACAAACACAAAACATTTTGCATGAGTAGATATTATTGTGGTTGTATATGTAATAAAGCGGTGGATGCGTATATTTGTGCAAATAAGGAAATGTAGAAACTAGAATGATTTATTGTTCTACATAAAACATACGAAATGTAGTATGTTGATTTTGTTACTTTACGGTAGGTAACGGTGCTTAAAATATATTAACTAGATGTGCCTGCGGTTTTATTCGCGTTTATGGTTAAACGCCGCCCCCGTGGGTCGTAGCGTGATGCGATACACCCTATAGCCTTCCTCGATAAATAGGCTATCCAACACTAAAAGATTTTTCAATTTGAATTTCATTCAACTATATAGATGTTTATTATAATATCAGGCCTGTATATAAACTGTCTCACTCCGGAACGTAAAAAGGGTTAGGCTAAAGTCATACTACGCTGGCCTAGTGCGGGTGTGCAGAGTTCACCTATCTTCGATAGCGAAAAGTCAGAGGTGAGCCGTAAGATCGAACTTGAGTTCTCTGCGTGGTAGTACACACGGCTACACATCAAGTTAGACACCCTATATACGCACTATAACTACACTTCATACAAAATAGAGAATTATCGGAAAGGGGCAGTGTATAGTGGTGTCGATGTAATGGTAAGGATAGAGCGTCACAAAACTATAACACACTCTCTCGCACGATTCGCAGCGTTCAACTTCTAATAGTTGAAAGTCCAAACAGTCTAGGTTGATGTGTAGCTGTGTACAACGTTCTCTATTGCTGCATTATATTCATATGTATATAGAATAATAGCAACTAATATTTTCTCTCGAAAATAAGTAAGAAGCCTTTTAAGTGTAATAGAAGGCTGGTAAAACAAAAATATATAATACAAACTGTGACGTAACGTCACATGTGACTCTCTCTCTCTCCCTTTACAACAATACACCAAAACGTACGGTATACCAGATTGCCTAAAAAATACATATTCTACATATCATAAAAGTGATATTTCGAATTCCATCAAATATCAATAGTAATTATTTTCAGTCCCAAATATTTAACGTAAACACCAATTAATCACAAATTGATCGACGGAGGCTTCAGTGTCCAGCCGTGTCTTTTAAAATTTATATTTTGTTCCAACCACAATCATTGATTGGGTATTAATTATTTTTAACATTAATTTACTAATTAAATATGATAAATTTGTATAAATATTAGTGCTTTAAAATAAAATTGACTTAAGAAGGATGGCGTATCATATGTTAAATAAAGAATTTGTTTAGTATTCGTTACGGATTAGTTGCTACAGATAATTGTCTTTAGTTGACTTCTATATTTAAATGACTTATGACTTTTGGCAGAATATTAACCATATTTTCGGTTTAAAAGTCATATTTTCGTCTTGCTTTGTACTTATGTGTATACATTTAAAAAAGCTTTAGGATTAAAAGTGCTACTTGTTTTGCTTTATAAAGGAGATCCCCCATTTTTTCCTACATCTTTGGGCCTCCTTGGTACAGTAATAAAATTGGTGGCATTTATTAGAGAAATACACTAATTATACTTCTGCTTTATTTCGTTAAAATTGGCAATTGCAATAATGAGATTTTTTTATTCGAATGTGTAACTTAGTTAGTTTAGGTTATGGACCGGGCACGCCACGATCGTGGTGGTAAGTCCCGTTTTTGAGGAGTGGCTGGAGAGGCGGTATGGCGCCCTCACCTTCCGGCTGACACAGGTTCTGACTGGCCACGGTTGTTTTGGCCGGTTCCTGTGTCGTATACGCCGGCAAGAGACGCCCGGTTGTCACCACTGCGGCGACTGCCGCGACGTTGTAGAGGACACGGCGCTGCACACTTTGGCGGTTTGCCCCGCCTGGGCATCGCAGCGCCGTGAATTGATCGCGGCAGTCGGATCGGTTGCCCTCTCGCTCCCGGCCGTAGTTCAGTCGATGGTCCGGAGTGAGAGGTCGTAGAACGCCGTCGCCTCCTTTTGTGAGGAAGTAATTTCCATCAAGGAGGTGGCGGAGCGGGAGAGGGAGCGTTTAAACCCTCTCCCCAACCGCAGAGCCGGGCGCCGGAGGGCGCGAGACGACCTCCAGCCACCCTGAGGTTTGACCTGGGGGTGGCGGGCTTCGTGGGCCTGCCCGCCATCCGTTCAGCACCAGGTCCGTGAGGCGGCGTGCGTGTTCCCACGCGCGCCTTTGTTTCGAGTTCGTCTCCCCCCTATGGGGGAGACAGTAGGGAATTTTCATGAAGTGAGCCCTTTGGGTAGGTCTCTTGTGTAGTGGCCTGCCGTTTCATACGGCGGGCCGTAACCTCGGCGGGGTCGCGACCGCATGCGAAAGCGATTCGCGCGGCCCCGTCGATAGTGGTTTTGTCGAGGAACACCGTGGTAGGTTTAGTCGGTATTCCGGGAGGTACTTTACTATTATTTCCATCTTTCTTTTACCCCGGCGAGTCCGACATAATCCCTCCGCCCGCCCCCGTGGAGGGATGTGCGTCATTGCATTCCACCACGTAAAAAAAAAAAAAAAGAAAAAGGTTATGGATAAGTTTAGAAGTCGCGGTACATTGAAAATAAAATAATTATTCTTTCAGCTAATTTGTAATGAGAAATTAAACAGGAACCAAATAGCACCGATAATTAATACGAAAATACGAATAACATAACAGAACACATCACCGGCGCAATCACAACCGAAATAATGTACTTTTGATTTTGACGTTAAACGTCATTGTCAATCTTGAAGTTTGAAGTTTAAAAATCTTACACCGTGTCATTTTAGCTGAATATAATAAAATTAATGTAATGTAATATCTATAATAAAATGTAATTACATAATTAACATAAAATATTATTTTACCGTCGTAAATTGAATATTATTCTTTGTGATTTTGTGTATTGATAAAATAACAAACATTAACCATTGTAAATTATTCAATTCGTTTTTTATGATTTTGTTTAGTGACACGTGGGCCCAGAAATGGGAATGTTCCTTTATCTTCATATCAAGTATTTTTTATTAAATCTGAACATTAACGTTTTGTTAAATATATACATATTTGTAATATATACATTACAAATATGTGTGTATTACAGCCTTTTATTGTGTTTGATATTGATTGTGCCAAAAATGGCAACTTCTTTTTAAGTATTAGTTCTTAGAATTATTAGATTTTGTTTTGTGTTAATTTGGCCCTTGGCTGAATATAAAAATATCTTTGCATTGCTTATATCTTGGATTATTTGTCTTTGGCTTAATAGACTATAATCTTTGCCTATGACAAGTTATGTGCTCGATATAGAAAACTAGATATTACAATTTAGTAGTACTTATTATTGCAATTTAATATAACTAGTATTATTGTTAACCCCTTTAGCTAATCAAATGTGCTTGTGCTAGGAGTGAGTCCCTGTTTGCACTGGTGGGTGGGTCGCTAATGTTCAGTTCCAGTGACCCACCCACCATTCAATGCAATTTGAACTCACGGCCTCTCGATTGCAAGTGCTTTGCAAGCCTTACCCTAGGCGTGGTAGCCTTTGATGTTATTAAACATCGATCATACTTTGAAATCTAGTTGACTTAAGTGTAGTATTTGTTAGAGCTTTGAGTTTTGTAAATCGTGTCGATGTCGATACAAACGGGAAAAATCACCAACTACTTGCCATTGGTTGTGTCCGTCGTTTGAATATTTCTAATTTCTTTTATGTCTTAAGGCATATGACAAATAAAATATGTGTAACGGTCCTTACCAAAAGTCATCAGGTGTCTTGACAACTCTAAAAACAAGTTATCAACAGACCACGTCCAGAAATTCTTCTCGACTTGCAAAGGATAGCAATCTCCATCTAATTATGTACCACTTCACTTTGATCAAATCCGCAATTCTAATTTGATCTAATCAACGCTTAATTTCAGTGAAATCCAAGATTGTATGCAATTAGACTCCAAACTAATGGCTTTAAGAAAATTGTCACTAATGGAAACCTAGAAATGTCTAAATTATTTAATACTCTGTCTCATTTTTATGCGAAATTAAAATACTTACCTCGGATTTCATCGAGGCTAATTTTATATTTTTAAATTGTTGATTCTTTCATTTGCCTTGTTAAACTTCTGTATTTAATGTTACCGTTGGTGGATTTTGATACAAGGGTCAGTCAAAGATACTTTTAGAGTTCTCCTTTTAAAAAATCACACTAGCAGCATAGATCCTGGAACTGTGCTTGGTAGACGGCAAGAAGCTCGTCCTAAATACGTAAGACCTAAAATATAGCCAGAGGAACGTAAATGTAATACTGCCACTGCGCCGAGTGTCGTCGGTTCAAATCCCACACGGGATAAAATTTTGTGTGATCCACACATGGTTGTTCCGAGTCTGGGTGTTTTTTGTGTCCGTTATTTGAAAGTTTGTAAAGTCCTCCGCGACACTGGAATTATTCCTGGTGCGGTAGTTGTCTTTTTAAAGAAGACGATCCAAAATACACCTCTAACTACTTACTACCTTTTTAATAGAGATAGATAGAGGTGGACTACACCCACATTATAAAAAGCTACGTATGTAAAAATTAAAGCGAACCCACAATACAAGCAGAGTGTGCGGGAACCTTAAATAAAAACAGTTACCCCAAATTGACCTACTTTCATTTGTGTGTGACGAGGCAGGAAAAAACTAAAATGAAAAAATGAGTTTCTATTATAATGTCTTATTATTGTGAGTTGCGAAGGCATTGTTGAATGTTTCCCGTATTTTTGGGGTTCCGTTCTTTTAAAGGTAAAACCGGAAGTCTATTGTGATGACATTGAAATTAAATTAGAATGCACAATGTCGTCCGATTAAAGTATACCTAAGTAAAACGTACCAGATTAAGGATAATTATAATTTATTGAAGTATGTATAATATTATTTTATACTAATAACAAAAATGTATACCCGTGTATTATTATTGAATAAATTATTATTAAATTATTATTATGACATTGACTGTGTTAATAGTCTGTCTCATGGTGAATGCGACGGGTATGCATGAGATCTTGTGTTCGAATCCCAGGTCGGGCCGTAAAAAACTTTTGCTGCTGAGAAATCTTAATAATAGCCTGGAGTTAGAAATGTACCGGCGTTTTACACTTCAATGACTCAAAAATTACGGAAAGCTATACTTCAAGATCCTGCGTCAGATCTTTCGCCAGTCCTGTCGGATTGTCGTACTTCAAGATCCTGCATCAGATCTTTCGCCAGTCCTGTCGGATTGTCGTACTTCAAGATCCTGCATCAGATCTTTCGCCAGTCCTGTCGGATTGTCGTCCCAGTGGACTATGAGAGTTAGGGAACAGTGCACTTATGTTTGCGCACACGCTGGTGCACTTTAATATCTTTTGCGCAAATGTATCTTCTGGTCAGTCTGGCCGTTAAGATTGGCTGCCCTGACTGATCTTTGGTCTAGAGGACATAAATTTTCTTGCGGCGTACGTTAAAGTATACAATACAATGGCCGCGTCAGGTTTAAGTCCGACTGAAAATACCCGTATTTTAGTCCGCGGTCATTTTATAATTTATATAACTAAAAGCTAACTGTTTTCCATTCTGCTTGTGACCACCGCCAGTGCGACTTTGTCGAAAATTCAAGTTTTTCAAAAATATATGCAATAAGTTTTTAGTTATATAAATCACGCAACGCGAAAATATAATAGTTATCAATATTTGATTTTGCCTCGTATGGGGATCGAAACCGACACACTCAGCATACCGGCAGTAGCAATGCGACCACCTAAACTGCTGCACCGTCGCTAATGTCAATGAGATTCACCGACCGCTCGTAAACAATGGTTATGGCATGTGCAGAAATCGTGAAAATAAATATATTCGCACTCGAACTTCCGACCATGATTTTTCCACTTATAAACATACATACATATATGCAACTGTGCAACCCGCGGCTCGCGAGCCGCATGCGGCTCTTTGACTCCTAGGCCGTAGCTCTTCCACGAAATCTTTAGTGCAGGCACGAAATATTATTTATAATCTTGCTTTATAGGTATGATACTGAATGTTATTCAATTTACTGTTAGTTAAACTAAGACATATTCGAAAAAGGCAAACGCAAAATTGTTCTTTTAATACTAATTATTTCCATAACTATGTTTTCCGCAAAAGCAAAGCTCAAAATTAAAAAATGGCTCGCTGAATAGATTTCAATTGTGTATTATCTATATTTGGGTCTTTTGATGCCCACCACTGCCCTAAAGTGTAGGTAGAGGTCTATCGTATATTATATATACAAGCATATTTCGTCAACTACAATTTTAAGGACCTACGTAATAAGGGGCAACATAATTACCGTTTACCGGCCAAGACACCGTGCTGCTTTTGAGAATTCCTTGACAGGAAAACCAACTATACAGTATTTGCAGTTTTCAATTTTTAAGACACTGAAGTTATATTATCAGATTTTTGAGCACTGGATAAAGTTTGGTGCCGATCTAATAGGCGTGTTTATAAATTATTATGTCTATATATGTAATAGAATTGTAAACATGGTTTTATCCATTTCTCTATGCGTCTAATCCCCACAAAGCGTAAACCAATCTGAATGTATGTGGCTTTCAGATAGCTGTATTGAGATACGCTTGCATCGATGTTTTAATTTATTTAAATTATTTTTCCTCACCGCCAGGTGAGGAGACAATTGATAATAAAATGAAAAGAAGATAAAGAAAATATCGGTTTGTACAATGTAGTCCATGTTTCCTTTGTCAACCCGATAAACCCGATTAACCTGTTTGCCCGTGTAAGACTCGGACCTCTTACAGAAAACCGCCGTAAGAGTCTCTAACACTTGTTCATGAGGGGCGAAACGCAGTAAGTGTCGCCGGTAAAGTAAGAGTTTAAAAAAAAAGACTTGCATATCTAACTTTACTGCTACCTTCATCCCATTGTTATTTAGTTTACCCTAGATGCAGTAACAACAAGTGATCCTTCATATAATGTAAACGAGGATAGATTACAGTTATTCCTTATCATCAGGCGAGTTTTGTAATTTGTTGTATCAAAAAGCTATTGGAATGTAAATGGAATGCAGCTCTGTCTATCTCTCTGAATGAAATAATAATATCGGGCCTATATATAAATTGTCTCACTTTAGTATGAAAAGAGTTAGGTCATAGTCCACCACGCTGGCCCATACGGATTGACTTCACATATCTTCGAGAATATTATGTAGAGAACTCTCAGACATGCAGATTTTCCCACGATATATTCCTTCACTGTTGAAACAAGCAATATTCAACTAATTAATACGCACATAACTTCGAAAAGTCAGAGCCTGCGCCTTGGAATCGAAATCAAGATATCTCCATGGCAGTCCAATGGTCTCCCACTAGGCTCTCGTCGCTTACAACTTATTATCTTTGATTATACAGGCGTGAAACTATATAAGAATGGCAATAGCACAATAAAAACCATTTGACTTAAACCAAGAAAAGAAAATAAAAGGCTTTATTGCTTTCATATTGTTACGTGCTGGGTTCGACGGATAAGAATATAAACTATATTACCCACTAAAACACGTTTTATTCTAGCACACAATTAAATTTAAAACACAACAAACGCTGTACTACACTTTTCCACTGTAACTGCTTTAAACGCCGTAGTATTTTCGCCTCCGTTTGCTTCGATGAATAATTGACCGCTTACGATTGTAAATTGACTCGGCGAGCGCTGGCCTTCCCCTTTTATACGCGGTTAAAGCGTTTCCGGAGTTTTCTAGAAACGTCATACGTAAACAATATGAAGATTCGAGAATGTCCGTAAGTATTCAATAGATGGCGCTGTAATAAATTATTAGACGGAACTGCAGAGTCTTCCAAACATCGCCGAGAGATAGCAATGTAACATGTGGCTTTTATTATAATATTCTTAGCGCAATGTGGGTTAAGTCTAATCCTGAGAAGTGGCTTCTGAGAAAAGTGGCCTCTTCTAACCCGACCTCAAATTTCAGTATAAATGTAATTTTCTTTAGATCTTTATTCAACTTGAAACCTTACTTTTGAAGCTGGAGTTTCGTTAATGTTTGAGTGTTTGTTGGAGTTCATAAAACAAAGTACAGTGTCCATTATAATAGCCTAGAAGGTTGAGATATCAAACGTATCACAATACTACGTAAATACCTGGCTTGATCGCTTTAATACTCGACCAATCATCATGCCATTTCGCATATATGTATGTTGTCGGAAGTACTGAAAAGGTCTTATATTTCATAAAGAAATAGTACTCTTCCGAGGCATAGAAATTTATTGACAAACATCAAGATTAACAAGAGTAAAGTCGCGGGCAAAAGCTAGTCTTAAATGTTTCTATAATCGTAGTGTTTAAGCTTAATTACTTTACCATAGTTACCTGCAAACTAGGTCCCGATTCCTGAAATAACTATAGTAATTATAACGTATAGCATTTGTCATGTACATATGTACATGTCGGACTTGTCGGGACTCTTAATATAATATTATGTCCCGACAAGCTCGACAACATTTTTAATATTTGTTAATTTGTTTTCTCTTTTTTTTTCAGGTACGTATATCTCTCAATACAGCAATAGTCATCGATATCAACACTGCAAGTAATATATAATGTATTTAATTATATAAAACATCTAAACCTAAATAATAGTATTAGTCGGCCTCGATGGCGTAGTGGTTAGTTTAACCACTACGCCATCGATTGACTGCCACGCCTGAGGTCGCGGGTTCGATTCCCGCACAAGTCAAACATTTGTGTGCATGAGTGGATGTTTGTCTTGATCTGGGTGTTTCTATGTATAATATGTATGTATTTACAAAAAAAAAGGTATAAATGTATGTTTATCGATTGTCTAGTACCCATAGTACAAGCTCTGCTTAGTTTGGGCTAGATGGTGTTGTGTGTATGTGGTAGAATATTATTATTATTATTATTAATAGTACATGTAGAAGGAAGTCACCAACTGTTGGACTGTCTCGATGATGCAGTAGTAGTAAATGCGACTGCTGTGCATGAGGTTTTGGGGTTCGAATCCCGGGTCAGGTAAAGTGTGATTAAGTGCCGTCTAGAAATTTTTGAGACGTCGCATGGAGTATAGCATAAGTCGATGTTGACGGTAACATACGCGCGCTTTATAATGTGAGACTTAAATAAACTTAAATATTAACGAATAGGATTGCATACTGGAGCGGAGCGGAGATTTTATGCAGTCCTATTGGTTAATATTTCTCCGTTTCTTCGCTCCGTAGCCTCGCTCCCCTTCAATGGACAAGCAGCCTTACGTAGGTTCTCATAAATCAAATTACGAGACACATTTGAAACGCAGACACTAACATAATTAACTCTAAAAAAAACATTATTCTCTCGTGAGCAAAATCTTTTTAGTAACAAGAACGGTTCCCTCGAGTATTGCCAGACTAAATTAATTGTAACCGAATGAGATTTAACCTTACATCTAAATTAGTTTAGTATCGATCAGCTATTTTGTAATAGTAATTGGTATTGTCATATTAATCTTATTTGAGTTCTATCATAGACGTATTTTTGGACCCAGATAGCATTTTTTGTATGAAAGTTGTAGTAATTGGTTTTTGTACTTAAATTAGAAATATTCTACCACATTCTACCACATACACACAACACCATCTAGCCCAAACTAAGCAGAGCTTGTATTATGGGTACTAGACAATGGATAAACATACATATGTATATACTTTTTTTTTTGTAAATACATACATATTATACATAGAAACACCCAGACCAAGACAAACAGCCATGTTCATGCACACAAATGTTTGACTTGTGCGGGAATCGAACCCGCGACCTTAGGCGTGGCAATCGGTTACATTTACCACTACGCCATCAAAATCTTTTGATAGTAATCTTTAATTAGTTATTAGCTCATTGTTTTAGGCAAAATTTTGTGATAATCCTAAATAAATGAGAAATAAACGCGAATGTGAGGCTTTCTCTTTTTACGCTTTTCCACCTTATCTGAATAAATAGCGTTCTGCCGTCTCGCCTCTGTCACTGCGCCGTGTGTTGTGGGTTCCACACGGCACAAAATTTTGTGTGCTCTCCAAATAGTTGCTATGAGTCTGAGTGTTCTTTGTGTCCGTAAGACAGGAATTATTTCTAGTGCGGGCGTTGTCATTTTTAAACAGAAAAAGATCTACGCGACCGATCATCATGAAATGTTGCATAAAGGAGAGTCGAAAAGCAACACGATACGCCCTGCTATAGGAACTGCTGGTCGGTGACGGAATGGTCTAGTCGGCATAGTGTTATACATTTCCTTACAAAGAATATTTTTTTGCCTGACACGTTCCTAGCACGGTCATGGTATGAGACGGGGTAGTGGGCAGACTCCTTAAACGTTGTCAGTGGATCTAATCCTGCTTTCTCACTTTATTCTACCCTGTTTATAAAAAAGCCGTCCATTTCTGCCAAACAGTCCGAAATCCTCAAAATGTTTTTATCTTTTCTCCCGTTACGTATAGTCATGATAAATGCCTCGGCAATGAAGTCTTATTGGTCTTTTGGGAAATCTAGGGATAGTAGTTATTAATACTGATAATGATTCCGCAGAGGTATCCCGCGGTTTTCAGTTACAAAATACTTGTAAAGCTGTTGATTCGCTTATTTACATACTTTACTAACTATTGTCTGCGGATTCACTCGCTCGGAAACAATTTTTTTGCTGGATGAAAGGTATCCTGTGTCTTTCTGTACATCTGACAATGTGTACGCGAAATGATGATCGGTCGGTTAGTTAAGGCGTTAAAGCGTAACAAACAAAAAATCACCTTCGCATATACAGGATGTCCGGTAATTAATGGATAACCTGGTAATGTCTTATAGAGGAACTAATGGCCGTTCAGAAAAAAATATGAAAAAAAATCTATCCTAACTACTACCTGAGATATGTGGTTTTTTTAATTACCTTGTATAACTTTCTTGTATACTACGACCGTAAATGAATGAAATCCATCGGTTTTTTGTTGTTTCATTATTAAACACTAATTATGCTAATAGATAGACAGTCTAAAGTATGCTATGCTATAATAGCTTGCACCTTTAAATATATATTTTTTTTAATTTTCTAATTTATGCTTTTTAATTTTTTCTGAACGGCCTTCAGTTCTACTATAAGACATTTCAAGGTTATCCAATAATTACCGCAAACCCTGTATAATATGGGATTAAATATAATGACCATCAAAAATACTAATTGCACAGCAAAATATGCTTACTAAAATATATCATAGCGAGCACCTATACGCCTCAAAACACTGCATTCCGTCTCGAAAGGGTTTGGTTATGTTAGGTTCCTTCTTAAACCCACCCAAATATAGGAGCCTCGCGAAGCGGGGCTCCGTCGACTTAGACTGATCTCTTCAAATATATTTTGCTGTGATATTAGTATTTTAGTAAGCATATTTTGCAGTGCAATTAGTATTTTTGGTGCAACAAAGGTAAAAAATTAAGGAACAGTTAAATATATGGGTAGATATAATATTCGTTAGGATAGTTAGGATGATTGATAGTAATCCTAAGTTATATTATAAATGTGAATGTGAGTTATATGTATTATAGCATGGGGTCTAGAACTGTATCCGTTAAACGGTAGTAGGGCCTATACTTATACCTACTTACCTATACCCTCATTTAACCAGATATAGCTGGTGGCATGAGGGTATGATACATCTATGCCTACCCCTTCGGCGATATAGATGTGTGACTATGTATGTATGTATGTGTATAAAATATAGTTCTCCTCATCGATTTCGATGACGACGACCTTAGAACTTATAGATAAGATAAATAGATTAGATTTTTTGTCGACCTTAATGGCGTAGTGGTTAGTGTAACCGACTGCCACGCCTGAAGTCGCGGGTTTGATTCCTGCACAAGTCTAACATTTGTGTGCATGAACATGGATGTTTGTCTTGGTCTGGGTGTTTCTATGTATTATATGTATGTATTTACAAAAAAAAATTATATATGTATGTTTATCCATTGTCTAGTACCCATTGTACAAGCTCTGCTTAGTTTGGGCTAGATGGTGTTGTGTGTATGTGATAGAATATTATTATTGTTATTATATTTCTTTTATTAACCCTAATATGGCTTGACCGAATGTGGCCTTAAATATCCTACTACGTATGTGACAGTAGAGTTAGCCTGCAAAATTGTATGTATACGTGTAGAAAATTTAAGTATTTCTTTAAGTATTTAGCGTTTTACGTTAATCGTTTGGCGACGGTGTTTCTCAAACGACTCTACCATCTTTAATAAATTTAAGACCTGTTTTCGTCTTGAGAGAAGGTTGCTACCACCAGGTAGCCAACCTTCTCTCAAGACGAAAACACAATAGCTTAATATACATAGTTTGATCACAATAGCAAGTACTTCACGCTTTCTATCATTAACATATTGGCAGCAAACTGTATAAAGGTTACAAGTTATTGTTTAAGAATAATAATTAACTCTAGATAGAACAGACTTCAGACACAGCTAAGAGAACTTTAGTGTAAATAACACCAAAGTTCAGCGATTTAGTTAGTCTACCTTTAACGAAACTTTGGATAAACTAACTCCGTGTTATCTTTGTTAATTCCAATCTTAGCGCTTTTAGTCTGAACAGATATTTATAGCTTAGTTTCAAGTTTGAGGGCGTCTGACGCAACATATTGATATTGTTCAAAGTATCGATGCCTACATATCTCTCAATCGCAAGTTCAATGCAAGCGATATATTCCTTATCGCCTTTTAACCAAGTATGCATAGGACTACCTTTGTCGGTTGAGATTTTGGCTTTTATATCATTTGGATATACCATTCAAAATATCAACCGAGGCAACGTTGCTTAACCTTATGTATAATGGCTACTCCTAAAATACCCGATACTCCTGAAAATCAGCGCTCTATTGTGAGCCCCTATGGACCACAACACAGTAATATCATATATATTGAGTGCGTAGCAATTTGTCAAAGATTGTAAGTATAAGTTATTATCTAGTATTTAAGCATCTATTTAATTTTAACCTATATTCTTTTGTACTGTATCAGTATCAATAAAAAAAATCATTTTTCTTTCTTAATTAACAAAAGAAATGTGATGTTTTTAAATATATATGTGGCCATTAATAAATAAAAACCATGTGTTTTTTATTGTCATAATATTCTACATAGACTATACCAATAGACATGTACCAAATCTTATACGTAACGGTTATAATTTCAATTTTTATTATGCAGTGTAATAAAACTTTATTCTTGTAATGCTGAGGCTACATTAGCGGGCTACGGCGAATATTCGTGTTAAAGCGATTAGTGTAGCCGGCTGTATCGATTGATGGATTGTGCCAAGAACAAGCGAGAGAGAGTCATTCATCATTGAATGTGATCTAAATGTGGTTTATGTTGCACTTATCCACACAAATTTAGCTAATCCTAAGTCTGATATAGCAAAGAAATTGTGCAATTTAACATTCATTGATTAGAAAATAAATCTAAGTGTTATATGGTTTCCTTTTAATTTTTTATTTTATAACGTTTTTAAAGCAGGTGTTTAATGTTTATATTTAAGAATAAGGCACGATGCACTACGTATTCTATAGAATAAAAACTCCAAAACAAATAAAGATAAAAAACAAAAAAATACTTCCTTCTGCGTCATATAAGTGAATTTTCCTCGTTTTTGCAACAATTTTCATTAATGTTCCACTCTTATTGGTCGTAGCGTGATGTTATATAGCTTATAGCCTTCCCCGATAAATGGGCTATCCAGCACTAAATTATTTTTAATTCGAACCAGTAGTTCCTTAGATTAGCAGGTTAACCAAACAAACAAACTCTTCAGCTTTATAATATTAGTGTAGACTAGTATAGAAGGCATGCAGATAGACCACAACCAAGTTTAATACATAAGTTGTCCCTTCGTCCGCGTGTATCTCATATGACTATATCGCAGTATGCGTTCTCATGGGATACACGATAATATTCAAACCCGGAAATTTATCCTAAAATATTCCCTGGTTTAATTTCCAGTTCGTGCAAAGTGTTAATGGTTTTTTCAATTAAAAGTTTTCAGAAGCAGCACAGTGTCTACAAATGCCCAAATACGATAATAGGTTCATCTTATGTGAGACAAACTAGCTTAATTTAAATATAATACGCCTTGTTTACACAACAATACTCGTCTTACTTTTCATTTCTTAAATCCTAGAATTCTTACATTATAAACATTTATCTTTTTACTTTCGGTTCATGGATATATAGAGATCATTCGATTAAAATATGCACAGTCCTTTTATGGTTTACTTTTTACCTTACTCTATAGACTGTATAAAAAATAAAACCTATATAGAATCACATTTGACATCCTCATATTATGACACTTATTTACGACATTGCTATTCAGAGTGCCACAAAGCATAAACGCTCTTAATATGCGACATTCGTTAAATTGCAAATAGCATTCTACTTTAACGCATCTTGTTAGAGTTTCCAATGAGTTAAAACCCATTATTGTCAGTCAATCGTTTAATTTTATTAGTTTATTTACTGACAATCACGGTGTATTCGACTTCAAGATATTAATGTTCATTGTGGCGTTTTATTAGGCTTATAATGTTTGACAAGTTAAGTATATAATTTATTTATTATTGTCGGTGTTTCGTGTTCATTTTACAACTCTTTCTTGCTTTTAGCTTTTGCTTTGCCTAGGGTGAAATATTATACTACAAGGATCATGCATTTTGCCGGGAGCCTATGCTATTCTTTGATTCATAAGCTATGTTTACGCTAAAATATCTGTTCTGTATCTTTGTTGTTATGCGCGAGAAGGTTCTCTAGAATACTTGGAAACAAAATGCTCACACTAATCACTACTTTTTGAATTGCCTGCCTAGTGATTCCTACCTGTTGATTTCTATATGCTACGATAATTCTATCCCATATAGTATTCAAAAAATAAATGTAGGTATTTCTACTCGACACAGACTTCCGAAATGTTACAGATATATATTCGGAGGAAACTCAATATTATTTTGGCTGACTTGAGGATCAAGTTGCATCTACAACAACTTCAAGAAACACAAATATACTTACGAGTTTGTTTTCATAGGTGAACTCTTGAACCATTACGCATTCCGTGCACTAGGCACGGAATGCGTAATGGTTCAAGAGTTCACCTCGGCACTGTCACAATGCCTGGACACACACAGAAAATATTCCTAGTGCGGAAGTAGTTACTCTTAAAAGAAATCAATAAACTGAAGAAGCTGGGGACGCCTTTTATTGTAAGTTCGTATCAATTGAATGCATCCCAACTGCATTTCCACCTCAGTTTAATCTTTGATAGGTGGCGGTTTGATGATCTTTTGTTTAATTAGAAACAGAATCATCTGCGGACAACGTCCTCATACGAGGGAATATTTTTTCGACTGTCAATATTAGATTATTATCTTTGTTTTTCTGTTGTTTCGCATGTTATACCCGTCTTTTCCTGTAATTCTGAAAAAGGAAAGGCTTTGACCAGTTGGTCGCTTTGGTATTATATAAGAAGTGGCGGGCGAGGTTTCCCGAATAAGAGAGTACGTTTATTTAATATACCTACAGCATGTGATTTTTTTTTGTCAAGGCTATGGGCTATAGAATAAATTATACCGCAAAGTAATAATAAACCCATAGAGATTTGGTCACTAAAAGTTAGTTACCTATTCCCTACGGAAACAAGTAGATTTAAAAAAATCTGGTCAGGAATTCAATCGGATATTATGGTTTCTTGAAACAAATACGTAAATTTTTCTAACGTATACTATATTTTTACTAAATCTACCTACACAGTCAAGTGCAATCACACAAAAAAATATTTATTACATTTTATGGGTTTAATGAAATTTAAATAGTAGTAAACTTTAAAATAACGGTTTAATAGTAAGAAAATTATGTAAATAGTGAGATAAATAACGCGAGAAAATTAGAATAAACTAGTTTAATTTCAATTAGTAGGATAATCAGCATATAAATATCTCAGTAAGTTTTCTCCAATATTTCTTTCGTCACATAGGAGGTGCTATTCTAAACGTTCAAACGCAACATGCAGCACAAATGAAGAACTCACTTCACTATAAAAGTCACGTTTACAATTCGTACGCCTAAATTCCATTCAAATCTCAAACTCTATGAATCAAGTTGCGAACAAGGTTTGGTAATCAAGATCCATTGATTGAGTGTTTTTGAACGGTATCAGTGAGAACCAATCAGGTTCAATGATGATGGAGTATTCAGAACTTGCACTTTTAAAGTTCCAAGTTTAAAGGTGGATTGTGCTGAGAATTGGGGTAGCCATCTTGTTCTAATGCTGTTGGTTTTATACAAGAGGTGCTTTAGATGCTCAGTTTTGAGTTGTATTCTTCTGTATTTTAGTCGTGGAAAGATTAAGCCTATCTTTATAATATATTAAGAAATCGATGGATTGATTTTTAATTTTTACACAAAGGAGGTTTACTATTTAATATTGTTGTTATTTACTTTGTATCCCTATGTCCCCCACAGAAAAATGAATTATAACCTTTATAGTTAATATCAGACTGAGCCACAGCGTAGCGATGTTTAGCTAACATTTTATATATAACACAGAAGCTTTAATTTTAAATACAATATTTAACTAATTCAGACAATAGCTCTGTCCCACGGTTTCACCCATGTTTATGATTACTCCTCCGTTCCCGTAGCCCGAAGCGTTACGTTATTTATTCTATGTTACTTCGGAATAAAGTAACTTTCTAATGGTAAAGAATTTTTAAAACCGGTTAAGTAGTTTTCGAGTTTATTTAACAAACATAGAAATACATACATACATACATACATACATAAACTCACGCCTGTTTCCCAGAGGGGTAGGCAGAGACTACGGATTTCCATTTGCTACGATCCTGACACACTTCTCTGGCTTCATTCACTTTCATAACATTCCTCATACACGCTCGCCGGTTTAAGGTGCTCTTAACCTGGCCTTTATCCAGAACGTCTCCGATCTGATCAAGAAACGTTCGCCTAGGTCTTCCCCTAAAACAAAAAAACAACATAGAAATTGAATCAAATAATAATAATATCAAACTAAACTACACTATTATTGAACCTAAGGTGTAAACATGTAGTAAAAAGGTATATGAGAATTATAAAACAGGCAGCACCGGCAGCTCTCTCTCTCAAATCGTAACGTGCCCAGAAGGTTATGTTTATGTAGTAAAGCTCTACATTAAATGGCAATATTTATATATAGAAAGAAAGAAAGAAATAAATATTTTATTTGAATGAAGCGTTACAACACACAATCAAAACTATTATAATACAAAATTAGTGTGTAACAGTAATAAATGTATTTATAAATTGATAATAATAAAAATAAAATGTATATACGTTATTTAATATATGAATTACTACATTATAATACATTAATTAAGCTCACACATTATGATGTGTAATATAGAATACACATTTATACATGGAATCCTTGTTGTTTAATGTGCGTCGCAGTGTTCATTAAAAAGAGATGTTGAGTGCTCAGCATAATGCCGCACCGCTTGCGATACAGCGCTGATTTTCAGCAACACCTCAATAGTGATTATGAGCGTCTAATATAGTCCAAATGAATACCATTAAACTACAAAAAAAAGAACAGAATTTTGAATTATTACAGATAAAAAGAAACACAGATTACAGATAAATTAAATAAATATACATGTAAATTTTTTATAACTACAGATAAGAATTATAAATGAAATATTTTTATTATTGTAGATAAAATTATGGATAAAACAAATATGAGTAAGATGTCAATAAGGAGTACTACTATATTTATTGTCTCATGCCCATATCTCCGCTGGGATAAGCAAAGATGAATTCATCTTTTTTGTACAAATTACTTGTATTTTTGTTAAACTCCAACTTTTTTTTACTCGGGGAAATGCTCCTGATGAATTTCCCCTCACCAAAAGGGTTGGTGAGAGAGTTATCTTTGCTCTCCAAAGACTTCGGGCCTACCAACTTAAACCCTACAGTATGCCGATTCGCTGCCTTTATGGTGGATGGGTGGCTGGAACTGAAACTTCATCAGTGAACCACCCAGCAATGCCCAATACAGACAGGGTGTTAACCTCGACCTATGTTAATATGCCTGTGTTAGTAATGGCTTACCGTCGGTGTGAGAGCCCTCGTAATGGAGTGTGTCTATTGCTACCTACGGGACAGAGTTGCAAGCACCGTGCTGTTTCTAACAAATTCTTGACAAAACACGTATTAACACTAAACCCAACTCAAAGAATCAAACTGAGACCACATGCATACATAACCTCGCATTACTACCACCGATCTACCGACGCAGCAGCATATTCTTATTTTGTATTTAAATCCAATTATCGCAAAAAATCATTACAAAGCACCGAAGGGTATTTGAACTTGATTGCTATTTTAATTTCTATCCCTATTGGATAGAAATTTAAATGTTAATTGGATTTTACAGTTCAATTAATTGAATTATTTCAAAGTACCGTTCGCCTTCTGTGGAGTAGTCATGTAATTCAATACTTATACAGCAGATGGTTCCATTCAAAAGATGTAGATGTATTGAGAGTTGTTCATTTGATAATATATATTCAATTATAATAATAATAATAATAATAACCGATTTTGAAATTAAACACTTTATACGGATTTTATTGCGTTGTTTATTTTACTTTAAACACTGTTATTACATAATTTTGAAAACTCTAACACTACTATTATTGAACTTTACTACTATTAAATTTAAGCTATATATTTTCTAATTAAATCTATTTATATTTAAGTTTACACTTTGCCCCGACGTTTCGGTTGCTTTACAGCAGTCATGTTCACGGGGAGACTAAGATGGTAGTTGTCCCAACGTTCTGAAGTGTAGCTTGTTATTTCAAAGTACCCGAACATAATTTAATCTTTGGTGTTCCTATTTACGCAGAATGAGCTCAAAGTATCATGAAGTCTAGCTGTGTTTTGCTTTTTCTTGGGTTTGACTATTTGAATGACTGGATCCCAAGCTGGTGGTACATTCCAACCATCCTCTCTATTGAAATTAGGATGTTTTTCAATTTCAATAGCCTCGCGAAGCATCGTTGGTAGGAATCACATTCGCGTAAACATAAGACAATATTAAATAATAACCGATGTTGCCCTTTGCTGCTGGCTTGTATGTCTATAGTGGCTATTCAGGGGGCCCATCTAGTGAGTTGGCGAGTCACCGTCTGCCCATTGCATTGATGCTATTAGAGTATTCAGGGCAGACTGACTGACTGACTTTTGGAAGTTATATGACTTTTCGAAATTATGTGCGTATTGATTAACAATTATCGTCTGCTCCGTGCCTCGGAGAGCACGTTAAGCCGTCGGTCCCGGCTGCTATGAACATCTATGGCAGTCGTTATTGGGAAGTCAGTGCCCTATAATATCCTGACACTGGTCTAGCCTTAGGGTATCGTTAGCCTTCGGGTTGCGGAGGTTAGGTGGCAGCCGCTCCGTGTAAAAACTGATATCCAGTCAAATCCGGTTAGACTAGAAAAGCCGATCCGAAATGACTTGGGAATAATAAAGGCTAGGGAGAAGAAGAAGGTAACAAAAATAATCATTCCCATACAAACTTTGGTATCATACTTATGTTCAATATGGCGGCACATAAGCGTTTTCAATATACCTAACTATTACGGTGCTATCAGCTTTAACACGGAAAACTTAGAGATCGGACAACTTTTGTCCAATGTTGTGAGTAAAGGTCGAGTCCCAGTTATATCTGCAACGTGGGTTTATTCAGGGTAGGCTCCATCAAGGACCACGTTCAAGGTAACTTATTAGTAACATTAAAAATGACCTAACTGCCTCGATGGCGCAGCGGTAGAATGCGACTGTTGTGCATAAGATATCGGGTTCGAATCTCGGTTGGGCTAACAAAAAGTTATAAGGTTTTTCTACCAATAAAATTTTAATAGCAGTCTGGAGTTATATAGTTTACGCCACTTCAAGCCCCCTTGCCTTAAAAAAGCGTGTTAAGCCGTTGGTCCTGTACTTGATCAACCCACGTTCGAGCTTGGTTGCGATCCCATCAGACTATGAAAGTTAGGGAACAAAGAGTGCACTTGCGTTCGCACACACTCTCACTTTGTGCACTGTACAGTGTGTATAATAAACCCTGTCCGATCCATTAAGGGATCGTTTCTCACTTAAAAAACATGCTAAGAAAAATAAAAAAAAATTATATCACCGTAAAACGTCTTAATAATATTTTTAAGTAATGATCAGCATTTTACCCTTAAATTACTGAAATTTCGCACAGTCCAGCAACACTAAACTTGACAAGGACGCGGAGCATGGCATACTTTAGGCAGCATTTTTCTAAAGCGTAGGTAGGTAGGCGCGGTGAAGCGCAATACCTAGTTATTATGATTAATAAGTTTTCGGTATTGCCATGGGTAATCTATTAACATATATTTTAAATAAATTAAATTTATTGGGGTAATTTTTTTGATCGATTTTTATAAAACGTACTCATAATAAGCCTTTAACGATCGGACAGGGTTTATTATACACATATCACCGCAGCATAACAACAATCTGTCTTTTGCACTAATAAAATAATAGTATAATAGCCACCGTGGCGCAGCGGTAGTGAATGCGACTGCTCTGCATGAGGTCTCGGGTTCACATCCCGGGTCGGGCCAACAAAAAGGTATTGGATTTTCTATTAAGAAATCTCAATTCGAGCCCTGAGTTATGAAGTTGGCGGTGTTAGACACCCCCTTGCCTCGGCAAGCGCGTTAAGCCGTTGGTCCTGAACCTATGAGAGTTCGGGAACAGAGAGTGTGCATGAACACAAGTACACACTTGCGTTTACGCACACTTTTGTGCACTATAAACTCGTACCTATCTCCTGCGCGGTTGAGTAGTTTTAATTAAGATTGGTCGCCGTGACCGAAATTCGGTCTAGAGGACATTATAACAATCAACACAGCATATAACAATCTGTCTGTTGCACTAATAAAATAATAGACGAAGTGAATATCCGAAAAACCGACTAACACTATCCCGGAATCGGCCTCGAGGCCTTATATTCAGGAGTTAGTATATTCATACCACCTTTAAACACACAAGTTTATAACAAATATTATAGCATTTAACACACTTATAAAATTATTCCTACGCGATAAACATTCCAATCCATATCCCATTACAATCGGCCAGGGTTATTTTCTTAGCAGAATCTCACATATCATAAGAAGCATGTCTTGAACAATAAAATTTTATTAAAAAAACACGCACACATACACAGCAATAACAATAAAAGTTTATTTGTGTGTATCTGTGTATGTATGTCACGTTGTTGTTGTAAACTTTTAAATAGCACGTTTGCTTTTAATCGTTTTGGTAGATTTTATTGTCGCAGATAATGGATTACGTTGTGTGTGGTTGTTTTGTTTTTTATTTTGTTAGTCATCGTTTTTTATGGGCACAGGTCAATGACTGTACTGAGTGCCGAAACTATAGGTGAACTATCAAATTGAAGCAAGCTATCCGTATAATAATAATACATGAAATTTAGTCAAAAATTTTAAATTACATTTTAAACTATTTAAACTATTATAACGGGGACCATGACCATGGCTGCTGAAAAGCAACCGAAACGTCGGGGAAAGTGTAAACCTAAATATAAATAGTTTTAATAGGTTAAATAATTTTATTACCTTATAAATTAGTAAAATTCAATAGTAGTAGTAGTGTAATAGTTTTAGAATTACGTAATACAGTGTTAAGTAAACAACGCGATAAAATCCGTATATAGTAGTTTAATTTCAATGAACGTATAATATAGTTTTTGTTTAGTGTAGTTTTATTTGCGATAACTTAGCAAGCTGATCCAAATAATTAATTAGTATAATATTGCGTTTGTTACCTCATGCATAAAGTGTATAACTAACGGAAGGATAAGTAAAAAGAAAATCTAACCATAGGAGTAGTTACAATATAAGCCCGGTAGTAGTGTGTAGGAAGGGTTAGGCCATGTAGGAGTATAATTTTGCTAATATAATTACTGTATTGTGTCGTTGTCCAACCAATCAAATAAAAAGTCATATGGGTTGGACTTTCTATCTTATTTTGGGTGTAAGGCTCGTTTTGATGCCAAAGTAGTCCTGCCTTATACTTGTCGTATAATTGCATGCCAAGCTTGACACTTATATAGGTTATAAACGTTGTAAACTGCTATGGATTAGAACCATTATGTTCTTATAACTATAAATAGTTGTATGAGTAGTAGAGCCTCGTTGATTTCAGCATGAATGGGCCGGCTCGACCGGGGAAGTACTACCCTCTCCCAGAATATTGACGTGAAATAACAGCCTCCTGTTGTGTTTCGTTTGGTGAGTGAGAGTGCCGGAGATCCAATCACTCTCTTTCCCCCTTTCCGCTCCTTCTCCTTCCCACTTCCTTTTTTCCTAAAGTGTCGGCAACGTGCAAATGATGCCTCTGGTATTGCAGGCGTCTATAGGCTACGGTGACCACTTACAAATAGGTGGGCCTTGTTGGCCACATCGGATGTACAAAAAAAAAGTTGTGTCTGTAGCAGCGGTAGCAGTGAGACAGCTATGGATGAGGTCATTGGTTCGGTTACCATAAATTCTAAAAAAAGAGAGACGTTACTTTCGTATGAATAATATTAGTATTAACTAATATAATAAAACGAAAATGCATCCGTGGCGCAGCGGTAGTAAACATGACATGAGGTTTTGGGACCGAGTCCCTGGTCAGGTAATCAAAAAATTGTTGGAAGTTTACCTATAAAATCACAATAACAGCCCGGAGTTAGAAAGTTGACGGTGTTAGACACTACCAAGCCTTGGAAAGCAAGTAAAGTCGTTGTAGTAAGCTCGATCTCTCTCTGGTCGTGTTGGATTGCCGTCCCATCGGATCATGAGAGTCAGAGCAAAAATGTGTGCGCAAATAAGAATATGAGTACACAAACGATGATAAAAAATACATGATAGTTCTGTCCATATTCTGACATTAACTGGCGTACAAATGTTTTTGGATAACAGTTAGGTAAATTTATCTGATACATTCTTAATTTCTATGAGCATTATTATTTTAAAGAATTAATTTCGATATATTTTATATTATTAATTTAACAAATTATTCTAAGAATTAGATGGTGTCAAATTCAGAATATCGAATAAGAATAGTAAAATGCAAAATGTCAGTTACATCGTCACACAATGTCACACAATAAATCAATAAATAGCAAAATATAAAATGTCAATTGATAAACAAAAATCCAAAAAAGAAAATAGAGAAAGTCACAAAGAAAAATAAATATAAAATGTCAGATACATAATTTATTCTCATCTAAAAATCTTGTATACCATAGAAGTAATTGTTAATCAATAATGTGCACAAGTGCACTCTCTGTTCCCTAACAGAAAGTGCACTTGTGTTTGCGCAAACTTGTGCACTATAGTATCTCCTGCGCAGATGGCCAAGTCTGTATTAAGTTTAGCCGCCATGACCAAAATTCGGTCTAAAGGATATTATTACTAAACCGCCGTCACTGGAGACTCCCATCAACAAGTTGGAAACTATGGCGAACACCCATATACCCATTTCTCTCTCCCATTAAATATTCACTTACCAGTAATTGAACACATACTTTGTACTAGTTCAGTTAACTTATTACACAGAATTAGGCGATATTACTTCATATTTATAACGAAAGTTAAATTAATAATTAAGTAGTTTGTGTTATGTATATGTTTCTGCTTTGGTGTTAGTCATTTTCTAGAGAGAATTTAATTCATATAAAATATTAGCATCCTTTATTTTTATCATGGATTTTGTATTTTGTATCTAAACTGGCAAATGATCTGATGACTTAGCTGATGGGTATTACCATAACTTATTGATATATCCAATACCAAAGATATCTTTGTTAATCGATAATACAAGTCGATACGTTACCAGAACATAAAACAAAGACAGTGGCCCGGTAATGTCGCATCCTTAAATAATTTTAGAAACACAACGCAGGATTACAACACATAATTAGAAGGTTACGAAAATATACGTTGGCGACATATACAGTCAAGTTTATTGCTATGTTCATATATCCAGGCTTAAAATATTTAAACTTAACTTCTTACTTATATACTTTAACTAGATGTTCCTGCGGTTTCACCCGCGTTTATCGTTACTGCGCCGCCCCCGTGCGTCGTAGTGTGATATTATATAGCCTATATAGCCTTCCTCGACAAATAGGCTATCCAACACTAAAATAATTTTTCAATTCGAACCAGTAGTTTCTAAGATTAGCGTGTTCAAGCAAACAAACAAACTCTTCAACTTTATAATATTAGTATAGATAGCCGATGTTAACATTTTCATAATTTTTTTAATTTCATAAACTTGACTGTACTGTATTACACTGCTTTAAGCTAGGTTATTACGCAGTGCTCTTATCTTTTTATAATAGGTACATATTATATCGAACAATTAAGTAGGTACATAGATCAAATAGCAACCAGTTTAAGTTCCAAAAATTAGTGTTACTTTGAGCCTTCTCTGCCCTCACTCTTTATGTTCAATTATGCGTGAAAAGACGACACTTCTGTTACTATTTACGACAGCGCAAGGACAAAATTGAAAACAGACAAAACAGTCAATCAAATATTGTCAATTAGAGTCTAGAGAGCTAGACTCTAATAGATTTTTTGATTGATTTTTTGACTGTAATTGATTGTTTCTTATTGATTTGATTGACTGTTTTCTATGGTTATTAAGACACAGTTCATGCACTGTGTATTTCTTTATGCGAGAATCACGTCGTAGCTAACACTTCGAAACCACAATATACACTTTATTTTTTATAGTTCTCTCATCTCATACCTATTGATCTTATCGTGGATACTTCGCCGCCATACTTTTGATAACCAATCAATATCCTCACAATCCCGCCTGATTGAAATAATCTACGAGCGAATTCATTAAAGCGCGAACACACACCATTAAACTTTGTTAATATTTATCTAAAATCTGTTCAATCACATCGCATAATTTCAAACATACACAATTTCGAGTTTAAACTTATCGATAATCGATATCTGGATTTGGGTTCGAAAGTTTACTATGTGAGCCGAACTATCGTATTTGCGAGATCTCATTTTAGGATTAGGGGCGTTTTCATTATGATATTAATATTTTTGATGCGCAGTTTTGTGCTAATGCTTTTACAGTCTATCATAGGTTCATGACGTAACAGCGACCGCGCAGAACAATCGGTCTACTAACTTAAAAAATGCTCCGCGTTTTTTGTATTGTAAAACGGTACAAATGGGCGTTACTTTAAGGAAAAAGAATATGTTATGTATCGGTACTCAACAAATTTGAAAACATTGGACACTAAGAACAACCTTGATAGATTAGGAACAGTAATTGTTCCGAGATTCCGAGGTGAATCACAAGACATCGTTACCCGTATTGAGATGAAACCCACAGTGCAGGCGCATTGGCAGTCTTGATGTGACCACGTAAACCATTACGCTATCTGCTCAGTCAGATTGCCACCATGTTGCTCATTGATGGCCAACCATTTACAAAGAACACGCCATTTCATGCCTTAGAGAGCATATATCTGAAGCTGCCAGATTCGACTGTATTGAACATTTACGACGGAACATATAATAATAATAACTAGCGGTCGCCTAGTGCTCGAAATTAGACCAAAGTTTGCCTGTAAGATATTGCTGATATATGTCATTATAATTGATATAATTATGTAACCATAGTTACGCGCTTCGACTGCGTGTGTCAAATGCATGGTTGTGTACGTGTAGTGATTTTTCATTAATTTAATGTATTTCTAATGCATATTTTATATAAATATTAGGATTCGTCACTCCTTCTTCATATAAACTTTAACTGTGCCAAATTCCATACTCCTCCGTCCGCGCAATTTTCGTAAAAAGGGGTACAAAGTTTTTGCTTCACGTATTAATATATAGATAATATCAGCCCTATATTAAACTGCCCCACTGCTGGGCACGGACCTCTTCTCATTGCCAGAAGAGTTAGGCTATATAGTTCACCACGCTGGCCCAGTGCGGGTTGGTAGGCTTCACATATCTTTGAGACCATTACGAAGAACTCTCAAGACAGGCAGGTTTCCTCACGATGTTTACCTTCACCGTTAAAGCAAGCGATAATTTATTATTTGATATGCATATAACTTCGAAAAGTCAGAGATACGCGCCTTGGGTTCGAACCCGAGACCTCTGCGTGGCAGTCCAATGGTTTCCCACCAGGCTATCGCTGCTTTTCCCATTAGGCGATCGCGACAGAAGATGTTGGTCAGTAATCAGTACCCTTAAATATTCCAATTACGCTTAGAATATCGTTATCCGTATACATAATCACTAATAAGCTCAAAGTGCAGTAATTTCATGGGCAAATTGATATGTAGCGAAACCTAGCTACACTTGAAACCCGATATAGGTAATACGGTTAATCTGATGACAATGCATTTATGATACTACCACGCACTCTAGTAAAGTTCCACATAGCGCTCCGGTACTAATACGATTAGCGATATGCGATCATCTATTAATCAGTCAAATTTATTTGAATAAGTTCGTTATTCGAACGCATATAAATACTATCGGAAATCATCTAGTACTTAATGAGTAGTGCATATGCAATAAGAAAATATAAGATTCAAATGATAACCAACTAGAAGACAATTTACACGATCGTTCTCAACAAAAACTTATCAATATGTCACAACAAAACTTGACACGATTATCCGATCGTTACTCGACTATTGATCAAACTGATATTCGAACACGCTATCGTACTTATTTCGTATCATTCAAGATATTTTTCGGTGACAATCTCGCGTCACTATATTTTGTTTCCAAAATGATATAGCTCTTAAAGGGACTTCTAAACGGGCAATATATACTAATGAGTGAGTGCAATATATTTATTTATTTAAAACTTTATGCACAAAATAGTACATCGGCGGATTTAAAGCCACAGGCAATATCTACCAGTCGACCATTGGGTGATGCAGAGATAAAAAGTAGTAGATGCATAGGTACATTAGTATAAAATACATATATATACTAAGGAATATAATAATAGTAACGATATATTACATAATACATATCAGTAAACATATTATATAATCTAAATAAATATATAAGTATAAAATATATAAATATAAAATACACGTATTATATTATTGATGAGATGAATCTGATAAACTGTCAATGAGGAGAGCACGTACTCTCATCTTGAAAGTGTAATGTTTTGTGGAGTTCTTGACTTCATGAGGGAGCGCATTCCATAGTAAAACGGACTGGACGAAGAAGGAAGAATGTATGGGCGGGACAAAGTAAAAGGTGGTTATTGAAGAACGAAGATTTCGATCATGATTGGCACATAGATATTGGAAAAGGCAGGGTAAATAAGTGGGAGCATTTGGTGTGATTAAAATAGAAAATAATATTGTAATGGCATGCAAACTGCGGCGTTGACGAATTGGTAACCATTTTAAAGTGGATCTTTGAGATGAAATTTAGTTTGAAATTAAACATTTTATACGGATTTTGTCGCGTTGTTTATGTTACTTTATAACACTGTTATTACATAATTTTGAAAACTCTAACACTACTATTATTGAACTTTACTACTATTTAAGCTATATATTTTTAATTAAAACTATTTATATTTGAGTTTACACTTTGCCCCGACGCACTGTGGGCTGAAAATCGACCTCCATAGACATAGAAATGAAAGTTGCTAGATGTTCGTTTTGTTGACAGATATGGCTTCTATTAGCTATTATACACATAACAATGTCGTCTGAGCTAACTCCGCACAGAAATGAATTTATTATAAGGTCTTTTCGAAAAAAATGTATGGAGCTAGTATGAAAAATCTGAATATCTCTGAACTTGCAAGGAAAACCGTAATATCCTCAGAGATGGTTATAGGACTAATTATTTGTGATTTTTTGACATACTTCATATAACGGTACCTGCTGCAGATTTTTTTTTAAAAATCATCTAATTTTTCATTAATTTTTTTAACATTAAACGATTTGTTTTATTGTAAAAGTAAAGAAACAACACGTTATATGCATATAATACTAAATCTTCGCCAGTTATTTGTTAAAATATCAAGAAAATTATTTTTGCCTTACATAGTATATATGTTTTAAAACAGGTAATTGGATACCATTACTAAACTTTGCATACAGGTAAACCACTGAATATTAAATTAGCCTTCTAATGAGTTCTGAATAAGAGATTAAGTGATTTGCAATATCGCACAATGGTAACTACGGAGTACACTAATTAAATTCTTACAGGTAAGTACATAAGTAAACTAATTAGTTAATTAGACATGTTACGAGTTCTAAGAAATATTTTCGACAACTGTCTAATTATTTTATTATTATGTCTAAATGAAGGTATTTTTTTAAATCATTAAATTCTACTAATGTCAAAGTAAAGATCAATCGATAAGTTAGTTATTTTATTAACGCTAATAATAGGCATTAAATAAAAAGAAAAATAAATTAAAAAGGTATTTTTTAATAGTTGATAAAATTTATATAAAACAAAACATAGGTACAAAAGTATGCAAAAATATAAATAGGTACAAGAATAGTAATATAAAATATTTAAAAATAAATCAATTGCAAAACATAGTTACGTACCAAAGCTAAATAACGAAAGATCATGAAAAAATTACATTGAATAGAATTATAATTAAAAGCACAAAAAGTTTATAGTTTTCCTTATCACTCTCGTCGATTTCTGAATCAGAATCTAGATTGCCTAGAAACTCAAAGTCAGTTTCTTGAAACTGAATTAAATTGAGGGTTTCAGGAAATAAATCCTCCTTTTTCTTGGCATCTAACTTGGGCCTTTGTACATTTATAAAAGGATCCGAAGAAACAACTAACATATTAAGGATATCATGATTCGAATATTGCCTGCTCTTTTTCTGCGAATGATGTTCCCGAAACCTCCTAAAATCTTTATTGCGAGACTCGGATGCTTCTTCCGAGAGACTTCCTATGGGTACAACATCATTCTTCTCGATTATGTCTGCCCCGTGTATAAGTAATTTGTGGACGGTTGATGACATATAGTACCAGTCATATAATTCCACGTACCTCTCTGCTGTTTTGAAGGCATAATCTTTAAATTTAATTATATCTACTTTTTCCCCGGAAGTTATTGCCTGTAAAATCACAGCAAATCTTCTTATTAGTTCTTCGTCCAACCCAGTAATGGCTGCAGTTTTATGGGGAAATTTGAAAAACTTTCTTGCAGTGTTGCCGTCATTAGTAGTTCCGGAACCTTGTTTAACAATGTCAATCAATAGATTTAATTCGTCTTTAAATTTGTCTTGAATAATCTTTTTTCTCTTACTTAGCATTTCTTTGTGCTCGTTACCTCTCGCAGCCCACTCTTTAAAATCTAGTCTATACGAAATATGTAGTAAACATTCCATACAATTTATACGGGCGTGTAGAGATAACAATCCAAACTCGTATATATCAGAAGATACGGTCTTTGCTGTTACTACACTCAAACGGTTCATTTCTGTCGGTTTTGCCAGACACAAATAGCATGATGAACTTGATCTGGCTTGAGACAAATACGTGCAGACTTTACCATCGATCATTGTCATCATTAGGTGATGATTCACCCTGTTTCTATTATTGCACTCTGTAGGAATGAGAGCCTTAATTTCTTCATCCATTCGTCGTTTGTGTTCGATGACTACTGCTTCGCTTTCCTTCACAAAAGTAAATTGAACTGGACGACAATACATTGCTGAGCATGGTTTTGGGTTCATCCACAAAGTATTGTCTCCATCAGTCAGTTTTAGTGGCACCAAGGAAGTCATGAAAATACTTGAATCGCCTTGATCGCTATCCATTTTCTGCTTGTATCGGCTTTGATTTGACGCACCATCGAAACCCCATTTAGATATCAATTTTAAATCCTTATTTTGCACATCATCGTTAGGAAAACTTTGGAGGATTCTTTTGACCGTAATGTCGAGTAAAGCTTGAAGGGTTATTCTTGCCGATGAATCGGTCACTAACACTGATTGCTTCGGAGGATAGCATGCCAGCTTGGTTTGTTGCACTTTATAGTAGGATGGATAAATATCCTTTCTACCTTCCCGAATAGCTGACTCTCGTAAAGTGATGTATTGCCACTTTGATAATTTTAATGAAAGGAGTAATCCAAGTGCTTTTTCTGGTGTAAATAAGATAGTTTTCACCGGTTGCTTAAGCGTTTCCTTAATTTTAGAGGCTGCTTCAGGATGTTTCAGCATATATTCGATTACAGATGCGATATCCTCACAACCTTCTTCCTTAAAACGCGCTGCTGCTGTATATGCCAATTCACTGGGATTGTCAGTTTTATGCTCATCAGATCTTCTCTTCTTCTGTTTGCTTTCCAGATCTTCGAATGGTTTTCGTGACCTCTTTGTCATTGTACCAACAGAGTATGATGTTGAGGGTTCTGGAGAGATTGATCTTGATCCCTCAGCAACAGTTGGTTCTTGAGCGACTAAATTTATACAACTTGGCCAACCGATAGTTGCTTGCAGCCAAATTTCGTATTGTTTTCTAAAAGTATCAAGAATTCGGTGAGATTTTTGCCACCTTTGTGATGCAGCTCGTACAAATCTCCGACAAAATTCTTTTAGAGTCACTTGATCTTCAACGGAAAGACAAACGTCTAGGCGGGATATAACTTCACTAAACAATACCTCATGATCAAATGAAGTACTCTTACATTTTAGAAGAACGAATAGGTCTAAATTGGTATTTAAACTTTCCATTATAAAATTTCACAGTGATATGTTAGGGGTAACAAAGCTTAGAATAAACTAAATTATGATGCAAAATGTTAACCATTTTATATTTCAGTCCAACATTAGTTAACGACCTCATTAGACAGTTGTCGAAAATATTTCTTAGAACTCGTAACATATCTAATTAACTATTTAAGTTACTTATGTACTTACCTGTAAGATTTTAATTAGTGTAATCCGTAGTTACCATTGTGCGACATTGCAAATCACTTAATCTCTTATTCAGAACTCATTAGAAGGCTAATTTATTATTCAGTAGTTTACCTGTATGCAAAGTTCAGTAATGGTATCCAATTAACTGTTTTAAAACATATATACTATGTAAGGCAAAAATAATTTTCTTGATATTTTAACAAATAACTGGCGAAGATTTAGTATTATATGCATATAACGTGTTGTTTCTTTACTTATACACCAAAACAAATCGTTTAATGTTAAAAAAAATTAATTAAAAATAAGATGATTTTTAAAAAAAATTCTGCAGCAGGTACCGTTATATGAAGTATGTCAAAAAATCACAAATAATTAGTCCTATAACCATCTCTGAGGATATTACGGTTTTCCTTGCAAGTTCAGAGATATTCAGATTTTTCATGCTAGCTCCATACATTTTTTTCGAAAAAACCTTATAATAAATTCATTTTTGTGCGGAGTTAGCTCAGATGACATTGTTATGTGTATAATAGCTAATAGAAGCCATATCCGTCAACAAAACGAACATCTAGCAACTTTCATTTCTATGTCTATGGAGGTCGATTTTCAGCCCACAGTGCGACGTTTCGGTTGCTTTACAGCAGCCATGTTCACGGGGAGAATATGACAATATTATGAAATTTAGTCATATTTACGAAGATTATAAATAAATCGAATGCAGTTATTTAGAAGTCGGTCTTATTTATTAAGTAGATCTGCATTCAGGTCATAGTAACACACATCACCATAGCCCATTAAGGGAAAAATCAAAGTCTGTACAAGCATTATTTTCTATAAAAACCATGGATACACATCAATCATGGTTATTCAAATAATTATATTTGGAATAGCCGATGCATTCAAATATTTTTAAACTTGCCAAACTATAGGTAGCCAAAAACATTGCAGCCACATATTGCTCATTTAGAAGCCCCTACTACATTATTTTAGTAACAATCCCTAATTGCTAGTGTAATACTTACGTGTTACCCTTAGGGATAAACCGACGAGATCCTGTGTAAAATTCTGCAAAAAGTTGCTTTACAAAATATATTCAAATCGACATAAACCTTTAAATTACAATAGCTTCCGGGGATAAACGAAAGTTGATAAAACGGCATTAAAATGAATCCTATGAGAATTTATTACCTCTATGTTCGATAGTTTATTGGTTTAGTTGGGTACGTTAAATATTGATTTATTTGAGGGTCCTGAATTGAAGGTCAGATTTAGAACTGATAATACCGCATGAGGGTACACAGATAATTGAGTTATTACAAGACTTATGGCTGGAAAGTTATAAGGTGCGCCATCATTTATTTTGAAGAAGTAATGATAGGGGTATTATTTGGTTAAGTTCTCTATATAGTTTTACACGTCTTTTAACTATAAGTAACGTTTATAAGCCACCATAGCTTTGTGGGAGACCATTGCACGGTTACGCTGAGCTCCCGAGTTTGATTCCAAGCCATGCACCTCTGCCTTTTTAAGTTATGTGAGTATAGTCGCCCTAGGCTAGCATGGACTTTAGCCTAACTCTTCTCATACAGAGAAGAGGCCCGTGCCCAGCAGTGTGACTGTTCTTATACAGGGCTGATATGATTATTAATATTCTTCAGCTTGCTGATTGTCGGATAAAGTAACCTATCTACAATGATTATACTGATAGTCATTAACTTTTAAATCCGTGTCTGGCAGAAGTTTAGTTTGTCACGTCGACCGCTCGCGGCATGGCGCAGGTCGAGTGGTGGTGGGTGTCCTCTCTTCCCCCCCGCCGGTGGTAGCCGTCGTATATAATCAAGACTGCGCCGAGATGCAGCCTCTTCTGCTGTGCAACCATCGCGAAGTTAAGTGGTCTTTATTATTAAAGACCACGCAATGAGCCTCTTAGAACCACGCCCTGTTTTACTGTCTAATTTCTAGTCTTTATTGTTTGCTATATAAGTGTTTGTATACTAGTACAAATTGGTTATCAAATATAAAAATCTTTAGATCGTGTAGAATATTGTTTGAATTATCTCCGCTTAGTTCACTTCCTAAGTCAACCATGTCTCTAAAGCTGGTTGACTAACTATAACGTCACACTGGCGCCCAACGTGGGGCCTGTTAATTACCACTTGTTACTTAATTGTTACCTACATATATTATTTTGGTGTTCTGTGTGAATGAAGTAGTGAATTAGGTGGCCATCTCATCATTGCCATTACGTTGTTGTGGGTTCAATACTAACACGGGGAAAAATGTGTGTAATCCACAAATGTTTGTTATAGATTTGTTGTTTAAATATTTGTGAAGTTCCCGCGTTACAGGAATAAGTTAAACTACGAGAGTTAAAAACAAAGAAGATACTTAACAATGTTAGTAGGTATCACGTATTTCTTCTGGATGTCCAGGTTTATGGGATATATTTCTAGTCCCTTCATCCAAAATTTCTCATGCCGTATTTGGATTAAGCAAAGCATCTACTGCGATTTTATAATAGCCTATTTTTACTATTAGCATAGAATCTGTTAATGTACCGAATAAAATGCTTGCTCAGTATTATGTTATATCTATACTAATATTAAAAAAGCTGAAGAGTTTGTTTGTTTGTTTTTTTATTTAGTTGAACGCACTAATCTCAGGAACTTCTTCGGTTCGAATTGAAAAAATCTTTCAGTGTTGGATAGAAAACTACGCAAGCTTGTTTTTTACTGGTGTAGTAGGCAATTTGTATTAAAAATGATTCTTAAAATATCTCACAGTTCCCTTTAATCTATACTAATATTATAAAGCTGAAGAGTTTGTTTGTTTGTTTGGTTGAACGCGCTAATCTCAGGAACTAGTGGTTCGAATTGTAAAGTTCTTTTAGTGTTAGATAGCCCATTTATAGAGGAAGGCTACAGGCTATATAACATCACGCTACAACCAATAGGAGCAGAGCATAAATGAAAAGTGTTGCGGAAACGGTGCAAATTCTCTTATGTGAAGTAGACGAAGCTAGTCTAAATATATATGTGTAATATACTTCCTTACCCTTCCAAATTAAACAGGCCTGAATCTACGTTGGATGACGCACCACGATTTGTATTGCTTGACCGACAATAAAAGTGACCTTCTGACCGCTATTGTCTGACGCTAGACAATTCACTTGGCTCTGAGCCGACACTTAAGCTAACGGTAGCATCTTTACTGTCGCCCACAACGCTTAGCTAATGTTAATTGCTCCGACCTTCTCGAACAATATAGCTTTAAACACTTTCTCTATTGAATTCAATGCACAAGCCAGTAGAACTAATTTTAGTTTGCCTTTGAGTCGGTTTATAACATTACAAGGTCTTTCAACTTTGCTAGGTGACAATAGTATGTTCAATATTGCAACTGTCTGATTATGAACTAACTAATAGGCTACGAGCCCGAACGCCCCTTGACTTTTGCCCCTTTTATAGAAAGACGGAGCCTCCTCCGGCTCCTACTTTTGGGTGGATTTAAGAAAAACCTAACAAATACCTACTATGGGGGCGAAACTTGAGGGGCGAACGGGCTCATAACTACTAATCTAAAGGTAGTTCAGCGATAGCCTAGTGGGCGACCGTTAAAATAATACCACGCAGAGGACTCGATTTAGACCTCTGATTTTTAAAAGTTATATGCATATGAAATAGTTGTTCCAAGTCTAAGTGTTCTTTGTATCCGTTATCAAAATGTTTGTCTACCACGACACAAAAATTATTCCTAAAGCAAGAGATATAAAAAAAAAAGAAATGTAACTGCCATGTATAACAACAGCCTTTTACAACGTTCCAACTGTAATCGCCGAAATGAAAAAAAAAATTCAAATAAAGTTATAACCTAATTTACATATTAAATTTTAAAGTGGATCTTATAAAACCATTTTTGTAAAGCAATTTAATGGTATTGTTAATCTCTTCACATTTGAGTTTAAGTATAGAAATAAATCACAATTTGATTGATCAAATAACTAACTACTGATTATAAAATAGCATATAAAAATGATAATAGGTAAACAATTTTTAATTTTAATTTAATTTTTATAGTTTATAGCTCTGAGTCTGACCGCACCCTAACTTAGAGCCCTGGTCTTTGCCTATAGTTTTTTTTCTTATATGTAATAAATTATCTGGCACTATCCGTTCTATATTTAAATTTCAAAAAGAATCCCGGCCAGGCATCAAGACTGGCAACTCACGATCAGCTGAAAACATAAACGCAAACAAATGCCACAATATCAACAGAAACAAAACAAAAGAGTCATTATTCTATTTATAAGACTGCACTTGTGGTGTAGTAGTTTAAATGGTCGCCTCGCCTCTGCCACCGCACCGAGTGTTGTGGGTTCGATCCCCACACGGAACAAACATTATTTTGATCCACAATTATTACGAGTCCGGGCGTTCTTTGAGTCCGTTGTTTGACTGTTCGTAAAGTCCCCGCGACACAAGAATTATTACTAGATCGAGAGTTGTCTTTTTAAAAACAAACAAACAATAATTTGAACATTAAAGTTGGTAAATGGTCACGAGAGATCACAATGTACGTATCAAACCCACTACATATAGCGTGGCGGCAACATCAAGGCATCCGCTTGCTCGTTGCGCTAAACAAACACTCGAATTTGAAATACAAATATCTAAATTGAACATTAATATGTAATAAACGTGTCACGGTAGAAGACTTAAGAACTTCTAACATTTGTCACTAGATGGCAGTCGTGAGCTCATTCATTATTATCGTTCGTTTCACTCATCTGTCAGTTGTCACTGTCAAGTAATGTCAGAGCTGTCAGTTGTCACTTAGGGGTGGGGCGCTCAAAAAGTGATAATTTGAATGTTAGAAGCGAACCGTGCACGTTGCTGGATAAACTCGCGTCCTCTATCCGTTTCCATCGCAAGTAATTGTGATTATTGTGATTTGCAAAGTTGATAAAATAATTAAAAAAGATTACTACTTTCCATTTGCGGTATTATTTTCTGAATCCTTGAAAATGTTCGAAGAGGAAGGCATGCTCGAAAACAACATTACGAATCCTTCGCCGTCATACGTTTTGTAAAAGGCATATTATAAATGTTTTGTTTCGCAGCCGCTCATGAATAACTCCCTAAAATCTTTAAGTTAAATATGTATTTGTTTTATTTTATATAATAGGTTACGATGGAATTGGCATATCCGTTTGGATAAAAATTCCTAAAATCAATAAAGAAAAAAAATGTTTTTGTTACTTGGGATTATATAAAAGAATCCATATTGCTACCGATACTGAAACGTTTACTGTCAAGAAAACTAAAGGTTCTATAGAAATTATAATAATATTCTATCACATACACACAACACCATCTAGCCCAATCTAAGCAGAGCTTGTATTATGGGTACTAGACAATGGATAAACATAGGTACATATATACTTATTAAATACATACTTATTATACATAGAAACACCCAGAGCAAGACCAACATGCACATAAAATGTTTGAATTGTGCGGGAATCAAACCCGCGACCTCAGGCGGTCAGTCGGTTACACTAACCACTACGCCATCGAGATCGAGATTGATTCTTTGATTATGAGCGAACTTAGTCGATGGGTCTATAAAGCCAGATACATTGATACCCATCGCCCAAAATTATTAATGTAAACTTTGTATTTATTTATTAACTAGCTATCTCTGGGAACAGTATTATTCTCTGGATTAAAGGCCCTATGTCTTTTTACACACAACGTGTATGTGAAATTCCATGACGATCGGTCAAGTAGTTAAGGCGTGAAAGTGTAACAAATAAACAAACTAACCCACATTTGCATTTTGGGTATTACTTAGGATGATATGAGATCCCATCTACAGGAATATTTCTTAACATAAAACACTAGGTATTTATAAATACTTGCGGCCGCCTAGTGGTCGAAATTCGACCATAATTGATTTAAATTTTAAGTTTGATAGTTATTAAGGTTTTATTGTCTAGGACTATATCCTTTTAATCACATTTAATTTAGATTTCGATCTATACAGGTTCATTTACCCATATTTTTCTTTTCAAATAAATTAATTTTTGCTTAACAATACTCTTTAATTGACGATATCCTTAGCTTGCTACTTTGTTTTCTTTTTTCTTTATTATAATATATAAATACGTAAATATATTATAATATAAATAGTATATATAATTTCAATCCGCCCAAAGTTAGCCTGTAAGATATTGCTGATATATGTCATTATATATTGATGTATGTAACCATAGTTACGAAGAATAGTACTACATCAGCAGAACAATGCCGAAATACTACGAACGCGATTCGACTGCGTATGTCAAATGTATGGTTGTGTGCGTGTAGTGTTTTGTCGTTCATTTAATGTATTTCTAATGCATATTTTATATAAATATTAGAATTCGCCCCTCCTTCTCCACATAAACTTTAACTGTGCCAAATTTTATACTCCTCCGTCCGCGCAATTTTTGTAAAAAGAGGTACAAAGTTTTTGCTTCACGTATTAATTTATAGATTGCTTTCTTAACATGAATTAAGTTAGTAGTTAATTAGTATAAAGTTTTCAACAGATATAATACATATAATTCATTATAATCTATTGGTATTAGTACTTTATAACCCCGTAATATTTTCTGAGGTTAGCAAAATCGATTCTACATAACATTCTACGTTAGAAAATAGTAATATTGTATTGCAAAAGTCACTATTTGGTTTCCGGGTCGGAAGAAGTGTGATTTAGTTTTTGATAGGATTGATCTGATCTCTTACGCTTTCTGTGTCAAACTCTCTATTATCCCTTAACCTATTGAGTACGTGCGGCACCCCGGCGGCCAGCCACAATAGGTTTTTAATTACGGCTAGCATTCCAACGATTGATAGGTTAATGAGTCTTCCAACTCTCTCTAGCCCTAGCTTGGTCTCTTACTATCTAGCTCTTTTCTCTCTCTCTCTCTCTTCCAATCAACTACGGAAAGAATTAATCAGTAAACTTATTTACGAGTTGGAATCTATAGATTTAGATTAGCTCAACGTATAAAGCTACTTAGTCTGATGTAAACTTTTTTGTTCATTCATTTTCTCGATAGTCAATTTATCCTTAAATTTGCGATAGCATAAAGTGTAAAATTCAATGACTAACAATTTAAATTTGAACTTCCTCGAACCAAGCCATATTACGGTGAATTTATGCTACCGCTGTATACGAAGTCTCGGGTTAAATGTCCTGGTCAGGTAAAATGTTATTGGGTTTGAATATCAAAAATTATTTTTGACATCAAAACCCAATATCATTTTTTCTTCTTTCTTCAGCACGGTTTCTGGAACTTTACCTCATAAACAGCAATAGGCCAGTCTTATATTACGTTACCTAAAACGTAAGCTGGCGAAATGTGATAGTTATACACCTCTGACTACACCTACAGGAATATAGGTGTGATACAATGTAAATTAGAAACACTAATAGCCCCAAAAACGCGATAAACAAAGTCCCCAATTAGGAGTAAGGTAAACATATTAAAAGAAAAAAGAAAATTAAAAAAACACCGTGATCAAATTAAAAGGTAATTGAACGGCCCTCTTTTTGTAATTAAAAAGGGACTCGAAAAGTTTTTAAATAGGGAATCAGACTGTTTTTAATTGGGTGGTCGTGATAGAGCCTCATTTTGACTAGGTAATATTGAAGGATCATTTGGTAAAGTTATAAGGTCTGAATATTAATCGGGTATTTTTATTTACGCGTGTTGATACTAAATATAGTGCCAACATGCTTACTAAAATGATTGTCATTGCATGGTTTCTAAAATCAATCTGAGGGAGCTAGTCGCTGTAGATCAGGGAATAATAATGATACACTTCTTTCTGCTTACGGCTTCGCTTACTTAAATCCCACGAGAACGTATCCTTAAGAATATTATATATGCAAATGTGAGTTTGTTTGTTTGTTACTCTTTCACGCATTAACTACTCGACCGATTATGATGAAATTTTGCATACATATTAGAGATATAGAAAACGGCTATAGTATACCTTTCATGCAGAAAAAGTATTGTTTCTGAAGGACAAAAATGTATTATTGACATAATCTACATTAACGCAAGGAAAATTTAGTATAGTATAATAATATCAGCACTGTATAACCTGTCCCACTGCTGGGCACGGGCCTTTTATCATTGTTAGAAGAGAGTCGTTTTGCAATAGTCTACCACGCTGGCCCAGTGGGGGTTGGTAGATTGCACATACGTAAGTACATATCTTCGAAAATATTATGGAAATCTCTCAAACACGTTTTTCCATCCTTTATCGTTAAAGCGAGCGATGATTAACTACTTAATACGCAAATAACTTCGAAAGGTTAAAGCTGCTTTTGGATCGAACTCAAAACCGCTGGTGGTATTCCAACGCTCTTACACTAAGCTATCGCTGCTGAACAGGAACGTATACCGGGATATAAATACAATGTCTTAATCTAGTGTACATTACACTCTCAAATCTCAGTGGGAAGACTAACAGACTGCAATGCAGAGGGTCTCGGGTTCGAACCCGCGTCGCGCACCTCTGACTTTCGGAATTTATATGACTTTTCGAAATTATGTGCGTATTGATTGACAATTATCGCCTGCTCCTTGCCTCGGATAACACGTCAAGCCGTCGGTCCCGGCTGCCTTGAACATCTATGGCAGTCGTTATTGGGGAAGTCGACACAAAAGATCCCACTGGGTCGAACTGTCGCCGGTCTGTACTGACTGGCCTCCACACAAGATAAGATAAGATAGTGGGTTTCCTGCTACGAATTCTCAGTATCAACATAGCGTCAGCAACTGTATCATCGATCACAGTTGCAGATCGAGGCGACAATAGGCTCACCCGCTATTATGTAAACCTGAAACCATAGCCGGCATACTAGTTTCGGAGTCCAAGATACACTTTGGAGCTCTCAGGTAACGTTTTTAGGAAGCGTTTACACTCTTTTCAAACTACATGACCCTGCCTTGTATTTCTGCGCTGAGTAGAGTATTAGAAAAAGCCTTAAGGAGGTGTGATGTCAAAAAGGGTATAGAAATCCTACCATGAAAATGTCTATCGCAAAATTTGGGCTTAACGAAACATTAAAAATATACCAACATTGAAGTTTCTTCATTATTCAAATGCGGTCAATATATCTTTACGATTTGTTGTTACTTGTGTAAGGAAACTCCAGAATCAGTTCTCAAGTATTTATTTCCTTTAATATTATTGTAACATAATTATATTTTATATTAATAGTTAACATAGTTACACAATATGCATACCTGATTTAATTCAATGCAATACCCGCCACTTAATATACTTTTACTTTACAAACTTATCCGATCGCCACACAACGCACGACTGCCCGTTATAGTTCCGCGCGTTAGTTTTATACTATCAAGCATAGTGGGGCAGTCGAGAAAAATCAGTGTTGCCAACAGAAAATAGCGGATACAATTAAACATATTCAAATAATGCTTCTACATCGCTACATTTAACTAAATATTTCTATATAATAATTATATTCTACCTATAATTGCTAACAGCTCGGCCATCCTGATGTTAAAGCGAGACCCTTCGCTTTAGATTATGTTTAACAACAACAGGTCAAGCGATTCGTGCACGAAATTGTGGCCATGAATCGCTTGAAGTACCGTCGTTTATATTCGTAATAAGTATAATTTAATGTATTTTATTTATGTACTTCTTAAGAAATTATTATGTATATCCTGTTACATAGAGACAATGCTTATTTTTATCAATGTGAATGTACACATTTATAACTTATTATTAAAGATAAATTTATTTGACTCAACATGTGTACGATCAGGTGTTACAGATAGGTATTTTTTGTCTCAACATGCTCTGTCTTGTCAGACATGCAAATGTATATGCTTAATAAGAATTTTAAAATTATGCTGGATCTAATATTATAATTAACATGTCAATTAAGCGTCTCTTAACAATGAAGTGAGATATATTATAAATAGGTTAGTTCAAATCCGTACAATAAATATAAAAATTAATTAATTAATAATTCATTTCCAATAATAGAATAGTAATAGGTAAGTCAATAATTAAGAACATGCCAAATTAAATTAGATCATGATAGACGATTATTAAAACAAAGAAAACAAATTATATAAGATTATCACATAGGAGATCATTAATATTATAGTAGCATTTATGCAATAAATAATAAATTTCTTAAATTACGTTTAAATACGTTAACATTAAGGTCCTTAAATTTATTTGGTACTTTATTGTATATTTTGGGTGCCATGCAGAAAATGCTATTATAATTGTTTTACATAATATGTATGGCATTCATACATTTATTCTAAATCACTGAAATATTATATAATTATTGAAAACAACCAGTGAGAATCACTGTTACAACTATTATGTTATCAATTCATTATTTTAGAAATATCATCACATTCTTTCTCTGAATTTACTTAACTAGAATCATGATTTCTATCGTATACCAAACATGGTTTTAGTTTATCTATTGATACAATATTCTCATAGCGAGGTCGATGCGCCTTTAACATTACTTAATACATCTAAAACTGTCGAGACGCGGTTATTAATTAATTTACTTAGTTTATTTAACGGTGCCGAGTTTTGATGTCGCGACTTCCCGTGTTATCCACGTTGTCGCGACACCTCCCTCCTCGGACTTTTACGATTGTGCCGAGTTTTGATGTTACGACTCCCCGTGTTATCCACGTTGTCGCAACACCTCCCTCCTCGGACTTTTATTATTATGTCAAGTTTTGATGTTACGACTCCCCGTGTTATCCACGTTGTCGCAACACCTCCCTCCTTGGACTTTTATTATTATGCCGAGTTTTGATGTTACGACTCCCCGTGTTATCCACGTTGTCGCAACACCTCCCTCCTCGGACTTTGTGACTTACGATTAAAAGAGTATTTGTGGATTTGCCTCTCTCGCCGGCTCCCTTCCACTCCCTCACTCTGTATTTGTTTTGAAGTCTACCCTTTTCCGCTTTCATTATCGCGGTTACTTATCATCAGACTCATCCATTAGTCTGAAAATTAAGGAATGATCGGCAGTTTAAATTCATTAATTAAATATTTATCACAGTTAATCTGTCAGGTATACCAGACGTAATAAAATATATCGAGTCTGGTACTGGTGGCATACCAGTATGTCACTGAGACTCAATAGGTTAACTTTAATATTACCGCTGAAACCTGTCAGCTGTTCGTGATTTGAAGTCAGTCAACAGTGATACCATCTCCTCCCCTGATCATGAAGTTATGCCTGTGTCTTATTTGGTTGATAACAATAACAAAAACACATTCATGCCTTGAGACCAAACACCTATTTGGTCTGAAAACATGAATACATCTTTGTAACCCACACCTGTAGGTTTCAGTAAAAGTTAAAAACGACTACATTAAACGCTCAGTCAACAGTCATTTCTTTATGGTGACAGCCTATCTGTCACTAAAAAAGATGCAATCTATTTAACAGAAGTATAATCATTACATTATAAGGTAAGGATTAACTTTATTCTGTGTGCATTACCATAGTCCTATGTATTAACAAAAGAACAAATATAGGAATATTGAAAAACTTAATTTACTTCTTTAAATGCAGTTGTATATGTTATAACAATTTTATTTCATTCTTCGACACTAACAAGTTTATTAGTAGATTTTTATTGACTAAAGATACATTGTTTCTACCTTATTTTTATAAAAAGCAACTTGCTAAACTATTAGCATTTAATATATTATGCAGGGACCCAGTTACCAGTAGAGTAGTGAAGGTTATAGAACATAGTAGTATTATTACTACAAATCTTAGTGATACATCTAGAAGTTTAAACTGTCAAACGAGTCAAAGGACAGGCATACACAGTATTAAACTAATTCATTAAAATATTCAGGGTCTATCCGGCAAGGAGTTAGAATTAGATTTATTTTTAAACATAATATTCAAGTATGTTGCATAACTGAACATTGGTTAAAAGTATTCAATTAAAATTTATAATGAGTATTATTTAATGGTAAGTGCATTTTTAAGAGAATTCTATATATGGTGGCTCTCTAATATATTTATGTAATGATGTAAAACGTAAAGAACTTAAAGATATAGTAAATCTTTCTATCGTACTGATGAATTATCCTGTGTGAAACAAGAGCAACATACCATAGTTTGTGTGTACTGTCCACCGCAGAGTGACTTTAGCGTATTCGAAACAGTAGTACAGGATATTTTAAATCGTTTGAGTTTTAGTAATAGGAGTATAGTAGGATGTGGTGATTTTAATATTAATTTCCTTGAGCAGTCAGATCTTTCTGTGAAACTAATTAGTTCATTAGAGTCATTTAATTAAAGTATCTATTTTTGGAACCAACCAGGATTATTTCACATTCTGCTATCTGCTTAGATAATATATTTTGTGACTCAATTTCTAAATACGGCCGGGCCATATTATGTGAACCGACATCTGACCATTGTGGTCAAAGGGTAGATTTTTCTGTAGATACAATGCTTAAAGAGAATAAGATCACATGTAGACCAATGACCTCTAATCGCTTAAAGAAATTTAATAATAAAGTAAGTGTCAAGGTTCTCAATATGGAAGGATATCTTTTCTCAGACGAAGTATATGAGTCTTTACTTAACATAATTACTTTAGAATATAAAAATATTATTAAATGTAAGACCTTTACTAAGAATAATAAGATTATGTTTTGTGATCTAAATTATATGAATTATATGATATGAAAAATATTCAATTTTGATCCTAATTTTATACAATATGTTAAAAATTATTTAAAATGATTTGTGCCACTGCCAAGTCCCTTTATCTAAAAACTAAAATACGAAATTCTAGTAATAAAATCAAAACTACTTGGAATATTAATAACAATGAAACAGGACGCAGCAAGATGCGTGATAATACCTTTGAACTTAATACAAATAATAACAATAGGAATTCTATGACGCCTATTAGAGGGTTTCAGTTTTCTTCTTTTTTATTTCTGTTTTATAATATTTTAGGTATAAGTTAGTTTTATAGAATTGTGTTTATATTATGTATATAAGTAATAATTTGTATTGTGAAAAATAATAACATAATTTCAAATAATTTGGAAATAGCCGACACCTTTAATAACTACTTCGCAAAAATAACTTCAAATACAACTAGTACCCTAAGGTCTTGCCCAGCTCGAGCAGAATACTTGGTTATCGACAACGTGGAAGAGTAAGATACTATTCAGTTTTGAACGTGTACATCCATATCACATAATAAACGTATTTAAGTAACTTAATTAAAAAATATCTGCTAAATTCAGGGGTTCCTATTCTGTAAAACTTGTTGAAAATACTATTGTCAATATAGCGCCACACCTAGCTGCTATAATCAACGGGGCATTTTAATGAATATGGGCATTTTTCTTAACTTAATTAAATGTAGTAAAATACTACCTTAATTTAAAATTGGATACCAAAGCGACCCCAATAATTTTAGGCCAATTTCAATCAGTAAAGTATTTGGGAAGATTATATTACAGCAATTAAAGAGCCAGTTTAGTGTAAATGATTTATTTCATACAAATCAATATGGTTTCAGGATTTGTGTGAAATTGTTTTATTCGTGGATGACAAATCCCTTATTTTTAAAGTAGACTGAAAAGCACCGAATTTATGTGCTGTTAACAATTTACTCGCGCAAGTCCTAGACTGGTTTACGACGAATAATTTACTACTAAACTTTACACTGCCAAATGTAAAGAGTCCTAACGTAAATATAAATTTAAAAACTTTAGATGATAAAGTTAAGTGAGGCGCTCAAATATCGTGTCTTGCAGGTTTCTTCTCATAGGGCCAACCCTTTGCCTGAACCTAGCAACTAACCTAAATGTAGCCTCAGTAATTTTATTGACCTTTACTAATTTTTAAGCTAATAAAATTATTAAAACTATTAAAGCTATTCAAATTTATTATAGTTTATTTATATAATGCTTATTTTTTATATAATACATTATATATTACCATAAACAAAATTCATATAAATACCAAATCATGTCTGCATTGACATAAACTTTATATTTTATCAATTACATTATTTTAAAATAGTTTAACTATGCTAAACAATCGTTCTTCAAAATTATCTGTTATTTGTAGATATACAACCTGTTTACACCAAACTCATTAGTAGATATCGTGCATGTTTTGTTCGCTTAAATATTACAATCAATATTACAAAACTGTCCTTACTCAATTAACTTACAGTTGGTATTTCTAGAGTGAGAATCCTTACCTCGCCGTAACACAATTTGACTAGCACGGGATGTAAAGAATTTTTATCGGATTACCGCCAATTTTATATGTTGAAGTTAAACAGAATATTTTTCTTCTTATTTATACATTAATTTGCTAATGTTCTAAGTTAATATAGTCAAATATGATTAATAGTGTAAATATGTTTAACTGTACTATATTGTATCTGTTTTAAACATGCTGTGCACACATATTTAGAACATACTTATATTAAAACAGAACAACATTGTAAACCTAGGCTAACTTTATATATGAATAAAGTTTTATCTTATAATATCTTATCTTTGTGAACTAAATGAATAAATGATATTGACTTTGACCATGAATTCAGCTCAACCATGAAAGGTTTAATCTTTAAAATAGTATATAGTTTCATTGTGTTTTAATATTGTAGGTATCGATTGAAAATAAAAGTAATAATATATTAATAATGATACCTTCAATCTGTATGTCAGTATAGTGCATATAAACATAGCGCACCAATATGGGCAAAAGCATTAACAAGTCATTCCTCTTCCTAATACCATTTTTGATGGACATATAGCAGATTGCACCTGATAACACATCCCCAGAGAGTAGCTCTGGCTGGATATAAACAGTGCCGAGAGGAGAAATACCGAGGAGTGCCCCAGCCAAATTCAACCCCATCAACCGCAATAATGCTACATATCCATATGTACACAGTACATTATCAAGTAAATACGTCGCTTGCCAATAGTTAGCTACCAGGGAGTGCCTTGGCCAAGCCAAACTACGACGCCGACACAACGAGTCCACCTAGCATCCAACACACTTATCTGTAAGTCTCATAATCGAGCCGAAAAAACAAACACGAGTGTCGTAGTTGACTTCAACCCATCAGGACGGAAATATAAACAAACCAAATTGATGTTAAATCTGTTAAATTTATCACAATTACTCACTACATGGAATAAGTAACAATTATCCATATTTTCAACGTTTTCACACGATACCTTAATATTTTTAAAGCATTTGGCGTTCGATTAATAAATAATTGTTTGATTTAAAAAATCTTAGACGAAAAGTGAGGTTGTCAGATGCCAAAATATCTATAATTTGGAGGAATTTAAATTAATCTATCGGTAATAATTACTAATCCTATCCCTTAGGTTATTCTTTAACAATGTAAAATTATGTACCTACCTTGCATTTTTTTTTACTGTATGTATCGATCTACTATATTCTGTTTGGTCAAAAGTGGATATCAACTTTTTTAAATTCAAATAAGTAATTAATTGTTTTACAATTGATGCTACACTTGGACATCACTAAAATGTCTATGGTCATGTCAATGAATCGTTTGTATACCTTTTGATTTTTGTATTGAAATCGACTATATCGCAATACCCCATACAATGCGTGACAAGTCAAATGTTGAGAACCAATTCTGAACGAAATGTATATATTTTCTTTTATTTGTTCATAAAAGTTAAATTTGCACGTGGGCTGGGATAAACGAGTGCCTTTTGAAAAAAAATTACCCGTCTATCCCACTTCTGAATTGTAAGGAAACTCCAGAATCAGTTCTCAAGTATTTATTTCCTTTAATATTATTGTAACATAATTATATTTTATATTAATAGTTAACATAGTTACACAATATGCATACCTGATTTAATTCAATGCAATACCCGCCACTTAATATACTTTTACTTTACAAACTTATCCGATCGCCACACAACGCACGACTGCCCGTTATAGTTCCGCGCGTTAGTTTTATACTATCAAGCATAGTGGGGCAGTCGAGAAAAATCAGTGTTGCCAACAGAAAATAGCGGATACAATTAAACATATTCAAATAATGCTTCTACATCGCTACATTTAACTAAATATTTCTATATAATAATTATATTCTACCTATAATTGCTAACACTTGACATGCATTAGTAATATTTTGCTAAACTTTCATTTTTATTGTTCAAGTTCGCAAACAAACTTACGTTTGTATGTGCACTAAAACCGACCGTGTTATATAACTGTAGAAAAAATAGGCCAATACAGTTATGTATTTAAATAGGAGGCAAGCGCGCAAAATAATAATTGTTCCCTAATTAGATAACTTGGATAAACCGGGCATTTCGCTTAAACTCAAACAGCCTGTTTGGAATACTTCCCACGTACATGTACTCCCGCCCTGCAGAAGAGCGCAGTGTTAGAGTATAAAATGTACCTTATTTACTTCAAGATCCAACCAACCTTGGATTGTTTTACAGCGGTGACGAGAAGGGTTTTCAGGGCCGTTAAGGCGGCGTTGTGCTCTGGTCTTATTACGTTCTAATTACACGCTCGTCGGCTTATTCTCTTAGCCTGGCCATATTCAGAATATCTCCGATGTAATCTGAGTACCTAGGGCGAGTTTGTTTAACGTTAACGCAATCGACACGTTTATGACGTTCGGCGCTCTGATTGGCCCGCTTTAAGTTCTCAACCAATCAGAAATCGATCGCGTTAACGTGAAAACAACTAGCTCTAGGCACCTAAATGACGGTCGCCTAGATCTTCCCTACTCGTAAGTTATACTGAGGACAGCTAGTATTTTATATTTGACGGTAATTTCACAACATTGTAGGTAATTTTGCTACACGAGATCCACATTTACGCGAGAACGCTCCATGTTACTGTACGAAACTTTGTTACGTTGTCGTGTAGATACTTGTATGAAGGGAAGCCGGTTATAATGGGTAAGAAATTTGTTCGCTGTATGGAGTTAATTATATTTTTAATTCATGCTGTTTTGCATGTACGGTACGGTGGGAAATATAGGCGGCAGCGATTTTATGTATTGTTTGAGGATTCGAGGAGGGAATCAGCATTACGTTTTTATCCTTACTAATGTTAAAAATGCTAATGGGAGTTTGTTGGTTTTGCTTTCACGCTTTAAATACTCGACCGATCATCAGGATTTTTTTTTTTACAATTTGTCAGTGCAACAGAAACGTTGTCTTTTATCCAGAAAGAAGGACTGGTTCTAACCCAACCTACAATTACGCGAGTGAAGCCGCGAGCCAAATCTAGTATGCAATAAACTAACAATTTAGTTTTGGTTTTCGTTTTAAACTCCCGCACTAGAAATTAATCCTGTGTCGTGGGGGACTTTACAAACATTCAAACAACGGACACAAAGAACACCCAGACTCGGAACAACCATTTGTGGATCACACAAATTATTGTCCCGTGTGGGATTCGAACCCACAACACTCAGCATAATGGCAATGGCGAGGCGACCACTTACCACTGTAAAAAAATGTAATTGACTGCCTTGTTCCTTTCACATGCACAATATTAATAAGATTTTTTGTTATGCAATTTTCCTTTTTGGTAATATACCCGTAGAAAGGAATAAACTTGCTTTACTAAGTGGAACCTATAATACAGTCAGTGAAACGTGGATATGATACGCCTTCACCCATTGTGGTTGCGACTTTCTGCAAGAAATTGCGACGAAGAAAGAGGGAGCCCAATTATTGGCCTCCTTTTTCTTTATTGCCTATATATTTGATTAAAAATCAGCTCGCTTTTTCCTTTTACTTAAGGCACGTCGAAGTTTATTGAATTTACCCACATTTACGTAGGCTCTTAAACAGTAAGTAGAAAATTACGAAGTACAATTTAGTTCACCCAATTAGGCATTTAATTTTGTAAAGAAAATGCCCAAAGCATTAACGGGTTGAGAAGGACTAGTATTTAATTGGGCACCTGGAGATAAATTTAGCTAGTTTTTCAGTTAGGGTGAACTGTACAATTATCGGCATAGTGTCAGTTTAATTTAGTTAAGGTTCTCCAGAACAAATTTCGGTTACGGCAGCCAATCTAATCGGAGACTAGTCACTTGCACAGAAAAAAATATAGTACACAAGTGTACCTACTTTTTAGTGCCTAACTCTTATAATGTGATAAAACGGTAATCCAATACAACCGAAGAAAGAAGAACCAACGGCCTTACTTTCTTGTCTATGCACGACGCCGTGCAACACCGCTAACTTTTTAACACTGGGTTACCATTGAAAATTTCTTGACTGTAAATCTCATTCAACTTTTTGTTGGTTCGATCCGGGATTCGTTTCGTTCGTTTGTATATGTATGTTGATTAAATACGAATTTAATTGCACGTATATATAGTACATATTTTGAAGTGTTAAGGATGTGTGTTATTGTAGCTATGCTAGAAGTTACTTTGAGGGATAAACTTAGAAATGAGGTTATCCGTCAAAGAACCAAGGTTACCGAAATAGCTTGCAGAATAAGCAAGCTGAAGTGGCAATGGGCTGGCCATATCTGTAGAAGGACCGATGGCCATTGGAGCAAGCGAGTCCTAGAGTGGAGACCGCGACTTGGTAAACGTAAGGTAGGACGCCCCCCGGCCAGGTGGACCGATGACCTGAAAAAGGTAGCTGGGTCAGACTGGATGCGGAAGGCGGAAGACCCGATGTTGTGGCGTAAAATGGGAGAGGCCTATGTCCAGCAGTGGACTGCGGTGGGCTGATTGATTGATTGATTGAAGGATGTGTGTTGTTAAGTATGTATAGGGTTGAGGCTTCCACGCACTTCGGCAGACAGCTATGCTAAATGCTCATGTTAGGAGTAGGTTTACGGAGTTAATGCAATGAGCAGGGATCGAAACCACGACGTTTCCAAGTCTAATCCTTCATCCATTAGACTGCTGCCGCTACCCTGTGCAACATAAGTATCTCTCATCTTACCTTTACGACATACGAAACTATATTAAAGCACATTACAAAATCAGCTTGTACAATAAAATTATACTGACATTAAAATTAGATTGCCGAAAATTGGCGTCGTCACCCTTTGCCCTTTAGCGTTGAAAGTTAATGGTACATATTTAAGAGAACATAGATGTGTGTGCGTACATTACAGTTAAGCTTCTTACGTCAACTTCTAGTTAATGTAGACGAATGAGCTTTTAGGACTGTTGATGTCTTTTGAGAATCTGATTTATTTCATGCATAGTTTCATATTTATATCCTCAAAGGGGTACGGTAGGTAGAGATGTACTAGAACTACTTTCGCTAGTAATAGTGTAAGGTTATAGTAATAGCTGTCTAGTTTAACCGGCGCAGAGACAGCATGGTGGAATTTTCAATAACCAGCGATACTTTAGTGGGAGACCGTTGGACTGCCACCCAAAAGTCTCGAGATCGGCCATCTCTTTTCAAAGTTATGTGCGTATTAAACAATGAATTATCGCTTACTTAAACGGTGAAGGAAAACAAAATATGTTTTGTTCATATCAGGTTCGTCAGAATTTACACGTGTGAAGTCAGCCAGCACGCATTGGGCCAGCGTAGTGGACTATGGCATAATACTTGTCACATTAAGAAGACGCCCATGCTTAGCAGTAGGACAGTTTAATATAGGGCTGCAAATATTAAATTAGGTAGGTACAATAATACCTACCTCTAAGAATAAGAACATTAACTTTCTAACATGCAGGTTTTCTCAATATGTTTTACTACACCGTTAAAGAAAAAAGAATACGAAACCTTTTATTGCCTCCGTGGCGCAGCGGTAGTGAACGTGACTGCTGTGCATGAGGTCTCGGGTTCGAATCCCGGGTAGGGCCAACAAAAAGTTATTGGAATTTTCTGTTAAGAAATCTCAATACGAGCCCGGAGTTAGGCAGTTGGCGGTGTTAAACATCCCCGTGCCTCGGAAAGCACGTAAAGCCATTGGCCCTGCGCCTGATCTCTCTCCGGTCGTGTCGGACTATCCGTCCCATCGGATCATGAGAGTTAGGGAACAGATAGTGCACTTGTGTTTGCGCATACACTTGTGCACTATAATATCTCCTGCGCCGATGGCCAGTCTCCGTTAAGATTTGCCGCCGTGACCAAAATTCGGTCAAGAGGAGGACATTATATCAAAATATTTGATCACTCACTTTGATTTGCACCACACATAAACAGCGTGCAAATTAAAACAGAATTAGCTAAACTACTACTTACACAATAAACAGTATTAGGCAGACAGTTTCTGTGTGGGCTGATGATTTTACTCGACACTCCAATAGTATTATCGTACACGAATTTACTAAACAGCGGTAAAATGCATAATATCTATCGTACACAACAATTTTATCAGTTCAGTAGTGTGAGCACGTGTCATGCACATACCGGGATTAGCTTGATTAAAGTTTATGCGATTTGGTATTATTACATACTATTTTATGCGTGTGGTTTTGTCCACTTAAAGCTTACGAACACATACTGCGGTGAGAGTCTATTTTTAATTTAATATGCAATCAAACGCCAGCGTCCAGATTCAATGCCTTTATCATGTCGCGATATGGTTAAGCTGACAGGTTAATCTGGGATATGTTCTATCTTTGTGCTAAGTTTCATACAAATCCATTCTACGGCTTGAACGTGATTGACATAAAATCGTCCAAACATATGCACAAGCTTTTACATTTATAATATTAATAGCATACATCATTAATATGTAGGCAGAGTTGTAATATCCACATTGTATTAGAAATTTTGTTGTATTACTTTTATGACAAAAGGAAAGAAGGGATGGAAATGGGGAGGTGGTATGTGTGCTTCTGAAACTATTACCGAATTGGTGAAATATCAAATTATTATTAACTGCAACGGGCTTTCCAGTAAACATCCTTACAGGAGACCTAAAACCACCCCGCTTAGCATGGGAACGCTTAGCTCAACACGAGGATCTCATAGAAACTTAAGCACAGACTTACGCCAGTGGACTAAAGCACCTGTTCTCACATCAGTCAGAATCAGTTATAATTACAACGACGGAATAACAAAGCAATGCTCCCATCGTATTATGCCTCCATCCCCGACGTGTAAGCAGAATTGTATTACATCTACATTTCACTAGCAATGTTAGGGAAAACCTATTGCCGTCTATCTGACACAGTTTAAGATTCAGTGTTTCTACTGAGAATCTCTTACCAAAAAGCCGCAATAATTCCACCAGTCCTCATACACAGCAGTCGTACAATACCTTAGCGCTACCAAGATAAGGCTGCAGTCTGTTTCACAGATCCTCAACACATACCCATACTATCCTGCTTGTGACACGATATAAAATATTTGATAATAACAATACATGTTTATCGCAGTCTTGAAGGGATGCTGTGCACACGACTCGAGCCAGTTTCACAATTGCCTTCTTGAATAAGAATGCGTTTTGAATGATGGCCGTTGCTTGTGCTAAATTTAAAGTTATTGTTAATAGAGAGACAAATTGTAGAAGTAGAACTAAATGTGTAATGTAGTGTTGCTTGACAACGATAGTCTATAGACTAACCAGGTTTGAGTTGTCAAATATTGAAATTTAAATCTAACTTGTCAGCTCGTAAAATGGCACTTTATAACATAATCAAAACCTATTGTGTCTGGCCGGCGGTGTGCCGCTGCGACTAAATAGGTTAAAACAAATTGCGATAGAATCAGTATAAACGAATTTTAATTTAAATGCGTAATTAACATAAAATACTACTAAAATAATACCAACTCAGAAATCCAAAATCCGGCAGCCAGACTCAATAGGATTTGAGTTATATCTGACATTTCAATAATTTGAGATTTACAGTTTAATTAATATATTACTTCTTTTTGAAACCGTAAGTTTAATAGATTTGAAAAAGATAATTACGAAATATATATTATATGAAATAAGTTAAATTTAAACGGGTAAAAATAATATTGGCATTGTCCGGAATGTTTCAGTTGCAATACAGATCTGGTAATATATTATATCGACTGTATAATCTTGACTATATCTTACAATTTGTTAAACTTACAATAAATAGAAGGCAGAGATCACTCACATAATAAATATAATTAATTAGCCACTGTCGTCGTTAAATTGTATGAAGTCTGAAGTGGCTCATTATTTATTCATATTATTACGTTTCAAATTAATTTAATAGTACCAGACTATCATAAATATTTCTGACAATCGATACGGCGATTTAGTATAGTAGTAGTATCGATATATTTAGTTGTATATTATTTTAACCTATGTAGCTGTTATGCTGCTCTATGTTACTGATTGTCTTGGCAGCGTATGCTACTGCTTGGCATAATGTCTTAGGTTTGAAACCCGGGTCGTTAAAAATGTGTCGATGGGTTTTTTTTGACAAGAAATTTTCAGTCCCAGCCCCGATTAGGGAGTTGGCGGTGTTACACACCCCGTGTATCGGATACCATGTAACCCCGTTGGTCCTGCGCCAGATCTCTCTCCGGTCGTATCGGATTGTCGTTAGATTATGAGAATTAGGGAATAGAGAGTGCACTTGTATTTGCGGAAACACTTGTGCACAATAATATCTCCTGCGATAATAGCCAGTCTTCGTAAAGATTGGCCGCCGTGACCAAAATTCTATTCTATTTCTACAAAAATAAGACATTCATACATATACACCTATATCCGTGACGGGGTATGAAATAACATGTACCCATATTTCTCCAGCTGTGGTTTTAAATCCCACATTATTTGGGCCGAGCCTTTTGGCGTTCAACGGTGGACACGTTTTCGTTGTACTGCGAGGGACTTTACCAGCATTCGAACAATCGCCACAAATTACCCAGAGTAACCACAACCCAATTTTTGGTCTCGTCTGAAATTTGTACCCGGCATAGGGCAGTCAATTATCTATTAATTTAGATTCTTTGGCGGCCTAATAAAAGAGATTATTTCATATGTCATCTATAAAAACACTCTATCGACTAACAAGAGGGCTTATTTGAGTCTTAAATAAGACGTAAGTATGTACCTTTTATAAGAAAAACAACACGAAATCATTGTTTATTTTATAAGAATCGGCGTCTCTATAAAATACATTCAGTACATTCTTGCTTAGTCACATTCACACATGAATACGTAATTAAACCATTTTGATCCTTTTTGTAGTGAAGACTGTTTATCTCACTCAACTGAGCCTAACACGTATCGGACCTTCGATCTAAGATGCCTTATACATTGTGGTGTATAAGACATATCCTTAAGAAAGCATTCATATATAGCTATTAATGATGTGATTTTTTTTTTAAACTATGTGGTCGTATTAACTGTCAAAGCATTTAATTAAAATTAGAATTCAAATTAGTTCAATCAAACTCATTATTTTTATGTAGGGTAATGTAATACGCGTAAATGTAGTTTTTGTAATTGTGAAAGATTCGATAGCCGTTCGACGTCTATACTCCAAAAAATACCGAATGTTTTTATTAAATAATAATATTTTGGAAAATTATGGACTTCCTGTCCATAATTTTCCTTAACAAGTGATGACCATGTAATTAATAAGTACTTAGTTTGTAAGTACTTATCAATTCCATGCTGAAGACTTTGTCTTATATTTTTATTTAAAAATGATATCAAATTACTCTTATATTTTATTTATCTACATTACCTACGTAGAATATGTATATATCGGTAGCGCCAGTGCATATACCTACAATTAGCCGGTAAAAACTAGGTGTACCAAGTTAATTTAGATTAGGTTGTTTTTAGTTTTAACCGTCTAACCTCGATGTAGATCCTCGATGTAGTTGTAAATTGTCAATTGTATTTTAAAATCAATAAAATATAGCTAACTCTATGGCAGATTTGAAAACATAAAACCACAAATACCCACTTTTTGAGACCGAACACGAACATAAAACATAATTTGGCTATAAAACGATGCGGCTACTGCATTGAGGTCATAACCAACAGTGTAGAGGCTCCTTTATACGAAAATATTTTTTTTGTTACTTTTGTTTATTTAAATAACTAGTGACCCGCCACGGCTTTGCAGGAGTAGTACAAAACCTCAACAAATTATATACCTAAACCTTCCTCATGAATCACTATGCCTATTGGTGAAAACTGCATGAAAATCCGTTCAATAGTTTTTGAGTTTATCGCGAACAGACAGACGCAGCGGAGGACTTTGTTTTACCTATAATATGTAGTGATATAATGATGATTTTATTCACTTAAGCGGTTTATATTTTACTTTATAACGGCAATAGACCATAAAATTTGGTTAAGAAGTCTCCTACGGCATTGAACCGGTTACGCATTTTCGATTATCATCATCATCATGATCATTTCAGCCTATTGCAGTCCACTGCTGGACATAAGCCTCCCCCAGGGTGCGCCACAAGGCCCGATCTCCCGTTTTCGCCATTTTCGATTATACGCAGGCAAAATGTATTGTCTTACGTAATTAAAGTTTATTCGTCGGTTCAGCTTAGAATTTTCCTACAAAGTTGTAAGGGTACGTACCGTTACATGCAACTATACATACCTATGCAATTTTCCTTGTCATCTTGAAGTCGCGAGAGAATAGGCACATTCTAGGCAAGCTTGCTTTATCCTTAACCACATCGTCGCTAAACGTCAGGAAAGATCTTGGTCAAATGCAAACATATACAGGATAAAATTTTCAAAATATTATATGTATGCCTGAGAGTTCGCTATAATGTTCCAAAGGCCTTAGTCCAGCGTGTACCATAGGCTTATCATTCTTACACTGAGAACAAGCACCTATTCTTTGTGTAGGTCGGCAAGCGGCTTAACAGTGATGATAACACGTTTTAATTGTGCTACGATTGCTTTTGTTTTATACTGTTATCTTAAATATATATTTTAGAGAAAGGTATTGGTATGTTTCTATTAATACGTTATGCATTGCATTGTAGAGACCGCTATCATCTCTTTTAAATATTATCTCATCTTATCTTAATAAAAAAACAATAAATGTGGTGTCCGGCATTACCGTCACATGCGTGGCCTATTAAAATGTCATTAAACGTATCTTAATATTTTATATTAATATACATTATGCGTCCAGGCATTGTCTGCTCCTTGTTTGTGTAAGATTTTTACTAGTACCCTATATATTGTATTTTTATTATCTTAGAATTAAAAATAACTTAAAAATGTACACTGTCGATTGAATGTGTTGAGTGAAGTGCTTCGATATCTAATTGTACACCTAGGATAAAATTATAATTTGTTTGTATGTGTTTAAACTTTCTCATGTAAGTGATTTATTGTAAATTCTTAAAAGAAATAAAGATATCTCAAACCTTATTATCTGACTCAGTCGCGTAGCGGGTGTGTATGTGTTTCTGTGCATGACGTCTTGAGTTCGAGTTACGGATAGGACAAAATAGTTTTGAGTTTTACTGTTAATACAATTTTACTAGAAGCATTCGTGCTTTTCTCGACCTCGGACTTTTGGTTTTCAGACTTCAGTTTGAAATTATGCCAATATGGCAATAAGCTTGTCTTCTATTACGAGTGAACTAAAAGTGTAGCTGATGGAATGTGGGTGCAATAAACATCTGCCTACGGGGATATAGGCCTCAATATATATTTCAGCTTCTAAATAACCATTAAACATCCAAGGCATTTTATTAAGACCAAAATCGGAGGAGACTAAAACATTATGAAATTTAGTAATAGTTGTGCAGCAGTGATACCTCTCAATTTAAATGGTTAATTTCAAAGTATTATTTTAATTATGTATTTACTCTGTAATAAACTATGATAGGGTTGACATATCCGTATAGGATAAACAACGCAAAATAAAATAAATATTAAAAAAATAAACATTAAAGGAATGTTTGCTTTTATACTAAATTTATTTATATCGGATACCGATATTTTGTAATTATGTGGAATATTGCTACTTAAGGGCCTTTTTTATTTTAATAACTACGCTCAGAAATAAGCGATATACCAACCTAAAAAGTTATTCAACTATAACGGCTTATCTATAATAAGTGCTTAAATTATCTAGTTTGCAAAAGTAATTGTACTAGGTCATATTCATTCCATCTTTCATTATAAAATACAATAATTAACTAAAAATGAAGAGCACCTTTTAATGAAAACCTAGATGGTTATTTATCTTGTAAGGTCGAAAGATCATAATTAAAATCCTTTGAAATATAAAGCATCATCTTATTAATAGCCACGTCACGATAAAATACTTTTTGCGGTGTTTATTATTTTTAAAGGAATATTAAATATAAAACGTGTTCAAATATTAAAGCATCCTTTTTAGTAGCGTGTTAATTAACTCATTTTTAAAAGTAAACACTTTTGCAATTTATTGTACAAAAAGCATTAAAATTCCAAACGAAATGACGAAGAAAATTGCATAAATTAAAAATTACCGAAACGAGTTCGTCAAAATTTATATTTAAAATCGGGTAAGTCGACTGATTTAAATTTATAATCTCGACGAGAAAATTTACGTTCGTCATAGTTACGGCCGTCTCGAGTTTGTGAACGGCTTAAAGTGTTATTTATGTAAATAGAATGTTTTTATGGAAAATTAAGGCGATGAAATCACTATTGACTCATTAGGGCGAAATTGAAATTTTATTGATTTTCTTTAAAGTCTTTCGGGAAATAAGATGTTGAAGCTTCCATTTGGATCGAGTTGCTTTGTTTGGAGTTACGTTTATCTGTTTTATGAATAAAACATTCGCTTTGAGTTTAAATTAATGTATGCTTTTGGGGTATATCACGTGAATTGATACGATGTTCGTGTGCCGTCGAGTTTACCGGTGAAATGTGATTCCCCATGGCGGGATTTATTCATGTCGACACCGCACCGAATAATAAAATCCGAGTTCAGTTTAGACAGACATTTAGGAATTAGAATCTATATGGATATTATTAAGAGGAATATTTTTACTTGTTCGTGTATTAAAACTGATAGAATGCTTCACTATTTCTAAGTAATCTAGGCAAATTTTAATGATATACCAAGGTTGTGTATTCTAGAAAAGGTAGGCAGAAGTATATATCTTTGTCAGTCTTTGTATAAAAATTCGGGATTGATGAACCCATAATTCCGTTCAGGTATTAAATCCTAGGATTTAACAGTCGGTCGTAAACATTACCACAAAATATTGCCACGCGACCAACGAGGCAGATCGAAAAGATTATTATTATTTTCTTTTAAGCTAAACTATAAGATCTACGATACCTAACTATATATAAATATCTTGGTTGAATAAATTGATGCTATAAGTAAGCAATCGATAAAAAATAATTATAGACAACTGCCGCTTTAAGTTTTATTCTGCATTGAGTAACATTTAACAACGAACAGAAAGACACCCAGACTCGTAAGAAAGATTTGTAGATCACTTTAATATTTGTCCCGTTTGGTCATCAATCACACAACACTTAGTCTATTGGCAATGGCGAGGTGACTATTTAAACAACTGCGGCGTCCATACAGTCTTAGTATAGCTTCCAGTGTAGTTATATGGTCCAGTAATCCCACTACAATGCCTAACTTTAATCCAGGATACAGTCCGCCTATCCAATTAGAGAGACAAATAAATAAAAATATTGAAATGAAACCGTCAACAGAGCAATGTTTGACAAAAAAACAAACGCGTTTACGCATTCACTTTTACAAATTTCAATTTTGCATCGCATGCATACATAACTGATGTAATATATAAGAATATTTTAATTCCCGTCATGCACAGACCAATGAAGCTAATAGACATTCAATTGATATGATATTTATCAATCAGCAAAAAGCTTCATCTAAGAATCTTACTTTCCCTGTCAGCTTAAATATATCAAGGCAATGATCGCTTTAAGTTTTATACATATAAACATTTTATTATGTATGCCTCATTAAATAAATAAAAGAATGATAAAATCTGAACGCCGATGTCCGAACGTCGATGGACGAATTAAGAAATTTTAGCAGATACATATACATATACTGCCAAAGAGCAAAATGAACCCAGGTGGAAACATTAATTCTTAAATGAATAACACGACAAACAAGTATACACCCTGCCTGATAATAATTGAATGTCGTTGTTTGTACCCTAAGTATCCATTTACCACCAACAAATTAGTTAGCACAAAATGGTTTTTTAGAATATTCCAGCTTATTAAAGAGTTGTATAGACATCTCTTCAATAAGCTGGTAAATTCTTTATATCCAAGCGATAATTATATCTCGCCTTACGGATTTCGTATTATTAGTAAAGGTTCACTAGTCTCTGTCCTGTGCTGACACGATAACTCTTTATTACACGCTACACGATTCAGTCCGCTCCCGGTTACGATCAGCAACATGCTAGTAATACTCCCGTGTTGCAAGCATCCATAGGCAACGGTAACAGCTAACAATTAGACTACCTCCTATCAAATAATAATATCAGCCCTGTATTAAACTGTCCCACTGCTGGGCACGGGTCTCTTTTCAGTGTGAGAAGAGTTATTCAATAGTCCAATAATAAACAAAACATTTCGGTCCATGTCTATTAGAGTTGTGGATCTGTGGCAATATTGTACAACAAAGCGAGCTTATCCAGAGCTGTTAAGAGGCTAAACTGATTATTTAGTTAGGGCTTATTTGTTGGCAGAAATGTCGGACCGTAGGTAACTGAGGTGGCAGACAAGTATATGGCGTGCCTGATAGTAATCGGATACCACAGCATTTAATTTCGCTTTTCTTCTTCTTTTTGATAAAGACAACTCCTGCAATCGCTGCTCGGTCCTCATACGGAACAACAATTGATGTGATTCACAAATAGTTGCTCTGTCTGTCTGGGTTTTCTTTGTGTTCGTTATTTGAATGTTTGTAAAGTCCACTGCGATATGGAATTTATTTTTAAAGTGAGTTTAGTCTATTTAAATCTATTTTATTACTAGATTTGCCCGTGGCTTCGTTCGCGTAAATGTAGGTTAGTTTAGGTTAATAACAGTATTTTTCTGGATAAAAGGTACCTTATGTCCTAATCTGTATCTCTGACAACGTGTATGGAAAATTCCATGATGATATGATGATAGGTCGAGTAGTTAAGTCGTGAAAGCGTAACAAACAAACACAGAATCTCACATTCGCATTATTATTAGTAAGGATGTACATAATATATGTCCAGCAGTGGACGTCTTTCGGCCGAGATGATGAGATGATGAAGAATGGACAAATCAGATATAGGGATGTACCCTTTTATTCCAAATAAGGGAGTTGTCTTTTTAAATTGAATAAAAACAAATAACGAAAACAAAGTCACGTCATTACACTTGCAAGTCTGCAGCAATATTGTACAACGAAGCACGCATTTACATATTGCGTGCATAAAATGTGCTACATAATCCCAGTGCGTAAAGTAATATGGTATTTGGTAATGCAAGCTGTTTTAGAAACGTTAATTGTGTAATTAATATGTTTGTAATTATTGTGACAGCGTTTATTGTCAATGGTGATTAATTTTATTGGACGGCCAGTGGCGTGGAGGTTGTATATACAAATGCTGTGTATGAGAGACCTAGATTTTGCCCGCGGCTTTCTCGTTAATCATTTGTCATCATCATCATCATTCATCATCATTGTCAATAAATTTCTATCTCACGGAAACAATACTTTATCCCGGAATGAAGGTATGTCCCTTTGTCTTTTTTTGTACGTGTATGTAAAATTTTATGATGATCGGTCGAGTAGTTAAGGTTTAAAAGCGAAATAAACAAACAAACTCACATTTGCTTTTATAATATTAGTTAGGATTAAATCTGATTCCCAGGTCGAGAAGAGTGAGTAACAGTTCGAAGTATGGATCTGTGCCTCGTAAACGTCAAAAATCAAAATACATATAACTACCTACCCCTTCGGGACAATAGATGTAAGGTGCAGTCTAGGAATTGAATAGTAGATAAAAGTACTATAATAATGGTGGCACTAAACTAGTCATTCCAGGCTCAAATCAAATGTAATAAGACTATTTCATCTCAGCGTGATATTTTTATAGTCTTCGATTGTATCTTTATTTTCGTAAGATGAAAAAAATACAATAGAATAGAATAGCATTTATATCTAAGTATATGGTACATGAGGGTCATATATATTCAACATTGATTCATACATACTACCATTGCTGGTGTAGAAATATTAAAATTGTTTATAAAGTACAATGGTTTTATTTTAAACAATGGTTGTGATAAACAAATGTTTTGTTGTGTTACAATGTTTGTATATGTTTATTGTTTATGTGTCTTTTTGTTTTACTTTATGGGATAAAGATACATTTGAACTGTGCGCGATAAACCGCAATAGGCTTGCTCTTTTAAAGTGGAAAATAAAACTTAAAGCCAGTTTTAATTTTATTTTCCATTTTTGGCAAAAGGGGAGGGAGCTCTGTATCTCTATAGATACAGAGCTCCCTTGCCTTTTGGGGATAGAAAAATGATGATTGAGACGATGTATGTATGGACAAAGAAAATAGAAATCAGAATGTATGTTGATAAATAATATAGATTTGGTTATTAAAGCGCCAGTCGCTACCAATTACTTTTAGAACAATGTCGTAGTAGAAATTATACTATTACTGTGTAAAACCTGGTTAGTAAGACTAAGAATTCTAGAAGACAGAAGCCTAGTATAAGTTTTACTGTTATTGCGTTTAACCCGGTTACTACAATTGGACGTGTTTTAGATTACATTATAATAAACCAAAATAAATTTAATGTTCCCAAAGATACTATTGATTACATTGTTGTAAATGATAGCATTATTAGCGATGCCACACAGTTAGCAAACATGTTTAATAATTATTACATTAATCAAGCAACAAAATTAAAACCTAATACTTCCCAAAATTTATGTAGCAATAATCTGAATTCCATTTTTATGCCCCCAATGTTGCCTATTGATATTCTTAAAATTATAAAAAACCTTAAACCTACAAACAGTACCGTTTAAAGCGACATATCCGTTAAAATCATAAAACATATAGATGTCAAGTTATCTTTTGTACTGAGCCATATAATAAATTTATGCATCTCCCATGGTGTATTTCCGTCCGAGCTTAAAGTAACAATGATAAAGCCTTCAAAAAAGAAAATAAACATGATATGAGTTGCTATAGACCCATTGCCTTAATTCCGGTCATATCAAAAATATTTGAGAAGGTAATTCACGAAAGTTTATACTCATTTATTTAGAAGAAATATAGACATAAACATTGCTATATTTAAATTCCTTCAAACAGTCATGACAGAAATAGATAATAAAAACAGGCGTGTGCTTTATATATGGACTTATCTAAAGCATTTGACTATATTGATCATCAGACCCTTTTAAATAAGTTATTTAGTTATGGTGTTAGGGGAAACGTACTAAATCTCATAAAATCTTATCTCGATGATAGAAAACATTTCACGCAAATTTTCAGGCTATGTGCTACTGAAAAAAGGGTTGTAAACCATTTATCCAATCAGCAAAAAGTTATATTTGGTGTCCCACAGGGAAGCGTATTGGGTCCATTATTATTTATAACTTATATAAATGTTTATCCTAAGATGGTACCCCATAAAACTATTCTTTTTGCAGACGATAATACTATTCTATTTAAAGGCAAAAACGAAGAACATATTAAACATGACATAAATGGTACTTTGTGTAATAGAATAAGATGGCTAAATGATAATAATTTGAAACTAAATTTAAACAAAACGAATTTAATGATTTTTAAAAACAGGATAGTAAATTTAATAATTTAGTCATACAGTACGACAAAGTAAATATTAAGCAAGTCCAAGCAACAACATTTTTAGGTGTGTCCATTGATGAAAATTTGAACTGGAATAGCCATATTGAAGGTCTGTCTCCATTTGATTGCAAAAACAGTGAACACTTCTAGAGTCTTGACTGCGTACCACGGATATGTGGCACCAATTATACGATATGCTATAATTTTCTGGGGCAATTCTAGAGATGTAGACCATGCATTTAAAGCACAAAAAAAGTGCATTCGAGCCATTTGTAATCTTAAATCCACCGATAACTGTCAACCCTATTTCATAAAACTCAACATTCTGACCCTACCATGTATATATATATATAAACTTGAAACTGTATTATTTGTGAAAAAGAATATGCACATGTTTATAAAATTAAAAAGTAAAAGACACAATTTAAAAATTAGTGCACCTTTAAATACTACTGCATATTTGAATAAAAGTATTTTTTGCTTGTCCCCTAGAATATTTAACCATTTATCGAAAGCCTTTTCTAGAAGAAAAAATATGAAATAATTAAAGAGTAAGCTAAAAAAAATCTTATTGCAAAAGGCCTATTATTCAGTAGATAATTATTTATCCGATACATTATAATACAATATTCTGTTCTAGTTTGGTTCTTAGTTTAGTTATTTTATATAATTGTAAGTATGTCACATGCCGCAAGGCTAAATGTAGTGATTCTAAAACATCTATGTACCAATAAGATCCCATGTACCTATATATGTGACTCATATATAAATAAATAAATTACAATGCGTGGTAGAAGTTTCAGTGTTTTTGTATTAAGCCAGCCTTAAAATACTGACAGTAGTAATACTATAATAGTTCGAGAGGAGAACGGCCTCGTAAAATTTCCACAGTTACTGCATTTTACCTGTTTAGTAAGACTGTAAGACTTCTACAGAACAAAGATGACATTTGCCATTGTTTTTGTAAACTGTATAGACAACAACGCTTTTGAGTTCCACCTTTAAAGTTACGCAATCTTATAATATATCTATTGCGCACATTCTTTTCCTGGCAACACATCTCGAATTCTTATTTCTACGCGATGCCAACGTGTGATCAATACTTCTGGTATTACAAGCTATCATAAGCTTCGGTAACTAATTGACGAGAAGTATTTTAATTGCAATTTGAAAGTTTAATAGAACGGGTAAATATCCACAGACAAGTATCAATTTCAATTATCAACTTCTCAATTTCTGTAGCTTCTTAACATATTAATATAGTAAACTCTCTATTACCTCATAACATATTCACTTAAACAAAACATAACAACAACACGGGTGTACACACGGCTATACATCAAGTTAGACACTTAATATGCGCATAACTACGCTACATACAAAATAGAGAATTGTCGGAAAGAGACAGTGCATAGTGGTGTCGACGTAATGGTAAGGATAGAGCGTAACAAAAATATAACGCACTCTCTCGCACGATTCGCAGCGTTCAACTGCTAATAGTTCAAATTCCAAACAGTCTAGGTTGACGTGTCGCTGTGTGTACAAGAACAAACAAACGGCACTCGATTGCTTGAGAACAAAGTTTGTTGGCAACAATCTCCGAAGACAAGTTTCGGGTACAATTAAAACATTATAAGAAAACGTGGGTTGTGATGGTAAAGTTGGAGCAGTGTGGCTTTTAAGGTTAAGGAGTAAATCTGTTAAATTGTTAGTGACATGGCGTAGATAGTTTGGATCTTAAAGGGCTTGGTTCTTTCATGCGTCACACGCTGCGGTGAATGCATTGCGATTACCGCGTACTAATTCATTACATATGAGTTTATATCGCAAAGTTGTTTCATCGCTTAGAAGTAATGTTTAGAAAATAATTTTATCATAGACTAGATGTTTCCGCGGTTTCACCCGCGTTTATCGTTATTGCGCCGCCCCCGTGGGTCGTAGCGTGATGTTATGTAGCCTATAGCCTTCCTCGATAAATAGGCTATCCAACACTAAAGAATTTTTCAATTCGAATCAGTAGTTCCTGAGATTAGCACGTTCAATCAAACAAACAAACTCTTCAGCTTTATAATATTAGTATAAATAAAATTGCTGTATAAGGAAGCTTTGTGCAAAACTGACAGACTCGGCAGATTAGATTACCTTGATCGATATATAAAGCCTGCAATACATGTTGGCCAAGCGTAGGCCAACGTGAGTGAAGGCAAATTGATTGAGTACTACCGTCTAGACGTTCGGTAAGTTTGAAGAAAACCAATGCAAACGGCCAATGTAGACGAGCTTTGTGGAGCTGTCCACACGTTAGGCACTGTCAGTCTTTATTGAGCATTAAAACAATATGGACGTTTTAAAGTTATTGCAGCTGCTGGTATTTATTTGATTATGGCACTTCAACGACTTATTCACGATTGAAATGAGCGCATATAATTATTATATCAGTGTATACCGTAGTAGACTTGTAAAAATAATACATTTTGTGCGTATAACGGCGATGTTCGCGCGAAATGGCAGCTGGACCAACATGTGGACGCTATTGGCCGAGCGCAGACCAACGCCTTTGATTTGTGTAGAAAAACCGACACCACTCCGAAGTGAAACAAGTGGTCGCGAGCGACTGCGAGTTGTTACAAGCTACGCAAATTAAGTTCCATTCACGTTGGCGCTTGCCTTCACTCGGCCAACTAGGCAAATGATGAATGAAGCACTGGCAAGCTAAAGCAAATACACCGTCTATACGTTGGCATTGGCTGTCACTCGGCAGTGTTGTGCCAACATGTGTTGCGGGCTTAAAACGTTTAACCCTTTAGGTATTGTATGTTAAATAATTTTGCTATTAGATTTTGTTTCGTTGTATATGGAATCGATGTGCAAATTTTTTTGTTCATAGTCCTAGAGGTTTGGGCTGTGCGTTGATATATTATTCAGTCAGTCAGTTTATCCTGTTATACAATTAGATAAAGCAATTAATTAAGTACACGCTGTAGGTGTGACGCATAAAGAAACCGAGCTTTTTAGCGTATACGTGTTTTTAGCACACGCGAGCAGCTTTGCGTAGGCATGAACATTGTTAAACTATAATATGTATAATTAGAGCTACTTCTTCTCGCTAGCCTTTATTATTCCCAAGTCACTTGGGGTTGGCTTTTCTATTCTAAACGGATTTGACTGGATATCAGTTTTTACACGGAGCGGCTGCCACCTGACCTCCGCAACCCGAAGGCTAACGATACCTTAAGGCTAGACCAGTGTCAGGATATTATAGGACACTGACTTCCCAATTACGACTGCCATAAATGTTCATGGCAGCTGGGAGCGACGGCTTAACGTGCACTCCGAGGTTCGGAGCAGGCGATAATTGTCAATCAAAACGCACATAATTTCGAAAAGTCATATAACTTCCGAAAGTCAGAGATGCGCGACGTGGGTTCGAACCCGAGACCCTCTGCATTGCAGTCTGTTGTTCTCCCAAGCTCTCGTTATCAGCGCTGGCCATCGCTGATAGCTCAGTTATAATTAGAGCTTCTAAACTTATTTATTTTCATTTATGTTCAAACTTGTATTGTGTGTCAAAAAATTCATTTGGAAGAAAACTCAAGAGAAAAATTTATGTCTTTAGTGCCCAGTAGCAAAATTTGCTCGGTGCGAGTCCGCGAGTTAAGCGATAATTTGCATGTAGCACTTCGTCAAGTAAACGAGGGACCAGCTGATTGACTGTCGAGTAGGTGAAAAGATGTTGATCCTGCAACATATTATGTTGGCGCGTCTGTTTACGATGTAAGATACTAGGTTCGTTTGCCGAATCGGATTAAATGTATGAATAACATATACATACATTTAATCCGATCGGTAATTCTCAGTAGCAGCACAGTATCTGGAACTATGCCACACGGCAATAGGCTTGTCTATTGCTGGCGAAATGAAGGTGCACTTTTGCCTACCCATTAAGGGCATTTACCTAAAAAAACTGTCGCTTCTGTTTATCTTTTTATTGAAATTTAACTGCTTTATACGGATTTTATCGCGTTGTTATAAAAACGCAAGACAATATTATTCTGTTTATCTTGCTCCGTCTCTCTCTGATAACTAAACAAGCGAGAAGGATACTTTTGATGCAACTTTTGTTTATATAACCAATCTATTTATATACCTAACCTTTTTTTACATGTACAAATACAACATTCATTTACATACAACGTAACTAATATTTACAAATCTAACTACTTATCTATACTAATACCTAATATTATAAAGAGGAAAATAATATTATAAATTGTTTTTTTTTGTTTCATTGTTTTGTTTTAATTATAAGGTTTTAATTTAAAAACTTCATAGCCGATTTCAAAAATTGTTTCACCATTAGTCAGCTATATTATCACCGAGTAAAGGCTCCTACTCACTATGACGGCGACCTGGCCGGCGGGCATGCCGCCAACAAGCCTGACGGCATCGCCATTCCCGTCGGGTATTTGAGCCGACGGGCTTGCCGCGCAAACAAGCCACTGCCTTCGCTGCTGGTGTATGCCGGCGGGTTGCGCGGGAGGCCAGCGCGTGCGCGGCGTCAGTTAAAATGTCATTTAACTGCAAAGAAGAAGCTGTGGTGCTTCTAATTAAAAATTCACGCAAATGACATTTTGTGAAATCCTAGAAATCGCGATGGCGATGTTGACTTCTATATTTTCCATCGTTAAGAACTAGGAACACAAAGTATAGACGCCTAGCGTACTACCTGGCTGTCACAACTGAAACGATACTCTGCGGCTACCAGCGGCAAGTGCCGGCGGCCTGATTATAACGGCTGCGGCGGACACCCGCCGGCTGTGCCGCTGGCTGTACCACCGGTATAGTGTGTAGAAGCCTTAACATAGGTTATAACCTTACCTACTTTTACGCGATAGAAGCCGCGAGCAAAAGCTAGTAAGTAAAAAGGAATGGCACAAAATATAATGTTGTTTTCAATAAAGTAATAATTTTGTCGCAAATATCCCAAAAAAGAAACTAATACAAAGACCGTAATATGTGCTTCCAAATACATTATCTTTGTCATGTTGTTCATATAAAATCAAACGTATATTAATACAGTCACGAATACAATCGCTTGCTAACTCCCAAAAACATTTCATAGATAAAACCAATTCAATTTATCACAACTACCCACCAACTAACAACATAAAATGCGACTAAAAGTGACTGAACTACGGGCTAGTCTGAAATCGAATTAAATTTCAGTTGTAATGAAATTACTAATAATGTATTCTGACCTCAATAACTAACGAGTGGTGCGACTATAAAGTGCAAAGTTAGCTAGATCCACAGAGTAAGTTAAACAGAAGGTAAATTAGGTACAATGTGCGTTTAAGTGGTCACACATTGCCATCGATTTTTACGTAATATTATTATAATCGAATAGTATTTACTTGACTACCTCGCCGCTGCCGCCGTGCTGTGTTGTGGTTTCGAATGCCATAGAAGATTTATTTGTGCGATTCACAAATTATTGTTTTGCAGATGTCTCGAATTCGTTGCCGTGGCTTGCATCTCAAACTTGCGAAGTTTTATGCGTATTAAATAGTTATTTGTCGCTTGATTTAGCGGTAAAGAAAAATATCATAAGAAAATCTGCATGTTTGAGAGTTTTCTATAATGTTCCCGAAGATATGTGAAGCCTGCTAACCCGCACTTGGCCAGCGTGGAGTATGGCCTAACCCTTCTCACACTGACTAGTGTAAATACGAGCTCTCCAATAAAACTTCCTCGTCGTATTGTTCACACTCTGTATTTTGATACTAGTATAACTACACACTTTGTAACACGTCCGTTCGCCGCGACTGTCCAACTTCAACTGCCACGGGTCCACTCGCCGGGCTCTCGATCCCCACTCGGTTGGTATTGCCAAGTTAAAAAATATTCCTCCATTAAATCGATTTAAATTATTTTATCTCAACTCGGTTGGAACTTATTGGTGTTGCCAACTTAAAAAGTGTTACCCGATTAAATCGATTTAAAACTTTTGACAAGTGAATCGGGTTGAATACTATGTATTTTATTACCAAAACAAAAGAACCTTACACTAGAAGCCCGTGTCCACCAGTAGGAAAGTTATTTAATTGTGTTTCCTTTTTTATTTCATTTAATTAGGCCTAGGTTAGTTGATAAGTCCTTGTTGTTTACTTGGTTTTATTTGTGTGTGTTTATTGTTTTCTATTGTGTGTCTCACTCTCTGGCGCAATAAATGTTTTTTTCGTCCTCAAGTCACACTGTTACTCTATGCGAATATTTTTCTCAAACAATCACGGAGTGACACGATCCATGGTGACTCGTTGAGAATAAACCATTCATTCTTTCTTTATTTATACAAAATAGTACTATTAGTTTTATGCAGCAAGATTTGCGGTTAGGATCGTAAGAAAATTTCCAATCTATCTCACATATCTTGGTTGATTAATACATGACTTAATACGATAGTACAAGTTTCATATTACCGTAATGATTAATTACGGTCTCAGGCTTAGACGTCAAATTAAGTGCTTGTAATGTAACTGTATACTGTTATTTAATACTAACCTAATATTTATGAACGTGTTAGGGAGTAAGCAGAGATATATTTCAAGCACATTGAATTAGCTATATTTCTTAGGTTTCAAATTATAGCTCTGAATATATTGGTGATATTCGAACACATTTTTAAAGGGTAGTTAAATATACATAAATACATAGTTTCACTCTTAGTTTTATGGAAACCCGTTTATATGGGAAGCAGAGAGGCTGCGCGGCGGCCGCGTGGTGGTCGCGCGCTCGGTCCCCACTGGCGCGCGGCCGCCGCACGGAGGCCGCGTGATTTCGTCGTTCGGAAGAATTTGAATGTTGTGGCGTAGTTAAAAGAGTTTAAATTCTCTATTAACGAATTCTAGTACGCGGCCGCCGCGCGGCCTCTCCGCTCTCGTCTAACTGCAGCCTTATGTTTCCGAAGGAGTAGGCATGGTTTCTATAGGTATGGTTTTTAGAATTAACGTAATAGCAGGCGAGCCTTTTGCCCCTACTGCGCACAGTTCCAGACTCCATTCTGAATTAAGAATTTCTTGACAGAAAACCTCAATAACATGACATGATTTCGACCGAGCCAATATTGTATATCAATTTAAATTTTAAACGTAATAAGGCATCCACAGGACAGGCTTGCCTAGTGTGGGGCCAATGGATACTCTGTCTAATATTGTACTCTTTGGTAATAATTTTTTTTACTACCCGATTTGGACATCAAATCAAAGATCTCACGCACATTACCGCTGCGTCACCGAGGCATTCATTTACATGTTTTCGTAGTCAATAGGTTAATAAGCAGAATATTTTACATCGGTAGATGCTGCAGGTATATATGTACCAGTAATAAATGCTGTACTTTCGCTTATTGCCAGCATCAAATTGAAATAAACTGATACTTCTGTAATCAATTATTCTGTGGCAAAAGTTGCACTGCATCGCAATGAAGCGACTTCGTTAATTGTAGCATATTTGTTCATTTACTGGGATAAATTTAGTCCACAGTTTATGCGATGTTAGGTGGTGCAAATGTTCAAGTTGCTGGCCATTGTGGTAGCTGTTTATTATTGTTGTTGCATTTTAGTGTTAAATGTGGAACGTTAATGTTTGTGCAATTCGATGTACAAGCGAAAACTTCGCGATAACGCTTTATATGGAATTGTAATCTAGTTGCCTACTTGTGAGCATTTAGCTTTGTACTGAACATACTCTCAGACTTATTCTTCTAATAGAAAACTTGGCTGCACGGATGACGCAGCGGCAACGTGGTCGCCACGCCGCTGCCGTCATGCTGAGTGTAGTGGTTTTGTCCACACAAGTCAGCTATTTGTTTTGAGAAACAAATTATTGTTTTCAGTCTACTACTCTGTGTCCGTGTCCAAATGTGTATATAGTCCGTTACACAAAGTTTGTTCTAATGCTCAAAGACTCTTGCAATAGCAAAACTCTGATTTTAAAAATATCAAGGTAAGGATAATTCTTGTGTCGCGGGGGACTTAACGAATTTTAAAATAACGGACATAAGACGCATAAGATTAAGATTGGAAAAATTGAGAGAAGCACAAATATGTTTCTCTCAATTTTTTCTTTCGTGCGTGGATCGAACTCAACCCGGTGTAAAGGCATCGCGAGGCATTACTTACGCCAAATATATCGTCCGACCTTTGAATCGAACTCAAGACCTCGTGATCAACTGAATCATAAACGTGAACAGACCCCAAGGGACCAACAAGACTGCTAAACCAATTTATTGTTTCAAATATATATTGCTTTAATTAATTCATAACTTAATTAATGTTTAGCATTTAATATTAGACGCTTAATTATAAACTTAGTTCTATTTAGATATCAAATGTATGCCTTGAATCGTGACCTTAAAGTTAGATCCTAAATTAATTAAATATTTTGTACTGTTTTAATCTATTGGCCAAAGTTCAGAGCCTAGGGTTAAGACGCAATGCTTTTTCATTGTGTTTGGTTGCTGGCTAGTTGACAAATATAGTCTCACGAATACAATGCCACCGAAGCCAATGGCGTCGAATCAATACCAAAAAAGGCAAACCTATTGCCATTTGCATAGTTCCGGTCTTATGGCTACCGATTTATTTTTTACTAATTTGCCTATTCTCCGATTTCTTTGTCTGATCCCGGGCGTCTTACCCGAGACCTCATGGATAGCAGTTGTATATAAAACCGTTGCACCACGGAGGTTTTATAAAAATTATCTACAATTTATTTGTACGTTTAACTAGATGTATTAAAACTTTATTATTTCTTTTCAGGTAAGTATTGCCGAAAATCAGCTGAGGAAGATTTTTCTTAATGATTATACATCATTAAGGTTCATACAGGTATATCTAACTATAAATCATTTATTTCTTAACCTATTAAATCGCAGTGTTACACTGGCGGCCAGACATAATAGGTTTTCAATGATGTCTGGCATTCCAACAATTAAAAGCAAACGGTATTAATGACATGTTTTTTTTTTCACTTTTATAAGTGATCTGAAGTAGAAGTTTGTTAGTTACGATGCAGCACGATATCTCAGAGTCACAGGTTCAATTATTGCTTTATTATAAAATACATGTAGGTACCTTTATTGAGTTTACCTGTGGATATGTGCTTCCTTAATTTTACGGTAAAATTACTTTCCCACAACTAATGTATTGGAAAACTTGAAAAAAATATTCTTGTAGTCACTATGTAATATGGTTTATTTATGTTTCACTATAAATAATTTATATAAAACCTTGTAATTAACATTTACTATTATTAAAAATTTTCTATACTCTTTGAATAATACGCACATCTTCTTTCCACCAGTGACCTCGTTCTCCCCATCCCTTTCTAACTCCCTTTATATACAGGATGTCCGGTAATTAATGAATAACCTTGAAATGTCTTATAGTAGAACTGAAGGCCGTTCAGAAAAATTAAAAAACAAAAAAATTAAAGAAAAGCGCAAGCTATATTAGCATAGCATACTTTTGACTGTCTATCTATTAGCATAATTAGTGTTTAATAATAAAATAACAAAAAACCGATGGATTTCATTCATTTATGGTCGTAGTATACAAGAAAGTTAATACATGGTAATTAAAAAAAAACACGTATCTCAGGTAGTAGTTTTTAGTAGCTAGGATAGATTTTTTCATATTTTTTTCTGAACGGCCATCAGTTCCACTATAAGACATTTCCAGGTTATACATTAATTACCGGACATCCTGTATATAAAGAAAGAAAGAAAAGGGATAGAAAGGGTGCTATCCCTTTTTTTTCTTTCTTTCTTTCTTTCTCACCTTTTATGTAGCTCTTTAGTCCAAGGACTATCTACACAAAAATTATTTAGAACCACGTAAAAAAACAGTAGACATACACATAAGTCAGTCAGTCCCGATGACTACACTCCGCCTGATGGTAAGTAGTCGTGTGGTCGAAGAGCAGTGGCCTCCACATCGTCCTCATAGCAGCTGAGGCGATGTTGAGGTCTCTACTTTGACGGCCTGAGAAGGTGCTTTTTCACGCCCCGCTTAAAGGACCCAGGATTGAAGGAAGAAGGAAACACGTGCCTTGGCAGAGAATTCCATGCCTTGATCGTTCGGCAGAGGTATGAGGACCCAAACTTGTTGGTACGCATTCTAGTCGACTCCATCGTGTAAGGATGGCATCTGAGCCCAGCACGCGTTGTTCTGGATAGGAAAGGGGAGGGCGGGATAAGGTGGAATAACTCTTCAGAGCACTCGCCGTGGTATATTCTGTAGAAACATGCCAAAGAGGCAATATCCCTACGGAGTTGCAGAGGTTCCAGTGAACTCGTGACCTCTGGATCTCCGATTATACGGACAGCCCGCCGCTGTAACCTATCAAGAGCGTCTAGCAAGTACTGCGCGGAGCCATCCCAAAGATGAGAACAGTACTCCACGCAAGGGTGCACTTGTGCCTTATACAATAGGCACAGCTGCCCAGGCGCGAAGAACCGCCTCACCCTGTTCAGAACTCCGAATTTTCGCGAAACTTGCTTAATGACGCTCTCGATGTAGGTTTTGGGATGATAGAGATGATAGGGTGCCATCTTAACCTACATTTTCGCGAGCGAAGCTGCGGGAAAAAGCTAGTATTCTATAAGATATACATTCTGCCTTTATTGCCTTTACCTCAGAGAGGTTTCATTTAAAGAGGCAACTATAAAATATTACAGTCTGACTTATAGCTGTTCTAATTTACGAGTAAAATAAAATTTGTGTGATTTACAAATGGTTGTTTCGAGCCTGGGTGTTCCTTGTGTCCGTGACTTCAATGTTTGCAAAGACTTGAATGTTTGCTATATAGGAATTATACCTAGAGTGGAAGTTGTTAAAAAGAAACCCTATAGCACTTTGGCAGATCTGATACGAAACTTTCTATAACAGGGTGGGGATAAGGACAGTGCCCGTGTAGACCCACAACATCCGGCGCACTGGCAGTAGTGAGATGACCACACAAATAGAATAAACATAAAATACTTGTTATAAGTTACTAAATACCATCCTAAATACGTGAAAATGTCGAAGGAGAACCCAATTTATGTCCAATTATTTAGTTAACAAAATTGTGTAACATTTATGCGAATGTTACTCACTGAAATTAAAGTCAATTCAGGACTGTGCCGCAGTTTATTTAGCTTTTATAAATTAGTGTAGCGACATTGCTAGCGTAAGCAAAATGTAGGAACGACTGCACCGCGTTTCCCCCCCACGGGCAGTCGCCTCTGTAACTTTGTCACGCCTAGTTGTGTGGATTAAAAGACATTTGTGTTATCGTAAACTCTGTTTTATTTGATGCGTGTTTGGTGCTGAAGACCTATATACACACCTGGACAGTATACTTACCACAACATACACACACAGCAATACACACGCACAGTGGTGACCCGACTGAAAGTGAACATACCTGGAAAAGAAAAGTGCACGCATGATGTCGAACCCAGTACCGCAAGTTGCAGCGCCAGTTACCATGCCGCCAGCTATGTCGACGGTAGAACAAAAACCGGATGTGATGGAAGAGAAACCAGATTTGTTAGCTATCTCTCTACAATCCAAGATACCAGATTTTTGGACGGATCAGCCACGGGTGTGGTTCCTCCGCACTGAGGCTATCCTCGCACCTCAGAAGATGGGAGATGAAACCAAGTTCAACATGGTTGTGTCTAAACTGGGCAAAGACGCAATTCAGCAGGTAACTGACGTGCTAATGAATCCACCAGCAACTAAGAAATTCGAAACATTGCGTAGTAGATTATTATCAGTTTATGAGGAATCTGAGAATAGACAAATCCAGAAACTCATATCGGAAATGGAATTAGGGGACCAAAAGCCCTCGCAACTCCTACGCAGGATGAAAGATTTAGCACGAGGTAAAATTCCCGACGAAACTTTACGTATACTGTGGCAAGGACACTTACCATCCTCAGCACGTGCAATACTAGCTGTAACTGAAATTAAGGACTTGGAGAATTTGGCATTGTGCGCTGATAAAATTACAGAGACGACTCGGCCGTGCATTACCGAGATTGCACAGGTCTCTACTCCTGACACGAATACAATCATGGCAGAGATAGCCAAGATAACCACAAGACTGGATCAGTTAGATAGATCACGGTCAAGGCAACAAGGCTACAACAATCGGCGCTCGGTATCCCGCGGGCGCAGTCCTTCTCAGGCTCGATCGAACAAAAACCCAGAATGGTTATGTTTCTACCACTTCAGATTTCGCGATCAAGCAAAGAAGTGTGTAAAACCATGCAATTGGAAGGGACAGGAAAACTAGAACGAGTACAGGCAAGGGTGGATGACTGTACTATATTACCCTCCCACCGTTTATGTATAACCGATAAAAATAGTGGACTAAAGTTTCTCGTTGACACAGGCGCATGTGTATCAGTTATCCCAGTGAGTAAAAAACGGGTTAGTGATAACAAGTGTAATGACTATACATTGTACGCAGCGAACGGTTCACAGATAAAAACCTACGGTACTCAAACTTTGTTATTAAACTTTAAATTGAGACGACCATATCGTTGGACATTTATAATCGCGGACGTTAAACAACCGATAATTGGTGCGGACTTCTTAAACCAACATAAGTTACTTGTGGACTTAAGTGGACGTAAACTCATAGATACAGTGACTGAAATCAGTGTTATCGCGTCTTTAGCGGAACAAATCGAGCTACCGATTCAAACTGTGGACAGTAATCATCCGTATTACGAACTCTTACTCAAGTACCCCGACATTACGAAACCAGTGTTATCGTTTCGAGAACCGTCCCGGCACGGAGTGTACCATCACATTGAAACCTCTGGACCACCGGTGTATGCGCGGGCCAGGCCGTTGCCACCTGCCCGATACAACAAGGTGAAAGAAGAGTTCCGAGTAATGCAAGAAATGGGTATCTGCAGACCATCTAAGTCACCATGGGCCAGCCCTCTGCATGTGGTGCCGAAAAGCAATGGCGAACTTAGACCGTGTGGCGATTACCGCAGGTTAAATGCAATAACGAAGCCAGATCGTTACCCCATACCACGATTGCAAGACTTCACATACTTACTGTCAGGTAAACAAATATATACTAAATTAGATATACGTAGAGCGTACCATTGCATCGAAGTAGCTCCCGACGATGTTGAGAAGACAGCCATAATCACCCCATTCGGTTTATTCGAATTCCCACGGATGAGTTTTGGTTTGAGAAACGCTGCTCAAACATTCCAGCGTTTCATGAACACAGTCGTATTACAAGGTCTAAACTTCCTATTTTGTTATCTCGATGACGTCATCATTGCTAGTGACGTCACTCAGCATAAAGAACATTTGGAACAAGTATTCGAACGATTTAATAGATATGGTATTTCGATTAACATCGCTAAGTGTTGTTTTGGCAAAACTAAAATCGAGTTCCTCGGGTATGAAGTATGCACACAAGGGATACGACCGTTAGATGACAAGGTTCAGGCGATTAAGGCATTCCCCAAACCGGAAACTGTCGAAGATCTACGCAGATTTTTGGGAATGGTGAATTTTTATCGCAGCCACCTTCCAAATGCCGCATCGTATCAATCCATATTGAACAAATTTTTGCATGGAGCTAAACGGAAAGATAAAACAGTTATTCTATGGACTGAACAGGCAGATAACGCGTTCGTACAATGTAAAGAGAGCTTACAACGCGCTTGTACATTGTACCATCCAGCCGAGAATGCACCGTTAGCGCTTATGTGTGACGCATCCAATACAGGCATTGGTGCTGTTTTACAACAATATACAGACCACACATGGAGGCCACTTGGATACTACTCGAAAGCATTATCTACTGCGCAGCAAAAGTACTCTACTTACGACCGAGAACTCTTATCAATTTACTTAGCAGTTCAACATTTTCGATACTTACATGAGGGACGTAACCTTACGATATATACCGACCATAAACCGTTGGTTTACGCTTTTACAAAGATCGGTACGGATAAAGAAACGCCACGACGCACGCGACAGCTCATGTTTATTAGTGAATTCACTACAGACATCCGGCATATAATAGGTTCTGAAAACTCTGTAGCAGATGCATTATCGCGCATAGAAACCATATTATGCCCGACGGTTATTGATTACGCAGCATTAGCAGAAGCCCAAGCGCACGACGCTTACGTCACGGACGTATCGAGTAACGGTGTGGGAACACAGCTGCGACGTATTAATTTGCCTAACTGTAAGAAAGAGGTGTACTGTGATTTTACTAACAATCACATTAGACCATACTTACCAGAATCTTTTCGGCGAATAGCATTCAAGAGCGTACATGATTTGAGTCACCCCAGCATACGTACTACTCGTGATATGATTACCAAGAAATTCTTCTGGCCAGCGATGAACAAGGATATTGTATTATGGGCTAAGACTTGTGTGCGTTGTCAACGGTCAAAGGTGCAACGCCACACCATATCTCATTTACAAGAATTTCCACCATGCGGCAGGTTCGAACATATTCACGTAGATCTCGTGGGCCCTCTACCTACGTCGCCGCAAGGACACCGGTATTGCGTAACGATTATTGATAGGTGTACGAAATGGCCGGAAGCGTATCCAGTGGTAGATATGACCGCAGAGACGGTAGCTAAGGTTGTATACGAAGGCTGGATCACTCGATTCGGATGCCCACACAAAGTGACCAGTGATCAAGGTCGACAGTTTGAGAGCTCATTATTCACTCAACTGTTACGATGTATGGGAATAGATAAGTCACGCACTACAACATACCACCCACAAAGCAATGGGGCAGTAGAGAGGTGGCACCGCTCTTTCAAGGTCGCAATCACAGCACGCCTCGACTCTTCGTCATGGATGGACGAGTTGCCAACTGCCATGTTAGGTTTACGCGCGGCGATTAAAACAGACAGCGGCGTAAGCCCCGGCGAAATGGTTTACGGACAGGCTCTGAGACTCCCAGGCGAATTTTTCAATTCCTCAAGCACGCCGGCCATTACGAACCAGGAAACATTAGTAGAGAAGATTCGAGAAACAATCAGAAAATTCAAACCAGTCTCTAGAAATCTTCGTGACTCACGAACAGTTTTCGTACATCCCGACCTTGACAACACCGAATTTGTTTTCGTGATAAACGACGCGGTACGGAAGCCATTCCAGTTTACGTACAACGGACCATACCGAGTTATTAAACGTGAAAACAAAACGTACGTCATACAACAAGGTGATAAGCAGACGCGTATTTCGATCGACCGCCTGAAGCCAGCATACCTTTTGGCAGACGAGACCGTACCACAGAGACGCACAACGTGCGCTGTACCGCAGACCCCAGGTACAGTCGGACGATCTGAGGCACCCACAGTTATCGTACCACAGAGAGGCTCTACGAACCATGCACTACCGGACTATAGTGCAGTGGGTACAGATAAGGGGCCGCCAAAGGTAACGAGGTTCGGTCGCGTTACTAAGATACCAGCACGTTATTTATAATGCCTAGGTAGTAGCTATAAGTTTTATATACAACATTTTATACACATTTTTATATAAATTTTTTTATTTTTTACACATTCCCTTGCATTATATACAATTAATTGAGTTTAATTATATACATCTTTTAGTTAAAGCAAATATTAACTTTGTTTTGTATTCTTGTTAATATAAATGTTAGGTAAAATAATTTCTCTGTTCGTCATAACTAACTTGTGGTGTCATATTTTATAACGTTAATATTATAAACTGTATGTTTGTACTCATAGGCACGGTACTTTGCAAGCTAGCATTTCGTAATCGAGCAACCGCACAGTGTCGTATTGTATAGGTACTTATTTGAGCCGTTGTGTTGAAATAATATTTAACACTTACGTCTATTAATAGCACTATATTTTGTATCATTCATAATCATTATTTTGTACGAATTAGTTCTTTACAATGGGAAAGTCTTACAGTAAAGAAGAAGTAGTAGTGGCTCAGAACGGAAGTCAAGTAGAAGCTCGTTTGTCTAATCATGATGCTCTTATGATGATCATCCTAAGCATTCTGCTCGTCCTCATAGTGTTTGTGGTGTGCAAGCAGAGTAAAGGTCGCGTTAAGAAGTGGCTTCGGAAGGAGATCGCGGGCAACGCTGTCGTCACGAACATTCCAGCCATAGCAGCGACGATGAGAACTCAGCTGCAGCAACCAGCAGCTACGGGAATCACCACGGCTGTACCTACCCAAATGGTGTAACAATGTATCGTTAGCTATCGTGCGTGCTCTGTAAACTGCGAAATGCTAGACTTAAACCCATATGTGTACTTTCAGATATAGTTATGTACTTAATTTTTTTTGGTAAGAGGGGGTGTAGTGTAGCGACATTGCTAGCGTAAGCAAAATGTAGGAACGACTGCACCGCGTTTCCCCCCCACGGGCAGTCGCCTCTGTAACTTTGTCACGCCTAGTTGTGTGGATTAAAAGACATTTGTGTTATCGTAAACTCTGTTTTATTTGATGCGTGTTTGGTGCTGAAGACCTATATACACACCTGGACAGTATACTTACCACAACATACACACACAGCAATACACACGCACATTAGTTTTACATTTATACTGATGTTTCAGTAACTGTTACTTTCATGTAAAGTAAACTGTGACAAAACTACGTATTTTACGATTCTGAGGGCAAATTCTGACGAAGAAGCTGTTTTCATTTTGACCAGAATCAGGCCTTAAAATCCATTTTTTTAATAAAATCCTGTAGAGTCTTGAGCTACTCTTAGTGTTATAGATATCACAAACGGAATTCATGAAAATAAATGTGAAAATAAATTGCATTTCATTTCACATTTGAACTTTATTAGACTAGATCGGCAGAACATTTTTCATTGTTTTCAGCTAGAATTAGCTCTCAAAGGTGACAAGTACTAGTTTCAAAAAATGTTTTCTTGATTGAAACTTATTCCTTGTGCAACGTTAAGTTTAGTTAGTAGAGTTAAAGAGATTCTTAGTATTGTACAACAGAACATTTTAGCGGTGCATGTCTGGTATTATCTTATGTTACTTTAATTTATTACGGCTAGCTACAAATAACTAATTGGTGTTATAACACACTAATAGTTTATAAGCCTCTTATCAAAAATATTGCTATAAAACTCTATGCCGTAAAACTGTCGCATACTATGTCCAAGCTGCGGGTTGTATGAACAAAGTTAAATTTTAATCAAAAGTAAGTATGTTTTTATTACGGCTATACATTATTTTAATGCAAATAAATGTTTTTATTTCGTTTAGTATTGGGGCAGGTACATACCCTTAGCTAATTAATCAATCAAAAACTCGCTTCAGACACTCAAACGCCGAAGCATTGAGGCGTGATATGTCCACTATATTAGTCATTCGAAGCAACAGAAGTGCATCGGCACAGCGCTGCGAGTTGTTATAATTAAAGAGAAATATCGCGATCAATCAGCACAAATTGGCTGATCACACCAACGCCGACAAGTAACGTTAGCAGATAAAAGAAAATGAAAAGTTGAATTAATTTAATTTATTATATTTGTTCTTCGTTTGCCTCGTGGTATTAATCTTTGCTTATATTGCTTGTTGTTTTATTATTAAACACTAATTATGCTAATAGATAGACAGTCAAAAGTATGCTATGCTAATATAGCTTGCACTTTTTAATATATATAATTTTGATTTTTTTTCATTTTTCTGCATGGCCTTCAGTTCTACTATAAGACATTTCGAGGTTATCCATTAATTACCGGACACCCTGTATATTAGCGAAGGTACTGGACGGTTTGTTGAATGGCAGCCTTTCAGAGTACGTGACGGTGCATGACGCTCAGTTCGGCTTTAAGGCGGGAGTGTCTACGGAGAGCACCATCTTTGGGATGCATCAAATGCCGGTGTACGCGTGTTTTCTCGATTTGTCGAAAGCGTTTGATCTTGTCGTCTACGATATGGTATGGGACAAGTTGAGAAGCGCGGGTGTGCCGGCGGGGTATACAGCCCTTCTCAGATACTGGTATGCTCACCAGACTAACCGAGTGAGATGGCTCCGTACTATGTCGGATGAATACAGGATGGAATGCGGTGTAAGGCAGGGGGGATTAAGCTCACCTTTGTTGTTTAAGGTATATATGAACCAGCTTATCGAGCGACTGAGCAGTACACATGTCGGCTGCTACATTGATGGCACCTGTGTTAATAACATTAGCTACGCGGATGACATGGTGCTACTCAGTCCATCGATAAGTGGGTTGAAAGAGTTACTGTCGACCTGCGAGATGTATGCGGAGGTGCACGGCCTTAAATACAACTCAAAAAAGAGTGAGCTCTTGGTATTCATAGTGCCTAAACAACGGCCTCGCCGTGTACCTTTGGTATATCTCAATGGCGCAGTACTCAATGTAGTAAATAAGTTTTAGTACCTGGGTCACGTTGTCACCGGTGACCTACGGAATGATGACGATATAGAGCGCGAACGTAGGGCGTTGGCGGTGAGAGGCAATATGCTTGCCCGCAGTTTCGCTCGATGTACGGTAGACGTTAAAGTAAGTTTATTTAAGGCGTTCTGCCAGTCTTTTTACACGAGCGGTCTATGGGCGTCATACACAAGCCGAGCCTACAGCGTCCGGCGTGTGCAATATAACAACGCTTTCAGGATGCTATTGCGGCTGCCGTGGCGTTGTAGTGCGTCGAGCATGTTTGTAGAAGCACATACGGATGGTTTTCATGCCATTATGCGTAAGAAAGCAACATCCTTATTACAACGTTTACGTAACAGTCGGAATGGCATCCTGAAGACTATTGTTACGAGACCAGACTGTCTCATCCAAAGGCACATGGTTGGAGTGACTTTGGGTATAATAAAGTAATAAAGTAAAAGAAATCAGGGTTATATAGGTACTAATATTACTAATATAGAAGATAAGCACAAAATTGTTACTAACTTATTACTAACAATTTATGGTATGCAAGTGTATCTGCTGAACTAATCATTTTAATTATTAATTTTACCAGCAAGATCATGTATTTTTGGAACTGGTACCATACGTGTTACAGAAATTGAAATAAATTACCCATGATCTTGAAGATAGGAGTATCCTTCTAAACTGCACTAAGCCAGCGTGGTGCCTTAGTGCACGTTGGTAGACCTATGCTGTGACGCTACACTGAGAGCAGGCTCGCACACAATAGTAAAGCTATAGGGCTCTGCTTTGTTATTTAATAGCAATAGAGCGAGATATTAGACAACAGTAGAGCATATTCATGGCTTCTTACTTGAATATAGATTAAAAGAGCAACTTAACACGCATAAAACAAAATAAAGAAGTAGCTTTAATAATTGCCTGTCTACTCTGATAAAAATATATAAAATAGGCATATTAGTACTTCCTCTGCAAACCGTACTCTCAATTGGAGCATAACGACTACACCCAACAGTATAGTTAGCAGAACAATTGGACCATTTGCCGTCTGGCGTTCAATAATCAGCACAGGTGTGGCAAATAATTGGCACCTATGCCACTCACTGGCATACTGGCAATAGCTGAACTTATCATGAACTGTATGCCGCTGCAAAGTGCAGGCAATTGGACGAAATTCAAGTATAGAAATCAGGTGTATCTCGTTCGCCTGAAATGGGTCTGCGAGGGTTCATTGTTGGAATATTGACGGTCGTAGTGTCCATGGGATTGTTAAAAACATATTGTGTTGTTCGATAAGTTTGGTAAGGCGTTGTCGTCGTTTTTTGGATGGGTGATTATTTTGGTGTGTGCATACTGAGCATCTGTGATTTTGTTTTCTGAAGCGTGGTTTACGCGCGTAAACTAATGCCTGTTATCCGTAGGGGTAGGTTGTAAGGTATGGTATAAACTGAAAAGTAGGTAGTTATATAATTAGCTATATAATGTCTACTGTTTACGCAAATGTTATTCATTGAAATTAAACTACTATATACGGATTTTATCGCGTTGTTTATTTATCACTGTTTACGAAATTTTGAAAATATTACACTACTACACGCTCGTTGAAGTCTGCTGTGTGTGAACATGTACAACAGGGGACCAACCACTACCTGAGATTTGACAAACCACAGATTCTCGCTACAGAACACCGATTCCTACCAAGGATGCTTCGCGAGGCTATTGAAATCAAAAAACATCCCAATTTCAATAGAGAAGATGGTTGGAATGTACCACCAGCTTGGGATCCTGTACTTCAAATAGTCAAACCCAAGAAGAAACAAACCACAGCTAGACTTCATGATACTTTGAGCTCATTCTGCGTAAATAGAAACACCAATAATTAAATTATGTTCGGGTACTTTGAAATAACTACACTGGAACATTGAGACAACTACTATCTTAGTCTCCCCGTGACCATGGCTGCTGAAAAGCAACCGAAACGTCGGGGAAAGTGTAAACCAAAAATAAATAGATTTAATAGTTTAAATAATTGTATTAGCTTATAAATTAGTAAAATAAAATCAATAATAGTAATAGTGTAATATTTTCAAAATTTTGTAATACAGTGATAAATAAACAACGCGATAAAATCCGGTTATAGTAGTTTAATTTCAATAATAAGCTATAGTTTAATTAGTTGATGCTTTAATACCTCTAAGTGATTGCATATAGGTACAGATAGATTGATAGATTGCCTGCAGATTTTTGGTATAAAGAAGTTGTTTTTAGTGGTTTGTGGTCACCGTTTACTATTTAAAACGCGAAGTGCTGTTACAAACATTTGAACTACGGTCACAAAGAACGCTCAGATTCGGTACAACTATTTGTAAATCACACAAAGTTTTTACCGTGTAGCATTTGAACCCACTCATTTGGCGCACCAGCAGTGGCGAGGCGACTTTTAAGCCACTGTGCCATATGCGTAGTCATCCATTTGAGGACATACATAAGCTATATGTATTTTAGAACTAGCAAATTTACCCCTACATTAAATCAACTTCTCAAATTTAACAATAAATACTATTAATCTACCAACTCAACTGTATATTTTCATAGAAATTAATTAAACAATTAAGATGACTAACATCTTTCATAACTCGGAGATACTTATTGCTTCCGAAATTTATATCTGATTACTTATTGGTTCTTTGCCAGTTCCGTTTATTTACGACTACCATCTCAAAGTCAAAGGAAAGAATCTTTATTTCCATTAAATTGTATAAACAATTTTTGAACTGATTATATTAATTAAAATATAAAAATAAAATAAATAAAATGAAATATAAATTAATACTTAGTGAAAAAAGCCTGTTCAAGAAGTGGAGCTTTAATGAATATAACTAGGTAAGAAATTCATGGCCACTCTTTTCAATCGCCGAATTTTTATTAACAATACAATTCAACTTTATATTCTTTTTTTATATGAGCCGCTATGTGTAATTGTTACTATAGTTTATTTCAAAGATACCTCTTTGCAACGACGTGATAATATTTTAAAGGATAATCTTGTAATATAAAAGTATATAAATTGTCGGTTACAAAGGCGGTTTTGTATTATAAGTAAGCATTAGGGTGTTGTTTATGGTTTAATGTAATTACATTTTGTATTATGGCTGTTGGATATTTATTATCTAATTATAACCACAGAAACGGCGGTGGCTCAGAGCTTTGGTTATCGGGATTGCGATGGCAAGGGGTCGGATACAATACTGTGATGTTAATTAATATGTTTTGTAAATCTGAGATTATTTTGTGTAACAAAAGGATAGAAATATTTATTGCTGTATTGCACGTTACGTAATCTATTTGACAACACGGATAAAGCAGTGGTTTATGTAGTCTGCGATTGATTACCAGTGCGCCAAGTGTTATTATGAGTTTGATCTCCGCACGCGATAAAAATGTGTGTGATTCATAAACATTTGCTCTTGTTGTAAACATTTGTAATGTTTAATCGGAAGGATAATTCTACCAATAATGGGCAATAAAATATGATATTCTAGCTTTAATTATAAGCAAGAAAACCGTAGTTCAGTCTATGGTTCGGAGTGAGAGGTCGTGGAACGCCGTCGCCTCCTTCTGCGAGGCAGTGATTTCCATCAAGGAGGCGGCGGAGCAGTAGACGGAGCGCTTAAACCCTCTCCCCAACCGCAGAGCCGGGCGCTGGGGGGCGCCAGATGACCTCCAGCCACCCTGAGGTTTGACCTGGGAGTGGTGGGTTTTATGGGTCTGCCCGCCATCCGTTCAGCACCAGGTCCGAGAGGCAGCGTGCGTGTTCCCAGGCGCGCTTCTGTTTCGAGTCCGTCTTCCCTCTAGAGGGGGGACACTAGGGTTTGATAGTGTGAAGAAGTGCCTATATTGGGTAGGTCTTATCGCGTAGTTGCCTGCCATTTCATACAGCGGGCTGAAACCTCGGCGGGGTCGCAACCGCATGCGAAAGTGATTCGCGCGGCACGGTCGATAGCGGTTTTGTCGAGGAACACCGTGGTAGGTTTAGTATTCCGGGAGGTACATTATACTGCGCGCCGGGTACATAATTTCTTTAAAAATTTAATCATGGCGGGTGTAGAATACAAAATATAATTATCATGGTGTGTGTTATTAGGACACACCGGGGTTGTAACCTCGTTGTCGTACGTAATCAAACTTAGTATAAGCAACAAGTTTAAACTAAGTCGGGCTAAAATGATAAATAATAATTCGCTTCAACTTACCCGAATGGCGGTGCCGGCTTTGCTTTATTTTTATTTTCAACTTTCTTATTTCTTTATGAAGAAATTCAATCGAGAAGGTCGATTTTCTTTTCCTCATAGAGCTTGTGGTGGGTATAACTCACAAAAGAAAAAAAGAAAAGGGGTAATATTTTATTTTTAAAATAAACGAGTTAACAACGCTGCGCACAAAAAAGTACAATGACGGATGAAGAAATGAAGCTAGTGATGTTACCGCAAAATAGTGATGGGCACGTTTAGTATTTTTTTATGAAGATATCTTTCAATATTGCGACAGCGCAGCATACAGAGGTGCATACTACAATGTGTAAAATTATGAGGACGAGATTACTGAACATAATTAAATCAATTTCTACGAATTCATTATGTTTGCTGGCACTCGCTCAATATAACTTTAGTAAACAAACGTTCAATTTAAGCTTGCACTGCACTCATTTTCAACGAAGCCATGCAAGCTAATTTGATTAGAAGCAAATGCAATAGAAATATACTAAGAGAATTTTGATAACGACAAGAAGCTTCCCAAATGCAAGACAGTCGTGACTCGCAGTGCTACTTGAATTTCACCCTTTCATAATTAAGTTAAATGAGATTGTTTGATGGCACTCAACTTACTATGGTCTGTTTCAAATACGAAGTCCATTTTGACACTTCATAGCACGTAACTCTGTACATTACATATAAATTGCTAAAATAAACAATGATTACTTATGGTACTAAAGACTTTTAAAAATAATTAGAATCTATACAAAACATTATGTAATTGTTTCATAAACATAATCAACTAATAATTTCTATTGATATTAGTCTTAAATAATTTAATAAACATCAAAATAGAATAACATTTTACTACAATACCATGGTTACGCACTAAGGTATTTTTTTTTACTTTTAATCATAGTGACGCGACATTATGAATCGGATAAAATCGAACTAATTCGAGGTAAAAACAATTGTCCGAGTAATACTTGTTGGCGCGCCTAAGCAAAATCACATAGCAGCAATCCATTTAATTGATTATTGTTTGTTTATAATTTAACGTGTTTTACGTACCGACCTTTCTATGTCGGTCACTTGCTGTGCTGAACTCGTGTAGTTAACACCGAATTAAAAGTTATCTTTTATACTGAGCATTCCCGCAGTTATTCTTTCAGCAAACCCCTTAGCTCTCATACAATACTTGTGTAAATTTGTATTTGGTATTAATTATTATTACGTTGCAACGTACCTTAAATCCGATTCTGCAAACCCTTAATATATTTTCTTTATCAAAAAATGGATTTGTAGATGAGATCGGATATATGGTTTAAATACCCATAGGTTTTAAAGAGTAGTCGTCTTGAAAATCAAAATCCGTTATACCACATTAATTATCTCACCCTTATACTAAGTATGGAGTAAGTATGTGATACTAGTCATTAATCAAGTATAAAAGTCCAGATTTTTTTACAATTAATTTCGCTATATATAACTTTAATGTAACTATTCTATCGATGTGTCAGACTTAGATGGACTCCTTTTCTGTTTTTCTGTTTCTATCATTTTTGTTTCGATTCTAAACCCACGATTACAGTTTGTTTGGCAAGTTAATCGGTAATCGACTTCGTGATGTGTCGATTGAAATGGTCTCTTCACTATCGTTGTTCAACGACCATCTGTCAAATGGGATTTGAAACGCACTATAATTACGCATATCTATACATACTATTACTTAATACAAAATTGTAACTGGTTGATGTCTGAATATAGGAGATATTTAAGAAAAATTATTTGAGCGGTTCTTGTAAGAGCTATAAAAGCCAAAACACTTATTTTTTAAATAAAGTAATTACTTTAATAATAGTCTATAGATTGGATTTTTTACACATCTGTTAATTTCTACATAAGAGTATTTTAGATGCTTTTTATTTCGAAGTTCGGCAATATTATACTTTTATTTACTTGCCTAATAATTAATATCGGAATAAGCCAGGAACTGTGGCAGGATTTAGCTAGTAATATTATCGATAAAACTGTTCTCACTGAGAAGAGACTTGTGACCCGTAATGGGACAGTTCGTATATAGGGCTGATATTATGATTTAATCGATGTTAAAGTATATAAAGTTATGTTGATGGTTAGAGCAGATTTCGTTATCCAAAACTGTTCAACGGTATACACAATTTGCCATCCATCTACTGAATTATCATATCATTCAACCTTTTATCCCAGATTGCGGGATTTACTCAGGCTCCGGGCAAGCTAGTTCAAACATCAAACATGCACTCAATACATCAAACAAATACTGGATGATATATTAAAAATGCTGTTTCACTGGATTTGAGCACATTGTTATGGCCTGGAAACGTCATACTCAAATGATTACTGCATACAATGTCGGGATTACGACAACGTTCCCAACTGCATATAACAAAACATACAGACGATTTTCAATTTTAACTATATCGACATAAAGTTTAAATTCAAATGGTTAGCAAGAGAGAGATTTTTGTAACAAAAAAGTGAATTCAAACATTTTCGAATTGGAGAGTAAATTGAAAAATGAAGTGATGGAGAGTCATCAATAAATACGTGAATGTTTTTGTTTAAGTTTGTTTTTCAGTGGAGGACTTAAACGTATTGCTCTGTGAGTTTTATGGTCGTTTGAACTGAAGTGGTACTAGTGGCACTGTGCTATCAGTAAATGGAGAATGTTGCTTCCACTAGCTGCGATGCAACAGTACCAGCTTTTGACCGTGACTTCTTACGAGTGGATTTGGGAAGATGGCATCAATCTCCATTTTTCCATCTTAATAAACGACTTCTAGGCGGCGTATCAAGTGTAACATGCACCAAATTTTAGGTTGGACTTCCAGTAATATAAAAAGAAATCTACAAGTAATTGTATCTATAATTCTGAAAAAGACCTCACACATAATTTTTTTAAATATTGCACATGGTCAATATCGTCTAGTTCCAATTTTATTATATGTATGGATAGCTGTGCACACGTAATTTAAGCTGCATTTTGAACAAAGCCTATGACTAACCCTACTTTTCGAGTTATTTCGTTAGTGGTAATGAATTCGACTATATGCATACGGTTTTTGAGAGGTTTGATTATCGGGTCGCACAATACATAATTGGCTTTTATTGTCTAGAATTTCTCAGGCTCAGCGGATAGGCAGTAGACTCCTATTCCTATTCCTAAGTGGGATCTAAAAGCATAGCTGGTGAAATGTGAGAGTCATGCACCACTACCAACCCCTTCGGGGATAGAGGCTTAGGACTATGTGTATACATACGGATGTATATAGATGTAATTATTTGTGATATCTTATTGATTTCGCCTCAATGTACCTAAGTATGAAACAACATCATACATAATTTTCCTTAAACAGCTCTTCCCAACCATGTACAGCTTTTGAGGTCAGGATTCACAACTGTGGTAACTCTAAAAATACGTATTGCAATTGTCCTAAAATAAATAAAGTAAATTCAGTTAAATACCTAAGCATAAATATTGATTACAGACTATCATGGCATTCACATCTGGATCTGCTAAGCACTAGAATAAGAAAGCTAATTTAGGTCTTTAAAATAGTACGGCATATTACTGCCAAGGAAATTATAAATAAAATATATACAGCGCTAGCTTAATCTCTCCTAATATATTGAATACCAGTTTGGAGGGGCGCAACAAAAATTAAATTTCTAGAATTGGAAAGACCCCAGAGGTTACTTATAAAAGTGATGCACTTTAAGCCTTATAGATTCCCGACTACAGACTTATATATTTATTATTTGCCCTATTAAAAGTTCATAGTGCGTTAAACTTTAATCAGACTCTTCAAAATAGAAGAAGATTTGATCTGGTGGCTCCATACTTTCCTGTCAAAACTACATTCGCTCGTCAACAATACTCAGGACGATCTTCATTCCTCTACAATAAAATAAATCGCATTTTACACATACATATATCAAATGAAGAAATTCGATTGTAAAAAAGCACTGAAAAACTGGTTAAAACAATTATCTTATGATGAAACTGAATCTCTGTTAGCTGTATTATCATAATATAGCTAGAATACTCTCACCCAATATACATACATCCATATATACAAATATACATACATACATACACACACATAATTATATACATACGCTCACGCGAGCACACTCATACACACTCAAACCATACATGCAATGATTATATTTTTTTATAAATTAGTTTTAATTGATATTTTTGCTTTATTGATATTGATATTTTATTTTCTTTTCCTTTTAACAAATTCAGAATAATATTTGTGATATTTAATCAATGAATTCTTACTTGTACACAGTAGAGCGGATCCTCCATTTTCTTTTTTTTGCCCGGATGCCCCTCCGCGAGGGCGGGCGGAGGGATTATGTCGGACTCGCCGGGGTAAAAGAAAGGTGGAATAATAATAATGTACCTCCCGGAATACCGACTAAACCTACCACGGTGTTCCTCGACAAAACCACTATCGACGGGGCCACGCGATTCACTTTCGCATACGGTCGGGACTCCGTCGAGGTTTCGCGAAGAGACCTACCCAAAGGCACTCACTCACTAATAAACCCTACTGTCTCCCCCCTAGAAGGGAGAGGGACTCAAAACAGAGGCGCGCGTGGGAACACGCACGCCGCCTCTCGGACCTGGTGCTGAACGGATGGCGGGCAGACCTACAAAGCCCGCCATCCCCAGGTCAAACCTCAGGGTGGCTGGAGATCATCTCGCGCCCTCCGGCGCCCGGCTCTGTGGTTGAGGAGAGGGTTTGAGCGCTCCCTCTCCCGCTCCGCCGCCTCCTTGATGGAAATCACTTCCTCGTAAAAGGAGGCGACGGCGTTCCACGACTTCTCACTCCGGACCATAGACTGAACTACGGCCGGGAGAGAGAGGGCAACCGAGCCGACTGCCGCGATCAACTCACGGCGCTGCTATGCTTAAGCGGGGCAAATCGCCAAAGTGTGCAGCGCCGTGTCCTCTACAACGTCGCGGCAGTCGCCGCAGTGGTGATAACCGGGCGTCTCTTGCCGGCGTATACGACACAGGAACTGGCCAAAACAATCGTGGCCAGTCATTACCTGTGACAGCCGGAAGGTGAGGGCGCCATACCGCCTCTCCAGCCACTCCTCAAACACGGGATGTACCGCCACGATCGTGGCGTGCCCTAGAGCGGACCCTCCTAACACAGGCAATTTTATGCCTTAAAGGAGCGCTCTAGCAATATTGTAACTAGATTAACCTCAGTTAATAAAAATAAATCATTTTTATTTATTATTTATTTAACGTTACGAGACTTAAAATGTTAACAGCTTTATTTATTCATTTGAAAGCTTAGCAAGTAACGTATTTAATGTATTCAAATATTTAACAATGTTTATTACGTTCTGTGTTTAAAATTTTAAACAATGCTAGATAGCTGAAACATACTTGTGATAAAAAGTAACGAACATTCAGTGGAATTAATTAAAAAGTATGATACAATGATAAATGTTTTAAACATTTTGAATACAAATACTTTAAATAAAAATCGTTGTTAATTGCATATTCATTTGCTGTTTGTCGCTTTCAACATCAAACTTAAATTTTACAGCAAATAAAGATTCTATTCTATTCTATTCTATTCTATTCTATTCTACATGTGGATGTTTTTTATCGCTGACTCTTTGTTTACATATAAATGTAATTTATATAACTTTGTCCGAGTTTTAATTATATATTTTTACTTATTATAATTGTTTTGCACTTATTTGGTAATCCGCAAGCAAATGAAAATTTAATTAAAAGAATCCATTACATTCATAATACCTATATACCTATACAGACAATAAATAAAATTTAGATGAAAATGCAGGTCCATTATGACCCCTGTCAATACAATACGGCTAAAACTGACCCAAAAGAATCACATTTCTAAACATGATAATAGAACTCAGCGCACTCGAATGACTCATCATATTAAAAGGTGTGTATGTTTATTCCAACACGAGGGACCAGGTTCAGTGATCTGGCACCGTGTCCACTCATATCGAAGGTAAGATGACACGTCCTGACAGGAAACTAATAAGTCTATAATAATTTGCTCTGCGGTAGCGGTGTAGTGCAAATAAAATATCATCAATATCATCATATAGGCTGGGGTTCTATTTCATTAAAGAATTTGTTGTTATACAAGCATATGAATCCTATTAATATGCCGAAGGGTAGATCTATGTATAAGTCTCGGACTTGATTACCCAGGAATAAAAACATATTCCTGGGGAATCAAGTCCGAGACTTAATCCACAGCGAATGCTTTCACATCTTAACAGTTAGAGAAGATTCTATATAATTTAGTTTGGAGGTAGCTTTATACCACGACAAAGGTTTAAGCTAACAGAAACATCCATAAGACTTTCCGAGTAACGCTTATCAAACTTAGAATTTCACCTCTCTGGCTTACTCTGCTGTACAAACAAGGCACATAAATAGACTCTTCGCTGGTAGAAAATAAAATTTGATAATTTATTTAAAATTAATAAAAAATCTTAAAAATGCAATAAATGTATCGGCAGGTACTTTAAAAACATTGGGATAGCAGCTAGAAATAACCTAAACTCGGAACAACATAATAATTATTACAAAAAATAATTATTTTAATTTTAATGCGGGAGTCGTACCGCCACAGCGTATGCACGAGGTGCCTATAAAACGTTGCGCCATTCGTGCAATCTATCTCTATTCGTAGATTCTCCTACAAAAATATCATTAATTTCACAAAACGCGAGCACGCACAGGCGCACATATAGACACAATCACTCGTACATACACACACACGCACTCACACATGCAAGTGATCTCGCTCATACTCGCGCTTACATAGACAGACACATTAATTTTATTTATAATTTCTTATTTTAAGTAAACGTTTCATTTTTATTGTTTTCTTTTGTTGTTTTAAAATAATGGCTTTTTATTGTTACAAGACTCACGGGTAGCACTGGTTACTAAGATACAGGTATATACCTAGTTTAGAGATCAGAGTTTTTAATTATAGTTCATAATTATATATAAGCCATATTTCTGTTTATAATGTGTATTTTGTTGAGCAATAAACGTTATTATTATTATTATCATTATCATTTTAACGTCGCCATTCGCACCTTAATATTTATTTGGCTCCACCGTCAAACAGCACTCCGAGTAAATTTATTTTTGATAAATAAGGCAACATCACATAACACATCTTAACTGTCAACTCACGTAGGTAAGTATCCTTTGAAAATTTTGTTCTTGACGTGTTTTGGGGGTGGAATATCAATCGCCATACTGAAGCCACCCTTGAAAACATGTATTGATATAAAATGTTACTTTTTCTTGTTGCGGTTACGACACGATGTTAAGGTTGGTTTAAGATGAGCCATAGATAGAGAGTAGATCCTCACTGGTTTCAGTATGAACGGGCCGGATCGACCGGGGTAGTACTACCCTCTCACAGAATACCGGCGTGAAGTAACGGTACCCGTACTGTTGCGTTTCGTATTGTTGTATATTTCTGATCCTTTTCTATCCTTTCCTTTGTCCTTTCCCTCCTTCATTCCTTTTTAAAGGGCTGGCAACGCACTTGTACTCCTTTAGGGTTGCGGGTTTCCATGGGCGGCGGTAATCGCTTACCATCAGGCGATCCGTCTGCTCGTTTGCCCTAGTATGCCATAAAAAAATATGGCATATCTGTATTTCTCTGAAGGAGTAGCCAGAGATATATAGCATTTACATTTCGCGAATTACGTTTTCAAGTTTAATGTCAATTAGACTCGCTTCACGCTTCTGATTACGAAGGGTATCTATCTTGCATATTTTTAGATTCCTATCTGATAATGAGCATGTTCTATAAAATTATGACACTAAGTTATCCGGGTACCCAACTCAGTACTCTCGTGATATAAATTTATATATCATGGATGCAAATTATAACAGCGGAAAAAGACAAATCATAACTAAGGAATTAAAACTGCGCTCTTGACATGCCGTTTCGTGACTCTGCCAACTGCCACATGTTAGTAATTAAAATTTACTTCTATGTTTTGCATCTAATCATGAGTTTAGACTCAAGACTCAGTTTAGACTAAATTTTTATTGACTACCTGGTTAGCGAGGTAGTCGATAAAAAGTGTATAAAATAAGCTTAAAATATAAAATTGTATTTTATTGACGAATAAATTAAAATATACCTATACGAATGATTTGAAAGCTTTTGGAAACACAACACAACGTTACCTATCCTAAAGTATCGCTTGTTCTAAAACACCGTACGATATAAAAATATCTTGTCGTAAAACACAGATGTTTAGAGGGTTAAAGTTTGTATGTTCAACTTTGCCTGGTCATGAAGAAGCCGATAAAATAGCTAAATGTATCTCCCGTTTAACATTATACAAGTTTACAAGTTCCGTTAACAAAAATAAAGTCTCTAAAGACTAATATTATAAAACCGAAGAGTTTGTTCGTTTGGTTGCACGCGCTAATTTCAGGAACTATTGGTTCGAACTGAAAAATTATTTAATGTTAGAAAGCCCATTTATCGAGGAAGGCTATAGACTATAGGCTATATAACATTACGCTACGACCAATAGGAGCGGAGCATCAATAAAAAATGTTGCAAAATCGAGGATAATTCTCTTATGTGAAGCAGACGAAGTTGCGCGGGTCAGCTAGTGTATTATACAGGGTGTCCGGTAATTAATGGATAACCTTGAAATGTCTTATAGTAGAACTGATGACCGATCAGGAAAATATGAAAAAAAAATAGTGCAATAGCTAGTCATACTTTTGACTGTAGGTATATCTATTAGCATAATTAGTGTTTAATAATAAAACAACAAAAAACCGATGGAATTCATTCATTTATGGTCGTAGTGTACAAGAAAGTTAAATATGGTAATTTAAAAAAAAATCATATCTCAGGTAACTAGTTAGGATAGATTTTTCTCATATTGTTTTCTATACGGCCATCAGTTCTACATAAGACATTTCAAGGTTATCCATTAATTACCGGACATCCTGTATAACTAGATTTTGTCGTCATCGCTTGCGTTAATGTAGAATTCGACAATAAATTTCTATCCCTCAACAACAGTACTTTTTCTAGATGAAAGATAATCTACGCAGAATTTGTCATTTTTAAAGAGAGGAAAGAGAAAAAATGTTCTTCCCAATTTTAATTCTAGAACAAAATGTAATAATACCCGACGCCAAAATTGAACCTGGTACCACACTGTTGACAGATGTGTGCTCACACACCAATGAACTAATCAGGCAGGTTCCTTAGTTCTTAATTGACCACACACTAGTCTTGCTTTAATTATTGTCTTATTCGCGGTCTATACGGACAATGACATAGATTTATCTGAAAGATATCAATTACATATCGCTTGTGGATTATACTTCAATCAATTTTACTTTAGTTACGTATTTTAATATTGACACATGAAACAGCAGCTGTTTCTTTCTTTTGGACATCATCATCATCATCATCAACAGGCTGTAATAGTCCACTGCTGGACATATACCTCCCCCAAAGAGCGCCACAGCGCCCTGTCTTCAGCTTGCCGCATCCAGCATTTGCCTACCTGTGGACATATTTTAATTTATTTGCATACTAAGGGTTTGTACTACCACCTCCAGATAGCATTTATCTATAAGATAAAAGTCTCGCCATCTCTTATCTCTCTTCTTAACCTATTTCTTAACCTAAACACTTTTTTTTTTTTTTTTGATACCCAGGAGAAAATGCTTGATGCACTACCCGCCGGCTAGGGGACGGCACCGGCGGGGCGTGTGGGACTCACCAGCCGAGTGCTGGTATACCCACTAAAAAAACCTGGGGTGTTCCCTCTCTCACCATACGTGTTACTTTGTAGACAAAATATGACGCCGTTCATATGTGTTACTATAACATATAATATGAGCGTCAAATATCGACTATTCATAAAAAATCCATATCAGGGTAACCAAACTAAGCTTATAATAAAAGCTGTTTAAAATAGAGTTTCGATTTAGTCTCACTGTTATAAATGTTTTCACTAAATTAAAAATAAACGTCAAATGTGAACATAAATCGCATTTTAATTCTGATTTAACGTTCATTAGTCTAGAATTCTATTTTGAACAGTTTTTATAATGAGAAATGCTATCTAACTTGTGTTTCACATTTCAAAACTAAGAAGCGATAGCATTGCTTTCATTAGATTCTTAGTCAAAGAATAACAAACTAAGTTTGTTAATTAAATGCATATTGGAATAGTACCTTATTTATTTCTAACAGAACACTTCAGTATCTTCATTTATTCACGTAAATGCATACTAACAAAATTGCTACACAACTCAAAGAGAGTGTAACCGAGTGAAAACAGCATCAAATTAATTTTATTTACTATGTTGCCATCCATCTTTAAATACTTGCATAGGGTTGGGTCTTACCGTTAGTACCTATCTTTATTTAGTCGATGTTTATGACTGATGCAGTACATTCATAGGGAGATAGCTCAGGGATAAACCTCGGAGCCGACACAAAAGATCCCACTGGGTCGAAGTGTCGCTGGTCTACACTGACTGGCCCCCAAATCAAGATAAGATAAACTCGCTGGTTTCAGCATGAATGGGCCGGATCGGCCGGGGTTGTACTACCCTCTCACAGAATACCGGCGTGAAGTAACCGTACCCGTACTGTTGCTTTTCGTATAGGTGAGTGAGAGAGCCGGAGGCCCAGTTACCCCAATCCTTTTCCTATCCTTTCCTTTGCCTTTTCCCTCCTTCATTCCTTATTAAAGGGCTGGCAATGCACTTGTAACTCCTTTGGGGTTGCGAGTGTCCATGGGCGGCGGTAATCGCTTACCATCAGGCGATCCGTCTGTTCGTTTGCCGCGCTAAGCCATAAAAATTTAGATTAGTAGTTTTATTTATTTTTAAGTTTATATTTAACATAAAATATAAAGGTTGGTATATATATAGCTATCTATCTCCAAATTCACGGTAAAGGGCTGGGCTTACTCGTTAGTATCTTTTAGTCGATCTTTTACTTACAGTAATTTTAGTTCGTTTTAAGCTCTAAAGTATATGCCGTCTTTCCTGAATGCTGGGTTAGGACTTATTCGTTAACAGATATTTGGAAAATATTTTTACTAATGTGAACTTCAGTTTATGAAACTTTGGTATAATATAGGTTAACGGCTTTGCTTTGGGGAGGTAGACGGAGACTATGGATATTTCGTTACTTTGATTGTGCAATATATAATATGATTAATTTTCTGTCGTCACATTCTTCATGCAGGTACATTAGCTGAGAGCTAGCCTTGTTTTTGAACACCTCGGATAGAAAATAACTGTATCTCAGAAATTATAAAATCAAAATGCTGAAGACTAATGGATCCTACGTCTTGAATAGATACCTAACCCATTCCTTTCCTCTCAATTCATTTTTAATTTCTTGAAGCTAACTAAATTTTTATAATTAAGCGCTCTAGTTTTAATTTAAAAGATTGAGTTATCTGTAAGGGTAATATAATATTTCTCGTATTGCCAAACTTTACAGATATTAAAAGGATATACTCAAGAACACCAATACACAGAACAGCTTTTGAATCCATCAATAGCCTACACAAATTTTATATACGTGAATCACACATGAACGCACACCGGTAAAAAGTATCCTATGTCAAGTTTAATCCAAATGGTTTTCGCATGATTGAGTAAAAACATATTCACAAAATTTTACTTTATAATATTAACGTGATGATTAAATAGTACTAATTAGTACGGAAGCATATTAAGTATGAGTCTCCCCGTGGCCATGGCTGCTGAAAAGCAACCGAAACGTCGAGAAAAGTGTAAACCTAAATATAAATAGTTGTAATAGTTTAAATAATTTTATTAGCTTATAAATTATTAAAATTCAATAGTAATAGTAGTAGTGTAATAGTTTCAAAATTATGTAAAACAGTGTTAAATAAACAACGCGATAAAATCCGTATATAATAATTTAATTACAATGAATAACATTCGCGGAAACAGAAGACAATATTATGAGTAAAATACAAGGAAATATTTAATGTGACTATTTGTTCGTCGCTGCATTCAACATATACATAATTATTATTATGTTCACCAGCGTCCCGAGGGATGCAGTCCGTAATTAATATGTTTGCTATGTGAATAGCTCGAACTCTATAGTAATATTCAACTACCACACAAACAAAAGGGAACTGTTGTATTCACAATTGTTGCCTAGATGCAAAGGACCTTTGGAACAACAAATCCTGGTAATATATTATTGTAAACGTTAACGTATTTGGTTGGTTGGTCTCTCTGGCTAGTAGCAACGGATTGATTGTATAGGGATGATTATAGGGATGATGATGACAGAGATAGTTTATAAGCCAACAAGTGTTATCGTGACAAGCAAAATATGCAAATACGCGTACTTATTGAACGAAACACAACAGTATACTTTGAAATTAAACACTTTATACGGATTTTGTCGCGTTGTTTATTTTACTTTAAACACTGTCATTACATAATTTTGAAAACTCTAACACTACTATTATTGAACTTTACTACTATTTAAGCTATATATTTTCTAATTAAAACTATTTATATTTAAGTTTACACTTTGCCCCGACGTTTCGGTTGCTTTACAGCAGCCATGTTCACGGGGAGACAGTGTTTAATAAAATTAAATAATTAAAGCCATGTACGGATAGTATTGGGTTCGAGTAAATGATACACCGAATGATGATTAAATACTGTCTTTATTATAAGAATACATGGGTTTATATACGTGTTACATCAAGTCTCCCTCACATCTCCCCCATATTACAAAAATAAAATAAAATAATCGTTTTATTTTATTATAGGAAAAGAAAATAGCTTAGTCTAGAGATACATGAAATACGTATATATCTTACCACAATTAAATGGCGCGTACTTCTATAACAATAAACATGTGCATGTACATGACATCATATAATAATATGCTTTATTGATACACATTAAATTATACAATTGAAATAATATATGAACCTACAGTCTCGCGTCCGCGGTTCGTCTACGCTTACCAATGAACTATGCAATAAATTCGTTTTTACTATATGTATAGGTTACATAGTACAGTCATACTTATCATAAACAGGTTAAATGTAGGTGCTGAACATTTGCAATTTTAACTGTAGTATAATTTAGTTCTGTTTTTATGTACAATATCTGTTTTACTATTTACTTCAATTTCAACATTGGGTGAAATATCCCTGATTACAGTATAAGGTCCGGAGTACAGAGGTGTAAGTTTATTACCAGTTTCATTTTTAACTAAGACTTTATCGTTAGGCTTATAACACACGGGGTTAACATAACTATCGTATCTACACTTTCTTTCTATTTTACTGTTAACTAAATTTTTCCGCGCTTCGGTTTGAGAAATATTTAAGTTCAAGCGGGTAACTATCGTAGTTGTAAAGGGGCTCTACGCATTTCAACAAATTGCTAGGTAAGTTACACTTTTTAACATAAACAAGTTCAAAAGGCGTAAATCTTGTCGACGTGTGAACTGTCGTATTATACGCAAAGCACCAGAACGGTAACCAACTACTACATAATTCCGGTTTTTCTTCAGTTTGGATTCGCAAAAACGCGCCTAGACTTTTGTGAGCGTTTTCTAGCGATCCGATGCTTTGGTGATGATACGCAGTTGAATTTAGTTTCTTAATATTAAGTAGTTCACAAACCTGTCTCATGGTTTCAGATATGAACTCCGTGCCCCTGTCGGTAGCTATCTCCCTTGGTACGCCATGCTGAAGTATAAAATTATTCACAAAGGTACGAGCTACTTCTGTTGAAGTTTTATTGAGAAGGGGATGCGCACATACATACTTTGATAACTCGCACTGTAGTGTAAGTATGTAACAATAATCATTGTTATCTTTGTCCAACGGTCCTACCAAGTCTAGAAAGATTTTATCAAAAGCAGAATGAGCGGTCGACGTAATTGTCATTGGCTCCTTAACCTGAACTGTATACTTATGCCTCTGGCATTGGGGACATTTTTTAACAAAATTTTTAACATCGGCTTCTAAACCCGGCCAATAATAATATTTCTTAATATTAGTTAACATTCTTCTTATGCCCGCGTGGCCACTTGTGGGCAAAAGATGAAAGTCGTTAACTATTACCTTCCTATCGTCTTTATCCTCTATTCTCTCGACATCTTTTATTATACATAACCTGGGCCCTTTCCAGTTAGTTTGCTTTTTTATTTCACTTATTAATTTCTCTATAAACACGTAGTTATTTTTATTTTTAATGAAGTATACTTCGACGATATTAATTTTTTCACAAAATTCGCTAAGTTCTCTCGCAAATTCGGCTCGCGTAATTTGTGATTGAGACACTTGCTTTATGAATATTGTCTTCTGTTGCGCAACATAAAATAATATATTACTTTCACAAGTTATTAACTTATCATCTTTAACTTTCTTTAAAATACTGTCGTCACCAAATCTTAACTCTACTGCATCTTTCGGTTTGATATGGGTGTCCACAACTTTTGGTTGATCAGGCCAATCGCTGGTGGGTAGCACATCATCCGAAGGAACAGTGTCTAACTGTCTCTTTTGAGCTCGCGTCATAACATTCAAGCATTCGTTCATCTCTTTCAGTTCTTTAGAAGTAACTTTTATTCTGGATAATGCGTCTGCAGCCGCATTCTCCTTTCCTTTCACATACTCGATTACATAATCATACTCTTCCAAAATAAGTCTGAATTTAAACAATCTGCTCGAGGGGTCTTTTAAATTAAATAAATATACTAAAGGTTTGTGATCGGTTCGTATTTTGAATGTACGACCGTACAAGTAAGGTCTGAAGTATTTAACGGCCCAAACTACAGCTAGGAGTTCTTTCTCTATGGTGGGATAATTCCTTTCCGCTTTGTTGAGACTCCTACTAGCGTAAGCTACAGGGCGGCCGTCTGAGTTACATAAAACAGCGCCGATTGCATACCCAGATGCATCAGTTTGTACTATAAATTGATTTTGTTCTGAAAAGTCTGGATACTGGAGAATTGGAGGTGACATAATACTTTGTTTTATAGTTTCAAACGAATTTTGACAATTTTTATCCCAGACAAATTTAGCGTTTTTTCTACATAAGAGATTCAAGTGGTATGCTTTTTCTGCGAAATCAGCAATAAATTTTCTATAATAATTAGCGAAGGCCACAAAACGTTTCACTTCGTCTATAGTTTTGGGAACTGGGTAATGCTACATTTGCTACATTCAATTCAAGCAATTTGGTTACAATGGAAAACATAAGCAATTTGTTGGACCAAAAACTGAGTAATTCCATGCAACAATTAATGGAGAATCTTCGAACCATTATTCATGAAGAAGTAATGAAACATGTACAGTCGGAGGTGTCGGCTGTCGTTAGTGGCTTAAAGGACGACTTCACCAAGACCACGGACTATATTTGTGCGGATCAACGAGAGTTGCGAGAAGAAATAAATGCTAAGTCTAAGACCATAAAGGAATTAGAAAAAAACAATGAATTCCTGCAGAAGGAAATAAGTACTCTGAATCGCCGCATATCAACTATAGAAAAAACATCACGCAACCATAACCTTGAAATACAGGCAGTACCAGAAAACAAACATGAAAACGTTCTGCTCCTCTTTAAGACTCTCTGCAAGACTATTGGTCTGGCGATAGACGACAGCAGTATTCTATCATGTAGAAGAGTCGCTAAGATTAATCGTGATTCCAATCGCCCACGCAATATCCTGGTCTCATTATCCAGTTCTCTTCTCAGAGATCAAGTTATTTCTACATGTCGTCGTTTTAGAGCTACTATGAAAGACGTACCCCTTAACTGCAGCCACTTGGGGCTCACAACCAATAACACCAATGTATATGTTTCAGAACACAACTCACCAGAATGTAAAACGTTACACGCCGCTGCCAGAATAAAAGCTAAGGAACTTAGTTACAAATATGTTTGGGTAAAATACGATAGAGTGTACATGCGCAAAGGAGATAGAGCCGATCACATTCATGTTAAAAGCTTAGAAATGGTAAACAAATTAACTTAAAGAATTATTCTTTCTATTTGTTTGATTATCTTTATTAATTAATAACATGTCTCTAATATCTTGTTCTTTTTTTACATTTATCATGTTAGTCTACTACCAGAATGTTAACCGTATAAGGTCAAAAATTTGTGAATTTAATTTAAATGTACTAAACAGCAACTATGACGTAATATGCCTTACTGAAACTAACCTGAACCATGGGGTCTTGGACGCTGAACTGTTCGATAGTCAATATAATATATTTCGTCGGGATAGATGTGATACGTCCATAAGGAAAGAGGAGGGGGGTGGCGTACTTGTCGCTGTTAAAAAGAAATTTAATATAATTCGTAAACCGTCTTGGGAGTCTGCTGTGGAAGATCTATGGCTGTCTTTCATTTCTTGCGATGGGGGATCTGGTAAGAGTTTAATTTTGTGTGTTTGCTATCTACCACCGGATCTTCCTCTGAACTTAATTAATTCGTTCTATAACAACTGTCAAAAGGTCATATTAGAAAATTCTAGTAGAAATGAGTTTTATATTGTAGGTGATTTTAATACTCCGTTTATTACCTGGTCTATGAACCCACACGCACCTGCTTTATTGCCCAGTTTACCGCTTGATCGAAAGTCAGTTCTACTAGTAGAAACTCTTGACTTATGTAATCTACATCAGTTAAATAACATCCCTAACAGGAACAATCGCTTTTTGGATCTAGTCCTGTCTACTCTTAACACCGCTTGCGTATATGGTGCGGATGCCTTAGTTCGTCTGGATAGTCATCATCCCGCATTGGTTATAGATTGTCCGAATATTTGTCCTATAAAAACTCTACAATCATTTAGACGCTGGAAATTAAACTTCTACAAATCTAACTACGATAAAATCAAAGAAGAACTGATGGACGTAGATTGGCATGCTCTCTTAGGAAATTCTAACGTAGACTCGTCTATTGATATGTTTTACAGCATTTTAAATAGCATAATTGCCCGGCATACTCCTGTCACTAAAGATGACTCACATATCTACCCACCTTGGTTTTCCACGGCCCTAAAACGTAGCCTTAAAGAAAAACTTAAATATCACAGACTGTACCGCAAATATAATAACCCTCGCGACTATGATACTTTTAGCATGCTCCGCGCGAGGTGTAAAAAGCTCATGCGTGAGGATTATAGTTCATTTGTATCTTCGGTGGAATCGAATTTGGAATTAAACCTAAAGTGCTTTTGGAGGTTCGTCAATGCCAGGAAGGCTACTAATGCAATTCCTGCAACAATGACTTATGGTGGTATGAGATCCTCTAATTTCAAGGGCATTTGTGACCTGTTCTCTAACTATTTTAGCTCTGTTTATGTATCCTCAGACATAACGCGTCAGCACCAAGTGACTTCATCTTGTAACCACACCTCTACTTTAACATCTATTGCAATCACCGAAAGTGATATTTATCAAAAAATGTGTAGGCTAGACGCCAACAAAGGTGCCGGTCCGGATGGCATTCCACCCTCATTCATCAAAACTTGCGGCAGAGAACTGAGTGCACCCTTAGCCATTTTATTTACGAATTCCATACGCTCTGGGGTCTTTCCTGCCGCCTGGAAAGTTGCACACCTAGTTCCTATTCACAAGGCGGGTGATAAGTCCTCTTGTGAGAATTACAGACCAATAAGTATTTTGTCATGTATCGCTAAACTCTTTGAGTCCGTTGTATACGACCATCTTTATCATAGCCTTATTCCAAATATCTCGACATCTCAACATGGATTCATTAAGAATAGGTCCACAGTTTCTAACTCGCTAGTATACAAGAATTACTTATGTCGCGCTTTTGGCAAAAGGCAACAAGTAGATTCCATCTACACTGACTTTTCAAAAGCCTTTGATAAAGTTAACCATGGTCTGTTATGCGCGAAGTTAGCAGCTTACGGCATACATGGCAGCTTGCTTCGATGGGTTGAGTCATACCTAGCTAGAAGGAGCCAACTTGTTACTATAAAAGGGAACCTATCCTCGGCTGCTATAGCCTCTTCCGGGGTCTCACAAGGATCGCACCTAGGACCTCTATTTTTCATAATTTTCATCAACGACTTGGTTGAACGACTTAGAAATCCTTGTCTCTTATACGCCGATGATTTAAAGGTGTACTCTATTGTAAACAGCATTAACGATGCCGAGACACTCCAAAAGGATCTTGAGTACATCCAAACTTGGTGTTCTGAGAACTATATGAATCTCAACGCAGAAAAATGTTGTGTCATTTCTTTTACAAACAAGGCTCACAAGATACTGTACAACTACCACCTAAATGACTATTTAATAGAGCGAAAAAGTGTTGTCAAAGACTTGGGCATACTTTTTGATGAAAAGCTGACATTTCATTCCCATTTTGACCATATCATAGCTAAAGGTACAAAGTTGTTGGGATTTACACTGAGGATCACAAAGGAATTTAAGAGACCACGTAGCATCCTCTATCTTTTTTGCACTTTAATCCGCAGTATTCTAGAGTATGGCTCTTCTGTATGGTCACCTTTCTATGCCGTATATGTGGACAGGATAGAGAGAATTCAAAGAAAAATGACGAGAATATTGTGTTACAAACACCGGCTCAATCATACTCTGCACTCTTATGAAGAACGATTAAAATATTTCAATCTACTCTCTCTTGAATCACGCCGCAATTACATGGATCTTACGTATCTTCACAAGATTGTGCACTCGACTATAGATTGTCCGGAATTATTATCTCAAATAAACATTAACACTAGATTCAGATCGCGCCATCCACACTTGAAAACTTTCATTCTGGACGTTCACATCAACAACACGTCTTTTTATAATCCATTAGTCAGAATGTGTCGTCTGTATAATGACCTTTTACCGAGACATCATGTTTCACTAGATGTCTTCAATTGTAATATTACAAAATTTAAAAATAAAGTTAGGCATATTATGTCATCGTCCTCAGAGCCTTGAACATCACAAAATAACGTGTCAATAATGCTTCTGCTTGACATTATTCTTTATTTATTAAGATTGAGTTTGTCATCATTTTCTACCCATCTATTAGCGTATTTATGTAACAATTAATTTTGTATCACACAACGTCATCTTGTACTGATATGCATGTGTCATCTTGTATCGTGTATCTTGTAACCACGATGAGTACACATAGTTAGAAACATAGTTTAAGACGAAACTGTAAAATAGCTTGTAAGAATTTATTCCCGCACTATGTTATGTTTTGTGTGCCAAATAAATAAATAAATAAATAAATAAATAAATATCTGGGTCTGGCAATATACCATTGCCCGACACCATATGGCCTAAATATAAAATTTCCTTTTTGAGAAAATCACATTTTGAAGGGTTTAACTTGAGATTTGCACTGCGTAGTTTTTCAAAAATGCTTATTAGGTTCTTGTTATGACTCTGAAGGCTTCTGCCTAGACAAACTAAATCGTCCATATATACTAGGCACTTGTCGTATGATAACTCGGCCATTGCTATGGTCATCATGCGCGAAAATGCACTTGGGCTGGTCTTAAGACCCATGGGCATTTTAGTCATTTGACACTGCCCATCTGCACAAAATGATGTGTATTTTCTACAATCTTTCTGAAGGCCTACATTGAAAAACCCTTGATTTAAATCTAAATGCGTGTAGTAAATACAGCCACTTAGTGAATCTAGTATGTCAGAAATATTCGGTAAAGGAAATTTATCGTCCTGTATACAAGTGTTAAGTTTACGGTAGTCTATAACTAACCGCCACTTCTTTTCTCCGTTAGCATCAGATTTTTTCGGTACTAATAGAACCGGACTAGACCACTCACTGGAACAGGGTTCAATTATCCCTTGTTCCAATAAGTTTTCCACCTGTTTCTTTAATTCAGCTTTCTGAGCATGTGACAATCTATATGGCTTTACGTACACTGGGGCTATATTCGGTTTCAAAGTTATCGTATGTTCATATAATTTTGTTGTGCCTAACTTATCACCGGGCAGAAAAAATATATCGGCGTACTTCGCGCATATACTTTCGATTGACAATTGTTCTTCCTTATTCAAATGATTTAGAGATAACAAGGAAAATACTTTCTTGACACGATCAGCGTTATTATTAGTTTCATGAAACGTACATATATCGTAATCAGATGCTTTGAAAAGAGTCGGATGAATAGAATTTAAAACTAAATTAGACTCGGTTGTATTTAATATGCGAATGGGTATTTGCCCATTCGTTGGCTTAACTAAACTACTAGCAATAAAGATTCCCTCTTGCAGTTCTGTCGTATTAACTAAACATTCATCAGTCTCAGATACCTGAATTAAGTGAATGGACTCTGACCTTGCCGGTATTGTTATGTTATTGTTCGTCATAATTAAAGGTAAAGATATCTTAAGATTGTTATTCCATAATAACAAAGTCTGGTTACCGAAATTCAACACTGATTTATACTTGCTTAAAAAGTCTTGTCCTAGAATGCCACTACCTTTACATGGCAATGTTTTAAAAACAAAGAACTTATGATTTATAATGTGATTTCCAATAACAAAGTTTATATAAACATATCCAATTGACTGCACTTTACCACCGATTCCATTTACATAGCTATTCTCAATATGGATAGGAATATTCTGTTCCAGAATATGTTTATACTTAACAACCGAAATGGATGCGCCGGTGTCAACTAACAAATTATATGAGTAATGATTACGCGATTTAATATTAACGTAGCCTACACTATTGCATGAAAATATAAAATTTTCAGTCCCGAAAAAACTGGTTTTCATCTTGTTGGCTCTGGTTAGTGTTACTTGTATTTGAACTAGGCTGCGAATGCGATTCAGAGTTGGTCAAAGTATGTACATGCGCACGAGGGGAATGCTGGTACCTTGGTGAATAAAAGTTGGACCTACCTCTGGTAGCATGATATGTATGAGTAGACCTGTGCACATTAGTCTGTGGTCCTCTCCACACCTGAGCCTGTTGACGGGTCTGGTGAGCCGGCTGATAGCCAACTCGTCCACGCCCTCTGCCTGTGAACGAGGAGCGCCTTCCGCGCTGCGGGCGATTGTAGAACGACATGCCTCTGAAATTCATGGTTAGAATGTCATTGGAAGTTGATGGTGCTGTGATGTCTTCATCGATAGCCGACTGTATGGCGTCTTTCAGCGAAGTATGTTTTTGGGCTGCAATGATTGTACCCAAACGACGGTTTCTTAAACCATTTGCAAAACACTTAATAGCCTGTTTTTCGTTAAGGGGTTTTAATACCTTGAAACTCGCATCATTGCCATCCGATTGCGAAATTGTTAACTCGACGAACATTTCTGTTATCTGCTTACCGAACTCATCGATAGATAAATTATTTTGCCTAAAATTTTGAAGCTTACTTTGAATTGCCGTAGCACATTTTTTAGGCAGTAGTTGTGTTCTCATATCCACTATGAAATCGTCAATAGTAGTATACGCTGAAGATAATTTCAATCTCGCGGCCTGTGAAAGTCTACTCTTTAGCACAAAATTTAACAGCTTCCCCTGCGAACCTTCATCTAACTCAGATTTATAATACTCTACACTTTCAATAAATTGTCGTATGCTTGCTTCGTCATCTTTACAAACTGGCAATAAATTTAAAGCAACCTTCAGATCAAATTTAGTAGTATTCGCCATATTTTCTGACTTACAAGGTATTTTTGTGCATAAATCTAAAACTTGTTTATATGATTTATCGAATTGTGCACAAAGCTCTTGAATGACTGAACATTCAGATTTACTGAAGGAATTTTGAGCTGAAATAAAATATTCTAAAAATAAATTATACTCACATAATAATTTGTCCGCTTCTGCTAATTTGACAGCAATAATATTACCCTTTCTCCTATCTGGACCAATCTTAATCAAGTATTTCCTTATTTCCAATAGATTATTTTTTAAGCCTCTTAACCTTTCAGCCATCAAGATGTCCTGTTTAAATCATAATTATCAAGATAAACATTATTGCATAGATCATTTACTACATACTTATACGAAATATAATTATTATATTTATGATAAATTAGCCTTAACTATGTCTTAAAGTCCATTACGCATACCCAGTCCAGTTGACACATAACGCATATTGTCGCGCACTACGCAACACACGGAATTGCCGCGCACTATTGTATACGCACAACGCACAAAATTTCCGCGCACAGGTACGCACATTGGTAGATAATATATTTACGATACGCCACTCATGATAATTTTACGCGCACTGGTCTTTTGTTTAAAACGATGCCGCAAATCGCTCGGCTCAAGCGATGTCTCCAGTTCCTTTTTTGTAGCTCCTCATATCTGACAGCTCCCTCAGGTCTCTTTCGTTGTCAATCCTTCTTCTCCATAACGAGACGCGCCATCTGTCTCGTCTTATCTCGTTAGCCATCCACTTACGATGACATTTTCTATATAACGTGAAAATGCCGTATACAAATGCCAATGATGCAATCAGCAACAATACCAATAAAATGATATTCGTCGAACTGACGTGCACAGCCAATTGTTGTATATCTGCGTTGTTATTACCTCCCGCTGCGTTCTGGGGTACTATAACTTCCTCCTTGGTGTTAGTGGTGCCCATTTTTCGAAATATAGATTTTAACGCAAAGTGTATTAGTCGCTACAAGCTTCAAATGTAGAATATATTTGAAGTACTGCATTGTGGTGCTAAGCGGCCCGATTTGGTCAAAGGAATGTAAACAAACGCGACTCACGCCTAACACCTAATGCGATGGCAGGGTCGCCATTTACGGATAGTATTGGGTTCGAGTAAATGATACACCGAATGATGATTAAATACTGCCTTTATTATAAGAATACATGGGTTTATATACATGTTACATCAAGTCTCCCTCACAAAAGTAAAATAAATTACGCGACAAAATCTGTATAAAGTGTTTAATTTCAATGTATAACATTCGCGTAAACATAAGACAATATTACAACAGTATACTGTTGCGTTTTGTAGAATGAGTGAGAGCACTCGAGGCGGCTCAGTCATTTCCTCTATCTCCTTCAATTGCTTCTGTAATGCTAAGAATGAGGTCGCTACTACTTCAAGTGGGCCAGTGCCTCGTTAGCCGGGCAACAATTTCATATATAATAATAAATGCAAATGTGAGTTAGTTTGTTAGCATGATAAAGCTTTTACTTCTTAAAAATTTCGCATACACGTTGTCATTTCGTCGTTCGTGTCGTTGCCGTCGGAACAGAAATGGATATAGGAACAAGGAACAGAAAAAACATACTGTTACTAACCTAACCTCGCGTAAGTGTAACTCGAGTTAAATTGTGGGCAAATAAGAGTAAAAATAAAGATTACCATAGTGATTTGTAGCGTAAGTTTACACTAAAATCTGCAGGTAATTGTGAGATCAATTCCCGATCAAAGTGTTTTTTTTTATTTATGGAAAACTTACAGTTAATTTAACATGTGGTCATAAAGTATCCAGAAAGTGTTTAAGTCCAGTGTTTTTGGGATTTAATGTTAAGTACTTCTCAGTCGCAGATTTGAACTGAACATAAACTGTCTGGGCACATATAATGCCTAAAGTATTCCCATTTGAGATTTACGAGTTTCTCCGAACTAAATTGTAGAGATTATTGCCTTGATGAGTCAGTAGCGTTTTGCTTATAAGTAAAATATTTGTGCCCAATTTATCCCACTTACGAGAATTTCTGCCTCTCAGCATTGCCTAATGACGGCGTTTTGTAAGCGTGTCGGATTTTGTGAGTGCTCTTCGGATGCTATAAGAAATAAAGTACGTTCGTTAGAGATTCTATTATAATATATTCGCATCACTACTTCTTAGATAATTATTTGGTCTAAGTGCGGATTCTGTTTACTTTTGAGTATTATGTTTGGATAGTTGAACTTGATGGTGATCGTAAAATAATCTTATTGGAACTGTCCCACTGATCATATAATTTAAACAAAGAAGCTTGAATATTTTTTAAAGGTATTTAGAAAAACATCTTAAACGGCATTTAGACAATATACAATACATGGAGCCCATGTATCTTTGCTAAATTCCTTTGAAGACGTTTATGGAGCAATATCGTTTTACATGTCAAAGGTTAGCAATTTTGAGATTGCTATCGCTATGGCTCTGCTGGTTAGTTGCTATATCACCGCGCGTTTTTAATTTTAAAAACCATTGAATTTATTACGTAGGACTGCTCAAAAGGGAAACACATTTTAATGATAATGTTTGGAAGTGATGCTACGTAAAGCATAATTTTTGCAGTACATTAAAGCATCATCTACATTTATTCAGGTATACAGGGTGATTTTGAAATCGTGTAATTCCTTTTAACCACGCATTCTACTGGTGATATAGAATAACCCTGACCATATTTTTTCTTAATTCGAATAATGGTTTCGGCAAAATTAGAGTACAGATTTTTTTCATGAAATGATTTCAAATAGTCATATTTTAACCACATGACACAATCTTAATATTTTACTAATTTAAAAATAATAACATAACAATAACTGATGTCGTAAATAATAAGGGGCAATAAAAAGGACCGCCCCTTATTATTTACGACATTAATTATTAATATGTTTTTTTATTTTAATCAGTAAAAAATTAAAATTACCTCGGTTGGTTAACATATGACTATCTGACACCATTTCACGAAAAAAACGATAAAATAATTTTTCAAAAAAAAAAAATTCTAATTAAATAAAAATATGGTCAGGGTTATTCTATATCACCAGTAGAATGCGTGGTTAAAAGGAATTACACGATTTCAAAATCACCCTGTATAATATGTATATTAGTATTCAGATCATATAGCGCAAGCTTTTTGCATCTATCAGGCATGGTGTTAGACTCGTTAATATTTGTTCAAATACGCTTAAATTCAATCGTATGTGTGTGTTCTTAGGGAAGATATTTTTTGCAACCTATCATTACATGACCTGTCATTTTAATAGCGTCATTTAATAATTATATCTACGATTTTCTCGCAAAATACCCCGTTTAGCACGTAAACCTCCCTTCTGACATAATTTAGAGAAGGGTTCCTACCACCGTTTGTACATTAAAATTTAATTATCCTCTATTTACGACCGAATTCACGCATAACGTATAATAGGATATGTCAGAGTTATAGGCTCGTAAAATTTTAGAGGTATCATGATGATATTATGTGATTTGAGTGTCAATGTCGTGCTTCAACATACAAGTCATATTTTCTTTTATTTTTTTATAGCTTTCCGAAAGCGATTTTGAATTTTAACTAAAATATCGTTACGCTTGTAAATACATACACATACACACATGTCATTGAGAGGATACACGTAAGACGTGTATCCTCTCAATGACATAGGCAGAAGGGTATACCCATATTTCGCTAGCTATAGCTGCCTACCCCTTTGGGGTACAGCGTGAACTATACCCGGTAGGAGAGAATAAGTTCGGGACGTAGTCCACTTAGAGCACCCGTCCGAATAGCACCTAGCCTAGTCCATGAAGGGCACCCGTCAATATTTTTGGCAGGTGCTCTTCGTGAATTCAAATGTATTTATTAATTTTTGGACAAAATGCAACCTTATTACTATACTAATAAGAGCGCGCCACGGAAATTTTTTCCGCCATTGTCCCTCGTCTGCGCAGGCTCTAAGACTGACTTTACAATAAATGTGATAGGTGGAGACTGATTGTGATAAATTAAAAAGAAGAAAGTGATATTATTAGGTAAGATTTAACTAAGGCTGATTTTGCAATAAAGGTGACGTGAGGAGACTGATTGTGATATATGTGTTAAGAATAAGAGGTAAGATTAATAATTATTGTCATAGTGATTTCTATTATTTTTTATTTTTCAATGTCGTCAAGACATATTTTACGTAAATATGTGTAATTAATAAACGTTCTAGTGATTTTTATCGATATCTTTCATTTAATAACATTTTACGTGCCGTCCGAAGCACGGAGACGCTCAGATGAAATACCACTAAGCGGTCACCCGTCTATAGACTGACCGCACCCAACGTTGCTTAACCTCGCTAATCGTTTACCGATCGGTAAGTCGCCGAGTCGGAGAAATCGTAAATAATAAAAAAAACTCTTGAGAGGTGTCAAGAGACACCCGGATGGAACGAAGTTGCTTCCGATTAATTAGTGAAGGAATTGTTATAAATTTTTTTTAATTAATTAATTTATAAATTTCCGAAAATCTAAAAAAATCCATAAAAGATACACACCCTACATGGCACGTGCATAATAATAAGAAGTCTGTTAGCTCGCAGCTGGCCACAAGGTCACGCGTTTTTTCCATAATGAAGTAATCTGCTGGCTCATGAATGAACAGTGCGAGCGAGATAGCGTAACTACTTACGCACGCCGCACAGCTTACAATAGCTTACTATAGCAAAAAGTGTCGTGACAACTTTTCGTAAGAATTTTTACCGTCTAGCCCCCTTTCACAACGCGCGATAAGGAACTTCGTTCCAAAATATTTTGTGAATGACGGCTAGTCATTAGTTCTGCGCCGTTTTACGATGTTTATGATGACTGCTCTACTTTCGTGGCTTATAGCGTAATGTTGTGTGGGCTATTTTACTTTGTGATTAAAATGACAATCCTTTAACTATTACTGCTACAAAAGATTGGGCATTATCATTACTATGTATACATTACAACGCGACAATCTGTATAAGTAGTTTAATTTCAATGTATAACATTCTTTTAAACGTAAAACAATATTAGGTACTTAAACTGTTGCCAAAACGGAGATCCACAAGAGAAATTGGAATTCCAACTATAATATTGAAATGACTGAATTTATTCCTAAAAAAAAACATGCGGGGCAGTCGTTGGGGACTGCCGATAGTAGTGAAAACTAAGTAACTAGCGTGCGGTGACGATGACGCGAGTTTCACGCTTTTTGTTCACTCAACAAGTATACATATATACACAGTATACATATAGCTCATGGAAAGCGTTCGGTGACGATGACGCGAGTTTCATGATTTTTGTTCACCCAAAAAGTGCTCAACGCGCCTAAAGAAGTTTTCACTTCAATAAATAAATGATTTTTGACTATGACATTAAAACAAAATGTTAGTAAAATAACACGACATCGAGTGTTATACACTTAAAAAATTGAGAATGATTCTCTGAAAGCATTACACTAATAAAGATAAATGCATAAACATATAACTAAACATTTTCTTTAGCTAAAAGTAGGTTATTTACGAGAATTTGGCCCCAGCAGTCCTATAAAGCCATACGGAGGACCGTAAAGGGATTTTTTAAAACATTTATAGTCCCTAAGGATGTACTTACTGAAGTTTTAGGGCAAAACCCTTCACTTACTTGTAATGTGTTTTGTATGTTTATTTATGGACAATAATGTTGAATAAGATCGGCCATAGTGTTGCAGCGACAGTGAATGCGACTGTTGTGCGTGAGGTCTCGGGTTAAATCCGCAGGACAGGCTCACAAAAGACTAGGCTAGTATATATGCAAATAAATTCTCAGTAGACTCTGTGCTGTCTTGGAACCGTGACCGGTAGATGGCAAAAGGCTTGCCTCCTGTCACGTGGTACCTAAAATCATAGTTTACGATCTGTGGATGTAATAAAATTCTGCCTACCCCTACGGTGATACAGACGTCAGGCTATGAACGTATAACATTGAAAAGGGTTTTTTTTTGTCATATTATTTTAGTCTCCAATGTCTTACTAAAGTAATTATAATTAAAAACCTATTGTGTCTAGCCGCCGGTGTGCTGCTGCGACTCAATAGGGTAAGGCAATTTATTTGGTATTTGTAATATAGAACTTCTCAATCAAACAAGACTGTCCTTAAATGATTAAACTGTATATTGTGTAAGAAGAACAGAATAGATCCTATCGAAGAACTGGTTATTGTTTCTCTGACATTTTAATAAACCTTTTAGAACATTATACTATTAAATTAGTATAATGAAGAAAAATGTTAAACAGGAACACGAGATTACTTCTCCAGGGAATCGGACTTCACAACCGACCACACATATTTTTATATGTGTGGTCGGTTGTGAACACATCCCACAGCACCAATACGCTTATCATTCTCCATCAGATTTATGACCTTAACACAACACATCCAAACTCTCATTTTGCATCCAATTTCGCTTAAACATCTATACTATACAAAACCACATCTCTGCTTATCCTTTATAGCTAAACCGTGAAGCTAAATGACTCATTTACCAACAAAGTTCGTTTTAAATATCAATTAAGTTGCATGTGAAGTCATTAAGCCGTATCATCAACCCGGTCAAAATAATAGGGATCACCAGAATAGGTTACATCAATATTGCGTGGTGTGTTCAGTGTTTTAACTATGATGACACATTTGGGTCAAGTTTGTTACATAAAGGAAATAGGGATTTTCAATTAGGAACATAAATTGCAACGTTGCAATTCTACTAATCTTACTGTATGTACACACAGCGACGCATCAACCTAGACTGTTTGGACTTTGAACTATTACAAGTAGAACGCTGCAAATCGTGCGAGAGAGTGCGTTATATTTTTGTTACGCTCTATCCTTACCATTACATCGACAACACATTTTTTTTGTTTTTTGTGATACGGCAAAGTATTTGTAACGGACCTGATGGAAAGCCCAATTACAGTCCAGAGACAGTGACGACGAGGAGAAGATAGATGTCTTCTAGTCGTCGTCAGTGTCAAGCTGGTCCGACCAGATGCTTTTTCACACTACGTTTGAAGGACCCAATGTCATAGAAGGGAGGGAACACATGAGCCGGAAGACTGTTCCAAAGTTGTATGGTATGGCATAAAAAGGCACTATGCACTGTCCCTTTCCGACAATTCTCTATTTTGTATTTAGCGTTATGCGTATATAGAGTGTCTAACTTGAAGTGTAGCCGTGTGTACACAAGTGTAGGTCTTTAGTAGTGTGCCGTCGGTGTAATATGCCTATGCAGTTGTTTTGAACGAAACGAATGCCCAGCCTATGGACTGTTCGATTTGCAGAATTGCAAAGTTGCAATTTATATTCCTAGTTGAACAAGGGATTTTGTATGTTTATAACAAAATTATATCAAGATTGCTTTGGTGGCGCAGCGGTTGTGAGTGTAATTGCTGTGTGCGGTCTCGGGTTCAATTCCCGTTTCAGTGTCAATGCCGTTATTTGTCAAGAAGTTTTAGTAGCAGCACGGATCTGTGTCCAGGAGTCGATAGTAGAATCGTTATCTATTACATGGAGCCTAAAACTATAAATGGATAAATGTAGGTGTAGGTAATACACTATTGACTACTTTGGGATAATTCCAGACTCCAGACTATGGAGGATTACAGAGGAAGCCAATGACACTTAGCCCAACCACAGAAACCAACTCGAGACTTAGTCATTAGCCGTTAGCATATTATATCTAACGCCTGCCTCCGTGGCACAGCGGTAGTGAATGCGACTGCTGTGCATGAGGTCTCGGGTTCGAATCCCGGGTCGGGCCAGTAAAAAACTTATTGGGTTTTTCTGTTAAAAAATCTCAATACGAGCCGGAAGTTAGGAAGTTGGCGGTGTTAGACACCCCCGTGCCTCGGAAAGCACGTAAAGCCGTTGGTCCTGCGCCTGATCTCTCTCCGGTTGTGTCGGATTATTCGTCCCATCGGATCATGAGAGTAGGGGAACAGAGAGTGGACTTGTGTTTGCGCACACACTTGTGCACTATAATATCTCCTGCGCCGATGGCCAGTCTCCGTTAAGATTGGCCACCGTGACCAAAATTCGGTCAGGAGGACATTATATCTAACGACTACATCTGTTACACAAATTTGAATTTTATATTCCATCACTTTTTCTTTTGATACCTATCTTGATGTATTCATTATCCGTGGAAACTAGATAATCTATAGTTAATTATTCGTTTAAAATATGTTGTATTGTTCCGTGTGTTACCCAAATTCCACTATATAAATATCTAATCGCAATCTTTTGCCAGGAACACAAGTAGCTAGTCAAATAACAATAATTTACATGATATTTCTTAAATTTGTTAATCTGATCTAAATGGCCAAGCCACATATTTTGACTAAGGTTTAAAGTTTGTGAAGTTAGGCCTTGTAGAGTTAGAAGCTTGGCTGTACATCCTCGGCGGGGTCGCGACCGCATGCGAAAGCGATTCGCGCGGCCCCTTCGATAGTGGTTTTGTCGAGGAACACCGTGGTAGGTTTAGTCGGTATTCCGGGAGGTAGTTTACTACTATTATTCCATCTTTCTTTTACCCCGGCGAGTCCGACATAATCCCTCCGCCCGCCCCCGCGGAGGGATACGAGTCATTGCATTAACCCACGTAAAAAAAAAAAAAAAAAAGGAGCTTGGCTGTACATGAGATCTGATAACTTTTTGACAGTGCGAGTCATATGGTCTCGTCTTGGCAACATTTTACATGAAAATGTTTTTGGTGGAATAGTATATTCTCTATATGTAAACACTAGATTTTGCCCACTTTGCACGCCTAAATGTAGATTAGATTAGTTTAATGTAACTTCTTTCTGGATGAAAAGTACCTACCCTATGTCCTCTTCTGTTACACTGACTACGTATATGCGAAATTTCATAATGATCAGTCGAGTAGTTAGGCGTGAAAGCGTAACAGACAAACAAACTCACATTCGCATTTATAATATTAGTTAGGATAGAGACAACAATGTCATTGCTCTCTGTGAATGAATAAGTAGGTATAGTTAAATAACTCATTTGTATTCTAAAGCAAAAATTATGTAGATTAAAACTAGACGATACAGTTATATCACGTAATTTCCTGTAGGCTGTATTTTAATTATTATTCTCATACTAGTTTCTGGCCGCGGCTTTGCTTGTTTGACTCATGCGGTAAGGCATACCTGGTCTATCTGAATGCGAATGTTCAACCAAAGCCGTATTTTGTTTACTTTAAAAAAAACTACTCCTGCTCTAAGAATAATTCCTTCGTTGCGAGGGACTTTACACACAAACGATGGACACAAAAATCACCCAGACTTAGCAGAACTATTTTTGGATCAAGATTTTTTACCCGTGTGGAGATTGAACCCACAACAATCGCCAGAGTGGCAGTAGCGAGTTTACTACTCAAACCACTACCCCATCCGTCGGCTTCATCATCATAATATCAAGTTACCGAACAGATTTAGAGAGATTTACTTAACCGATTTCCTCAACTTTCATTCCTAATATCTTGAAACATCCTTGAGTCCTCTCCTCGTACCTACGTTTCATCGCCATTATACCGAAGAATCAGCTGTAATTCTTGTCATATTCCGCTATATACTCGGCTATATCTCCAAACGATCCTCATATTGATAATAACTACGTATTAGCATAAGATTCAAGATAAGCGCGCACAAGGCAACTTATAGTTGCGCAACGTGTTGTCCGACTGTTGGCCGAATCTCAACTGTTGATACAATTGAGTCGGTCCGACGCCCTATGTAGTGCCGGGGCGTCGCCGAGGAGTTGTCGACTACTGGGTGGGTCGCTGAGGTAGTAATTTTGCCAGCGGCCCATCCACTATACAAGGCAGCGAGCGGGCACACCGTGGGGTTTTGGTCCGTAGGCCCGAAGTACGGGAGAGCCGGACATAACCCTCTCGCCTCCCCTTGTGGCGAGAGGGTATGCATCAGGCGCATTTCCCCAAGTAAAAAAAAAACAAAGTTATCAGCGGTTGAGGTTAGTTCGAAATAACTTTGTTTTTAGGATGTTAACGTGGCAAACAGGCATGAAAGATCGGAGTCTATGGACGCTAGCAAAATCTTGTGCTTGATCTTTTTACAAACTTAGTAAAAACAGTAACAAAAGAGCAAAAGTGTATTTGTCATTTATTTAAGCACATGTTTTTGTTTATTTTCGTCAAACTGAGAACTGCCACACAACTTTCAAACAGGCAGGTTTATCTATTAATCTGTCAAGTTACAATACCAGATATCATTAAATAAATATTGTGTTTGGTCACCGGTGTGCCGCTGTGACATAATTTATACGTTAAAATAACTGTTTACAATTTTAATTAGCAAATGGTAAAAATATGAGAGTTTATTTGAATTCGTAATTTTTTTTTGAAATTGAATTGCTATATACGGATTTTGTCACGTTGTTTATTTAACACTGTACCTATTACATAATTTTGAAAACTGAAAACTGTTTTTGTCAAAATAACTAGAAATCAACATTCATAAATTTTATGAATGTTGATTTCTAGTTATTTTGATAAAAACAGTTTATTAGTAATATCTTATTAAATCGTTTTCATTCTTTCTTCTTTATTAAATATTATTGACATTATTAAAAGATTTAGGATAAAATCAACAAAGCAATTAGCCTTCATATATTGTCAAAGGTTTTTATTGGCAAGGCGCTTTGAAGTAATTCAAATTGATTATTTGAATCGCACCATGCACCACTATGATACAATATGATCAATGTTTTCTAGTAGGTAATAAGATCGAGTTTTTATTTCCATTGTCTGCAAAATTGGTCACGGGATAGTTATTAATAATAATAATAATACTTTATTGATAATAATAATACATCATTACAAAGCTTAAACAGTTACAATAAATGAACAATAAGTGGAATAGTGAAACTTTGTAAACAGCTTGGGAACGTCTGCAACCGAACTAGGTGGTAACCTGTATCTCGGTACGCAGCTCATCCCCTTGCAATATTGTACAAATTTAAAAGCCAGTTTCTAAACGTTATGGTATCTACTTATAACAAACTAGTAGGTTGCCGAAGCATAGGTATGATGTATATATAATATGTGTATGTGTGTGTGTGTGAGTGTGTATGTGTGTGTGTGCCTGTGTGTGTGCGTGCGTGTGGATCATTTATGTCCTATTCAACAACTATAATAATTAAATTACTCTGGAATACTGATTATAGCCTCAGTTTCATCAAATGAGAGGCCCATTAGATAGTCCTGTATTCTCTTTTTGCAACTTAATTTATTAAGAGGAAAAACCACGGGCGAGAGAACTGAAAAATAGGTATTTGTAAAAGCTATTGCTGTCGCGCAGTGCCCGCAGAGCGTGATAGAGACAACTGCAGCTTGGACCGAAAATACCTATTAAAATACACAAAATCAACGTTTCGTAGTCCCCTAATTCCTTCTCCAACACTTGACCGATTTAATTACTTTTTTCATTAAAATTGAAATAAGGCTTTTGCCGTGTTTCTATGTTTTCCTTTTTTTATATAATCCACTCAAATTTGTTTGCTGGATGTTTGAACACAGCGGAAAATTTGGCCAATTTTTGGGGTTTTTGAACGCTCATGTCTCTTTTAATAATTAATAAATGAAAAAAAAGAAAACATAGGGACATGGCAATAGAGGCCCTACATTTTTTGGGAAAATATTATTGCTCTACTGGCATTATCCAGGGAGGAATCAGGGGACTACTATTGTATGGGAAAACGGCCCTTGTGTTTCCTCTTAAGTGAATATATATTGATAGCTTTGTTAATTTTATTGTATAGGTAAGGTCCAAAGAAAACAGAAAATCTTTTAATAAATGAGGTTTTTGGGGAATGTTTGCGCAAGCACACGTTATAGTGTCTCCGTTTACTTGAAACGCTTGGGTTGTATATTAGTTCAGCATGTTGATTAAGCATTGCAATTCAATTGATTGCAGCTCTATGAGCAGAGCATTAAGCAGTTATAATATAAAAGGAATATCGGTTGTAATATCTTCATTAATTCTTCATCTTTATTAACAAAGCAGAAATCAGATAAGTAACTCCAGCAAAGTTGCAAACAAGTTGCCCAAAGATATCGTTGCCTTGTGCGAACCAAAACATACGGTTTATATGCATACACGACTTATTCAAACAGCCATTGAGAAATCCTAGCTACGTTGAGCGTTTAATGAAATTCCTCGATGATAACACATTTTAATACATTATTTAGCGATGTTCCGTGAGTTCGTTAATGAGAATACTGTTTGCTCGTGAATTATTCAAATAGCGTCATTGACTCAAATTTTATTGCTTTGTTCATAAAGTTATCATGGAGTAGCAGAGCTTTGCTTGGTTTTAAAATGAATGCATTTATATATTGAAAAAAGAGAGCTATAATATAATTATGTATAAAGTTTATTTTCAAAATGAAAGGTATACCTACTATTTTACACTAACGATCCACCTAGAAACGATCTTGTCCAGCGTAGTTCAATTGCAGCGATATTTTCTTTCTCTTTAAGTAATACAACTCCAACAGCTTAGCTGTATATACTATTAATATAACAATATCAACCCAGTATTTTACTGTTCCACAGCTGGGCCTCATCTCAGTGTAAGAAGCCATAGTCGCATCACGCTGGCCTAGTGCGGGTTGGCAGATTTAAAATATCTTCGAACATTATGGGAACTCTCAGACATGCAGGTTTCCTCGCGATGTTTACCTTTACCGTTAAAGCGAGCGATAATTAACTATTTGATACGCACATAACTTCAAAAGTCAGAAATGCACACCTTAGGATCGAACTCAAGACCTCTATGTGGTGGCTTGAAATTCATGAAAACCGGTTACCCTACATGGGTTCTTTTGGCGTGCAATAAAAAAGTGAAGGAATATAATGTCATTACTTTTTTAAGACTTTCCAAAATGCCTGTAAGATAAAAACGAGTCCACGTTCGTCTCCTTACGTCGCCCACACGCCATATTTAATAAAGATTCCTTGAAATTTGCCCACGCTTCTTTATATTTGTCTACATGACTTTAGGTATGGTTAGAATTATGAGATGCAGCGGATTAGTTGGTTGCTTTGGTAAGCTTTGGAGAGTACGGTTTATAGTTTGTTTTAAGTACTTGACTTCTATCTTGAATGCAAGTCAAGTCAATGACTATAATAGTGTAGTTGCTGCATGGATGGCGTGGCGATAGAACTGGTCATCTCGCCACTTCAAGTGTACTGAGTTATAGTTTGGTCTCTACGCGGTACAGAAGCGCTCGATCTCACCGAAACACAATAACAGTATTATTTTTCTTACACTAATTACCAGTAAGGGCGCTTGCCCTGCACTTACCCCGGTAAGCTAGACTGTACATACCGTCGCTATAGCTGGCATTGGCGACTCTTATCCGCAGAAAAATCTCACAACTTTTGTTCATAAAACAAAAAACTACCTGACCTAAAAACATTAGTACTGGCTAGGTAATATTTCTCTGTAAAAGACTTCACTCGCACTGGAAGAAATTTCTGTATGGGGAGCTTTCCAAACATTCAAACAACGAACACAAAGAGCACTTAGATTTGGAACAACTATTTGTAGATCATACAAATGTTTGTACCGTGTGGGTATTCAAACAACACTCAGCTCAATGGCACTTATGGCATACTGGCAATATCACTTACACCAATACGCCATCTTTGCAGCCAACGCCAACTACAATCGATTGTAATATAATAATGGAGTTAGGTTCATTTTCTTTTAACTTGCACCAAACATCGGTGTTGATTTACCCGACCTTTAATAATTCGGTCCTTACCCTTGCTTTGAATATTTCTTTTTATCTTACATTAACCATTGGAGGGTTAGAATCGTATCCGCTAATATCCACCTTTAATATTTGATGGGCCCTTTGTACCCCGAAATACAACTTTTTTCATCAAGGTTTAATATATTTGATACGTTTTATAAATATTTCGGGTTATTTATATTTGGCTTGCTAAAACTTTTAGGGATTGATGTGTTTTAGTTTTATATTTAACTAGTGTAGACTCTATACGGATTTAATCGCGTTGTTTATTTCAAAACAATTTTATTACAAAAATAGACTTTCCCCGCGGCTTTACTCGCGTAAATGTAGGTTAGGTTAGTGACAGTATTTTATCTCTCGCTCCCGGCCGTGGTACAATCTATGGTCCGGAGTGAGAGGTCGTAGAACGCCGTCGCCTACGTCTGTGAGGAAGTCATGTCCATCAAGGAGGCGGCGGAGCGGGAGTGGGAGGGCGTAAACCCTCTCCCCAACCGCAGAACCGGGCGCCGGAGGGCGCGAGATGACCTCCAGCCACCCTGAGGTTTGACCTGGGGGAGGTGGCCTTCGTGGGCCTGCCCGCCACCCGATAAGCACCAGGTCCGAGAGGGGGACCATCCCCTTTCTCTACGACTAGTCCAGTTTATGATATAGCGTTCCACTACAACCAACCGTCAAGTTTATATTAGGTGGAGCAGCTGTGCCTTCCAGTGCCCAAGAGTACCTTCCGAGACCAGTTATAGACAGGTCTTGTCTCCAAATCTCGACTTTTTCTACCCTAACCTCAGAGATTCGGTTCTCGTAAGCGAGCCACCTCGTGCCCAAGTGACACTACCTATTCTCCAAATAGGTACCGGAGCAATAAAGCCGCTCACCACTCGCAACTCTGTGAGTTGCTAACGAAAACCTCGCTGAAGCCGACGGATAAGCCGCCTCCCATATCTCCAGTATGCTACCGGAGCTGTGTAAGACACGCTCACTTCCCGACGTACATCCATACGCCTACCCAAATAGGCCCACAAGCCGGGTGTGGCCCGAGTCACTCTAGCTATGACTCTTACTTGCTGAGCAGGCAAACGTCCGAGATGCGTTGCGGCAGTGAAACCACACTGCCACTTCGCTAAGACAACTCCGTGCCTCGCGCGACCGACTGGTTCGCACTAGCCGCGTCCGACGTCCGTAGTCCGACGCTGGAACGCCACGTGCTTGCCGAGCAACGAACATGTCGTCCTCAGCGGCTAACCACATACCTCTGCGAGTCCAACACCAATGTCAGGCACCGCGCACTCTATTCAGCGCGGTCGAGAGAGGGAACAGTAGGGCTTAAATGTAGTGGTGCCCAAAGCCCAAAAAGCAATACACAAGACTACCCGTCTTGTTGTGTAGTGGCCTGCCGTTTCATACGACGAGCCTCGGCGGGGTCGCGACTGCATATGAAAGTGATTCGCGCGGCCCCGGCGATTGCGGTTTTGTCGAGTAACACCGTGGTCGGTTTAGTCGATATTACCGAGAGGTCCATTATTATCATTATTACCATCTTTTGATTTTACGTAATGGATTATCTCAGCTTCGTACAACGATTATACGAGAAATGAACGTTCATTTCTCGTATAATGTCGAGAGCGGAATCTGGCCCAGAGATTGAGGACACCTGGCGTAGGCCGTTTGTAGCTAGAAGTGAAGTAACTGAATGCGGAATATCGATGTTTAATCGATAACATTAATTATTGGTAATTAATGATATGGATATATTTTTAATTCTTTATGAGCGTTTGTATTATTTAAGTACATGACTCAGAATGTTTAGGTCGCTTTAGCCATATTTTAAATTCACAGTAATTGGTTTGGATCTATTATGACCAGTGGCTTTTAATTAGGAGAATGCTTTCAGTTATCCTGAAATTCGAATTGATTTTATCACGCTGAAAACAGTTAGGTACTTGACAAATATAAATTTGATGTTCTTACCTGTTAATAAGTGTTTTATTATATCGTTTACTCGTAAACGTAATAAACTTATTTGGGACTATCATATTGATGGTCAAATACTAAATCGAACACAAATTGTAAAAGACTTAGGCATATTTTTTGATGACAAACTTTCATTTCGTGCTCATTATAGCCATATAATATGTAAAGCCAACCAACCCCAAGGCTTTGTTTTGAGATCAATGAAAAGTTTTAGAAAGCCCAGCAGTACTTTGTACCTACACTTTGCAGTGGTGAGGAGTATATTGAAATATGGTAAGTCCATATGGTCGCCGAATCACAAGGTCCATATTGATGATATTGAACGAATTCAGAGAAAAGTCCTTAAAATTCTAACTACGGTGAAAACCCTGGTCGGTAAAGTTTAAATTATGAAAGTAGAATCAGCAACTATAAGGTTCAGTCATTAGAAAACCGAAGCATATATTTCGATTTGGTTTATCTTTAAAAATAATACACTTTATTATCGTTTCACCAGAGTTACTTTTTCACGATTATAAATAAGCTTCAATATTAAATTTTGTGCCCGTAGGGCTAATGATACAAACATATTTGCCCTTCAAATATATAAATATAATATTTCTTATTATAATCCATTAACAAGAATGGCCCGTCAATATAATGGTATGGCAAAACTCAATAAATTACTAGACATTTTTGATCGCAACTATAACAAATATACTAAAATAGTGAAAGACATCCTCCATAGTAAGTTGGGTTTGGATGGTTCTGATTTCTACGGAGGCATCCAAATCTAAACTCATATGTTATTTGCAATATTAGGTATTCATAAATCAGAGATGATTTTCGTGTAACCCTTATTGATTTCTTTGTGTGCACATATTAGTTACGTTACGATCACGATCTAAACAATGTATTTACAATATAAGATGTAATAACGATAATAATGTGTTTCGTGCATTAATAAATAAATTTAAAAAAAATAGTATTGGTATTAAATATTTGTTTGTATGAGTAAATATAATGATATATCGTTTGACATTTTTATAACCATTCGACAAAATGGAAATTATTACGTCACGTGGCGCTTTCTAAGAAGTAAAGCGAGATCTTCGTTTAATCCTGGAGCAGCCAGACTGAATAAGTACACACTGCGACACATCAACTTAGACTGTTTGGACTTTGAACTATTAGAAGTTGAACGCTGCGAATCGTGCGAAAGAGTGCGTTATATTTTTGTTATTTTGTTTCATTCACGCTGAATGGGACGCGGCGCTTGATCCTTACCATGTATCATATCCTATATTATTATGTATATTATTTTCGGAGCAAGTTTAGCTCGGTGCGAATATTATATTTTACAACATTTACGTCCATTACCTATTATCAGTTATTATTATTACTAGTGCAAATGTTATAAAAGAATAAAAAGAGTCTCTAAAATAGTAAAAATAGTTAGTTTTACATTTACTCATGAAATTAATAAAAAATGTTGAAGCATTAAGTTAAATAAGTAAGCGATAAAAATGTATTTCATTATAACATTTTTTTTTTTACTTATGTCATTGTACACTAAGGCCCTATTGGGCGAAATCATTTTATTAAAATAAAATAAGATTATAAACTAACGGTTCCTATAATATTTCGGCGACATGGCTACTACGGACAGGGAGCATTACTTTTCTGTGTCCGTGAACTTGTAAGTTCCTAATGCGAGATCACTCTAAAGCTAGAGTTACCTAGTATACCGGTGTCGTCATGTTGTCGCCATATCATGACGGACATAATATGAAATCAGTATAGGAGCAAGACGTCATAATTTGCCGTTTCGTATGTATAGACATTTCAGTGCCGTCATTCGGAGCTATTATAGCCGCTAAATGACGCCACTGTTATCCTATGGACCCATAGCTTTAAATCTATCTAGTAATATAATGCACTAAGATTTTTTTTTAAGTATAAATTGACCCAATTATTTATTTATTTATTTATTTCACCTTCACATTTCATAACGATGCACTAGAAAATATAGTAATAAGTAATTTTAAGATATTCATTAAATTATTAAGTAGCGATAGCTTGGTGGGAAACCGATGGACTGCCACGCAGAGGTCTTGAGTTTGATTCCGAAGCGCGCATCTCTGACTTTTCGAAGTTACGTGCGTATTAAATAGTTAATTATCGCTCGCTTTAACAGTGAAGGAAAACATCGTAAGGAAACCTGCATGTCTGAGAGTTCTCTATAATGTTCTCGAAGATATGTGAAGTCTGCCAACTCGCACTGGGCCAGCGCACTGTGGTTCGTCTAGAACATGCTAGCTGGACAAAATTATTTATTGAGGTTTTTTAGTTCGTACGGCTTTATTATGATATTCTAATGGGGTATTAGCGCATATAACACCAAAAAACAGGAGGTAGGGTCACGTGTGCCAACATAAAAAAATATAATAGCGATTAATCTTTTATTGTCAGACAGGTAAAAAATAACAATGAAAAAAAATAACAATAGTCATAAAATATTGTTACATAATAGGGCATTATTACTACCTACTCAATAACAATACTTTTTACTTAAAAAATATGCAGTTAAAAAACAATATGTTGACAACTAATAATAAAGTTAGATAAGGTACACAGCTTAAAAAACATTAGTAAAATATTATTTACAACTTCTATTTATTCTGCATCACTAAATTCTTCTTCTGAAGAATCATCTACCATATAATCTGACATATTTTGATGAGAACTACAACTACACTGACTTACACTAGACCTTACATTTACAGGAGGGGGTATAATTAATTCTAAAACCTCAGAAGGAAGTTTACTCGTCGGTTTTTTCGGCACTTCCCTAAGGCCATTTATTACAGGATCAGATGTAATTAGCAACATATTAAGTAAATCCCTATTCGTGGCAATACGTGAATATTTTCGAGTATTGTGCTCCCGGAACCTCCTATAATCCTTATTACGCGCTTCCTGAGCTTCTTCAGAAAGCTGCCCAATAGGTAAAAGAGCCGATCTCACAATTTCTACACTGTGCACAAGAATTTTGTGCACAGTAACAGGCATTTTATACCACGAATAGAGACTAAGATACAATTTTTTTGTGTCCTGTGTAAAAGAATTAAATTTAACAACATCAATATCGTAACCCGAAGCTAAAGTTCTAAGGATAGTGCCAAAGTTCTTAATTAGTGTCACATCTACACCTGTAATATCTGAAGCCTGTTCAGGATTCTCAAAAAACCGACGAGCAGTATTCCCATCATTCGTATTACCAAATCCTGGTTTTGGTTTATCTACAATTAAACCCATTTCAACCTTAAACCTTTCTTGGATACGAGCCGAACGTTGCTTCACATTTTCTTTGTCACTTTGACCTCGAAGTTGCCATTTCTTAACTTCAAGACGATAGCTTACGTGAAGCAAACATTCAAAAGACCGGATCCAAGCGTGAAGGGGAGATATACCAAAACCAAGAGTTTCCTTATTTACAACAAATTCCCTAGACTCATCATTCATAAATTTAGGAGTAGCTCCACAAATGTAACATTTAAGTGCTGACGAAGTTTCAGTCATAGCGTTGCACACTTTACCATCAATCATCGTGAACAGTAATTCGTGTTTGACCGATATCTCTTTACCATCTATATTACCTATTGTTGGCACCAATTGCTTTATTTCCTCCAAAATCTTATTGGTTTCTATTACAGTAAAATCTGTTGTTTCTTTGGAGAAAATAAACTTAATCGGTCGACAATACATGGTAGAAGATGGTCGAGGATTCTGCCAAGCAACTCTACCACTATTGTCACGTAACTGAAGTGGCACGAATGAGAACATAAACAAAAACTCATCTGTGTCTTCACTGTTTGAGAATTTTTGTTTGTAAGTGCTATGACCGGAACTTCCATCACACCCCCACTTGCTAACAAGGGAGAGTGATGAGCCAGAATCTACAGATTTTAAAACTTCACGCTGTGCACAAATTAGACGTTCAGCTGTTTTATTTAAAACCGCCTGAAGTTTAATTTCTGCACGCGTTTCGCTTATAAAAATCTGTTCCTCGGGAGGGTAACATTCAATTTTTGCCTGCCTAACACTATAAAATGATGGGAATACCTGGTGTCCTGCCTTGATGCTCCATTTCCTCGTTTGTTTATAAGAGTGGCTTGTGGATTTGGCATCCACATAATATGCCAAAGCCTCCTCTTTGGACAAACATCTTGGTTGTTCGCGTACCTTTTCACCCACATATCTTTTCATTTCTTGGCACTTTTCCGGACTACTATGGCTTGCTTCTTTAATCACAGTAGCCAAATTCCGATGTCCGGATAATCGTGCCGATATTTCAGCAGCGGCTACTAGCTGGTTTACATCTCGCGTGTGTAGTAGGTCCTCCACGCGTCTCCTTTTCGTTTTTTCACTTGCTTCAGGAAAATCTATTGATGGACGTCCACGAATCGAACTCTTACTTGATGATGATGGTATTGAGAGGTGGATAGATGCTTTGAATGTAAAATCCCCAGACAACCACTCAGAATTCTTAGTCAGGAAGCGATTACGGCATTTCCCACATTTTTCCCTTTTTCTGTGTATTTGGATGACAATCTTCCAATTGTCATTTTAATTTCCCGCTCAGATGCTTCCGTGATATTAACAAGATCATGTTTCATCACTATAAACTCATACAGTCTACTGTTGCGCTTCTCTTTAGCATGTTTCTGCCATTCATCAAAAAACTCCATTTTCGAAACTGAGAATTCGTATTCTAGAAAACAGACAAAATGACAAAGTTGTACTCAAGTGTGCAGGCTAAGATGACTAAAATTTAAAAGCTAACAGATATGGCTTTGCTATATATAAAATCTAGCCCGGGTACAAGAGGGTACAAGTAGTTTCTAGTCCAATGAATTCAGAAAATCATCAAAATTTGACAAACTTCTTTAAACTCAAGCTATTTAAAAAAAATGGGGAAATATAAACCTATTTTCTTATTAAAAATAAAAAGTACATACCTTTAACTTGAAGATCCATCACTAACACTTTTGAAAAAACTTAAACTCACTGACATAGGATGTTACTTCCGTACACGCAAAAATGCAATTAATAAGTGGTTTTCTTACCCTTTCCTTATATACTAACCTCATAACCTTATCAGTAGTTGACACGTGTCCAAAACAATTCTCAGAATTGGGGCACCTGGGTATCTGGTAAAAGGCTCAGGTAATAAATTTCAGGTAATTAGACAATGACTTTTGTCCAGCTAGCATGTTCTAGACGAAATACAGTGCAGCGTGGTTGAATATAGCCTAACCCTCCTCACACTGAGAAGAGGCCGTGCCCAGCAGTGGAACAGTTTAACTGTTTAATACAGGACCGACATTAATATATATTTGTCAGTTCAGGGCCATGGTCTTCACCGGAGAATATATTGTGTGGGCTCCGTGTAGGTTACGAGCAAGATGCAAAGTATTTCAATCACAACTGTTTTATTCACAATTAGATAGGTACACTTAACACAACGAGTCGTATGAGAGTTCTCAGACTAGTTCTCCGTGCGGCGGCCGACAAAAAAGTAAAGTAAGTTCAGTGATCGGTTCCAAATAATAACTCGTACTCGGCTCGCACGAGCTCCAGCCGGATGCTGCCGAAGCGATGACGACGCATCGCTTGCGTCTCGTTGTCATATCAGCCTCCCTACTTATGACCGACATATTTATATTAAATCAAAAATTGAAACGTATATAATTTTGATATACGTTTAAGTACCTATAGAGAGACGTCTTTCTAAAGTTTTCGGAACGCCATTCCTTTTATCCAGTATAATAAAATATAATGAACATTCATACATCAGTATGAATGTACATATTTGTATATATGTGTGTCACTAACCCGTTACCCGTTTGGGGTTAATTGAGTTCTTATGTATTAGATAGGTTTGCTTGCTTTTGTTTAATGCGTCTCTGTGAATGAGCGAAACTAATTAATGTTTGAGCCGGCATACGTTTGAATGAAGTGAAGGCTAACTGAACAGTGTGTACGTTTGAGCCTGTTCGTGTTGAATAAAATTGTTCGGATGGGTGTGTTTTGTTTTTAAGTGTGCGAAGTTTCATTGTACGACGTATAGTTCATTCACAAATTTTGATATTTATACAGTGTGTAACAGAAAGCTGTGGTCATATAATATAGCCACTGTACAATGGAAAATTGCGACAAACATATCCGTGTACATTATATTCACCAAGATATAGCATTTTATTTTATATCGACTTATAAATATCATACATTGTAGTCAATACACAACACTAACTGCTGCCTTGGGTGACAGCTGTGAACCTATAAATAACTAGACGCAATTAGTAACGTCATGCGTAATATCATGTTTTTCTATCGATGTTTAATATTAAATATAAATGTTAGAATTTTTTATAAAATCCTAACTAATATTATAAATGCGAATAGCCTAAAGTACTTGACCGATCATCATGAAGTTTCGCATACACGTTATCAGGGAAACGAAACGAAACAGAAAAGGACAAAGAGTACCTTATATCCAGAAAAAAGTTGTGTTACTAATCTCACCTAATCTACATTTAAGCGAGCGAAGATGTGAGTAAAACGGAGAAAAATATTTTTTTGAAATTTACTTCATATTAATTTTTTTATCTTTGTTTATTTTTATTTTTATTTTTATTTATAAGGTTCACCAACAATTGATTACACTGTTACAAGATATGATACATTTATAAAACTCATAGATATACATTACAGTCCTAAAATATGACCACACCTTTCTGTTACACGTTGTATAAGCTGTTCCGCTAATGCTTTCATAAAGATGTTGTAACAAAATGCAAGCAGTTTAAGCTACCTCGGCAAGGCACGAATAGCGCTAATGTTACAAGCGTCTTTCAACTATGATAATGGCTTACCATCTAGCGGGCTGTATGCTTCTTCGCTACTTGTGAAATAAATAAGATCTTATTTTATTTGTCTCATCTAAGTTAAAGCCATAGCTTTGCTTTCTTAGCCACATTTTCGATTCGATTTCCGACACAAAGTAGATGTGAACCTCAAACCTATGAACTGTTTTCATAAAATATATGTAAACTTATATAATATTGGTTTTATATTTGTTAAAAACGAAATATCAATACCAAATTAATTAGATAAACTTAAAACAGTAATAGGATTTGAAATGTTTTAATTTCAAATTCAAATCTAATTTCGATAACCTAGTTAGGTAGGTTTTAATTGAATAAAGGATTCTAAGGGAGATTCGAATTTAGTAAGCCAAATTGCTGATCTAAATAAGTTAAATATTTTCTATGAAATGTTGCTGTAATGTAAATTTACCTCAATTTATAGTTGCTATAGTAGATTCGGCAATGCCGCTCAAAATATTAAGATAACTCCTGAAAAAATCACACATTGCCGGACAGTATAGCCACCATTACAATTTTTTTTTATTTTTTTTTATTTAATAAATAGTGTAAATGTTTACACATTTGGCTATAATTTAACATACAGACAGATTATATCCTGCATTCACGCGGGATTCATGCAAGCGAAGTAATATTACAATATTTTAAAATAAATCTCGTGGTCGCTTAAGACACAGTTGGTATGACTAGTTTCACTTGTAACATGAGCCGTTATCCCTTTAACACTAGGGACAGAAATCACACGATTCCGCCTGCCACATACACTATTACCTCAATGAACAATAATTTCCAGTACATGCCACGCCATTGTATTAGAAACCACTAACCTAATTAACAATCGTACTCCTTTGCCGTGGTCACCGAGACCCAACTACACACCCTGTCTAAGTAACAACCTGGTGACATTAGCCAGTGCACTTAAGCGATGAAACAACGCAATTAAACGGCAGTGAATGGCAAGTAATCGCCAAAACTGTCTTCTGAGAGCGGTACAGTTAAACTGGGTGGGAAGGTATTACACTGATTAGCTTTTTTAATTACTGATTGGTACTCGGTTAGATGGTGTATATGTATATTTACAGTATATGTATCTTCAAAGAGTATGTAGAAGTGTATTATGTAGACATATTGCTAGCTATGTTTTTAAGTCCTTCGTACTAGGGACGAGCCTATTAGGTGGATGAGACTAGAGTACGGATGAAGTATTCTTTCTTTGGTTGGAATTTCGGGTATCCTAACTAATATTATGAATGCAAAGTTTTAAAGAAAGAGTTTATTTTTTATCACGCTTTCACGCCTTAACTACGCGACATCATGATATTTCACATACACGTTGTTAGGGGTATAGAATAGGACATAGGGTACTTTCAACCAGAAAACCGTACTGTGCCGAGTGATAGAATTTTTTTGACAAAATCTAGATAAATGCGAGCGAATATTGTCCAGAATTTTTCTATGTAAAATAATAAAAAAAACATTTGACTGCACGTTATAGACAGACCGGACACATTGCCTAACGCCATTCTGGTTTTAAGAATAAGGTAACATCATTGAACACTATTCGACCCAGGCATAAAACCAGGGATATAAACGCAAAATTAGTGTATTTTGCAATAGTAATCACGGTTTATAGCCAAGTAGCCTGCACCAGCAGGGAATACCCGGTACAGGTACAGCCTCCGTGCTGCTCATAAGACTTACTTGAAAGTAAAACACTATATTTGTCTGTACCGAGAATCGCAAATACGCCTACGAGTCATACCATATCAATAATAATATCAGCCTTTTTCATAAACTGTCCCGATACTGGACATATGTCAGTTTGAAAAGGGTTAAGACATACTCAGTCCACCAGCCGTCCCATTGCTAGTTGGCAGACATTACACATATTCGAGAAACTAAAGAAGCATTCTTAGGCAAACAGGTTTCCTCACGATTTTTCCTTTCGACGTTAATGCGAGCGATAATTTTACTATTTATAATATTATCTTTTGTCGTCGTGAAGGAAGGTCCTGGTAAATTTGATTATGCTTCTGTTTACAGATAAAGTGGATCAATAATGATGATCATGATGATAATATTTGGCTGTATGTGTGGTTCAGTGGTATAACTTGTAACCGTGCCGCGTGTAATGCGCTGTATGTTCTAGCTTTGATCCACAGAAAATATAATTTTGTGATTAAACGATAGTAATACCAAATCTGACTGTTCTATGAAATGGATAATGCAATGTTTGAGAAGTCTTCCGCAACAAAAGCTATTCCTGTTGTAAACTTGACCTGTTAAAAGTTACAAAAAAAATTTCAATGTCTGTTAGCTAAATAAATCTCTGTTCTATCGATGAGTAATTATTTACTTTTTCAAAGTTCTATGCAAGATAATCTCCTACACTAAAATGAGAAAATATCGTGGATATCAAACCCACACGACTGTGTCGACACCTGACTAATATATTGAGTGCTGTCTCAATATATTAGTCAGGTGTCGACATAAGTGCAAGCTATATTAGCATAGCATACTTTTGACTATCTATCTATTAGCATAATTAGTGTTTAATAATAAAACAACAAAAAACCGATGGATTTCATTCATTTATGGTCGTAGTATACAAGAAAGTTAAACATGGTAATTTAAAAAAAAATACATCTCGGGTAGTAGTTAGGATAGATTTTTTTTCATATTTTTTTTCATATTTTTTTCTTAACGGCCATCAGTTCCACTTTAAGACATTTCCAGGTTATCCATTAATTACCGGACATCCTGTATATCCTTTACCTATATTTCGTTTGGCCTGAAAATTCGGATACTTTTATGGTAGGTGCACGAGATTATAGTAACGTCAATATGTCTCCTTTATTGATATTCAATCTATTCGGTGCGAGGGTAGGTAGCAATTAAAATATTATTTTTTGTTTCATTTTGTTTGACCGTCAAATTGGTTTTCGTGACAGGAATACGTTATTGTTTACACTACCATATGAACGTATAATTTTAATAATGTTGCATCGAAATAATTATTTATCTTAGACTTTATTGGTTCAGTTTTTGAATATCATGTATGAATACTTAGTTCAAGTTGATATTACTAAGTCTACGCTGTCTGTCTGGTCTTTAAAGTGCTTTCTTTCTTACTCTAGGCGTATTTTCCATTTACTTCTTTTTTCAGTTTTTGTGTTTTAACGCATTACAGCTGGCGGGTATAAGCCAGGCCCGTAGCTGATAACCGTTAGGGTTGTAGACCACCCGGCAGGCATAAGCCAGGTCCGTAGATGGTAACCGTTAGGGTTGTAGATCAACCGGAAGGCATATGCCAGGTCCGTAGCTGGTAACCGTTAGGGTTATATTGAAATACGTAGACTGATTCAACTGAGAACATATTTACTATTTTGAAGCCTTCTTATACCCCATTTATTGTTCATACAAGTAACGCTAACACTAATATGTACAATAATCATTTACACCAATAATCTAATAATCTAACATTTACGAGGGAATTCTTGGAAATCCTTATGCGTGTGTGCGTGCGGCGTGGCGAAACTTACGCGTGTGTGCGTGCGTATAAACTAGTGCCACGTATAAAAACAAATGGTAGCTTCGCGCGTCGCCACTTCGTGAGTTGGTTTCGGCGTGGTTAAACGTATGATGCTCCGTTCAATCGCCTTTGGCGTCCCTTGGTTTCGGCGCAGCTAGACGTATGATGCTCCGTTCGATTCCAGGTTCCTCATAAACTTACGAGTGTGCGTATACAGGGTGATTTTGAAATCGTGTAATTCCTTTTAACTACGCATTCTACTGGTGATATAGAATAACCCTGACCATATTTTTATTTAATTAGATTTATTTTTTTTGAAAAATTATTATTCCGTTTTTTTCGTGAAATGGTGTCAGATAGTCATATGTTAACCAACCGAGGCAATTTTAATTTTTTACTAATTAAAATAAAAAATCATATTAATAATTAATGTCGTAACTAATAACGGGCGGTCCTTTTTATTGCCCCTTATTATTTACGACATCAGTTATTGTTATGTTATTATTTTTAAATTAAAAAAATATTAAGATTGTGTCAGGTGGTTAAAATATGACTATATGAAATCATTTCATGAAAAAAATCTGTACTCTAATTTTGCCGAAACCATTATTCTAATTAAGAAACAATATGGTCAGGGTTATTCTATATCACCAGTAGAATGCGTGGTTAAAAGGAATTACACGATTTCAAAATCACCCTGTATACATACGCCAGCGTCATGTAGAATACCTACAGATTTTCAATAGATTAAATTAATATCTCTATCAAAAAAATAAAGAATATATTTATTTATCTCAACTAAGTACTAACTACTTACAAGTTCATAACAAAATCAAACAAAAGGCCACTTCACGAAATGAAAACTGTTCAATATGGAGTTTCGATCTTGTTTCAGTTCACATTTGACATTTATATTTAATTTAATTTATTTAATGCCGACAAGCTTACAGGCAAATAATACAAATATGATATCAATATGTATAATAAATATTTGTTGACAAATTTAATGTGAAGTATTCATTGACAACAAGCTTCCATGGATTATTAGACTTTTATTACGAGTGGTTACGGTATAGTTTTTATTACGAGAATTAACTCTCTACGGTTTACAATACATAACATAGATCTTATTATTATTTTGTAATAGGGTATTACACTCATTTTTGAAAAGTGTCTTAATTAGATTCTATAGTGCTAATGAAGCACTAAAAATTCTCAATTTTTTTATTCTACCGATAAGTGCCATAAAGACGCATTTAAATTTTGCATTTTCAAATTTCGAGCGTAATTTGACAAAAACGCTGGTCGCAGTGGATGCCTTAATTACAAATGCAGTGCTATTTTGTATATGTTAATTGTTTATATGTATTTTAAAAATGAGTTATTATTCTACTTATATTTTATACTTTTTGCCTAAGCTATCTCAATAATACATTTTATAATTTTTCTCATGTAGAGTAATATACTACCTAATACCTATTATCCAAATAAGAAAATATACAGGTTTGAGGCAGCAGTGACGTGATTTTGAATACGCACAGATAATCAGAATCAGAACCTATCATACGTAACGTTTCCAAGGCTTCGTTACTAAAATTTCTGTTTATGAAGACGTGTGTGGTGAAACTCTCGCCTGCTACGTATCAGACAAATATTACCGTAGCTAACCGATTGTTGTTCCAGGGTATGTTTGCGTGTAGCCAAGAGCTACTCAAAGTTTAGTTTAGAAACATCTTGTTTGGGTCAAGTGATGACAAGCCCGCTTGTAGTTTGCTTTAGTTAACGATATGTTCGGCTTTATGTCAACCTGGTACCTGTAATTTTGTGAAAATAATCGCGAGACTAACCCATTACCCATACTTTTTAACTATAACACTACTATTTTTAACTTAACTACAGTTCAAGCGATTTAAATTAATTAAAACTATTTATATTTAAGTTAACACTTTTCCCCGATGTTTCGGTTGCTTTACAGCAGCCTTGTTCACGGGGAGACTAAGCTGGTCACACGTGTATCAGGAGACCAACCACTACCTACGATATGACTAACTACAGATACTCGCAAAAGAACATCGATTCCTATTAAGGATGCTTCGCATAGAGAAGATGGTTGGAATATACCACCAGTGCGTGATCCAGTAATTCAAATAGTAAAACTCCAAGAAAAACATAACTAGACTTTATGATACTTCGAGCTCATTCTGTGTAAATAGAAACAAATAATAGTAAAGCAACAGAAATGTCGGGGAAAAGTATAAAATTAAATATAAAGTGCATACAATTCTAATAATTTGGTCCTACTTAGGAATCAAACCACACAGTAATCGAATTCAATAACACTGCCCAATTCGGGCATTGAACCATACTGTAGTCGCATTTACTGCTATTCCACGACAAAGTCAGTCATTTGATGCTCCAAGTCATTTAAGGCTATTTCGTTATATATGACTTTTTGCCTATACTGTTTTACTTACTAAGAAAAATCGTTCGAAATGTTCTGACAATCCAGTCAAATTAGTGGTAAGCTTACAATTTTTGTTTACGATTTTCTCGTCAACGCCAAGTTTTATCACAAAAATACATATCATCTGCCGTCATCTCTTTTTTCTAAGAATCGCTGTTTCTGAGATATCGCTCTTCTTAATGTATATTTTGTGCGGACTATAACTAGTCCATTAACTATTTGTATTGTATGGGTAACATTTGTATTCAACTATGAGTTTGACCCACATATAACATGTCAGGGAGAACCAAATATTTATGTGACATTTGAACAGCCACCCTACCGGTTATGTGCTGAAATTAATTTTGTGTGTGTTTGTGCAACTGTGCCGTTGCATTTATGTAGAAAAGTAGCTCTATTTTATGTTACTTTTTTTAAGGGGGCAGCTAAACACTAGAATATAAAGAATTTGAAAAAACTAATCAACGATAAATAAAGTTGTAGCGTTTTAAATCTTTTGATAAGTGTAATTATCAAATGATAGAAACAGGTGCACGAGACAAACTTATCAATCGGGCTACCGGCGCTTTTATTACCGACTATACGTGTGTATATATGTAAATATTTATGCATTAAATAGTTGCGATCATCAATCCAAAGAAGACTGATGAATTACTTTCCTCAAATATTTTATATCTGTTCCCAAAGAAAATCTCTTGCAATACGAATCCTAGCACTTTGTTTTAAATGCCAGGAATAATTGCGTAACAACAAAATTAATCAAGCCTTCCAATTACTTTGTTAACTGAACAATGTTACGGCGAAAATGACATTTATTTCTTTGGGCCAATCACTTCCTAGTTACTGTCACTGGCCTTGGGTTACCGGTACAAAGGCTTAAGTTACCGATATTTAGGTTGGATCACGTTATTAAATGATATGGTCAGGAAAATGGCGGATGTTTGGCTGTTTCATGTTGTTGTTTTTATAAAGACATACTAAACTAAGATTTTTTGTTTACTTTAGTTTTAATAGACACAGCGCTCCTTTAAGGCTCAGTGTTGTAATAAAATTTAGTAATTGGCACCGACAGTTAAAGTTGCTCATATCTTAAGTAAACTATGTGATTTTTGAACCGAAATATTCGCTTGAACTTAATATTTCTAAAACGCAACAACTAGCCTCGTGGGATTCCACGAAGTGTAGGATTAGAGTTGCGGGTCTTTTAAAAATTATGTTTTTGGTAGGGGACCAACCTTAACTCTTGCCCTAGCAGTACAGTGACTTCTTGTTTTGAGGAGTCAGCAAAGCGCAGGTGATATCCGTGCAGAATAAATTTAAATACTACGATAAGCTCTTATCAGGCAGGTCTTGTGCCTGTTTGTCATCTTGATTGTATAGTAAGAAACTTGGTCATGTCAAATCACCGAAGTCGCAAAAACATGTTATTTGCCGGTAAGAATTGAAGCTAAAAAACATTTAAGAATCGGCGGGAATTGTCTATCCTCACGTTGCGAGAGATAAACGCATCAGTTCCGATAAGTTACTTCGTTTTGCCCAAAACAAAAGTATTTTGGGCTACACGAAGTTACTTTTCGGAAGGAAAGACCGACTCCTTGAAATTTTAGTGTAAAATTTGAACTGACGGTCTGACCTAGCCTAATAGATAAGTCATCAGATTTGTGATCGAAAAGTCGAGATTCCTATTCCACTCATTGCACTACCCACAGTAACGTGAGCCCACTCCTAACACAAGCATATTAGCTTAGCTGCAGACTTTATTAAGAATACAAGTAAATTGGTTAGGTACTAGTAAACGTGAAAATAGAAATAATTGGTAGTTAATTGGTAAAACCAAAAATTGATGGATATTTTGAACTGAAAAAAGGCGGTACTGCATCAGGTCAACTATTTGTGCTTTACATAGGTTTAGCTACGCGCATTATTATTATATGGCATGCACTTCTCCAGCCAGGCAGCTCCAGGTAGAGAAAATCCTAGTTTTCGCCAAAATGTCACTGTTCCACATATTTTCATAAATATGTAAATTGTAAAAGTCTGTAGCCACTCAAGTTATGAATAGCTGTTTTATGGTGAAATGTTTTGCTTTATATTCATCGCTGTCATTGGGCTGTCGTAAAGCACTTTACAGTTATAACCAGATCGTGTTAACGCCTCCATCACGTAGATTTTACATGTGCCGATTATGTTGAACGAAATTATCGGAAAAGGCAATTTTTTTCGGATGTTGGTTTGTTTTAATAAACGTCAGCTCCCTCAATAGAAATGAATCCTATGTCGCAGGCGACTTTACAAATATTAAAACAGCGCTCATTAATATCATCTAGAAACGACAAAATTATTACGTGTGGATCACTATTTTTTTGTCACGTGTGGGATTTAACCTACAACACTTGGCGCGGCTTCAGTGGCTAGCACCAAAACCACTTCGCAAACCATGTAGCCAAATTTTTTAAATTATTTTGTATAAATGAATAAAATTTGTGAGAAGTGGTGGTAGCTGAATGAATTAGACATCGGATTTGCGATTAAGAGGTTTTTCAATTGGAATTCCACCCTTTGCACTACCGAAGTGAACCTACTCCTACCACAAGTATATTAGCTTAGCTGGAGGGGTTAACGAGATATTTTATAATACATACACACAACACCATCTAGCCCAAACTAAGCAGAGCTTGTACTGGGTGGGTACTAGAGAATGGATAAACATACATAGATACTTATATTTTTTTTTATACATACATAGAAACAATCAGACTAAGATAAACATCCATGTTAATGCACACAAATGTTTGACTTGGGTGGGTATCGAACCCGCGACCTCAGGCGTAGTGTTTAACCACTACGCCATCGAGGCCGATTTGATGTTAGTAAATACACCTTAATACTATGTTAGTGAAACTTCACTTCGCATGCTTAATAATAATGCGCTTGGCTGGTACTTGTCCGCGGAAGCGACGGAATACCACGTTTGCGGCCAAAAGCTTTCACCCAACATCTTGTGCAGGTAATAGTCAGGTACTCGCACGACGAACGCTTTAAAGTTGACGTTGCGGCGCGACTCCAGCAGCTGCACTCTCGGGATGTATTTCAGCTTTTGGCACACGTACTTCGCAATGTCCTCCACCTCAGTGATGTAGTGCAAGCGCGAGATATACATCGTGTTCGGGGACGCGGCACGCTCCTTCAAGTTGGGGAATATATAAAATAAATATCGCAGGTATATCAAATTGGTGCTGCGACCTCTTCCCGTTTAAAAAAGTCGCTTAAGCCAGCAAGAGGAACAGAGATTATAGCGTTCTTTTGAGAACCCAGCGGTTCCTTTAGGAGATGAGTGTCCTCCTTGGACACTCATCCAAGGACAGAATCTACTTCATGGCATTGCATCTAGCGCAACGGAATGTGAGCTTTAAACAGCTAAATGACGCTCGTTAAAGCATCCCATTTTTCTTTTTTAACGTTATTTTCAATTTGAGTTTATTTAGCAGTTTGTAGTGTGGATGAAAATAAGTTATGAAATATTCCATTACATTTGTACAATCTGGCAAAATTAGTATTGTAATTATAATAATAAAATTCCATTATTTATTTCAAACCATGACAAAACTAATTTGTATTTGCTATACGATATTTATTTAAGCACTAACAGGGCATGAAAAGGTGTCGCATCGTCACACCGAACAAACGAAAATATAGCTGGCTTCTATTCCGAGCTGAAAAGCTATAAAAAGTAAAAAAAAAGAAACGTGCTAAAAACCATCTGCTTTTCAACTACATATATTTATTCTGTAGAACAGTGCATGGCAACTTTTAGCGAGCGGGCTTTCCTGGCTTATTGCCAGCAGTTAAAATATGGTGCTGTAGCAGATTGTGTGTGACGTCATTTCCTGTAACATTGGCCCTCACAAAATTAAACAGAATGGGCTTTAATGAAGTTTTTAAGAGCGCTTATTGAAAATATATAGGAGTACCTTTAGTACTATGATATGATAATTTATTTAATTCATAACTCGTTGTTGTGTGTGAAATACATTTAAGTACAGTACAGTGAAGTTACATATGTCAAGAAACAATAATGGGCACTTTGCCCATTATTTAGTGCCCATTATTATTTACTTTTTTGTTTGTTTAAAGAGATCTTTTATTTACATATTTAATCTGATTTCTATTGATGTGCAAAAAATCTTATTCTAGCCCATTCTATAGCAGTTTGTTTATCAAGAAATTGTACAAATTTTTTTATGATTCATAAATTTTAGTTCCGCTTGTAGGAGTTCTTTGTGTTCTTTTCTAATAGGGGTTTAGAATGTTGTAAAGTGCCCACGATATTTATTACTAGAACGGGTTTTGCCTATCTAACAAACAAAAATGTTGGAACAACTGTCTTGTTGAAGTATTCTAGTTAAGCGAAGTGTTTGATTTTTCTGTTAGGTTAGGTTAGTTGCAGCATGAAATCCAGAAATAAGACAGATGAATAGAAATACGCTAATCTATATACCCATTCGAAACTATATCTTAAGTCCTACGACTGGAAACATAGTTTCGAATGGGTGCACTTCGTTTGTAATTTTATGATGACGATATGTTTGAGCTGGCTCACTCGGGATAGAACTAGTTTTTCACAGATAACCTACGCGCCCTAAGCGTAGTAACACTAGTTCATATTCATTTTCTTTTATATTCAATTCATATTCTAAGGTTTGCAACGCACAACTGATGCACCTGTTATTGCAAACGATCATTTGCTACGGTGACCGCCAACCGCCGTGTTGTTTTCAAAAACAAAGCCAGCGAAATGCTGCTGTCATATCTCTCCCTACCCTTCGAGAATATTGTGAAGCGAGTGTGTCTGTATTTTCTCAATCTCAGGAGGAAATCGTATACCGAACCTAGCGTCCATATGCTGTTTTCCCCGTGTTATAGTATGACCAAAGATTTAAATTATAAATGTATCTCACCATATTTAGAACGCACGAAAAAGTATCCACACAAAGAAGAGTGAGCTCACACATTATATTTACATGATAGTAAACTATAGTGTACATCTTTCAATATGAGTGAGCGGCAGAATACTATATTTATAAGTAACTGCCCCTCCGATTTCAGCCACGTTTATGGTTACTACTCGGATTTCGTGTCTCGTAGCTTAATGCTAAATAGCCTATGTTACTTTTGATTAAGGTAGCTTTCTAATGATGAAAGAATGATTAAAATCGATTCACTAATTTCCGAGTTTATTGATTACAAACAAACAAATCTTTTCTATTTGTAATATTATTCAGATGTCATGTTGGCATTGTATGTTAAATGACAATCCTTATCCTTCTTATCTAATATTATAAATGCGCATATGAGTTTTTTTGTTACGGTTTCACATCTTAACTACTCGACTGATCGTCATGAAATTTTACATACACGTTGCTAGGGGTATAGAAAACATAGGGTACTTTTGATCCAGAAAAAAGTGCCCTATATCCTTTCCCATGGCTTCATATACCATGAAGCATTTCATTCGACCAACTACAACAACACACTTAACATGACCCCGACATCTACAATCATATATGTATTTTTATGACACATTCTTTAGGTATCGACCATAGTAATTGTGTGATCGGCAGTATCACATAACTACATGCATTAATACGGTAGGCACGCCGCATAAAGATGAAGCTATTGATCACGATGCAAATTGATGCTCATACCCCACTCACCCCTCTCTCCCCTCCGGCTTCATGTTCGTCATGTCGAAGAAGGGGTCACATATACCTCAGCTCATATTATAGGAGATATGCCCAAGGCTCTCGGTTGCCATCGTGAATATATGAGGCTGGTAAAATTTTGTTCATATGGGATATGTATTTGGGTTGAACAATATCTTAAACTTAATATGAGCCTAGTAGACTGTTGGACTGCCAAGCAGAGGTCTCGAGTTGGATCATAAGCACTTTTGACTGTTAGCGGCTATGTGCATATTAACCTATTAGGTTGTAGCGGCACACCGGCGGCCAGACATGATAGGTTATCAATGACTTTTTACGTGCCCTCCGAAGTACGGAGACGCTCAGATAAAATACCACTAAGCGGCCACCTATCTATAGACTGACCGCACCCAACGTTGCTTAACCTTGCTAATCGTACCGATCAGTGAGTGCAACTGGCTATGAGCACCTATTTTTTTCATGATAGGTTGCCTATCATGAAGAGAATACCTTATGCCCTTTCTTGTGCCCCTGACAACGTGTATGCCTAATTTCATGATGATTGGTCGAGTGGTTATGGTATGAATGCATTAGCAAACAAACAAGCTTACGTTCGAATTTAAGATATTAGTTAGAATTTTTCAAATCGATATAATTCCACTTGTTAGATTCAACATTTCGGTTATTCAATATAAACATATTATCATTCACACGCCACTTCTATAGCGAGCGTGATTTGACTCCGAGCCTCGTGAAATAGCATACTATAATACTCGAGAAATAAATTTAATAGACTTCTAATAAATTATACCAATTTATTGCTCAATTTAGCTTTTGTGAGCGGTTACATCGATGCCTATAAAATATTAATATTGTATTTTCAATCAATATTAATAATTATGGGTCATTCTCGACGGGATAAAGTACGGCAAATGATTAAAACGGACATGTTAAAAATTCAATTTTTATTTTACCTATAAAAGAAAATTTGGTGAGCAGAATTAAACTGTGGTACAATCATAAAATTATTTATAATAATGATTATGTTTATATTTAATTGCGATACACAAAATAATTTTTCATATTTTAACTGTAGTTTATTGAGTACTCAATACTCAATTGTTTATTGCGTTCCACAATGTAGGCTTAGATGGTAACTTAAATAATATGACAGTTCATTATGGACCCTGTCGGGCACAGCAACGTACGAGAGAGGAAACATAAACTATTCAGATACAATAATATTATATTCTATAGATATGTTAATTTCATAATATATATCAATGTACCTATGCTTTGTTATACACTGTATTGCACATTCTTAATTAAACTATAATTAAATGAGAGATTTAATAAATTAAATAGCTTATATTAAGATAATTGTTTGTAAATTGTATTATTAAAATTGTGATTACATTATCAATCTATTAAACTAATATCTTATATCACATTTCTTGTTTTGTTACTACATCATTTTATTGTAATTATATTATTAAAATTGTTATAAAATTCAAGTATATTATTTATAGTATGTATGGTATTACGTTATTTGTTTTATTAATAAGTATAATATTATATTCGTATTATGTCAGCAATATTATTATATTGTTTTTATATAACTTTTATTATTTTATTGTTACAAATTACATTAATACTATATCGGGATTTTATATTTAGATTTTATATTTTTTATTTTGATATTAATATTTGAATCGATTTGATTTATTTTAATTATGGAAATTTATCATATAGGAATTCATATACGGCATAGTAACATTTATTGACTAGGAATGTCTTTGTTTTACTTATGAATAGTTTAAATTTATGTTCGTTTTTAATTGCCTCCGGTAGTTTATTATAAAGTTTGATAGACATGTCATAAGGACTTGTTGAGTGTATACTAAGTTTAGACGTTGGTAGGTTTAGTCTCTTTTTGTGCCGTAGTGAATATTTTAATTGTTTATCCTCTCTTGTTGTGTAAAATTCTTGATATTTCTTTACAAATTTACAACATTCCAGTACCTATGTATATGCAAGGAAGAGTTAAGATTTCATGTTCTCTAAAATGTGGCTTGCAGCTGTCAGTTACTTTTATGTTGAGTAAAATGCGTATAAGCTTTTTTTGTAATAAAAATAGTGAAGATGTGTCCGTGCTACTTCCCCATAGTGTAACACCGTAGGAAAGCCACGAGTATGCGTACGCGTAATAAGTGGCAAGTGCTGTTTTAAAGTTTGTTGATTTTTTTACTTCGCGAAGAGCATACGAAAATTTTGAGAGTTTACTTTTAACTTTTTGTACGTGGGCTTTCCAGTTTACATTAGTATCTATGACTAAACCCAGCAGATTAAATTCATGTACAGTATCAATTTTGATGCTATTGTACCAAAAGGATATATTGAGAGGCTGTTTTTGGTGTGGATGGAATGTAATAATTTTTGTTTTAGAATAATTTATCTCAAGATTGTGTCTTTCTAACCAGTTTACAGTTTGATTTAGAGCGGTGTTCAATTTTGCGTTAATATTTAAGTTATTTTCACATGATAAAAGCAAAGAAACGTCATCCGCAAACAAGACACACAAGAGTATCTACTAGCGAGCCGCTTCGGCTTTACACGAGTAGTATAAAACCTTAATAAATTATACACCTTAACCTTCCTCATAAATCACTTCGTCTATTAGCGAAAACCGCATGAAAATCCGTTCTGTAGTTTTTGAGATTATCGCGAACAGGCAGATAGACGAGGAGCGGAACTTTTATTTTATAATATGTAATGATATACTATGATACAGGCCACGTTCTTGCAAAAATAAACTCTAAATACGTGCCTATAAATCTATCAAAAATTACCTATACCATATTCCCGCCACTATGAGATAACCGCATTATCCGACCGCCGAGTATCAACTCACCAATTTGTGCCCAACAGCAATCATTAAAATAATACTCCCTCCGCACTGCTATATCATTTTAACTCAATATATCTCCGAGTGTAGTAATTTAACGAGTGTATTTATCACTGTTATTTTATCACAGTGATTATTGCACATCCGTCTTGATACGCTTTGGGCAAATTTTGTTGAAAGGTGTTTGTTATCGCGCGAATCTTCGTATGATAAAGACCGTGATTTTTGATATTTGAGCGATTTCTTATATCGATATGAGGTAAAAAAAATATTATTTTCGATTGGGAGAATTTACGTTAAAATATATTATATCATTTAGTAATACGACAATTGAATTTAAAATAAATGATTTGTGACAAACTTTTCGTATTATGACTGCGAATGTGAGTTTGATTTTTTGTTACGCTTTCACGCTCTGCGTCGCGACGAATCATCATGCAATTTTGCATACAGGTTTTCAGGGTAACAGAAAATAACATAGAGTACCTTTAATGTAGCTGCGGAAAAACTAGTTTAAATGGTTTACGAGAATAATAAATAATATCTTACTAAGATGGGTATGGATTGCACTGCATACTATTATTATCAATATATGAGGCAACATAAGATCAATCAACATAATAAATAGGACAGTTTGTTCATGACGCTGCGACGTATTAGTGCGGTTTTATATTTTTTATACAACTAAGTTGGTGACTTTAAAAGCTGAAGCAACACTGTAAGCGCAAAAGACAAATACCGCTGGTCTTCACACAGTACAAGCCTTCTTAAAGGTGATTTAGAAATCCAACTCGCTGTAGAAACACGAGACAAGTCATTTTCTCTACCACCAATAAATAATTAACACGATGGACTTTACAAATTTTGAACGTAATCATAGCATACACCAACTTGGAACTTTTATATGTGGACCACACAAAATGTATCTAGTGCGAAATCTGACCAGCAACAATCGGCGTGGCGTTGACCACATAAACCATTGTGGCATCCGTGAAATCTAATGTTTCTTTTATTTACTCAGCTGTCACAAATTTTAAGCGAGAACGCCTACTTTCCTACAAAAATCTGTTACTTACAAAAATCTTCTTTTGTTACAGCTTCCATCGAGTCCCTGCATGCGCCAACCGGAGGCGGTGTAGAACTACCTTGTGACGTCACTCCAGCTCTGCCTGATGACCGCATGGGGCTTGTCATCTGGTACAAGCAGGGACATGAAACACCTATATATACGTAAGTATATATTTATGTATGAATTGTAGAGAAACTGTAAAAGCAAAAGAAATGCAGCTCTACTGATTTTAATTTCGAACTTCTTAGACATTGTTCTCATTTTTATTCATCATTGTTCTTAAACAAGGTTGACAAACACGTTTAATGCCTGGATGACAAGTACTCGTAAATACCGTATAGGCTATGAATGCTTCCAATACCTACTAGGGTTTTTGCTCTCGCGTCCCAAACCTACGAATAAGGAATTAAAGATGGAATGAGAGGAATATAATGGTAAAGAGTAGGTATGTAAGCCGCCGGGACGCACTGGGAAACGGTTTTTACTACTCTTAGGGTGCATCTAGATCTGGCGAATGCGCTGTATATGTATATCAGTTGTTGCGGGAGGGAGTACGTGCAGCGAGCAGGGCACATGCGCGCGGCTCTTACCCTGTTCACGCACGGCGCGTAGTTGGCGCGCGAGCGGCGCGCGGGTAGCGCCGGAGCGGCGCGCGAACCTGAAATGTACGCACGCAGCTCGCGAGCGGCGCATTAATGCTGCATTTGTCAGATTTGGACACACCCTTACGCTGCTCTTTGGTTCATTCATACACATAGGCTAAAGGCACCAAAGAGGTAGGTAGAAATGTATAAAGTGCTAAAGCTTTATTGCCTATAGGAGGATAGGATAGGAGGTGAACCTATTGCTGTCTACAGCACGGTTCCACACCGTGCTGCTACAGAAACGCCCAAAAACATTTTACACGAACCAAGACTCGAATCTGAGAGCTCATCATTCGCTTTACTAGAGCAGTGACATTACTACCACTGCGCTACCAAGGCATCCGTACCGTTACTAAATTATTAGCAGGCGGGCTAACACTAGCCAAGTCTCTTCTATTAGCTGGTTTTGAAACAAAACCTCTACTAACCGAATCGTGTCGATACGGAATTATTGAAATCGTATACACATCAAACGTTTCTTCAAAGTTCATGCTCCGTGTAAGAGCAGCTTATCATAGGATCTCGTATTGGCCTGGTTCGACTTACTATAACTATAAACGCCGATGTATTCCATGTTCAGCAGAGCGATTAGTTGTTTTAATATGGTATGCGTTTTCGTTGTTAACCGATTTTTCTAAAAAACCGTGTCTTTTAATTGAATTATTAGTAAACGTAATGGCATAAGTGGTTGCCTTGCTAGTTGCTTCTGAGTGTTCAAGGTTCGATCCCTATTTTTCTTAATACTCAACTTCTAGACAGCGTATCGAGATGAAACATGCACCAGATTAATAATAATAATAATTGTTTATTAGTACTTAAAAGACACATAACAAAGGCACATGAATACAGACAGATTGAAGGTTAGTCCTCTAGTAATACAACTGTGTAAACTGCATTACCTACATTTCATGCAGTAGTTCTTGCGTGATGCGCGTCCAAACATACAAACAGACGGACATACAAAAATCTAAAATAATTATTTTGACTTTTGTAGCTCATAGAAAGATTAATAGTTCTTAAATTTCGTCTATACACAGACATCGATCATTTGTAATATTTCTATCCCTCTTATCTTTTTGTTAGTCTATAATTAGATTATTTTTATATTTGCCTAAGGTTTATTTGAGTATACGGTATGTAGGTGTAACAAAAACTAGCTTTATAAACCCACACACCAATAACTTAACCTTTCGGCTATTATACAGGCAGGGTACAAGGGTTGGGACTCTCGATACATGCACAGTACACGCATAGATGTTAAGGTCATCAGCGGATGCTAACGCTACTGATATAGCACGTTGTAGCCTTAATAGCATATTAGTTGTCTGCCTCAGTGACGCAGCGTTAGTGAATGCGATTGCTGTGCATGAGGTACCGTGTTCGAATTCCGGGTTAGACCAACAAAAAGGTTTTGAACGGGGCACCTAGCTTATCGGTTAGAATATATATGTATATTTATTCTTTTTACGCAGCCTACCTAGAAAATTATGGTTTGGAGTCTATTTCACTGCATACCTAAATGGCCTAGTGATCTAGGTGTCAACTTGCCACTACCTTCGTACTGAATGTTGTCGGTTTTATCCTCACAGGATCAAGGACTTGCGTGATCAACATATTGTTGTTATTCTGAGTTTTGGTATTTTTGGTGTTTGTTGTTGGACCAATTTCCTTCTTATTCTTAATCTTAGTGCAGGCATTTCCGAAATCTACAAGACTTGCAGACTTATTTATCAATTACTAGCTGTCTCACGTTTATGCTACTGCTCTGCTCTCGTGGCTCGTAGCGTGATGTTATATAACTATGTTACTTCTATCAAAAGCACCTTTCTAATGGTGAAATAATTATTTAAATCGATCCAGTAGTTTCTGAGTTTATCCAAAAAATACAAATCTTTACTTTTTATAATATTAGTACAGATAAATTTCAACTTAGAAATATTTACCTAAAGCCAAACTTAAATACTAAAAAATCTCATTTTTGTCACCAGCTTAAATATCGCACATGAAATGTCGTATCGTAGCTAACTATGGAAATACACCTCATCAGTATTTGAGACAATGACGATATTAATACTCGCGACTATAAATCTTATCTCAAAATATTCCTTTTTATCGATTTTCTTTGAGGCAAATCTATGCGTCTATATTTCTGATAAGCGTAAGTAATGGCGGCTATGATAGAAATAATCCTAATATAATATCAAAAGACATTTATAAGCAGTGATCACAATCCGTTATCCAAAATGGAGCCAATGATTTTGGATTAAGGCTTATATGCTACGAATCCGATGGCAAAACGGTGGTGCGGCTACTGTGTGTGATGTTTCGGGTTAGATCTCGGTTCAGGCAAAGTGTATCGGGTAAAATTAGAAAAGGAAGACATCTAACACTTCCTAAGATAGTTAAGATTTGTTTATGCGGCGTAACGATAGTAAATGCAACTAATGTACATGATTCGATTCCCGAAACGGGCAAAGTGAATGTGCTAGAACTGTGTCCGGTAGAAGGCCATCAACAACAAATCTTTCTTTTAATATTTGTTTTCAATGTTAGACGCTTAATTCACTAAAATCAGCTGACTTCTGTCTTATAATAAGAATAAGTTGAAAATATGATTGTTAATAAAGCACCACACCTAGCCTCAATATTCAACGGATGCATTGATGTGGGTACTTTTTCTCACTTAATGAAATGTAGTAAAATAATACATTTATTTAAAAATGAATGCAAAAGTGACCCTAGTAATTTTAGGCCAATTTTAATATTACCTGCAATCAGTAAAATATTTGAGAAGATTATGTTACAGCAATTAGAGAGTCACTTTAGTGTAAACAATTTATTTCATACAAATCAATATGGTTTCAAGAAGGGTCGTTTTACGATAGATGCGGGTGTTACGCTTTTAAAACAATCATATATTCAGTGCCTGGAAAGATTCGCAAGATATCATTGGCGTATTCTATGATCTCTCTAAAGCCTTTGACTGCGTTGCGCTGCTGCGAAACTCAGGCATTATGGCATCTGAGATACTACAATTGACGTAGCTGATTCCTACCTAAGTGATAGACTACAACACGTTGATATTAACGGAAGTAGATCTTTTGGATTACCAGTCACAATGGGCGTACCACAGGGCTCAATTTTAGGACCCTTTCTGTTTTTTAATGTACGTAAATGATTTGCCGTTCTTTGTACAGGATTTGTATGACATTGTTTTATTCGCCGATAACACATCCATTATTTTTAAAGTATACCAAAAAGCACCAAATTTATTTGCTGTTAACGATTCAGTCACGCAAGTCCTGGACTAGTTTATGACGAATAACTTACTACTAAACTCTAAAAAAACGAAATGTATCAAGTTTGCCAAATGTAAACATCTACAGTTTCTTTTTTCTAGATTTAACTTAAGATAATGAATGAGTATTATAAAAAATGCGACGAGGCCGTCACGACCAAGTAGCGGCCCAAATCTGCCGGGACTGCAGGATGAATGCGCGAGTGATCCCTGCGCCCCGGCCATAGATTGTGAGTAGGAACACCGTAGTAGGTTTAGTCGGTATTACCGGGATATCTCCATCTTTTCCCGGGTGAGTCCGACATAGTCCCTCCGCCTACCCTCGCGGAGGGACAGGCGCCAAGGCATTCCCCCACGTTAAAATAAAAGGATTATCTTTAAATCATAAAGTTCAATGGGGCGTTCAAATATCGTGTCTTGCAGGGAAACTTAGCTCAGCCGCATACGCAATTCGGAAAGTGAAATAGCATACTGATGTAAATACTGAGACTAGTACCTATATTTTAGTTATTTGCAGTGTCATGTCTTACGGAGTATTATTGTAGGCCAAGGCCGCTGACATTGAGACGATTTTCATTCTCTAATAACGTGCAGTACGTAGCATTTAAAATTTAGGTCCACGAGTTTCCCTGAAAGAGCGATTTTAAGAACTCGGCATACTTACTTTTGCATCGCAATATATATTTGCAAACATTATGTTTATTAAACATAATATTCACTTATATAATAAGAATAGTTGATATACATAATATAAACACCCGAAACAGGCATAAGTTAGTAGATCCGTATCCTCGATTACATAAAGTTCACAATACATTTGCGGGACTTGGTATACGTTTCTTTATTATAATACAATAATGAAATTTTACCATAAAATTAATTTAAAAGTGACGTAAAAACACAGCTAATTCAGGTTATTATTCAGTCAACGACTACCTAAATGACAAAATCTCTTGAAACTAGTTGCTTATTCTATACAGGATTAAAGTTTTGAATTACTTATAAGTAAATTTAGTAATGTAGAGGTACCTCGTGATTGTCTGTGATGTTATCAAATATCGTGCTTTCCATTTCGATTATCATTGGAAATAAAATTAAACAAATGAATGCACAACCGCATTTAGTCACGGACTGCCTTTGCATTGTCACAAAGTGTAAGTGTATGGTATATGCACCCTCATGTCATTCTACTGTGTATTACAGATTAATAATAAATAATTCTACTAAATTCTTATTATTTCGTCTCCTTTATATTGTTCAGTCATTTTTGTTATAAGTTTTAGATTTTTATATTTAGTAATATAATTGTGGTATAATGGCAACACCTTCTTAATATGAGTTGTAAAATACTAAAATTGTATTTAATTGGCGATTTAAAAGAGTGGCCTTGAGTTTCTTGCAGGTTTCTTCTCATAGGCTCAACCCTTTGCCTGAACCTAGCAACTAACCTAAATGTAGCTTCAGTAACTTAGTAAACTTACTTACCTATATATTTTGACTTTAATAAGCGTTACTTTATGACCAAATGATTTTGGCTTTGACTTAGTAGGATCACCATATTAATATAATGGTTGCTGTTTTGATAATTTAGTACAAACCATACTTGACATACTTGACTCAAATAAATGTATGTACATGTGAATTATAAACGAAGACAAATTTCCAGTAAAAATTTAATGCAATAGTTTGTATGAATAACACTACGTTACTGATATTCTTCATACAAAAAGGCAATTTATAAGATACAAAAGCCAAAATAAATCTGAATAGTAGTTTAATTTTTATCCCGCAATAAACCATGAAAAAGCTTTTCAAACAGAAATCACAGACTAGAACAAATATTTGTGGATTACACATTTTTTGTGACACTCGCTGCACTGGCTGTTCACAATGCGATTTTTTTTTGCCGGATATTACAAACGTGTGGACAGTTTTATTGATAGCATATATGTATACTATTTTTGCCCGCGGCTTCACTCGCGTAAATGTGGGCTAGGTTAAGTTAGGTTAGAGGGCACGTCGCTGGAGGAGTGTCCGGCGTGGGCCGAGGAGCGCTGTGCCCTGGTCGCCGTGATTGGCCCCGACCTCTCGTTGCCGACCGTCATATCCATGATGGTCGGCGACGACAGGTGCTGGGGCGCAATGAGGTCCTTCTGCGAGGCTGTCATCTCGCAGAAGGAGGCGGCGGAGCGGGGGCGTGAGGAAGATCCGTACGCCCCGGACATCCGCCGCCGGAGGAGGGGGCGCAGGAGACGCGCTTATGTCGCTCTCCTGCCCCCCACCTAAGGGTTCTGGGTGGTAAGGCCTCAGGGGACCCTGCCACCCGTGAGTAAGAACCCATAGTGGGCGCGCGCGGTGTTCCCGCGCGCCTTCTAACGTCGAAAGGGGAGAGCAGTGAAATGCTCACCCCCGGGGACGAGAGGAGGTCGGGTCCGATTGACCCGGCCGGCACCCACACGGGGGGGCCTGCTATGGATGAATCTTTTTAGACTCCCAACTGGCCCCCCCCATTGGGTGGGAGAGGGAACACCCCAGGTTTTTTAGTGGGTATACCAGCGCTCGGCTTGTGAGTCCCACACGCCCCGCCGGTGCCGTCCCCTAGCCGGCGGGTAGTGCATCATGCATTTTTCCTGGGTATCAAAAAAAAAATGGTTATGTTAGTTTAGAAGCAGTAGATATTTTTGGAAGTGAAGACTTCTTTAGGCGCGTTAAGCACTTTTTGGGTGAACAAAAATCATGGAACTCGCGTCATCGTCACCGCACGATAGTAACTTAGTTTCACTTCTATCGGCAGTCCCCAAAGACTGCCCTGCATGTTTTTCTGGATGAAATGTACCCTATGTCCTTTTCTGTTATCCTGACAACGTGTACTATTTCATGATGTTCGTTTGTCGAGTAGTTAAGGCATGAAAGCTTAACAAACAAACTCACATGCACATTTATAATATTAGTACGGACGTAATATAAAAAGCTTTAAAACCAAATAAATTACCTAAATACACTTCTATTATGTAAGTTTCTAAATTTGCTATCCTGCTGTAAATTCGGTGTTACCTAGTTCAAATATATATTTTAAAAGTTCTTTGACGGTCTAACCTCTGCGAAATAAAATAGTAATATGGTTTTGTACCTTTTTATTTAAGTAACCTTTTCCAAATTGTTAATATACAGTCTGCGCAGACTGGTTTAAAAATGCTATGTGTAAATATTAAAAGGACTGCGTAGTGATATAATACTTAAAAAGTACGGTATATAAAACTCTTTTATTTTAGCAGCCATCTTTGTTTTACGTTATTTGAAGTCTATTGTTTACTTACTGAGAATTTTCTGATAGCAGTGTACTGCATGGATGGCGTAGAGGTTTAAGTGGTCGCTATACTTATTGCCACTACGCCGAGTATTGTGGGTTCGACGAGAGGAAATAATTGTTGTTTTGTTCTTTGTTTCGTTGTTTGAATGTTTGTAAAGTTTGCAGCAATACAGGAATTACGCCTAGTTCGGAAAAAGAGTTAATTTAAAAAATGCTGTGGTTATTAGAATCGAGCGATCGATAGATCTTGTTCTTTCTATGCTGTATTTATAGTTTCATTTACCACACATACACATAAACTACTCACAAAAACACACATCTCAGTATGTTACACTTTATATTTGTTTTTGTCTTATCCTGTTTCTGTCGTATGAAAAGTAGATTGTAAATTCGTAATTTTCTATAGGTAAGACTACTTAGTGAGCAGACATGTAAAATTTAAAAGGCTGCAATTTAAAAAAAAATGCATTTGCGTAACACCTTGCCTACTAATTCGATAACGATCGCATCGATCGATAGCGTAGTTAGTACGTGAGAGAAAACTTTGTTTTTGACTCGTTAATGCGTCAAGTGTCGAGCAAACATACTTAATGAGTTCTCTTTTTGGGATGTCCGTTCGACACTCAAGTGATTAAGCATATTGGCCGTATAAAGGAGTATAATATTTGTCATTGCTAAAGTTTATATGCAGAAGGTATGCAGCGAGATAAATTTAAAACAAAAAATATCATTAAAGTCGAAGTTGGACGACTGGGCAGCCTCTAGTAATATTTAAATTCTCCCAAACAGAGAGGACTGAAAATAAATTTCATTCTAGACCATTTATTTTTTCGCAAGTCATAAAAGTGTCATACAAAAATAAATAGTAGCATAAAATCCGTTTGTATGGTGTCACTGCTATGAGTGATGCTTATACCTATCCAGTTCAGATCTGCACGGAAGTACGACACTGATTTTTTACTACCTTGCTATTCTTTAAACAGTCACTGTGAACCAATGATATTTATATTAAATATGTTTCTTTCGTAGTAATGAACGCCGCCAATCTAATCCATATATTTATTTTAAATAAATTCCTTGTGTTGAAAATTTAAAAAAATATAATTTAACGAAAGAATTCTCGTGAAAGAGAGCCATCATTCGAACAATTACGCTTTAACTATTCTTGCAAGGGATTTTATTTAACCAATTTTGTTTTTGAGAACAACAGAAAAACGACCCAATTGGATTGTTTTCGAATTTTTACTTTCATGCGGTAATAACACAACTGCTTCTGTTCTGTATCTACATCATTATCTTGCACTGTATTGTCAATTCGACAGTAACCATAGTTAACTTCTATTATTGCCATTGTTACTGTAAAATAATTTTAATTTTCATTGCATTAATGATTTTTTGGATGACAATAATCTTATATAAATGAAATTTTGATTTTTCAAATTTATTTTATAGTTTACATTTTGACATTTCAATTTATTTTGACTCTTACCTGATGACATTTGTAAATTATTTTTATAATATATATAAACTTTTTCTTTTGATATACAAATTAGTTCTGCTTAGTTAGGGCTTGATGGTGTTGTGTGTATGTGGTAGAATACTATTATTACATTTATTTATCTAAATGTATTTTTAATTAGTTAGGCATGAGATTTTAATTGAATTGGTTACATTTTGTTTTGTTTCTTATCTAAATATGTAATTTGATAATTTAATGATTATATAATTTTTTTATAATCCACACGTTCATACGCCTCCTCAGGCAGATTTTGGTGGTACTTATTTAGTAACCTTTGGTAAACATGTAATACCCAAAATGGATTGAATGAATAAATGATTTGATTTGATTTGATTGCGAAATCGGAAGTGAGTATGTTAGTGACATTTTACAGAATTAGCATAGCTGCTCAGGTTACACAGCTGGTAATGTTATTCTAATGCTACCATCATATTTTCCAGTCATTATAGACGAAGGCAAAGTAAACAGGTAGACGAAACATAGAAGTTAAAAATAAACTTTTAAAATCGTCATGGGATACAATGTTTCATTCTCTTTCTATTACTAAGTAATCCAACTAATATTATAAATGAGAATATTTGTAAAGATATTTGAATGATATGTGAATGGGTATAGATATGGATACTTAGTACACTGGTAGACCATGTATTAGATTAATATATAGCAAACTTCATCCCTGTATGCGTTTCCCTAAAATATATTCGGGTGAAACCTTAAAGAATCTATATAAATAATAACATCAAAAAAATTTACTTACTAATTTACAAAGTAGGTTCAATTTATGCTTGGTCTCAACCCTTCCAGCGCCGTAGTTGGTCTATAAGACCAAAAACTTAGTTTATAACTTGCTTCCTATGTTAACAGAGCAGTTTTATACAACTAATACATGTGCCTCATAAACCTAACTTTAGAATTACATAATAGGAATTGAAAATTCAAGGGAAAACAATAAAAAGTTTTAATATTAAGAGAAAACAAAGCACTTTTTGTTTGTATGTGTCTTACGTTGCCAAAATCTGATGAACCGCTACTAGAATTCTTATTGCATAACAAAATGACTTCAACTGATGCGAGAAAATAGGTATCTTCTAGGCAAGCGTACTCCATCGGCGACTGCATCATCAAAAGATCGCGGTCAAACTCAAGCCTATAACAGTATGAAAAAAAACTCTCATCAGATCCCATGTCGATGTTGTCACTAAGAATATATCCTGTGTCGTGGGGGACTTTACAAACATTGAAACAACGGACACAAAGAACATCCAGACTCGGAACTGCCATTTATGGATCACACAAGCATTTCTCAGGCCGTCAAAGTAGAGACCTCAACATCGCCTCGGCTGCTATGAGTATGGTGTGGAGGCCACTGCTCTTAGACCACACGACTGCTTACCATCAGGTGGAGTGTGGTCATGTTGACGAGCAAAAACGAGAAAAAAATACATCTTGTTGGGTTCAAACCCACAACACTCGACGCAGTGGCAGTGGCGAGGTGACCACATAAACAACTACGCCATCCGTGCATTCAAAGTATTATGTAGAACAGTAACATATCTGCCTATCCTTATTGAGTTATATGTATATATATTTAACCATTACATAGGACATTATATGTTATAGTAAAGTATACCCACTATAGACATAGCCCCAAACCCCGTGCCGTGCTATTAAGATTTTTTTTTAATTTTTTTTTCTAGCCGTCGTCTAGTGGTCAAAATTCCTAAGCTTGCTACTTTGTTTTTTGTTTTTCTCTATTACATATAAATAAGATATAGGTAACCATAGTTACAAAGAATTGTACGACGTCAGACGAACAATGTCGAAATACTACGAACGCGATTCGACTCCTTGTGTCATATGCATGGTTGGTTGTGTGCGTGTAGTGTTTATCAATAATTTAATGTATTTCTAATGCATATTTTATATAAATATTAAGATTCGCCACTCCTTCTCCAAATAAAATTTAACTGTGCCAAATTTCATACTCCTCCGCCTGCGCATTTTCGTAAAAAGGCGGTACAAACAAATACAAATTGCCTGTATATATTTATTACAAGCAATTTGAGTTTCAAATTACTAGTATTTTTGGTAACCTCTCCAGCTAAGCTTGAATGCTTATATCCTAATACCCACTCCTGAGTGGGTTCACGTCAATAGTGCAATGGGTAGGATTCGAACCCGCGACCTCTCGATCGCCAATCTTATCTTATCTTAATTCGGGGGCCAGTCAGTGTAGACTGGCGACACTTCGACCCAGTGAAAGAAAGAAAGAAAGAAAGAAAAACCGTTTATTTGCCACAGATACAGTTCAAAAAGGAAATACATACTTACAATATCTAGGATATTACAGTGGAATCTTTTGTGTCGGCCCCGAGGTCTATCCCTGAGCTATCTCCCTATGAGTATGCAGTACATACTGCATCAGTCGCAGCGTACACTTCAGAGAGAGAAGCCTGAAGTCTTCAGGTTTCGGATATGCCAATCCCATCAGACCCATCCTTAGTCCGGCCAACGTGTCACATTCACATAGTAGGTGTGATATGGACTCGTCCTGTTCACCACAGGCTCTGCAGATCGAATTGTTTAACAATCTCAATCTGCTCAAGAAGTCGTTGGTGCCAAAATGATCAGTAAACGCTCCTGTGAGCAGGCGTATTTGGTCCTTATTGTACCCGCAGAACTTCCGGATGAAGCCCGTGGCTCTGTTTGCAATTAATACGATCGCCAATCCTTATCTATTGAACTACAGGTTGTCAAGGGTACAAAAAAGAACAGGGTACCTTTTATCCCAAAATTGAGTACTGTTCCTTAGGGATAAAATTTACATAAAAGCGAGTGGAGCTGCGGTCTTAATCTAGTATTCACATAAGACGTAGTCACTATTGGTTTATTTTTGATGTCTCAAACGTAATATCGTTCAACGAGAAAGATTATTAAACTAAGTCTAGTGCTGGTATAGAGAAAGATTATTGCTTTAGTTCCAACTATTAATGTTTGAAAGATTTTATTTTAAAGTTGTAATGTGTGGAAATCTGCTTATTATTTAAAAGTAAATTTGTAGGAGTAATAGTGTAGCCATCAGCCCTATAATATACTAGCCCACCCGCGCAACTTTGTCTGCTTCACATAAGAGAATTTACCCCGTTATTGCAACATTTTTCATTGCCTTCCTCGATAAATGGGCTATCCAACACTAAGAGATTTTTCAATTCGAACCATTCGTTCCTGAAATTAGCGCGTTCAACCAAACAAAAAAACTCTTCACCTTTTTAATATTAGAATAGAGACGTATATACATTTATAGCTGGCCCGCGTAACATCGTCTGCTTTATATAAGAGAATTTTCCCGTTTTTACAACATTTTTCATTGCTGCTTCGCTCGTATTAGTCGTAGCGTGATGTTATATAGTCTATAGCCTTCCGCGATACATGGGCTATCCAACATTTAAATATTTTTTCAATTCGAACGAGTAGTTTCTTAGATTAGCGCGTTCAACCAAACAAACAAACTCTACAGCTTTATAATATGAGTATAGATACATTCTCACGCCTATGATCATGCAGTAGTAGTAAAGGAATATTATGCTCATATTTTGTCATCTATATTATAGATCCGTTTTAAGAGTGAGTTAATTGGCTGTCTTCAGTCATAATTCTGAACTTCGTGCGCCTACTAAGAATCTCTTCATATAATAACCCAGTGGTCGGTACTGGGTAACCTTGTTGTCCAAACGAGCCAAATATAGATAATCCACAAGTGAAATCTATTTCGAGCCATTTTTTTAAACTTATCTTTGCTTTAGCGGGGGACATTAATAAGGAAAAATTTGGATTAGAAGTACACTCTCGACCTTGCCTTTGTCAAATAAGTCTTAGTTTAAATAACGATAAATGGAATAAAATTTGGTATCATACTTATAAAAAATTGTTAGTAGTAGAGCCTCGCTGATTTCAGCATGAATAGGCCGACTCGACCGGGAAAGGACTACCCTCTCACAGAATATCGACGTGAAATAGCAGTATTCCTACTGTTGTGTCTCGTTTGGTGAGTGAGAGTGCCGGAGGCCCAATCACCCTGTTGCCCCTTTTCCGCTCCTTCTCCCTCGCACTTCCTTTCCTAAAGGGCCGGCAACACACAAGTGATACCTCTGGTGTTGCAGGCGTCCATATGCTACGGTGACCACTTACCATCAGGTGCGCCGTATGCTTGATAGACACATTAGTCGTATAAAAAAAAGGAGCCGCAGCCGAGGAGTCAAAGAGCCGCATGCGGCTCGCGAGCCACGGGTTGCCGACCATTGGAATAACCCAATAAAATTTTCTCCTTTATTAACCTCGGAGTCTTCTTCGAACAGGTTAATGAAAACACTATGTGGGTATGTGTGTCTGTCTGTTAGTGACAGGCATAACTCCAGAACCACCAAACCAATTGACTACAAGTCAATTGGTTTGGTGGTTCTGGAATTACTTAGTGTGCAGACACCATGGGGTGATACCTTGGTCGAGTTTGAATATGGGCCCTGTAGGTCAAAAGACTCCTGAGATATAAGGGTCATTTCTTTTCATTACTTTTACATTTAAGACGAAGAGGTTGAATCCTGGGTTTTTACAACCATATCGTTTTGTTCGAACCCAAAATCAGTCGCGTTAATATCGCTGCGCCACCAAGGCAGTATCAGATTTATGTACATATATCCTAGATTGTGCCTGCAGCTTTGCTCGCTTTAATGTAGGTTCAGTTAGTATCAGTTTTGTACCCTTGACAACGTGTAAAGCAATTTCACGACGATCACTTAAGTAGGCGTGAAAGCGTAACAAACCAACAAACTCATATTCATATTAGTGAGGATTTCACCGACAGGGTTCGATATACGTATAATATATATACTTAAGCCATCGATGTTTCTATATAATAGAGGGCGAGCCTAATGCCATCAGACAATTCCAGAATCTATGGAAAAAAACCACACTGCTGAACCCGAAAATCGAAACTGAACTTGAGACCAGTCGCATTTATTGCGGCTATGCCACCGAGTACAAATTTTCTTTATAAATAAACCCAAAGGAATATACCAAGCTATAGCAAACTAAATCAACATTATATCTGTTTGTCCTCAGGCTGGATACCCGTGAAGGTGTGACGTCACACTGGTCCGATGCTACCCTCGGCGTGAGAGCTACCTTCAGAAGCGACACCAGGCCGGCGGTACTAGTTCTGACCAAGTTGAGGTAAGTCTGTTCACGCATCTATTGTATTATCTATACGAATAAATAAATAGTAAGTGTCTGTTTGTAGTGTATGTTTATGAAAGTATATACCGTACGGAAACCAAAAAACAATTTAAAAATGTTTGCCTGCCTGCCTATTTGTTCCAGCTAATCTCTAAAACGGCTGGTCTGACACTGACGGGACTTTCACTGGTAGTTAGCTGATGTTATAAGGAGTAACTTAAGCTACTTTATTTTATAATTATTTTTGTTAAATTTCACGCGTACGAAGTCGCGGGTAACAACTTATACTGTATGATATTGGCCTTGATGACGTAGTGGTTAGTGTAACCGACTGCTACGCCTGGGGCTGCGGGTTCAATTCCCGCCCAAGTCAAACATTTGTGTGCATGAACATGGATGTTTGTCTTGGTCTGGGTGTTTCTATGTATAATATGTACCTATGTATTTACAAAAAAGTATATATGTATGTTTACCCATTGTCTAGTACCCATAGTACAAACTCTGCTTAGTTTGGTCTAGATGGTGTTGTGTGTATGTAATAAAATATTATTATTATTATAAATAACATTCTTTGTTGACGTCATTTAAATTAGAGTCTAAACCGCTTATGTTTCGACTGAACATATAAGCTTCTTTTAGCTTAACGTTGAAATATGTGACTCAAAACTTTATTTTGCGTGTTTTGTTATAGGTACTTAGTCTAGCAAGTTATTTGCTGTTTGACAGAAGGATAATCGAACTCAACTCGAATGTTTGCCGTTGTGTGCCGTATCCTACATCTTCACAATTATCAAATCAAATCAAAGAGATGATGGTACATAAAGCAAAACAGTCCATTGTATTTTACAGTAACTGGCATGCACTTAATTATTCAAAAATAAATAAACAAATGATCAAAATATGTATCAAAAAACAACCCTTTACAATACTTTTAAATCTGTCATTAATAAATAAAGATTTCAACGCCTATAATGCTATTGGCCCTTTTAAGGGGAGAATGGGATACTTAAGGTTTACTTTATATTATATGTATATGTATTTTTGATGTTTGGTGCGTGTGGTTTTCATTAAGTTGCATGAGATTGATAAATTATGACGTTTAGTTTATAGTTGTATTTGTTGAGAGCTATGTCTGAGTTTCGATGGTTAGTCAGAGATTCCGAATTTTTGTAAAGATCTAACCTACTAAAATGACTAATTACATTCACGTGTGTATAAGTATTTTGAAAGCGTTGCTACAAATTTAAGGCCCTCTTAATAAAATGCTTATTGGCCCAGACTTTGTGCGGCTATTGAGAATTCCCTTTCTTAAAACCCAATGACACTTTGCCCGATTCGGAAATCAAACCTAAGACCTCCTGATGACATGCTACCATGAGCGAACTAAACCTATCCTGCATGTCAGAATATTTGCTACATAATAATAATTCAACGAAGATTTTTTTGTCGGATTACTTAATAAATTTAGTAGAAATGTGATACTTAACCATAACGAGAGAGAGAGAGAAAGAGATATTACAGTATAGCGCGTTTCTACAAACTGTAGTGTAGATAGATGCTTATAGCTAAACCTGCTTACTTTAAAAAAGGATATAAGCCACCATAAAGACGATCCCTTTGTCACTGATGCTGTCTAGACCCTCTCTGATTTGGTTACGGAACGTTAACTTTCTACTTCCAATTTTCCCCTTTGCACTCGCCTGTTACATGCCTCGGCCACGAACGTTGATTTTTTTGTTAGATTAATTAATTTAGTAGTAATTGGAGCACTGACCATACCGCCATGTGATACTTAACCAGATAGGGAGCTAAAGAAAGAGACATTACAGTGCGTTACACTGTTTCTATCCTTTTCTAAAGTGGGCAGGTTAAGTATATATCTACACTAATATTTATTAGTGTAGATATATACTTAACCTGCTCACTTTAAAAAAGGATATGAACCAGCATAAAGACAATCCCTGTATCACCGATGCCCTCTAGACCCTCTCTGATTTGGTTACGGAATGTTAACTTTCTACTTCCAATTTTCACCATTGCACTCGCCGTTACATGCCTCGACCACAAAAGATATTTTCACGAAAGCGTGCGATATATTAAAACGGCGTCGCTTTTTTTGGATATACAGATAAATTTACGTTGTTAGCTAATTGATGATACGATTCGGTGAGAGCGTAAATTTTAAAGTGTTATGACGCCTACAAATTCTTTTTAATTCACTTACAGCGGAATAACAAAATTCAGTGTTTAAAAACGCACAACACGCAGTGTGTTTGGATATTCTGTAGAAAAATTTCGCTTTTATAAAATGGTCGCTTCGCTGAGTGTTGTAGGTTCAAATCACACTGGATAATTATTTTTGTGATCCACATATAATTATAAATAGTTGTTTGTTTATAAGTCTTGATTCATACTGAGATATCCACGCGTGAAGTGCTTGGCAAACGTTCAGATATTGACACGTTGCCGAATGTCGTGGGATTGATTCTAACAATTATTTTTGTGATGCACTCAGTATTGATCTAAGTCTTGGTGTATTTTGTGTCCACCAAGCTGTATATTTGTGAAGTTCTTTCCAATATGGGGCTTGATCCCTAATGCTGATAAATTACTAGAGTTTTGACCATAAACATAATTTGCCTACGTTTTGGAAATAGGTATAACAAGACTCAGATGGTGTTATAGTCTGTTTAATTTCTAAAAGTAAAGCTTATGTACTAGTGTGGCGCGTGTATACATTTGCATGCGTGTGCATTTTAACTTATCTTAAGGTGTGCTCTATCGGAATACGTGTAATAATGTAGTCGCTACACCAAACAATATTGGTAATTTATTCCGACATCGACTCTCTTGTTTATTTACTCTGATACGATGTAATTCTATACAAAATATCGAATTCCTCTATTCCGATTAGTATGGAAACCTTAGATCGTTAAATGTCCAGGAATTATATAAACAACTCGATTTGTTTGTTTACGATTGAATATCGATTATGTTATTACGGTTGGGATTAACAAAATCAGCTAATGGTAATTTAATTAACGTAATTCATTTAAATATAAAACGTCACCAACTTTATGCAAAATATATTATTGGTGGTCGGTAATGTCTGCGGCAATTTTAATTAATCGAGTAAATTCTGCAGAGAGCACTGTTTATGCTTCAATTATTAAAACATTAGTACTTTTGCCCACAATTTCGTACGTATGGAATTTGGAAGAAGGTGCCTATCTATATCTTTCTTCCTTTGCAAGTAAGAAGAAGCTGAACTATACACATAATACCAGACTTTAAGGTGGTGTATTACGGTATAAAATGCACCACATTTTAAGTTAGATTTTCAACAATATAACTATGAATTTGCATTCAATTTCGTGCAGTAGTTTTTGTGTGATGCGCATACAAACATACAGACAGACGAAAATCTAAAATATTTTTTATAGCTTCTATAACTCTTATAAAGACACCTCTAATATTTTACTGAAATATGTTCTATGTATAGACGTCGATCAGTTAAAATTTTATTATATGAAGAGAAGATTATATAAATATAGCAGTAATATTTTAAAGAAAGAAGAATTGTACAAACATTGAAATATAAGTACAAAAATATTTTACTCACAGAGTACGGCATGCAGATAAAAATTTAGAATTATTGTAGTATTTATTGTTACCTTATATTATAACACTAAACATAATACCTACACGGATATATGCATATTTGTAGCTATTAAATAAAACTGTTATTGTTGTTAGCTCATACCAAATGTTTATCGAGCGCTATTCCCGCCGACAAACTGTCACACAGTTTGGTGGGTATATTTATCTTGTGTAATGTATTATATTCAATAAATGTTTTAATTAATAATAATAATATTTCCGAACCCAATATGAACTAATATACTAAAATTGGAATACTAAATCACTATTTTAAGTAACGTACTAGATTATAATGAAAATATAATAATACAGTTATTCATTTATAATGAATTACGTTTATAATGAGATTTTAGCAAAAAATATAGCTGTAGCTAAGTTTTTAAACGACTCGTTATATGCTTTAAATATAAATTTAATAACTGAAGAATTTCACGTAACAATACTTCGTAATATACGTATAAAAATATTAATCCAAAATAATAGCCGCATTACGCAAAGCGCGTAAAAAGTTATACCTGTAGGCAATCAAAGTAAAATGTTATTTTTATCGATACCTCACCGGCGATTCTCGATAAAAATGGGTTGCCACGGCAATATTCAACCGATTTTATATATCGCCCCCGATACGTACCGATTAGTTGCGACTATAAATTGCTTGAAAATCGTTTGAAAATTTATTGAATCGGTACAAGATATCGAATGATACCGATAACAGCATTGTAATCGATGAAATTGGTCTCGTATTTTATATCTCGATAGCTTTATCGATTCGACGACGATAGTGTTGTAAAAATAACTTAGATTTTTTAATTCAAAAGTTCTAATGAAATATCGGACGTCTAAAAAACAATGATGACACGGATGGCGCTGTGATTTAATTAGTAGCCTTAAAATTTGTTTGATCAACTAATTGTTGTTCCGTGTCTGATTGTTCTTTGTGTCCATAGTCAGTTCCACAGCAGTTCAATGTTTATATAGTTCCGCACGAGAGGAACAGTTCCAAAGCGGGAGCTGGCGCCTAATAACAATAAATATATTTTATCATAACTTATCGGCAGCATATGGCAGGAATCGGTCACCTCAAATAATGGACGTTTTAATTTGAACACACCGTGGCTGTATCGTTATGCCTTTGGCCAGATGGCAGTCTTCTTATGATAGAACTGATTGTAACCAAATCTGGTTATTCAAGATAACCGATTGCAACTCAGTTGAGAATAATAAAACTAGAATGATGTTTATTCGATAGGTCCTTTTCTTATCTATATAATATCAGACCTATAAAACTGTCCCACTATTATCTCAGTGTGAATGGATAAAACTAAGCCCAGAGTACATCACGCTAGTACGGGTTGGCAGACTTCGTATCATGTCTTTGAAACAACGTTTTTCTTCACTGTCAAAGCTAGTAACAGTTAATTATTTAATAAATACATAAGTTTAAACATTTTAAGGTGCGTGTCTCTTAGGATCAACTCGAGACCTCTGTGTGGCTGTCCAAAAGGCCCACTATCGATTTCTTACATGAGTATGAGAACGAAATTAATCCTAAGTATTTGTTACAGACCCGAAGACAGCGGACAATACAGGTGCCGAGTGGATTTCATCAAATCTCCGACTAAGAACACAAGGCTCAACCTTACCGTGCTTAGTAAGTCATTTTAGTAACACTAATGGCTGGTTTACAGTTGGCTATCTGCCGACTTCGGCATGCTGGAGGCGGTTTAGTTGAAGCGGTGCTTATACAGAAGTTTTCGGATTGCTGACTGACAATTGACTGACCAAGTCGCTCGATGCCGGACATGGTCGACTTCGGTTGCAAAGTATGTATCAGACGACTCAACGTTTCCACTGGGTTGTTGGACTATCTACTTGGTGTCCGCCATAGTCGTTCTTTTGACGTATAATATAATATCGATCCTGTATATTAGGAAGCCCGTCTCCAACAGTTTGTTCCACTGCTGGAGACGGGCCTCTTCACAATGTAAAAAGGATAAAGCAGTAGTTCGCCACACTGGCACAATGCAGGTTGACAGACTTCACATGTCCTCGAGAACATTAAGAAGAACTCTTAGACATGCAGGTTTCCTCACGATATTTTACTTCACCATTCAAGCGAGCGAAACTACTTATTTAATACGCACATGCTTCGAAAAGTCAGAGGTGCGTCTTTGGGGATCGAACTCAAGACCTCTACATGACAGTCCAACGGTCTCCAATATTATATAATATCGGCCCTGTATATAAACTGTCCTACTCCTAGGCACGGACTTCTTCTTAGGGTGAGAAGGGTTAGCACATAGGCTACCACGCTGGCGCAATGCAAATTGGCAGACCACATGTAAATCTTCGAGAACATTATGGAGAACTCTCAGTCATGTAGGAACCCTTACGATGTTTTACTACACTGTTAAAACGAACGATAATAAATTACATATTTTGTACAAAGCTTCGAAAAGTCAAAGATATTTTCCTGGGGATCAAAGTTGAGACCTCTGGATGGTCTGCAGTCCCACGGTCTCCCACTAGGCTGTCGGAAACCGTTGGAAAGTTCTGACGTAGTGAACCATATATTTGATGTCTAGTATAGTGTTTATATGTATTCGATTTGTATAAGTTAATCTAATGCCGATTTTTTATTACAGTACCACCTGAAAGGCTGATAATCCTGAACCATGAAGGCAATGAGATCAGAGGCGGAGTCCTAGGACCTTACGATGAAGGAACCGAAGTTAATCTGACCTGTATTGCAGTTGGAGGTGAGTCTGAGAAATATTATAGCGATGCGTATACTTGCATTCGAAAAATATTCGAATGCCCCAATAACATAAATATATACATATTCTCAGGCTTATTCCTAGAGGGTTAGACAAATGGTATTACAACCACACTTCGCTCCACACTCCATTTATCGGACACAGATCCAAACATCGTGCTGTTTCTGAGAATTTTCTGTCAGAAAATCCTAATAATACTAAAAAAACGCTCTCTTAACCTGCGCCTTTTATCAATTTAAGCTATTTTTCATCGTATTTAAGTTATTTTATGGTTTTTGGCGATAAAATTAAGCAAAGTTTCCCTTATTTTAATATGTGCACATTATGAAGACTCACACTGTATATGAACTGATAAATTACACAGTGCTGGGTCTATGGATTAATAATCAAATGGGATGAAAGGAAAGGAATAGAAGAGATAGGCAGGCAATGTGTTTTCAAAATCTTACACTACGGGCTAAATGCAGTGCCAATACTCTTATACCAGTTTCCTACAAAAGGGCGATATTTTCCGAGTTGGCTGGCTCATTTGTTCAAGCCATATTCTACCAAGCTGACTCAGCTGATCTATGAGAACATTATAAAAAGCTTTATGACATGTAGTTTTTCTCACAATGTTTTCCATGCGTACCCTGCTTAGATAACTGGCAGATCTGCTCATAAAGTATATTTACGGCTAAAGCATGACTACATCATAACTGGTACCGCAACCGCGTGACACAGGCACAAAAGATGTCTTAAAGAAATAATGCTTGTACATTGCTGCATACACAAGCCTTCTTCCCTTAAAATATATTTAAATAATGCATTGGATGTTGAACGCGATGTCAAGTGTGAAATTATCCTGCATCAACCGCCTTCATTTCCACCTCTCATCACGCCCGGAGCACATTTCACGAACATTCTTTCTTGTTCACAATTTTCACGGTCTGCGCGTGTGTAGTGCTCGTGAACATGCATCAACCTAGATCAAACGTCACGGCCTCTGATTTCACGAAAAATGTCCGTATCATGCATACTGGCTTCTGCGGTGGTCTAAGATTAAAAATTAAGCGGGTAGCTTATTAAATTATACAGGGTGTCCGGTAATTAATGGATAACCTGGAAATGTCTTATAGTGGAAATGACGGCCGTTCAGAAAAAAATATGAAAAAAAATCTGTCCTAACTACTACCTGAGATATGTGATTTTTTTTAATTACCATGTATAACTTTCTTGTATACTATGACCATAAATTAATGAAATCCATCGGATTTTGGTTGTTTTATTATTAAACACTAATTATGCTAATAGATAGACAGTCAAAAGTATGCTATGCTATTATAGCTTGCACTTTTTAATATAATATTTTTCATTTTTTTTTCATTTTGTCTTAACGGCCTTCAGTTCTACTATAAGACATTTCAAGGTTATCCATTAATTACCGAACACCCTGTATTTAAAACAATGTAGAATACAGCAATATCCCCTAATTGAAACCTGATTAAGAATGTCTTGAGACAATCATCAAAAGCTTTCAGTTCAAAATGAAATGGTTTGAACTGACCAAATAGCACAGGATTTCATGAATTTGCTACGGGATACGGAATAAATAGCATTTTTGTTCAAAGTTGCCTATTTTGTTATATACTTTTAGTGTCGTAGGGGCACAACAGTGGCCAGACATAATAGGTTTTGCATTATGTCTGGTATTCCAACAACTGACAGATAAATAAAGAATTCAAACGCATGGAAGTAGGTAATTACCTAAGGTAAATGACTTCAATAATAGTCACTAATAACTAATTTACAGGATATTTCGATATCCCTTTAATATTAGCTGTAACTCACTTAACAACACTTAACGTCCATTATATATATTCTTGAAAATTAGTCTTACATTAAATTGCGATTTTAATATTCACTTTATATTCTACCACATACACACAACACCATCTAGCTCAAACTAAACAGAGCTTGCACTTCATAAATTATTTTCAATGAGGCGTCCTAGAGCTTCTTGTTTCACGCTCTCTCTTACAACTCAGCCCAGCCACCTAACCCTAACTTGACAAGGGTACACACCAGACCATTGTTTTACAAGTTTTTTTATTCTCTCCACTTATTCACCACTCACAATGTAAAACAATACATGTGCCGTTTGCCGCTAAGTAATTATTCCAATTTGTTCATTTATTTAGCCGTTACGACCTTTAGCTAAATTAAATTAAATTTTATGTCGAAAAATTTATGTTTAAGGGTCTGTTTAGAACATATTCGGCTTTTTTTCAAATTCGATTTAAAATCGCCTGCTAAATGATATGACAGAGCCTTTTGATGTAGTGCAAATAGTGTTATAACAAGGATCTGTATTTGGACAGCGATTTAAATAGTAATGACGATTACATAACGGAAAGTCATCTAAAAATGTAGGTGCTTTAATTCTATTAAAAACCATATACACATCTAAAATAACGCCTTCGTGCAACAAAGGTAATCAAATGTACAGACCGAACCGGTCACTGCAGTCTTTAAAAGCTTAAACATTGTAAACATACCTCACAAAATCATTCTAGCTGTCATAATCACAATAAAAGATTATTTGGCTGCGATTTTCTGTAAGTGTAGCTAGAAATTAATGAAAAAAAATATTTACCTCTACTACACTCGTATCGCTTTAATCAAAGGAAAATACCCTAACGTAACGTAGTAATGGATCCGTCCACACCTGGAACCAGTATGTTTCTAGATCAATTTTGGGAACACCGTTCAATGTTTCATCTTCCACGTCCAGTCCACTCCTAGCCTGTTTTTTTAATCTTCAGCATATCTGGCCCAATGTAGTCTCACCATACGTGTTCACCAGTGAAATAAGCTATCATTATACGTAATTTACCAAACCACATATATACTTTAAACTTTGACCTTGTATTGCCTTCGTTGCCACATCCGTGTATTGATCTTGATCTTCTTGCAACTATTGAAGTTTAATATTTATTGCACAAAATACAGTTAAAAATATTTGAACCTTATACATAGTTGCACAAATGAAACTTAAGGCACATCATCTGTCTCCTGTATTTGTTTAAAACTGTATCACAGGTAGGCAGGGTCTTCAGTTACAAAAATTGATCAATATAGCTATGATAGTCATAAATCAAAATACAATTATAAGCAAGAAAGGTATGAAATATAAATCTACACGAAACAAAATCTATTGTTTGCCTAAACAATATAATAATTATCAAATACAATATAATAAACTAAAGCTAACTGATTATGTAAAGCAAACAAAATATTGATTAGTCGACTTTTTTATTGCAAGCCGTACATTTCCTAACATATTAAATATACCTAACATACAAAACTGGTTTGTCAGCAAATTTGCAATGTGTGTCAAACTCAATGTTGCGTACTAATTCTTATTTTTATTTATATATTAGTTATATAATAAAAAGTGATATAGACCAAAACAAGCAGCACAAGTTACTAGGTGCCTCCATATTCAACCGAATTTATATATCTCTATTTTTGCCCGGCATTCAGTAGCGCCTGTGGTATGCGTGCTTGGCTTTTAGAAGTGCAGGCAAGTAGCGCATTTTGGTTCATCAGCCTTCTTCGTGCAGTCCTTTATTGAGTGACCTTGGTCGCCACAGTACCCGCAGATATAGGTAGGCTCCTTATACGTCTTGGCCGCATGCCCATACTGTTGACACTTATAGCACCTAGTGACTAAAGTAAAGTCTCTCTCAGGGCAAGATGACCAATTCACAAATACTCTTTGTTTTATTATTAGAGCTTTCCGAATGTCTGCAGATACTTCTATTTTATAGTTACAGGTATCAGCTTCCTTCTTGCCTGACTTATGGCTTAATCTTATCGTACTCATAAACGACTCAAAGTTTGTATTTTCGAGTTTATCGGCTAGATTCTGGTGGAACAAACAATGAAAAACTTCTTTTTCATTCATAGATACAGAACAGATAGGCACCCCGTTAACAACCACTCTAGGTTTTCGTTTATAAGCATCTTCGATGTTTTGGTATGTGTTGGTTAACTGTACGGATTGTTTAATCTTCTCGATGTTGTCCTTCGTATCTGTGCTGATTATAACACCTCCATTCCTTGATTTGTGTACTCCTCTCAATTGTAGCTTCATTTAGGATGGGCAAATATTTTTTTGTGATTTTGTTTTATCACCTGATTTTATTAAGCGGGCTGAATAAAATTATGACTATCTTATTTAACTATATCAGCAAATGCGGGAACTTCATTAGTTTAGTTTAGTTAGCAGGTTTGGAAGATTCATCAACACTCCGCTTAAGGTCCTGCAGTCACAGTGACAGATCAAGTTGGTCTTGTTAAGTCTGGGTAGAGGAGGTGGCTTGTAAGGCTTTATACTTGAGGGACTGGTATTGCACTGCCATATGTACCGCTGCCTACTTTTCGACAAAAACCATTTATGCGCAATTTCTGCTCAGAGTTCTGTTTTCCTTCAGCTGCAACAGAGCATACCTCATTGAGGCACTGCTTAATGGATGATATCCAGGATTGAATTTCCGGTGTTGAGATGATTTCGAGAACATCGTCTCGTTGGGTCGACGCTTTAGGGCGCAGTGCGGATGCAGGCCTGGGCACCAGCGGTGGAGTGCGCGCTGTTCTGCCACTTCGGTTGAAAGGGCTATTTTCCATTTTAAAAACTGTTTTTCTTGTTATGTACTAAACATTTCCACAAGTTCGCTGTCGTAGCTATTATACCGAACATATGATACGCTTTGCATTATTATCAAAACAAGATCACGATTCTATAAAAAAAAATTTTTTAATAACTGTACGGCACGTCCGGTTCTCCCACGTACGTGCAAGCTCTGAAATGAACTGCCTGCTTCGGTGTTTCCTGAGCGCTATGATATGTCCTTCTTCAAACGAGGTTTAAAGAAAGCTCTTCTTTCACGGTAGGCAGCGGCTTTGCTGTGTCCTGACATTGCTGAAGTCCATGAGCAGCGGTTACCACTTTCCATCAGGTGGGCCACTTGCTTGTCTGCCAACAAAGGCAATAAAAAAATGAAAACCCCAGACTAGAGTATCGACTGCATCTTACTGAACATCATATACAAAAATATCTTGTTTGTTTTTAAAACTCTTCTAATGGCGTTTTACTGGATAAAACTAACCAGTGAGTGTCCCTTAAGTTAATAGAATACCGATTCTTCATTTTTCTGAATGCCATGAGCTGTTATAGCTCCAGTATTATCAGTAATAATTATAGCCGGTTACCATAAGACAGAACATATGCTTGCCACCTAAATAGTATAAAAATATTCGCCATTATTTCGTCATCCATTGTTAGTTCATTTAGCTTGTACGTAGAAGTATTGTAACGTCAGTCAGCAATGTATATGGTACATTTATTTTCTTCATACAGGTCGCCCTACAGCTAGAGTATCTTGGTGGAAGTCTCACGCTCTTCTCGCCAACTCTGAAGCCAGAGCTACTGTGTCGTTTCGACTGCAGAGGTCTGATTTCGATACTGACGTCACTTGCCAGGTATGTGTGTAGAATTTTTATTACAATGTACAGTCAGCGGCGTGAGTCGATATACACTTACGAGACTTTGACTTGACTTTCATAATTATAACAAGATATTAATTTATTTTATAGCAGTAATATTTAAAATATTTTATCATATTTTAATTCATAAATTAAAGAAAGACGATGTCCTCAATACCTTAACTGTTCAATGTTTAACTACTTATGATACTGGCCGTACATTTAAATATATGGCACCTAGCTTAGCTTAATTCTGTAGCTACATATGTAATTAAGAAGAAACCATGAACGATAGCTAACTAACATAAAAATTCAAATATCGATTAGTTCGTTATCACTGAATTATTATTCAATTGATAATAATCAACTCAAATCGGTTATGTCGAACTGCATTTGTTTTTAAATAAGCTCGTGCTCTTAACAAATACATAGGTCTACCATAAAAATGCTTAAGTAACAGAAACGGGCCAATTACAATTAAGACACGTCGCACTGTTTTCTTGCTTTAAAAATGACATTACTCCGTTGTTCGGACTAATTCATGAAGAAGTTATGTACCGAAATCAGGACGAATTACGGTAACAGTTGGCACGAAACTTCGTCATGTACGTTTTTTTGTAGGCCTACTGGTTCTACACTATGACGTATTACAAGAAGCATGCTGGTACCTAAACTCAAAACCCTGTTTCAAATGAACAAATGTTCGCAATACATGTTTACGTCAACTACCAATATTCTTGTTAATACCTCCATTAGCTATAGGATTAAAATTTAACAGTTTGGCTTGTAAAGCTTTGTTGAAAAGCATTTTATAAATCCTTATTACATACAACATTTACGAAGTGTTTTCTATTAAAAGCTGTTATATTTTATTAAGGTCAGTTATTGATTTGTTCACAGGCTGTCACTGATCCGCTGATTGCACCCGTCTCCGAAAACATATCCATCGATGTCAACCGTAAGTAATTTTTGTGTAGTCTTTTCTCAATAAAATCTATTAAGGTGTTTCTTTATTAGATTCACTATCAATATAGGTTAAAATTATATGTCTCTATTCAATGTATAACTACTAAAATCTTAGTCAGTAGTCTCAGTTGAGAAAAGCCCGTGCCTACTTGTAGAACAATTTATATAAAAGGGCTGATATTGTATAATTAACAACGATAGATCCTATGTAAAACGTTCACGCGCGTAAAATCGCAGGCTCAGTTGATAAAGGCCCGTGCCTACTTGTAGAACAATTTATATAAAAGGGCTGATATTATATAATTAACAACGATAGATCCTATGTAAAACGTTCACGTGCGTAAAATCGCAGGCGTAATCTCCTTATTCACGACTAATCAAAACGATACACCGTACAACTTACGTTAACGCTCTAAGACTCAACTCTCAAGTTTCATCGTACGACATATACATATGTGACTATATAGGTCATTATGTATATATGTACCTTCAAACTCAAGAAAGCGTATAACACGTTCATTAAACTTCGCCAACTAAGTTTATGTCAAAATCTTCTTAAAAAGTATTTAATTTCAATGTATAACATAATATTAACTATATACATAATATAAACACAATTCTTTAAAACTAACTTATACCTAAAATATTATAAAACAGAAATAAAAAAGAAAAAGAAAACTAACTCCGCATCACATTCGACTGGTAGTGTGCCCAGAAGACTGGCAGCATTGCCACGTTGAATGACAATGCTTATTAAAATCTTCTTATTATTACTAGATCAACTTATGTTCTGCAATCGCGCTTACTAGTTTGGCCGATGTTTTATTTATCAAACCTAACTTAATATTATAAATGCGAATGTGAGTTTGTGCGTTAGCATTTGTGTAAATGGAGAATAATATAATAAGCCCTGTTTATTCATTGTAGCACTCGCCTTTGTATGAAAAGAGTTAGACTTCACACAACGTTAGATTATGCACTGGGCATACCACGCTGGCCCAATGCGGGTTGGGAGACTTCACGCAACGTTAAGAACATGATGGAGAACTTTTAGATATGCAGGCTTTCCCACAGTATTTTCCTTCACTGTTAAACCAAGCGATAACAACTTCGAAAAGCCAAAAGTGCGTGCCATAGGTTTGATCTCGAAATCTCTGCGTCTCAGCTATTGCTGTTCTAACATATGCTTTAATAATATTTAACCACTAGCCCTTCTTACTTGGCACCTGAATACATAGTATGTCATGAATACTATATTTGATTTCTGCTTACCCTTTCGAAGATATGCAGGACTAAATTATGATATCATATAAAAAATAAGTGTATTAGTAGTTTTATACATTACAATAAATGCCTGGTTTCCGATGTAAAAGAGGATAAGTATCATTTTAACTTGCAACAATATGTCACACCCGTCATATCTGCCTTGTATACTCCACTCATTAATAAGAATTACCCCAAAGTACACACTCGTATTTCACTTAGTTTTAGGTCAATGGTATTCTTTATTCTATTTTATTTGGAGAAGTTTTGTTGTGACATATAAACATACTATAAAGAAGTGATCTTATGACATAACGTGCCTTGGTAGCACATTGGTAGTATTAAAATATCGGGCTGGTTTTCAGGCCAAGCTAAGTGTTATTGGAATTTTGTATTTTTTATTAATATCTAATAGTACGGAATCCCGATTTATGCTCAGTTTGCAACAGCATCGTCTTCGGTTATGTGATACAAAAAATCGTAATTAGTGAAATGTGGGTGTAATACCCGTTAGGGAATATACGCGTCTAATAACTATACTAAACTATAGGAAATTCTCAATTGCAGTACAATGTATAAAAAGTGTTCAATTGATATCATTATACCAGCCACCTGTACCGCGGATTTCAAATAGTAATAATAACTAACGGTCGCGAAGAGGTCGAAATTCGCCCATAATTTATATTAAATTTTAATTTAATCGTCATTATAGTTTAATGGTCTATAACTTAATACACTTATAATCACATTTAATTTAGTCACCTACTCCACATACATATGTATGTAACCATAGTTACGAAGCATTCTACGAAGTCAACCGAACAATGCCGAAACACTACGAACGCGATTCGACTGCTTGTGTAAAATGCATGGTGTGCGTGTAGTGTTTTTTCATTAATTTAATGTATTTCTAATGCATATTTAATAAAAATCTTAGGATTTGCCCCTTCTTCTCCATATAAACTTTAACTGTGCCAAATTTCATACTCCTCCATCCGCACACTTTTCGTAAAAAGGGTACAAAGTTTTTGCTTCTTTATGTATATATGATACAACTTCAGTGATATGCAAATGGCAACCTATAAAACTTCTTTAAATTTAATATTTATTTGTTTGTATTTTAAATGTTATATATATTTATATCGTGCCACAATTGCACGATATAAATATTATGTAAACTTAAGAACTTTGGCATATCCTACAAAAAAAGTATAAAATATACTAAGCATTTTATACTTCTGTGTATTATAGGACTAAACGTTATTATTAACATTATGTATTATATTACAAATATTATAATTAAGCACATTAATATGCCGGGTTCGTTTATACGTCGTACGGTGCGTAAGACGCAAGCGATTGACGCTGCATTCAACGCAAAACCAAAGCGCAGCAATGTATACTGTTGATGTTATAAAGAGAAAAGATCTGAATTTTTTGTTTGTTTGTTTGTAAAAATTTAACTCAAAAAATACTTAATCAATTTTAAACATTCTTTCACCATTAGAAAGCTATATTATCACCGAGTAACATAGACTATATATGTTTTAAAGTACTGTTGCTAATATAACCTAACCTACTTTTAAGAGAGCAAAGCCGCTGGCAAGATCTAGTGTATAATAAATTAGTATGCAAAAATAGCAATGCGTTGAATGCACCGTGTGAAGAATAAATGAACAGAGTGTTTAAATGTATATTATAAACTATACATAACTGTTATTACGTCGTGTTATTATCGTTGAAAACTAATGCTCGATAAAAGAACACGCATTTCCCTAGTATTGTGTTTATTATACACGTATAATATAGTTTACCGATCCCTTATCCGAAACTGTAAAATTTAACACGAAAATCAGTCAACCAACATTTTAAACCGACTTACTATAATTTTCTCGGGGTTTATTGTGAAAATTCCAAAGTAAAACCGTGCAAACTAAACTGTCGTGGTACTAAATTGTATATGAGTTTATGGAACTTTTGAATATAAATTTATGCCATTTACCGACGGTTGTTGCATGAATGGTGCATAGATTTAAGTGAGTGTAAATTGGCAACAAAAGTACTGTATGCTGCAGGTTCTCATTTCGTTTGAGGCATATATTTGAATGATCAAAGGCGCTGTATAAGTGATTATATTCGCACTTGTAGTATTTTAGCCAATAATTCAAATGGTCGACAAAAAATTACCTATGTCTGGGTGCCTTTTGTGTCCGTTGCTTAATGTTTTAAATCTCCTGTGATACTAAGAGTACCTAGAACTTAAGAGGTAATCGACTTAGAAAAAAGAGGAGTAAGAATAAGCAATGGTATCCAACATTTTAATCAGAGACCGGGTGAATCTTTGTGCCTGATTCACGTATTACTTGTAACAAACATCGATACATCTTCACCATTAATTATATTCGTACGATAATAGGAAGTTAGACGTCACTATAAATGCACCAAAACTGACAACACAGAAACGAAACCAAATAAATAAATTTCAACGGAAAAACCGAAGGATTCCTAAAAAACAGCGTTGCCGCAAAAATTGTGTCCTCGCGTAAATCACTGGGATCCCTGACACCCTATGTAATCACGCCATACATAACACAGATGATAATCTAAGGAGGCCTAATTGACAGGTTGATATACTCTTGTATGAATTCAGTATTATCGCAACAACAATGCTGAATGGAAACCATTTGTTGCCACAATAGTAATATATTTATTTGCAAACTAGTTATTTAATTGTGTTTTTAATTATATTGTTCTATATTGTAAGAAAAATTGTGTAGTCATTATTAAGAGCGTATACGCCTCGCGCGGCGGATCGAATTTAGGTATTTGTAGAACCGCGGCACCCCACGCACCGCCAGTTTGAAACCCAGGTGCATCATGACGATGTCGCGTGGAATAATGATCTTGATCTTTTTTGCCATTCATGAAAAGTCTTTATCTACGTATACGTCGATTATGATAATATTCAAATTCATTATTTTCAATGCAAATGCATATAAATATATTAAATGAAGCTAGTTATTACTTGTTTAGTAGGAGGCTGTTTCTCAGAATAACAACATTTTTTTATAATTTACCTTGCGCATAATATTGTCTTCTATTTACGCGAATGTTATTCATTGAAATTAAACTACTATATACGGATTTTATCGCGTTGTTTATTTAGCACTGTATTACAAAATTTTGAAAATATTACACTACTACTACTATTGATTTTATTTTACTAATTTATAAGCTAATAAAATTATTTAAACTATTAAATCTATTTATTTTTGGTTTACACTTTCCCCGACGTTTCGGTTGCTTTCCAGCTCCAGCTCCCCGTGACCATGGCTGCTACGGAATTATAGAACGATTAGTTTTTATTGCTCTAGCGAGCAATTAACTCGCCCTATACTACAGATTTTACGAAAATGCGCAATTTAAATTCATCCGTTTTAAAATATTTATTATGAAAGCTCATATATTTCTCTTTGACATTCCATTTATAAACAATGGAACTTTCAGATTATTAATTTATTTTTTATTCATTGTTATTTATTTGTAACATAATAGAACAATAAAAACCCGCGAAATCGGCTCCGTCGGAATAAACGCTCTTATGTCTTTGTGCCAATAAATAATATTTTCTTTCTTACTTTTTATCCGATTGTACCGACAAGAAGCCGGCGTTTCAGAAGTGGCATGTATGTGGCCTTTTTTATGTTTTGTTTTTTCTTCTGTTTGTATTGATTGAAACAGTATTATTAGGCCCGCAATAATGAAGGTGCATAACTACAGGACTTTCTACAAGGGTCGGTCTCTCCCGAGACTTCGGACCTACCGACTAAAATCACTACAGTGTGCCAACTCGCTGCTTTTTATGATGGGTGATTTGCTGGAACTGAAACTACATCACCTACAACCACAGGACTATCCTACAACCTACTTATAAGAGAAAGCATAATATCAAACCCACTTATATTTCTGCCATCTCTACATTTCCAACGGTACGATGTCCGCTTCACACTTTTTATTCGCAGCACAGATAAGAAACACTCATATATTATACAAAATGGCGGCGTTCAGTTCCGTGAAATTAACTTGCCTTCCTGAAATTATTACCTGCTACTGTGTTTTAGCGTGGTAAATTATTTTTCATATGATTTTATTATCATTATTATGCTTATCTTATTTAATATTGTAGAAAAGCACAAAATAGAAAGTTTAACAACATATATTGCCCGGTAATACTTTTTATAGAGATATTAAACATGACAGTTTTAAAAAAGAAAATAGGTAAGCACACTGGCGCCATAGGTAAGATAAATTGAAACTAGCTGTATTCCTTCAGATAACAAATATAATTATGACGTCACGATTGTGTTTTCTCAAAGGCTTGAGTAGAAGATGGTTAACAATGAGTGCTGAGTCAAATACAATTCCTTTCTTTCTGCTTTCAGTTTGACGCTTTAATCTTTAGGTTATATTTTGTTTATTGTCGAAGAAATAGGCCGAGGTGTTGATGCTACACCTACATTGTGCCAGGTATGTTTTTAGATTCCACGTATTCGAGAGCATTGTTTTCTACAGTGGCAATTTTTTTTACAAATTACGAACAAGATTTTACAATACAATTATGTAACTTAACCGCTTAGAAGTACAGCTGTGTTAGGAAACTATAAGGTATACTAGCTCTGTTTATAAATTATGTATACCCCATTACTGGGCACAAGCCTCTTCTCATTATGAGAAGGGTTAGACTATTATCACCATGCTGGACTAGTGTGGGCTAGCGGACTTCACATATCTTTGAGATTATGGAGAACTAACAAACAAGCAGGCTTTGTCACAATGTTTACCTTCACCATATACAAGAGCGATAATTATCTACACTGACAAACTCATAAACTGCATCAAAGTTCAGGATTACTTTCGAATTCATATTTTTGATAAGTATCCAAACATTTTAGATTAAATTAAATTAAAATGTCGAGACTGTCCATTACTCATAAAAAAACAAAATTTAAAAATAGAACTGCAGTAAAAGATAAAATTATAGCCGGAGAAATAAAATTTATGCATTGTCTCAAATTCGTGTGTTATTGAATAAAGTTATAAATTAATTATTTTTGTTTTATTTTCATTTGCGATTTAATTTATTGTTACCAATAGTATTGATTATTAGTCTTTTAAACGCAACAAAAGTTTCGTAACCATAAATATGGATACTTCATCCGAACAAGCCGCTCAAATTGTGGCATTGGTGCGGGGAGGCTTATATTAACGAACGATCGCTAGAAATTTAAATTTAAACCAGTCTACGGTTTCTAGAGTATACTGAAGGTTCGTATACGTAGTAGGTATCTAACTTCGGAAACTGAAAAGTACATGCCGTGGGATTGAATTAGACACCTCTGCTTAGCAGTCCAGCGGTCTGCCACAATTCTGTCGCTCTACTTAAATCAGTTACAATCAGTTTCGATTCTGCTCATTCATTTTTAAATCTATAAACTTTCCTTTGGCTTTCACGAGTTAACTAAAGCGACTGTAGAACGGACGAAGAAATTGCACTTAACTTGATTATCCTTCTTTCGCTAAAACGCCGTGAGGTTAATAATATTACAAAGTTGAAAATTGTAAACAGAAACAGTAAGCGATCCTTTGTTGTGAAACTTTGATGTTTATGAAGTTACAGTTACATTTTTAACTGTGTTGACATAAACGAGGTTCTCAATCAGGCACTTTGTTTTTATGCCCGCGGCTTCGCCTTCAGAAAGTGGACATAAAAAGGCATATGTGTTATCTGAGGGCAGATCTATCTATGTTTCGAGTTTCATCTAAATTTGTTTATCAATTTGGGCGTTATGGATTTAGTTTAAGCAGCAAAGCTACCACAGTATCGCTGCTGCTAATTCGAGTTGTGAGTTCGATTTCAAACAGGTCAAAAACTATGTGGTCGTCAAGTACGTAGCTGTTCCAAGTCAAGAAGGTTTTTATGTTCGCCGTTTCAATGTTTGTAAAGTCCACCGCGACCCAGGAATCATTCCTTATCCGAGAGTAGATTTATTGGAAAAAGGGGAGTCAAATAAAATAAATTACATCCAGATACCTTCATAAACTATCACATTTATAAAAATTAGTAGGTTTATATTATGTCTGCCTTAGTATTTTTCTGGCAAGTGCTGAGTTTGTATGAATAGTTAATCAGCTCTATCCAGAAAGAAAATAAGACATTGTGCGTAAATGCCCAACGTAAGGGTGGTCGGTTAACCATCCTTCCATTGGTAGTCTCTCAATTGGGTCATTATGCGTAAGTGACGCATAATGACCCAATTGCGAGGCTAAGCGCAGAATACACGTGCTGAACTAACTACAACTAGATTATACCCGTTATTTCAATATCTATGTGGACTAAAAATAGCCTGTAACGCTGCGCACACGCATGCACAAAAAATCTTGTGCACACCAAATACTATTCATACTAACAATATATATAATACAATCATAATTAACATGTAAAACTTAAAATTATCTTACCGCACCAATAAGTTGTATTTGTTCGTATTTTAATTATTATTTTTTAATGTAACTTGTCCGTGAGGTGGGGACCTGGTGTCCTGAAACACAGACTCTCCGTCTACCTGAGGCACCCACAGTACTTCTAATTCAACTAAATTTATGTCTGATATTAAATGTACTTCTACTTCAACAGTATTGTGGTGTGAAAATAAATTAATATACGTATTAAATAGATATTTATAGCTCGCTTAAATGGTTAAGAAAAACATCTTGAGGAAACCTTCATGTTTTGGAATTCCCTTTAATGTTCGTGAAGATATATGAAGTCTCCACTAGGCCAGTGCAGCATGCTGGACTATAGCCTAACCCTTCTCATACTGAAAAGGGGCCCGTGATGAGCTGGGGGTTAGATCATATTCAGGACTGATATTATTTTTATTATTCTATTTATATTTCTTGTAGTACACATGACTCGAACAAATACCTCTTACAGGTCTCTTATAGATCTGTATAGGTCCGGGTCCTGTATTTAAGAAACGAGTCGTTTTAGCTATGAACACATTTGACAACATTTTCATATGACATGTGTCAAAATGAATAAAGCGACTCGTTTTTTGAATATAGGAATCGAGCCATAAACAGTTAACAATAAACAAAAGCTGCACCCAACCCATCACTTTCTTTGCAAGCCAAAGTTTAAGCCGCCGACTAACAACGTTTGAACATCAAACTTAACCCTGCTACACCGTCCCTGTCAACTTTCAAAGGTAAAGATGAAAATTTATCTCGAAGTTGATCTGTCATGATGGTGAAATATGATCGCTTCCGGGCTATCGGGACCACGTCAGCAAAGTTTTGAACTTGCTCGATATCTTATACCTTTGTGCGTTTGTTATTTGCAAGCATTGCGTTTGAAGTAAATATTGTTAGTTTGAAAATTATGTTGTTATTTTATTTTTATATTGATATTGGTGCTGTCTTGTTGATTTCATAGCATGAGCTTGTGATTATGTTTGCTTTTTGAGGTCCTTGGATTGCTGCTTGGGTGAAGCTTTTAACATTGAGTTTTCTATTAGGAAATATTCTTAGTAGCAACAATAAGCCAGGAATATGTGACCTGTAGACGGAAATGAAGAGTTCCAGAGACTCACATACCTATCTCACTCATTCCTTCTATTCATCCTATTAATTATATTTATTATTTGCTTGCTACAGTAACAGCTTACCATCAGGCAAATCTTAAGCTTGATTAAAAGAGTCGTGGTTATAATAAAATTGGCTAGTCTGTTAAGTAGGACTTAAAACATAGCTAGTCAAAATATGGAGCAATACTTCTCTGTCTCTATCGGGCATATTTAGGCGAAGGTCAAGTTTGTGTGTATGTGGTATGCATACTAAAGATATCATTACAAGTACATTTTTTGTTTTATATTTCACATTTTTCAAACCATAAATATCAAAATTATGCACCAGAAATAATTTTTATTTAAGCACTTTTAGTCACGATTACATGACTATAATACGCTTTACGTATCAAGGAATTGAAATTAATACTTAATTCATCACTAACCACAATACTAAACTCCTTACACTAACAAAAGGCACTCGGCTACCTCTACAAAAACACCTTATAGAATTGAATTTTACCGTATCACGGTACTTAAAAACAATAGGTTAAAAATTCGCACTCGATACCGAAATTTCTCACACTTAAAATAATAGTGCTGATTTTTTAATCAACTTTGTTTTAAAAATAATTCAAGTAAATATCAGACTTAACTACCTCCAATAAAGCCTATTTCCCCTCGTTACTCCTAGGTTTTAATCAACCTTTGGTATACAATGGATAATCAAAATTGAACCTTGACTTTTAAGAAATAAAGACGAGTTTGAATAGTTATGGAATCTTGCTAAAATTGATTATTTTTATCGTCCTGGGATCCGTAGTTTTTAAACGATTTTATTTATGCCGTGCCAAATTTTGTTTCATTTGTCACAGTCGTATCTTAATTGGTATGCATCAATTCTTTAACATTTATATCTACTATATTTATTGGATGGCTTGTTGGCTCAGTTGGCCGTAATCAAACCCGGGACACGTGTCCTGGGTTTGATTACGGAGTCAGTAGTATTCAAATATACTGTTAAAACATTTCTCTTATAGCAATATGGATCGCCTCTTAAACTAGTTTTGACTGGAAAAATATATTTAAGAAGAAAGAAGATCTATTTTCTGCGGTGATCGGTGTTGCGTAATTAATTGATAACCCTGAAATGTCTTATAATAGAAATGATGGTCGTGCAAAAAAAAGGGAATAAAATTAAAAATTTGCAATAGCTAATCATACTTTTGACTTTCTATCTATTAGCATAATTAGTGTTTAATAATAAAACAACAAAAAACCGATGATATTCATTAATTTTTGGTCGTATTGTACAAAAAAGTTCAATATGGTAATTAAAAAATAATCTTATCTCAGGTAGTAGTTAGGATAGAATTACTTTCGCAAAAATGAGACCGCTTTACAGAATCCTTGGTCTCTTTTTCGTGCATACATAATTGTGGTAAGGCGCTAGGTGTGATCATTATGATCAATCTTAGATATCTTTTACAGCGCCATAACTTCTATTAGTTATATCATTTGTGTGCATGAACATGGATGTTTGTCTTGGTCTGGGTGTTTTATGTATAAAATGTATGTATTTACAAAATAAAAGTATATATGTATGCTTATCCATGGTATTCTACCCATAGTACAAGCTCTGCTTAGTTTGGGCCAGGAGTATATGTGAAAAAAAAAATGTTCGGACGATTATGCCCGAAATTTATTTTACTTTTCCGACTTTTTAAATCGTTATATTTCAGAAACAGTGGCTCTTAGAAAAAAAATGTATTGATACATTTTTTAAAGATAATTACATCATCTACAATTTTTGTCTGGGCTAATTTTATGAAAAATCTTACCGTAACTTACCGTTGCTGAAAATCGCGAAACACAATTTTCTTTTACCCTTGACTTCGAGAAAAAAAAATCCAGGTACGTACGATCGATGAGGACTTTTAAATTTTATTTATAATTATGTTTTGAACAATTTTACTGACTTTCAGTTTTTTGTGAATTTATGTATCTTCACTCCTATTTTAGGTGTTAAATTGACCGGACTATTATTTTACAAGTATTTTTCTAATGGAAGCCGTATTGATTGGTGTCTTGTTGATCCGTCAATCGTAACGCCCTGGGTTCGATCTTCTGATCAGGGAAAAAAAGGGCTTTAGAAATCCTCAGTAGCAGAATGGCACGGCGTGTAGAAATTTTCCTTGTAGGTGGAAATAAACTCGGCTCAAAGAACCCGAGGCTTCGTGCACAACAGTCGCATTTTCTATCGCTGCGCCATCGAGGCAGGCCCTAAGCCACCATAGCTAAAGTCGCATTCCAAAACAATTTTCCCTTGGTTAAAAACAAACCGTTTTTGTCAGTGTAATGTCATAAAAAGGTTTTACACCTTTTCATACAGAACCCTAAAAAGGGTTAAAGCAACAAAAAGCTCGGCTTAATTGTCTTAAGTGGTCTAAATAAAAAAAGGGATCGGGATCTTTTGAATCGTAGTTAAGTTAGCCCTTTGTTTCCTACAAGTGGGCCTTTGTTGATGCCCACAATGAGTCCGTCATCCGTGCAAGTAGGATTTTTTTTTATAAATTGTTTTTGTTAATTTATTGTACTAATTGCAATTGTGTTCTAGCAGCTACTAAATAATTTATTTTGTTTGATTAATTAATTGTTTAATGTTCTTAAATTTAAACTATTATTAATGACGTTTACCGCGGTTTATTTTAAAACACGTCATATCATTTTAGTCTTTATGGAAACATCGTCGTCCCCGAAGACGTTGAAGTGTATTATTCTTTCTAAGATTCCAGAATTAAACAAAAACATCATTAAAATTCAATTTTGTTGAGTGATCCTGCCTTTTTGGGCTAATTAATAAATGCGTAGTTATAGACTCGTGTTGTTTTAAAGAAAGGACTTTTAACGAAATATCATTGAAAGTATTATTTTCTCTATACGACAAAAGCCGCCCGCGTAAAATTAGGATAAGATCGTAACAGTACTTTTTCGCTTGCCTCTGGAATGTAACAATGTTTTATGGGAAATCGGTTTAAAAGTACCTAGGTACTAATTAACACTGTTACTGCTTGCGATAGCTCAGTGGGGAGACCAACAGACTGCAATTCAGAGGGTCTCGTGTTCTAACCCACGCCACGCACCTCTGACTTTCGGAAGCCATATGACCTTTCGAAATTATGTGCGTATTGATTGACAATTATCGCCTGCTGCGAGCCTCAGAGAGCACGTTAAGCCCTCAGTCCCGGCTGCCATGAACATCTATGGCAGTCGTTATTGGGAAGTCAGTGCCCTATAATATCCTGGCACTGGTTTAGCCTTAGGTAGGGTATCGTTAGCCTTCGGGTTGCGCAGGTCAAGTGGCAGCCGAAACGTGAAAAACTGATATCTAGTCAAATCTGGTTAGACCAGAAAAGCCGACCCTAAGTGACTTGGGAATAATAAAGGCTAGGGAGAAGAAGACTGTTTTTCACTGTTACTAACTATCACATACATTTTTAACTACCAAATACAAAATATTATCTATGTTACGTTCACGGGCATGTTAGGTATAAATCAAAATAATATAGGTAATATAATATTCTACCACATACACTCAACACCATCTAGCCCAAACTAAGCAGACCTTGTACTATGGGTACTAGACAATGGATAAACATAGATGTATACTTTTTGTTTGTAAATACATACATATTATACATAGAAACACCCAGACCAAGACAAACATCCATATTCATGCACACAAATGTTTGACTTGTGCGGTAATCGCACCCGCGACCTCAGGCGTGACAGTCGGTTACACTAACCACTGCGCCATCGAGGCCGACGAAATTAAAGTAAGTACTTTATACGGATTTTATCGCGTTGTTTATTTTTAAAACAATATATTTAGATAATTTTGTAGCTCTTAAACTACTGCTGTTTAAATATGTTACTAGTTACTAACTTCTATTTAAACAATTTAGAATTAAATTGACAGTTTCCTATTATCCGGCTTTCGATCAAATCCGTATAAATTCAATTTATTTGCATAATATGGGTTTTACAATAGGTAATACAACATTAATAGTATCGCCATATTCAGCCTTTCAGCTAGGAAAAATTTAATATTATTACATTTTGTAAGTATTCAAATTTAAAAATTATTATACATAGTTATAAAAAAATCTATTCAGTCAATCTTAATTGTCAATTTCTCATAGAATATTTCCTAAAAAAACTGTAATTACATAAACAAAGCAACCATTACAATTTTTTTTTTTTTTTTTTACGCGGGGAAATGTGCAAGTCACATTCCCCATCGCCGGTTTTGGGGCGGGCGATGGGGATATGTCGGGATCCAGCCCCTAAGATGGATTTGGGCTGAACCGACTAAAACCACCGCGGTGTTCCTCACACCTTTATGGCGAGGCCACGCGGATCGCTCTCGCATTCGAATCGCGACCCCGCCAAAGGTTCGACCCACCGATGGACGTGGCGGGTCCCACACAACCATCAAAAACACAGACAAAGCGGGGGACCTAGTCCCCCTTGCGACATCGAGAGGCGTGCGCGGAACACGAACGCCGCCTGCTCGGACCTGCGCTGATCGGGCGGTGGACAGCCCCAATAGGTCCACCACTCGCAGGCTTCTACTCAAGGTGGCTGGAGGTCGTCTCGCGCCCTCCTGCGCCCGGTTCTGCGGTTAGGGAGAGGGATTGACCGTTCCCTCTCCCTCTCCGCCGCCTCCTTCACTAACATCACCTCCTCACAGAAGGAAGCGACGGCATCCCAAGACCTCTCGCTCGAAACCATGGACAGAACCATAGCCTCGAGCGAGAGGACGACTCTACCGACTGCCGCGTGCATGACATGGCGTTGCGTGGCCCAAGCAGGGCAACCTACCAATGTGTGCAACGCCGTGTCTTCGACAGCGACGTGGCAGTCACCGCAGTGATAGCAACCGGGCGTCTCCTGTTTGCCTATTCGACACAGGTACCGACCGAAACAACCGTGGTCGGTCAGCACCTGCGTCAGACGAAACGTGAGGGCGCCATGACGCCTCTCCAGCCACTCTCTAAGAACGGGTCTTACGACCATTATAATTTATAACTTAACCTAACCACTTATAAATAAAACATGAAGGGAACAAAATATGGGACTATAAATTTAATATAAAGAAATGAATTGTCAATAAATAATAAAATAATGCCGTAACTAAATAAAATTAGGTAATAGGTAGATGTTTTAATTTATTTTTAAATACATTACTATTATTTTAAAGTAGTTTAATTTTAATAACAAATACAAACATACTACAAACTGCATTTATGGTAAGCGGACATCACGCTTGTTATGTATTAAGGATGACAGAAAGGAATGCTTTGTCTTTTACCGAATGTCGGTAAACGCAAGTAAGATCTAATTATAGGTGTGTCCATGATATTGTCTTATATATTGCTACCACTTCTAAGCAAAAGCCGGCTAAAATAATGAAGTATATTAATCATGATAGTTTACATACCGAAATAAATAACATCGATTTTAGTCCATTATATACGATTACCGATGTTAATGAGGCTGCTGATTACTTTCATAACTTACTTCACTCGGCTATAATAAAAAACATGAAAGTGGTGAAGATAACAAATCGTAAGAAAATCCTTAAACCTTGGATTACACCTGGTATTCTCAAATGCATAAAAAACCGCGATAATCTGTATAGGAAATGTAGAAGGGAACCGGCAAATGAAACGCTTAAGACTACTTACAGACGCTACAGGAATTTCTGCACTTCTCTTCTGAAAAAATTAAAACGGGGATATGAAAGGCATCAACTCCAAAGTGCTGACACTGATAGCAGAAAGCTTTGGAAAATTGTTAAAGAGATCACTTATTCCAATAAGCAGAAAGATATCCCACATGAACTAATTAGCGCCCATGATCCGCAGAAGTCAGTAAATATTGTGAATCACTATTTTGCTAATGTCGGCAATTCTTTAGCTGCAAATATAAGCAATATTCCCCAAACTGAATCACTTACCTTAAAATCGACTTGTCATTCATTTGTTCTATTAGCCACTGACACAAAGGAAGTTGGGACACTAATAGCTGGTTTAAAAAGGAATTGCTCCGCTGGTCTTGATTCAGTATCTGCTGAAACTCTAAAGAGAAATAAGGATATCCTGATCCAGCCGATAACATACATATGTAACCTGGCGCTTTCAACTGGAAGATTTCCGAACATCTACAAGAAGTCTCGAATCCATCCAATCCATAAACATGAGGACAGAGGCTGTGTCAATAACTATAGGCCAATTTCAATCCTGCCGACACTCTCAAAAATTCTAGAACGTATAATTAATAAACGACTTGTAAAATATTTGGAAAGCAAACAACTTTTATCACAGGCACAATTTGGATTTAGGACAAATAGGTCCACATCTGATGCGGTCTCTGTTCTAACTAATTCGATAGTCAATAATCTGGACCGCAGAGAGAAGACAATAGCCATATTTTTGGACTTAGCAAAGGCATTTGACACAGTCTCTGTTCCGCTCCTACTGAGAAAGCTAGAAAGCCTTGGGATCAGAGATATCCAGTTGAAGCTATTGCGTGACTACCTGAGTGATAGGACACAGTGTGTGCAAATAGGAAATGTATTAAGTGAGGAGATCCCAGTGACTTTTGGACTTCCCCAAGGTAGTATACTTGGCCCGACACTTTTTTTAGTTTACATAAACGATCTGTGTGAGATGGATATCCCTAATGCTAAAATCGTTACCTTCGCAGATGATACCGCCTTGCTCGTTTCTGGTAGGTCGTGGGATGAGACCTTCTCAAATGCACAGACAGGGATGAATACTGTCACAAACTGGTTACGCAAAAATGTTTTGACCCTAAATGTTAAAAAGACTAATTATATTACTTTTTCTATAGCGACTAATGACAGGCCTGACCCCTCAAGCCGTATTATTTCACATTCGTGTACAAACCCTAACAGTGCGAACTGTTTATGTCCTATTATTAATAACGTAGCTGTAACGAAATACCTAGGAGTAATGATCGACAAAAACCTAAACTTCCATCATCATATAGATCTGCTATCAGCTAGAGTTCGCAAACTTATAGTTATATTTAAGGCATTACGACATGTAGGTCAAAAATATGTGATTAGGTCTGTGTATTTTGCGTTATGTCAGTCACAACTCAGCTATTGCATAGCCTCTTGGGGAGGTACTTGCAAAACACATTTCCTTAAAATCGAGAGAGCTCAAAGAGCACTTCTAAAAGTTTCTTTGTTCTTACCATTTTACCACTCAACCACAGACCTGTATAGGAAATGGGAGGTTCTGACAGTCCGGCAACTATTTATTCTACAAACAGTAATGAAGCAACACTCTCTTATAGAATATGAACCAAATAAATTTAAAGACCAACGTCGAAAGTATGCAGTTTGCAAAACTTATCCATTTAATACAAAGTTTGCTCAACGATTTTTTCCATACCAAAGTTTTAACTTGTACAATAAATTAAACCGGGCTTTATCTATTTACTCATTGTCAAATTCCAAATGTAAATCATTAGTCATAGGGTGGCTGCGTGGGTTAGATTATAATCTCACAGAAAATCTTATTCATAATACATACCCATAACATATGCACACAAAACAGACACATTCGTACAAACACTACACACACACCCACACGCACACACACACACACATACAAACACACGCGCACACACACATACACACACACACACACACACACACACACGCACACACACACTCACACACATATATATAATTAAGGCGCTTTTATGTATACCTATTTACGTTTTATTCTTATGTTTTACGTTAGTGTGTCTCCTTCATTAAACTGATGTGTACATCTCATTTTATTATACATACCTATATCTTGTAACGCCTGGTTGTCTGGCGTGGGGACCTGGTGATTTGTCCTACAGGCAATTTTTTGCCTAATTCAAACACCAGCTCCTCACAATTTTGAAGATATACCTACTCGATTGTAATAAATTGTATTTTATGTACGTTTTGTGAGGAGAAATAAATAAATATATTATTATTATTATTATTTTATTGTAAGTGGTCATAGACTACGTATTAAGCGAGTTATACGCATGTTTGGGACATTAATAGCACATATTTTACCTTTATGTTATTGTCAGGAATATGAAAATCAATCCCAATTTTTACATTTCTCTGTACATTTTAAAATACAGAGACAGGTTTGATAACAGAAAGATATTTGGAAGCAAACATAAATTGATGAATTAATGCCTGCAGGAAAATATGCTAACCATTAATAAAATACAATATTGAAATTCATATATTTTAAGGGATGGGAGGCTCCGAAGCATTTACCTTAAAATCTGGATCGACTCGTCTGAGGAAACCTAGATTTAAACGGAATTAATAAATTGTGAAGTGGTCTTGCAATAAGTAGGGCTTTTTTATAAGGTGCTGAAATCACAATTAAACTATACAGTATATGGCATATAGTATTGTCATGTCATTAGGCAAATATAAAGTAGACGTAAAAAAAAACGTAAGCCTATAAAAAATTTGTTAACAGAACAATACGGGTTAGGATAGTGGTGGGTCCATATCGACTCCTAGTTTAACATAATCATAGATTCACGCCTGTATATGTAAACTACATGTATACTAGAGGTAAGCAGAAGTGTATGCCAACCACATTTCACCAACCATACTTTAAAGGGTATATAGCCTATGGTCCTCTTAAAGATATTAATTTTCCTAATAAACATACACCTAATAGTATTTTGCCCGCGGCATGGATCCCAGGACACCACGATCATACGCAATCTTAAGAATCTACTCATACCTCGAGACCAACGAGGCAGTACATATTTATATTTAATAATGTGCCTTTCTTTGTCCACAGTTCGGCCATTATGGGTGCGGCTTCAAGGTGGCAAACGGCCTCTCGTGGCAGGCCAGAGTACAGAGCTGGTGTGCCAAGTTGTTGGGGCTCGCCCCAAGCCCACCATCTCCTGGTGGAAGGGAGGCACGAGGCTCAAAACTGTTAGAGAGACTGTGAGTATCATACAATTAAAATAATACGGTTCTTGCTGCTATTTTATTTATGCAAATGGTAGATAACATTTTTAAACATGGCGAATTTAGGATTTTTTATCTGAATTGAATGGTGGTTTGCTTAATAAATTTATACTCGAATTCCTCTCATTTTTTACATCATGCCCTGGGACCCTTAAGATAGAGAAAGTTAGGTTGTTTTTAAATTGGCATTTGTCTGAATCTTCAGACAAATGTTCAGACAATTGCTTAATATACAAAATATTCAAACACATCTGTGTTCGAATATTTCTTGTTGTATGAATACATCGTTAATTCAATTTCTTACGGGACCTAACATTAATAGAAAAGGTGACTTTCGTTAATACGAAAACATGGATGTATGTCTCAAAATATCGATATTTCCATATTTTTTTTTGTGATTATTTGTTGAGTCGTAATATTTAAAGGCTTTTTTTTTATTTAGGCTTTTTATTTATTTATATGTATTTTTAATCAAAATTTATTTTCTCTATGATTTTCGGTAGTATAATATGCGTGGTTAAGAAACGACGTAGCTCAGTGCATGTTTTAAACGCAAAACCATAATGTGAATACTGAATAATAATAACATGAAATCAAGTCTAATGTTTGAATCATCGGGTTGACAATTAACAGGTCTTGGGTTTTCCACTAATCACAGTACCAATGTGGACCGTGCGTTTAATTTTTTTGATATTCTGTTGATCCTAGCCAAGATACTAGAACCAACTTATATAATTATTGTATTATCAGCGGTCCTTAATAAGTATACAAAATTTCAAATTAATCCGATGTTTTTAAGTGGATAAAAATCGTGTTCAGAGATTCCTTTACAAAGATAGATGCAGGTCAAGCTAATAAAAACGTGTTAAGAAGAAAGAAAATCAATACTTAAATTCAGAATATGACGTATACATTCTAGTTACAAGCGGGGTTAGCACCGCCATATTATAATACTCATGGCGCATATAACTTTGTCATAACAAATTTTACGCTTAAGTACCGTAAGTAGATATTGCATCTCATTACACGTTAGTTCTAACATTTTAATTAGGCGAGAGTAAAGTTAATGATATTAAAATATAACCTAGATATTTGATAGAGATTCTTTATTATCTGCACTGTATTATATTGATTGCATAGAAGGTGTACTTGTTTATGTGGTCGCCTCGTCACTGTCAGAGCGCCGAGTAGATTCGATACCCATAAAAATTGTGTGACCCTTAAATAGTCGTTCTGAGTCTGGAGTATTCTTTATGTCCGTTGTTATTTTTGTATGTATTTATTTATGTATGTATTCTTGTAAAGCCCCCGCGGTATAGGAAATATTTCTACCATGGGAGTCATTTTTTAAAAAGAAAGTAATTATGAGAACCTTAGTCTCACGCCTGTATATCATCAAAAGGTTGGCAGGCAGAGATGTATTACGCCCACATTGCACAAACTTTGTTTTTAGGTCCTATGTCATACAGAATAAGCTTATTGCCATCTACCGGGCATATTTTGTGGTTGCGTGCTGCTACAGAGCACATTGTCTGGCACATGATTCCAACCCGAGACCTCTCCAAGAATTGTCGTAACAAAAGTTCTTAGCTATAGGTTTATTGCTGTTAGATTTTACGGATAATTACCTATAATAATTATAACAACACTCTTACAATTATTGCGCTGTGATTAGATGCATTTTTTTAGTTTCCTTTATTGACCTATTATGTAACCAGATAGCCTAAATACCAATTACTCCACATAAAAACCACCTACCTTCCTCTTGCCACCTACATGATACAATAAATAAATCAAGTATAGTTTAAAAATTCTTTTGGCTAAAGATAACTTTACCCAAAAGATTTTCCATTACATTAACTACGTTGCATAGTTTAAAATGGTATGTAACCACAAGCATCAGCTAGTTTTAATAAAAAACTTAATTCACACATTACAGAGAAGTATACCATTTCAGGTTCGTGCCAAATTACCTAAACTTTACTTCTTATCTGGTTGCCGAAACTCGAGAACAAAATTCGCCGAAAGCCGAAACCTAATTGAAAATTTAAAGGAACACTGCGAAACATACTCAACAATTGTTTACTCTTAATTTAAGCTGCTAAGAAATAGTGAAGGACCTCATTAGCTAAACTGTATTTATTAGTTTCCGAGTGACCTAAAGGCTGTCTATTTTCTAAATCAGTGATATACTAAATAATGTATTATGAACCTTGAGACTCTCTATTTACGACCGCAATTATGACGAAGCTATAGAGTTTTGCTTTTAAAGTTTTAACAGTCGGTTCAGCCTGGTTGAAAAGTCAATCATTCTAAGTCAACACCCAATCTTGTTCAATCTAAGCCCGCAGTTTAGGAATTATTAATCGCACTTCTTCAAAGAAAGGAATCACTGAGTAACAATTTTTTTTTAATTTTTCTTTTAGTACAATAAATTATAAGACAATTAAAACGGCGATAATCTATAAAAATAGATTTTAAAACTGATTATACCAAAACTGAACACAAGGCCGAAACCGAAATACACAATGAGGCGTTCCTCTATCGCAGTACCGCAGTCTGTGAATAATTGTTTACTCCAGTGCAGTACAATACTGATCTGATTTGATTGTACCATTGTTTCTCTTTTCTTTCAACTAAGTTTGCTTAATTGAAGTGGTTGGATTCCGTAGAGAGTGTTTTATGAAGGAAAAGGGGTTACGTCTTCGTATAATTAAAGTGACAGTGCAATATATCTCTCAAATCTGTAAAACATTTAATTTACCTTGAATATTTTGCTTTAGCTTCGGTGGCCCATGTAATTATCATTTAGAAATCTTACCGATTTGAGGAGTCAGGTAAATATTAGCAATCTCTAGGAAAGCTTATAAATCGGTAGTTATAACTTTAAGCTTACAACTATCAGCTGGGTAGTCAAATTAAATTAGTTATTGTAATTTGTAACTAGTTTATTCATATAGAATAGCTTGGTAGTAATTCGATTAGGATTTTAAATTGCACGAAATAGTAATAACTGTATTAGAAACTCTTTAAAGTAAGCTAAACTAGTAATTATTGTTTCTAATCCAATACCCAAATTTGAAATCACTATATATTCATTACAGAGCCCTTAAGGACATTGTTCTTATAGGCTACTGATTGCCTGAGACGATGTTATGTGGACCACGCTGTGTTATGTCTTGCCCCCTGCTCAATAGATTTAGATGATTGTTTAAGTAAGAATGTTTAGTTTTTAATTTCACACTACCAACATATGAAAACTAACCTAATGCCGCACAAACATAGACAGACAAAATTGGTAAAATTCATTGCTTTAGGTTCACAACCTATGTAATTAATACTTAACCCGTCACGCGATTGCCTTAAAAAAACAAAAATCAAGTCAGGTGTCGTCATTTGATCGAACCGGTCATTGGGAGACATTTGACGCCAAAATTTTCTGCGGCCAGCGTCTGGGTGTATGTCGCGTGACAGGTTAATATGTAGTTTACAAAATATTTTCACTTACACAGCCTCCTTACAGTTTTAAAATAGTAGATATAGAAACCATTTTATTTTAAATTAATAAATATAACATATAACTCTGATTAAGACATAATAAATAGCTAAATATTGCCGTTACATTCAAATTTACTCATTCCTAACGCCATCTCTTATCTACAGTATTAAACACCATTAACTCAAACTTCTAATAGATGTCGTTACTTGCATTATAAGTCAGTGAACCTAATTAGCATGAACATAACGGCCATCAAGATAGTTCGGGGGACAGCACAATGGGTGGTTGTCATTACACGAGTCTTGTATTGAAACTTTAAGTGTATCGACCATCGGTAATGGCGGTTTGATTAAATCTGATTGATTGAAATAAGGATGGCTTCTTGGGGAATTCCTTTTTTAAATGCTACTCTTGTTAAAAGAAAGATAAATGTAAAATTCCTTTAAAGGAATAGTTAATTGTAACTCAAGATATTTTACCTTAAATTGTAAATGAGATTTATTAGTATTTAAGATGAAAAGGTCGACAAGATTCGATATTTATCATGGTCTCCAAAAGGCAATAGTGAGATTGCCTTTACATATTATTAAACCGTATCTCCAGGGAAAATCAAACATAGCCAAGTTTCTTTTTTTTTAATTGATTGTTTATTCAAAGGCACAGGTTCAACGATGTCTAATGATTCCTATTTGCTTACCAAAAATTTTATTTTACTATTTAATATCTAGTGATGTGCTATTGAAGTTGATCGAAATAATATTCAATGATTTATGATAAATAAAGTAGTTGTCTGTATTTGATTTTATATAAAACGCAACAGGTAATACCATTCAAAAGAAACCTCTTTGTGAAACTATTTTAATGATACTTTACCACACTAATTATATTTTTATTCAAACTATTTACGGACTATTAGTTAATCTTAACTTAACTTAAACCCATTTTGTATGTCTTACGGGATCTGGGTTCACCCAAAATTAAAGCATAGTTCTTTTTACCTACAATATCTCCCAAGAAGTAATAAAAAGTAGATGTAAATTATACATTCAAAACTTTGCCGTGACAGCACTGACAATACGATGTTACTTTATTGTTAGCTATTAGACCTTTCAGCCGTATTTCCTGAAACTAAAAGCACTGATTTGTAGTAATACAAACGTCACTCAATGTGAAACGAACGATCGAGCTATCAATCAACGTCTGAAAGCGCTTGAAGTTTACTGATAATAATTGCTTTGGGCTTCAAGGAACTATGTTATTATTGTTTCAGTATCTGAAAACTATATGTCTGTTATTTTATAAATTACTAGCTGTAACCTGTGGTTTGAAAGAAGCATATCTTAGTCCAGCGGTCGGCAACCTTTAGCAGGCATTTAAATAACGGCGGGCCGGACATGTTCATAACTTTGTATACCTTTATCGATTATGTTAAAAATGCAAAAAAGCAACCACAAATGTTGAGAATTATTTTGTGGGCCAGCACCGGCTTGGCGCCTGAAGTTGACTTCAGTTTTGGCGCGATATTAAAATAATTCCAAATGGTAAGACCTTATTTACAAAACAGTTGCGGGCCGCAAAGAGAGCCACACGGGCTGCGGGTTGCCGACCGCTGTCTTAGACGATACGTTACTTTAAAATATTGCGAGTCCACAGGGTGGGACTATCTAGTAAGTTGGATAGGCTAACTTACTACATACATATATAATTATATATAATATAATATCAGCCTTGTATTAAGCTGTTGCACTGCTGGGCATGTGCCTCTTCTCATACATACATAGTCTCACGCCTATATTGTCTAAGATATCGGCAGAGGAGAAAACTCCAAATAATATATGTAGTATCTTGTCCGACCCGGAACCAAACGCATTCACTATCGTTGCAACACCGAGCATACTAGTTATCTTTATGTCAATGTCACTATGAGTTGACTATTTCTAAGCGGGATTCAAAGAGCGTACTACTATGGCAATAGCTAGAGGCTGAAGTATGAGGTCTATGGGCAGTGGCTACCACTGACCATTAGGTAGAAGGTCTGCCATTAGAGGCACCTAAAATAATTAATTTTTATTGAAGTTAAGCGGTGTAGTCGTTCAAACGTAACGGACTGACAAACTTTTTAGTTCATACTATTTCCAATGAAAGCGTCAAGAATATGCAACCCAGACAGCTGAAAAAAGTTGACCGAAAAGGCACTTGTTGACTAGACTATTAGATGCAAAACACAGACGCAAATTTAAGTGCCTAAAGTTAAACCATTCGTTAAGTTAAGTTCGCATAGCGATGACACGGTTTTTCCAAGTTGCAGATTCAAGTCCTGCTTCATAAATTGTCTTTTCCTTTGTTACAATTCTTATAATTTTGATCAGTGTACTAAAGAAACAATGCAATCACATAGATTGGCGAGACAACATTTTGACACCTCTTTTTATGGCTGTATATATCTCTGGCATATAATATCATAATAAAAACGAATAATAACAAATAAATAGAGACAAGGATTTTATTTATTATAATAAGGTTAATTCTTTATTATAATATAAATTTTAACAATTTTGCCACCAGGCGTCAACTGATGGTAACATGACCAGTAGTATCTTGACCTTCGTGCCGTCGATAGAAGACGCTGGAAGAGTTATATCCTGCAGAGCAGTCCAGCCGAGCCTGCCGCACTCCACTCACGAGGATGGCTGGAAGATGGAGATACAACGTAAGTGCTAATGCTCTTCAGTCAGCTAACTACACTATTCTTGCCAGAGCTCAATTACCGTTACCACGCACACTCACTACGATCTTCTGAATTCAGATCCAACGATAGCTTATTTTCTTTTCTTAAATCTTTAATTAACATATGAGTATCTGTTAAGAGTTGTGATAAAAGGATTACAAAGGATTGGCTGCTTGTGTGAACGCTATGTTTATAACCAATGCAGGCTTCCGCGTCGGATGAATGTTTAATGTTTAATAATGTTTAATATATCTTAACAGTAAATACGACCGGAGAAACCTTCTTTTTTATTATTGCTGGCAATTTAAATTACATATTACGTGTGTTCTTTTTAACTTCTCAAGCTAACTTAAATGCTTGTGATACAAGTAGGTCACCTATTGCAGGTGCTCTCTATTGTAAATCCAATGCCTATACATAGTACTGATGCTGCAGAATATGAGGCCAAAATATTTAGACCAGATATTAAAATATCTTCGGATTTTAAGTAGCCATATTAATTGGCATAGATGTAGATAACAGTCCTTACTGATCCTATACTGTCCTTTAGATTTATGTGCTCTCCAAAATACAAACGGGTTGACTTTTGTAAAAGGTCACGCACCAAAAGTATAAAAGTGGCAACGTTGCTTAACCTTATGGATTGATGAATATGCACGATATTCTCCAAATCGTATTTACGAATAAGGAATTGCAGCATCGTATACTACAAAACACGCAATAACTCAAAATCCGAATGGCTTATCGTCCAAAGGTGGACAATGGGACAATTGGCTTTTACCGACCAGAAAACTGTGTACCGGCAAGGATAGATACGAAACGTATTTCGTACTAACGTAAATTAAATTCCATTGTTTCTGCCATGACGAATCATTGTTCGTGCATGCATACAAAGTCTGGTAGACGTACATAGTGCCTGCAGAAACAAAAAATGAAATGATTGCCCTTTTTCAAGTTATTTGTTATTAATTATATACATACATTTTTTGCGAGGTATCCCCATTATCTTTCTCCGCTTTGGATTCGGCGGCGGGTGTGCCCATTTTCAGTATAAACCGGCTGAACTACCACTATTTTCTTCTCTTTACCTATGGCGGTGAAATATCGATCAAGCAATTACTTTAGATACATACCTGGAAGCAGGCCATACCATTTATGGAAGCAGGACACAAAGGTGTATTAAACCCAAAGATTAATATCATCATTAACTTCTGGACTTTAAGTTGTGATCCGATACACAATGTCAATGAGACATCCTATTCCTAACTAATATTATTAATCTGAATGTGAGGTTGTTTGTTTGTTTGTTACGCTTTCACGCCTTAACGACTCAACCTATCATTATGCAATTTTGCATACACGTTGTCAGGGATACAGAAATTGGCATAGGGTACCTTCAATCCAGAAAAAAGTACTGTTCCCGAGTGATACAATCTTATTGAAATCTACATTAATGCAAGCGAAGCTGCGTGCAAAATTTAGTATAAAATAAAATATTATCTTACACACAACTTTAAATAATAATAATAATAATAATATTCTACCACATACACACAACACTATCTACTAGATCACTATCTATCTATATACTAGACAATGGATAAACATACATATATACTTTTTTTTTTGTAAATACATACATATTATACATAGAAACACCCAGACCAAGACAAACATCCATGTTCATGCACACAAATGTTTGACTTGTGCGGGAATCGAACCCGCGACCTCAGGCGTGGCAGTCGGTTACACTAACTACAACGCCATAGAGGCCGAAATGTAAGTAATATTGAAAATTGTAAACTATAATTCTTTATAATCTAAATGTAATATGTGAGCTCGATCTACCTAGTGTTGGACACTTTTACGTGCGATCTGAGTATGGTGAGATTACGTCTATGACTTAAATCTTTAAATAAACCTACATTTAGGTTGCTCATAAGCTAAGTGTGACTTAATAGGAGGCTTTTTACGTGTTATTTAGTCTAAAACCAAGCGACATAACCTTAATACCTTGCTATTTAAAAATTCTTAAACGAAAATCCTATAAAAACTGTACCCGGGAACGGCTACGGGTAAATATTAGTCGTTAAATTGCTGTATTTTTATATCTAATTATGTGATGCCTTTGATGATATATAAAATACAGTGCCTATGTATTAGTAATATCATAAAATATACATTTGTTATTGTGTCTGTCTATCTGTTAGTGACAGGTATACCTCCGGAACCACTGGACCGATTGACTTGTAACTTGGTGTACAGACTCCTTGGGGTCATCCCTCGGTCAAGTTTGGGCCCAAGTTTATATAGGCCCTGTAGGTCAAAAGATCCCCGAGATATAGGGATCACAACGTCATAAGGTCAGGGGATATCCACATACAGAGTGATTTGGAAGTCCAAGAGAAAGGCTTTTGCCTAGCAGTAGGACATTACAAAAGGCTGATGGAAAATAAAAAAAGGTTACATGAAGACAAAGAGGTTGAATTCTAGGTTTTTACACCCATCTTGTTTTATATACCTTTTTGCTCTAAGTTAGGTGTTTAGTATCTTCCCGAATTCATTGCTTCAATTCGCTGTAAATTTTATACAATATTTAACCAACCATACTTGTCTTAAAGTCAAGAAACAAGACATGTAAAACATGAACGATTTGTATATTTTTTGTAGAAACACATTTATGCAATAGTTTGTATAAATTTCTTCATACAAAACGGCAATTACATTTGTAAAAATCTAATATAAGCGGCAATGAGATACTGGTAATTTAAACCTGTTTTCTAACAGATTTGCCGGTGGCAAAATTGGAGCTTGGCGCCAACTTGGATGGGAAAAAGGTCGTTGAAGGTTCTGACGTCTACCTAGATTGCAGAGTACGAGCGAATCCGTGGCATAACCATGTATATTTCACTCATAATGTAAGTATTATTCAATGATTTTTGCCATAATATGGCAACCGACATACTGGTTTATATTCTTCTCTACTGGATTTATTATAGTTTGTTTCTTATTGATTTACTGCAGAATTCATAATGCTGCACGCCACGCTTTTACTAGAGATAAGAGTAATAATAAAATTCGTAATAAAATAATTGTGATGAGAGGGATAGGCCACGCACCCTCTGATTGCTCACCCCAACTATTTCAATAGAAAAAGGTTGACAATACCGAAGTCCTCTGGTAAGGAACATCCACATCATAAGATACGAGCGTAATTTAACTTGCAGTCATCTTGCAGTAGCGGGCGAACTCCAACTTGCACCATTCAGCTTCGAACACAAAATATTTAAGCGAAACACGTGTCCACGCATATTTTGTGTTCGAAGATGAATGGTGCAAGTTGGAGTTCGCCCGGATTACGTCGCGGCTGTCACTTATAAGAGGAGGTCGGTATTGCTAACCTTTTTCTATTGAAATAGTTGGGGTGAGCAATCAGAGGGTGCGTGGCCTATCTCTCTCACCACAATCATTTAATTAAGCTTCTTTAAACTATTAATATACGGATTGGATTGGATTTCGCCAACTATAATATGTTAAGATGCCACCTAATGAAGGTCAAGCTTCTTAATTCTTCTTCTTCATGTCAATGGTTCTTCTTGTGTGAACTACATAATTATTATTTGCATAATATTCGGCCATTCTAATTGCGTCAGGAGTAGCCGCACAAAGTTCAGATATTGTGCAAGTGCCCGGCCAAGAAGGACATACCAACAAATGTGCCATTGTCTGCTTCATCTCACCACAGTCACACTGAGCAAGGCCGGCCTTGAAATACCACCTACACAAGTTTGATCTACAGCGGCCAACTTAGGTCTCTTTAGCGACTTGCATACTAGCAAGAGCAGAGTGTGACCAGGTGGTTGAGACTTCTTTATTGAATTTCAGTAGCAGACTCAATAAGTATCAGACGCCGTGATTCTAGAATTTTCTATCAGCAAAACCCAGTAATGAATAACAATCGCGTAAACAGAAGACAATATTATGAAAACCCAGTAACTTTTGGCCAACCTGGGCACCGAACTTTACTATCCGTCACAAACATTAACAGCGATTTATGCCAGGCAAGCTAATTGTCCCTTGCTTGTGTACCTATAATATTCTATTAATCTTCATCAATGTTTACTCGTTTGCCCCAACAGGGTGTGGTAGTCAAGCCAGGTCCAGGAGTACTGCTAGCCAATCAGAGCCTGGTTCTTCAGCGAGTGTCGAGGAAAGCCGCTGGTGCATACGTTTGTTCGGCCAGGAACAGCTTGGGCGAAGGGTCAAGCGAAAACCTTATTCTGGACGTTAAATGTAAGTATACTATGTCGTCGTAATACGTGGCAACTTTTTTAAATCTGCTTGTTTTCATAAACTATAGGCAAAGGTATTATTATATCTATATTACGTCCCATTTAATAGGAAGCATATCTATTGCCTACGTAATACATTACTAGACTCATTGTTGCTATTATATCATTCCTAACAAAAACAGCGAAAGCCTATTCTTTCCAGATCATAAATATTGCTCGTTCTAACAGTGATCTCGAAGCATGAAATCGACGAACTTGCATGGGGCCAGCAAAGTAGACTAAGGCCTTCCACATCACACTTATAGGCTCGTACCAGCAGTGAGACAGTTTATAAACAGTGCCGATATTATTATAACAAAACAAAATACTTTACCTAACCCGCGATCCTACACCACGGGCGAACAAGCCAACTTCAAGTACACTCAATTGTTATATGCCCGTACCATGAAAATGACTTGAGGTCGAAAGTCAAAATATGTTTAGTAACAAGCAGACACGGCGGAATGGACGAAAGTGCATTTATAATAGAACAAAGCGAATAAGATGGGTATGATATTTCGTAGTTTCTAGCGATCGTATAAAGAGGAACGCTATAAACCGTTTACTTGTTAGCTAATCCAGGTTTGGTTGAACTCTCAACTCGATGCTTAAATAACTTTTTTTAACGTTAGTACATACATATCTGGTGTAAGGAACAGCGTACCGAAGACTTAAATTATGGAATCAGATGATTATCTATATTTATTTTATTTTCATTTATTTTTATTTTACAATTTTAGGAAATCTTACAGCTAAATTAGTAATATAGACAGATTTGATACGAAAAAGAAGGCCAATTAAAAGTTTTCACAGATAGCAGATTAAAGTGTAAATAATAGAAGAAGACATTTTAACAATAAGATAATAGCAAGAAATAGACACCATTACATCTGGTTTTTAAACATAAAGAAAGAGTTATACAATGTTTTTTTTTAATTTGGCTATTACTGTAGGTAAACTAGTCTATATCAACACTCTGGTTTGCCGTATTGACAACACAAGCGACTCGCTCGAGTTAAAAATGAATTTTGCCTGTAGGTTGTACTAGCTGTTGCTGTATATAATAGGTGTGATTTCTGCAGGAATGCAGATGGCACACGCAGCCCTATTTTGCTCACCAGTTCACTAACGTCTAGTGACCCATTCGCGATTTTTAAAAGTAATGAAATATCCGCAACCTTTCTTCTTTCCTCTACCGGAAGAAGATCGAATTTTTTACACCTGCCATAATAATTGGGTATATAGCAATTAGATCGAAATTGAATGTATCTCAGAAATTTCCTCTGTATGGCCTCTAAGCGATTTTTATGAATATTATAATTTGGATTCCAGACTTGAGAGGCGTATTCAAGGTGACTGCGAACGGAGCAGTATAGAACCTTTATAGTTTTAATGTTATTGAAGTCTGCTGAGACTCTGAAGACGAAACCCAGCGAACGAGATGCTTTTTTTATAATATTTTCTATATGCGCATCAAACAAAAGTTTAGAGTCAAAAGTCACCCCGAGATCCCTTATCGTACTCACTCTTGCCACTATGGTGTCTAAGAGCTTATAAGTGTGTACAATAGGGCTGGGTTTACGGGTAAATGTGCTAACATTACATTTGACATGATTAAGGTCTAGCTTATTTTTTATACAGTACATCTGAAATCTCTGTAGGTCCTCTTGCAGTAGCATAGCGTCGTCAATAGAATTTATTTGTTTCACTATTTTCATATCATCTGCGTATAATAGAATTCTGGGTTATCAGAAACAGCAATTAATGTCGTTGATAAAAATATTAAATAAAAGTGGCCCTAACAGGGATCCCTGGGGAACACCGGAAGGTATAAAAGTGGATCTAGAGGTGTAACCATTCAACACCACGATATGGCACCTATTGTCAACGTAAGACTTAAACCATCTAAAAAGATTATCCCTGATACCGATGGCACATAGCTTCTCAATTAGAATGCTATGACCAATTCGGTCGAAGCATTTGCTGTAATCGGTATATACTATAACGTCGACTTGTGACTGTTGTGACATACAGTCCGAGATGAAATCGCTGCAAATAATTATAGATATGATGCATAGAAGATTTTATGTAATGGGTGTTTGTAAAACTTAGTTTTACAATTGTTGTTTGTCTGTAGTTTTGTATGTACATCATGCAAAAAATACTGCACTAAATTGAATGCCGTTTACATATTTGTATTACTTCAAGTCAAACTTAAAATCTACTCGACCAATTGTGTATGAGTTAGTATTTATTTAACAGACTATTAGTAATGTTGACTGTGAAAATTTATTAAATAATTAATAATTATTTTAGTACTCAGTATGTACTATCACATGGTCTTAACTCGTCACCCAATAGAATAATACGCACATAGTATACGCCGATGTTTCCAAAACTGTAAATAGAGTTATATTGCACTCGCATTTTTCCAGCTAGACGTGGGAGTGCCACGCTTCGGCACGAATGGGCCTGCTTGACCGGAGTGATACCACGGCCTCACAGAAAATTGGCGTGACAATAGCGCTTGCGTTGTGTATCGTCGGGTACCTGAGACCCAACCGTCCCCCTCCCCTTCTAGTGGGAGCAAATTTAAATAGAACGCGACGCACTTGTGACTCCTCCTGGTGTTGCGGGTGTCCATTGGCGGCGGTAATCGCTTACCATCAGCCGATCCGTCTGCTAGCTCGCCGCTTTTTGTTATCTATACCATAAAAAAAGCTAGCGTTTTAGGTTCCAGATTATAAAGGGCGACCCTATTGCAATCTACCAGGCAAAGATGCAAGTTCCAATTTATCCCACTTAAAAATTAAACCTGAAACCGCAAGTTTAGTAGTATTCTCTAAAGCTAACTGATGTATTTGTGATCAAAACAGATCATAAATATCCATAGCCCGTAGCAAACTTATTAAACCAATGAAATTTTGTAGCTATAATAACATGAAATTCTATTTACATGAAATTTTATATTGCTTGTCAAAGGGCAACTTTAGAGGAATCAGTATAACTTTAGAAGCATGGTAAAATATTAATCGTGGCGGTTGTAGGTCACGTCGCGTAAACTTATGCCTACTTCACAAGAAAGTGTTGACGAAGTTATTATGAAGGATTAAACATAGTTTATGGGCAAAGCTTTTGAGGTTACAGTTTGAAACTTTGTAATATGACGCGATTGATTGGATTGTCCGATAGATGAAGACTGTCTTGCTGGTTCTGTGGCATATGTTTACTTGCATACTTGAGGACCTAGGTGTCTGGGCCGGTAAAAGTTATTAGGTTTTCTTTTATGCTAGATCTTGTAAGAAAATTTTTCGTTCTGTGTCTGGCGATATGGTTGAAGACAATAGGTTCGTGGCCGCTAAGTAGGATCTAAAACGTAAGCGAAATGTAAGTGTAGTATTCCTGTCTATCCCCTCAACGAACTACAGGTGTGAGTGTATATATCTTGTGCTAGCTTTTGCCTGCGGCTTCGCTCGTTCGGAAACAGAATGAAATTTTTGGATAAAAGAAACCTCATGTCCAATCTTGGTTGTGTACTAACCCTGACAACGTGTATGCGAAACTTCATGATGATCGGTAGAGCAGTTAGGCGTGAAAGTGTAAAAAAAAGAATAAACGAACTCACATTCGCATTTATAATATTAGTTATGATATATGTAGGTTGGTTAATTTTTATCATGTAGCATCGGCATGATCCGCTTACAGATTTAGAGTACGCAAGGAAAAGCTCTGAAATAAAAATCCTCATTTTTGTAAAAGTGACTAAGTGTAAATGAGCCATAATTACTTTGCCGTATGGACGGTAAAGTGCAAGTATTAATATTGCGAGCAAGAAAGAATGTGGTATGCTTTTTCGCCACCTTTGTTGTTAACCTATTGAGTCCCAGCGGCACACCGGCGGCCACACACAATCGATTTGAATTATGTCAGCTATTCTAAGATTTGACAGACTACACAACAACTCCGTTGTGCTCTTTATTATTATTTATTTATTTGTATATTCAACAACATAATCTTAGAGTATTATATACAATAAATCGCTTATGTGTTACTGTAAGCTAAAACATATTGTTGAAAAAAAAAATTGTACATCTTCTTCATCAGATTTAATATATATATCTTTGTTACAGTCGTGCCTACATGTAAGGCATCTCAACCGCTGGTGGTCAGGGCGGCTAGAGGAGAGGTCATTGACATCGAGTGCGACCTCGATGCTAATCCCAAGGTAAGATTAACACTATCGTAGTTCAACCAATATTATTGTAATTACATTTGACCGCCGTTTTGCCTGCGTAAAAAGTATGTGACGTTTTTAAGCATCTAGTCAAAAGTTAAAAATATTTACTTCCATAAAAATGTGTACACGTCAAGTAATTGATATATTAATAAAAATAAGAAATATGTAAATAAAAGGGAATATAAATACAGCACTGAAAAAGACTGTTCTAGGAGTAGCGCTTTCAAAAGAAGAAGCAGGCAAGAAACTCAAGGCCATTCTTTTAAATATCAACAAATCAATGTATCACTTATTTTTCTTATAAGAGAACAGGCATAGCTCTCATCTGCTCATATCATATTTTGAACATACAATATTTTTTTTCGTCTTCTTCTGGGAAGAAGGCAAAATATAGTATTTTGCCTCCTTTTCTTCTGGGAGAATGTTATTTATTGAGAAAAGAAAATAAATCAATACTCATTCTATTAAGAATTCTTCAAGAAATAGTACATCGGATTTCGAATATCTTTTCAAGAATACTTCATTCATACTTGTCGTTGTTCCAGAAAATAAATTTGTAACAAAAGGTTTTTATACAAAAGACAGGCCTCAGGCGATTGTTGAAACTTCAAGGTATCAAAAGCCCTTATATCAAACTTTGTACGAATTTTTCGGATAACCTGAGAATATCGATAAATAACTATATATTGTCATCTCAGATATCTGTTAAAACATATTGAGATATTCAGGGCAAATATTAATAAATATATTATTATGTAGCCTAACGCCTTTATATCCTGAAATGGTCAGGAAAACATGTCCCACTTCTACTTTTCCCATAAAAAGTTACTTCCAAGTAATAATACGTTACACCGATCCTTTTCCTATCATTTCCTTTGTCCTTTCCCTCCTTTATTACTTTTTAAAGGGCTGGCAACGCAATTGTACTCCTGTGGTGTTGCGGGTGTCCATGGGCGGCGGTAATCTCTTACCATCAGGCTATCCGTCTGCTCGTTTGCCACGCTATACCACAAAAAAAAAACTTTATATTACTAGAATTATAAATGCGAGAGTTTGTTGGTTTCTTACACTTCACGCCTTGACTACTCGACTGATCATCACAAAACATCGGTACAGAAAAAAACATAGGTTACCTTTCATCCAGAAAAACTACTGTTCCCGACGGATATAAATTTATTGATAACGTCTAGCATAATGCAAACGCGGCCACGGGCGTAATCTTGTTGAGAAGGGTTAGACCATAATCCATCAAAGTATTAGAGACACTCTTTTTAAAACTTATTGGTTTTCTTCTAGTTTAGCCTTGAATCTATTTTCAGATGACACAAAATTACATGAAGAAAATGTATCATATTGGTTAGGTTTCGATATAATATTACGCATATTACTTATTTTTAACCAATATACTTAATAACATACTGAATAGCAAATAAGGTTTCATTAAATTTGATTACGTCGTCATATTGATCATGGCTTTTGGAAAAGATGTATTAATGGTAATGTAACGTATTCAATTTTCTCTTCATGTATGATGTGGTTTTGCGATATTCACGATATTGAGCAGTGCGTATTCAGGTACATTGGGATATTTTACTTAAAATTGGGACTGTGTGTATAACTTAAATTGGATGTGAACTACAATTTATATGGAGATGTTATTGCACTCTACAGTAAATCGTAATTGAACAATCTCGTGTAGGTTTCTGGCGATGTGTCCATACTCCGTCAATAATAAAAATAGTAACGATTTTATTCCGCGTGGCATAGACGCATATGTAGATAAATACCTTAGTCTATAAGTCATAATATCATATATACAATTTGTGTTAGTTATATAACCCATTAGCTATGTAAGTAATGCTTCACTTGCACTCTGTTTTGTGGGTGATTGAATGGCTACTGTTTATTGTCAATTATTACTCTTTATTACGACATCTGGTTGTTTGAGTAATAAATATTGCTAGTTGCTTGTAGGTAATGCTTGTCTTAGAAATGGGTTCGTTTTTTCGGTAGTGCAATGTATGGGATTTGAACTAACAAGCTTTCGCAAGTACAATAAATACCTAATCCATTGAGTTACTGCTGGTTTAAATACAGTGATATATAAGTAGGAAACTAATTAAAAATCCTTTTTTTAAGAATTTTTCTTTCGACGTTAACATGAACAAAATATTTTTCTATATTTTTGTTACATATCTGAATCTTTTTATTTACATTTCCTATTTTTGATTTTAAGACAACTTCGGTGATACAGCAGTAGTCACGACTGTGCATGAGGTTTTGGGTTTGATTTCCGAGACGGGCAAACTGCTATAGGTTTCTTTGTCAATCAAATCTCATTAGCGCCACGGCGACTGGAACTGTGTTGGTAGATGACAATAGTGAGTCTGCTTCTACACGTAGGATCTAATATAGCAAGTGGCGAAATGTGGGTATAATGCAATTCTGCCTACCTTTTCGAAGATATATAATAATATCAGCCCTGTATTAAACTGTTCTACTACTGGACACGGATCTCTTCTCAGAGTGAGAAGGGTTAGGCCATAGTCCACCACGATGGCCCAATCCGGATATGCAGACTTCACAAATTTTGGAGAACATTATTTTTGGAGAACTCTCACCGATAAAGCGAGCGATAATTAACTATAAATAACTTCAAAAAGCCATAGATGCGCGCCTTGGGCTCGAACTCAAGACCTCTGCATGCAGTCTAACTGTCTCCCATTAGACTATCTCTGCTATAATATTGTCTTCTGTTTACGCGAATGTTATTAATTGAAATTAAACTACTATATACGGATTTTACCGCGTTGTTTATTTAGCACTGTATTACAAAATTTTGAAAATATTACACTACTACTACTATTGATTTTATTTTACTAATTTATAAGCTAATAAAATTATTTTAACTATTAAATCTATTTATTTTTGGTTTATACTTTCCCCGACGTTTCGGTTGCTTTTCAGCAGCCATGGTCACGGGGAGACTAAGATGGTAGTTGTCTCAATGTTCCAGTGTAGTTATTTCAAAGTTACCGAACATAATTTAGTTATTGGTGTTTCTATTTACGCAGAATGAGCTCAAAGTATCATGAAGTCTAGCTGTGGTTTGTTTCTTCTTGGGTTTGACTATTTGAAGTACTGGATCCCAAGCTGGTGGTACATTCCAACCATCTTCTCTATTAAAATTGGGATGTTTTTTGATTTCAATAGCCTCGCGAAGCATCCTTGGTAGGAATCGGTGTTCTTTAGCGAGAATCTGTGGTTTGTCAAATCTCAGGTAGTGGTTGGTCCCCTGTTGTACATGTTCACACACAGCAGACTTCAACGAGCGTTTACGTCAGCTATGTGTTCTTTTATGCGGGTGCCTATGCTTTTCTTGGTTTGACCAATGTATGAGAGTCCGCAGTCACAATCTATTTTATAGACCCCTGCATCTTGTAAAGGTAATTGGCACTTGACGGATGGTAAAAATTGACTTATCTTCGTTGGCGGCTTGAAGTATGTGTTGATTGAAGCTCGCTTCAAGATGTAGCCAATCTTGTCAGTGACACCCCTTACATATGGTAGTATGGCAGGCTGGCGCTCGACTGTGGCTGGCCTTTCTCGGGATCTGTGACGGCGGCGCGGCTGTTGGAGCTTGTTGTCTTGCAGTACTTGCTTTACATGTTGAAGCTCGGCGTCCAGGTGTTTCTTGTCACAGATCCTGTGGGCTCTCTGAAACAAAGACATTCCCACGGTAGCTAACTGTTTAGGATGGTGGTGAGATTCACCGTTCAAGTACCTATTTGTATGAGTCTTTTTCCTATACACAGTGTGGCTCAAAGTATGATCAGAATTCCTGATGACAAGAACATCTAAGAATGCTAATGAATTATTTGCCTCTAATTCCATAGTAAATTGGATGTTGTTATTAATGGAATTAAGATGTTCTAGGAATACACTAACACTATCTGTTGGTAATATTGTAGAAGTATCATCTACAAACCTTTTATAAATCCTGGGTGTGATGGGGGCAGTCTGTAGAGCTCGAGCCTTGAAGTCCTCCATATATATGTCGGCAACAACAGGCGTTACTGGGGAGCCCATTGCCACACCATCGACTTGTATGTAGAATTTATTGTCCCACAACAGATAGCCAGTTGTTAAGCAATGCTTAAGTAGTTCTGCATATTCCTCAGGCATATTGTACTCTATTAGCTTCCTTTTAGTTATTTCAATACAGTCATGTACAGGTATGCATGTAAATAATGACTGTACATCTAAACTAACCATTGTTTCATTGTTAGTGAGACATAGGTGTTTAATCTCACTCACAAAATGGTATGAATCCTTTACATGTGCTCTCGAGTTGCCTCTAAGTGGTGAGAGTATCTTCGCTACGTGCTGAGCCAGTCTGTAAGTTGGTGTGTCGATCTGACTCACAATAGGACGTAGGGGAGCGTTTTCCTTGTGTATTTTTGGTAACCCATACAACTTTGGTGGTTTGATATGATACATGATGGATTTGTATAGATTATTATACGGCGGATAAGTGATTTGAGTGGTTGCCTCGCCATTACTATTGCGCCGAGTATTGTGGGTTCGATCCCCATACGGAACAAAAACTTGTGTAATCCACTAATTGTTGTGCCGCTTCTGGGTGTTCTGTGTGTCTGAATGTTTATAAAATCTCCCGCGACACAAAAAATATTAATAGTGCGAGTGATGCCTTTTTTAACCCCCGACGCAAAAATGACGGCGTGTTATAAGTTTGACGTGCCTGTGTGTGTGTGTGTGTGTGTGTGTCTGTCAGTGGCATCGTAGCTCCCGAACGGATGAACCGATTTTAAATTTGTTTTTTTTGTTTGAAAGGTGAATTAGTCGGGGTGTTCTTAGTTATGTTTGATGAAAATTGGTCCAAGATGGCCACCGCCACAAAATAGCGGATTACATATTTTTTCACAACTCCCTCAATGTGGGTATCAAATTAATTAAGAGGCGAGGGTTTGTAAATTTTAAATTTATGTGTGATATGTATGACACTTACGGTGTACATTATATATTATATTAACGATACAACAGCTGTACACTTTTTATTCCTATCAAGCGTTTTCTAAATAAATTTATAAACTTATTAAAAATAAAAGTCTTTATTACATTGCTCTGGAATATCAGATATCTATCAGATTTTGTGTTAGTTCAAGTATATGTGAAATTAATTCTTTATGAGAATAAGTTGATTTTAACCTGATTGTGTAGTAGTAATTTTAATTAAATCTAACGTTAATTGGGTCTTGTTTAAAATCTACAGAGTTCATTTAAAAGTAGATAAAGCGCTGTGTTTTCTTTGGTTTGCGGTCTTACAATTTCAGTTCAGTTAATGAATTTGTCTTCGGGACGCATTCTTCTCTACAAACCGTAGCTAGAGATTTATTATCAAAGCTCTTAAATTTTATTTCAATACTTGGTAGTGCAACGGTAAAAAATGCGACTACTGCGCATGAGGTGTTGGGTTGGATTCCGGGTCGAGTCAGTCTTATCCTAATTTCCTGCCAAAAATTTCATAATAGCAACTCATATTTCTTAATGCTTTATCACGTCTTATTGTATTAAAAGCATTTACGAGTGAATTGAGGACCACATAATTATTATGTCATTCAGACATACATATGTCTTGATTATTCAGACTCCATGTACTTTCTCGGAACTTGTCATTGCACCGCATAGCTGAGTTCCATTTGGTGTTATATTACAGACACCGCTCGCCATCGGCAGGGATGTCATTCTCACACCTTACAACCTAATCGGTGCCGCACCAAGCGGTTCCAAAGGAATTTTCTCCCGCGGACGCTCAGGTTGTGGAATGAACTCCCTGCCCAGGTTTTCCCATAAGACTACAGTATGGGGTTCTTCAAAAAGGGCGTTAAAACGTTTTTACAAGGTCGGCAAAGTGCAAGTGATGCCTCTGGTATTGCAGGCGTCGATAGGCTATGGTGACCATTTACCATCAGGTGGGCCGTACGCCAGCTTGCCACATTAGTAGTATAAAAAGAAGACAATTATATAATTTACAAACAATTTAATTTACAAATTTACCTGACTATACAAATCCATATACAATAATGAACAACATACTTACTTAATTTTAATGGAACGGAGAGAATTAAGATCCACGTTGCGTGTTATATTCCGAAATAAAAAACTAATATGTATCTTTGTTCCCAGGAGTCCATGTCTTACCAGTGGTGGTTCAACAGCTCAGCGCACAGCAAGCACGAGCTCGCCACATCACCGATGACTTCAGTGCCGAACATGCCAGGTAAACAGACTACAGACTACGTCATAATACTGAGAAAAGATCGAGACCTGCACGGATGACGTAGGGTTTAAGTGATAGCCACCCCAGTGCGCCAAGACTTGTAGGTTAGATCTATATACGAAGCAAAATTTTGGTCAAAATATAATTGTTTTCAGTCTAGGTGTTCTTTGTGACCGTTGTTTGAATGTTTGTGAAGTTCTCTGCGACGCAGGAGTTATTACTTGTGCTGGAATTGTCTATAAAAATGAAAACTTAAATTGAGAACTACACCGACTAGTATCTTTTAAAAGTAAAGAAGTATCGTAACGAGTATTATTTTTACTTTAATGTGTGGTTGCAATATGCTGGCCGGTAATAAAAGCCATATAGAAGAAATTACATCCATATTTTGTATATAACTATCCAAAGTAATGTTTCGAATAACCAATACTTTAAAATTTTCTGAACCAGGCCGGACTATAGTAGCAAATACTGCAGTCAGCAGTATAGCAATAAATATATTACCCGTTACCCAGTAAATAAATACATTGGGTCTCGTATTCGTAAGTACGTTGTATCATTATAGAACAAATCGTATACTGAGCAGTATTGCTAAATCTGCTTTTGTAGCGTTTCTATCAGTCTCTTGATTACTGAGAGGAAATCTTTGAAATCACAGATTCCTTTCCTACTAGTCTTGTATTGATCCAATACGCTAGATTGATTTTGTCTATAGTAGAATTCGAATTGTTCTTAACAACAGTTTCAATCGAGAAGTTTCTTCAGGAAACTTCACAAGGCCAGTTCAAGTCTCAGTCTTGAAGCTTATCGGAAGCCAAACAATATTTTCTAAGAAACGTTTAGTGGTCTTAAAGATTGTAGCCTTGAACTGAACTATCGTTATCGGAAAATATCTATCTTAAATAGTATGTCTAAGGCTCTGGTTTGAAAACGTTTGCGTAGTTAAAAAAATATATTGTATTTTTTGTGTATACCAATAAATAAAGTTGATTTAATTGTTATTGTTTGTCGGTTTACAACGCAAAACTAAAAATGGCGGTAGCGTAGTGTAACAACACGTATTTTTCGATTCCAAACATTAAACATTAACATTAACATTAAACTACTACTTCACTTAAAAAGGCATATTTTTATCTGGAAAGGTTAATTAAGACATTAGTATATAAATAGTAATATATTATAATTTCTTTATCGCGGCGGACTTCAACAAACAGTAGACACAATGAACACAGGCTGGATACTACCATTTATGGCTCACACAGATTTTTAAACCGTGTGGCAATCGAAGCCATCACACTCGTCACTGTAGTGATACTGTTTTAACTGCTACGCCTTCCGTGCATTCAAATTACCGTCAATCTTAAACATAATATAGAATAGAATAGAATAGAATAGAATAAATTTTATTTGCATTGATTGTAGGTACATGAAATATAGATGTTAACAATTTTTATGATCCTTATACAATCTACCTTGAATAGGCATACAAATATTTAGGTAAGAGATTAAAATTCATCAAGATTTAAACAATCATTAACCAAATTAATACAATTCAAAATCAGACAACAAATGAATTAACGAACCGTTTGGAATTACAAAATTACGATTCATAATAATATTATAATATAATGGTAAATGTAATTATGTAAGAAATAATAATTAAAATTAAGAAAATAAATCAAATGTCAAATAAGCGTAAGTAATGTCAAAAACTAATAATCTAAAGTAATGTCAAAATGTATCATTCAAAAAGTCATTAATTGAATAATAACACTTATCTAAAAGAAGTGCAGTCAATTTGTTTTTTAATGTAGATATTGTACCATTTTTTATAGACTCGGGTAATTTGTTATAAATGACAGGCGCCATGCCGAAAACATTTTTCTTAAGTAAGGCAGTATTGTAACCACCAGTTTGCAACATATTTCTATACTGACTTCTAATAGGTCCTTTTCTTATTTCTGATAATGATATAAAATAATGCTTATTGACCCTTACGAAGACTGCCACTTCAAAAATATACATACATGGGAACGTTAACAATTTTAGGGACTTAAACATAGGCACACAACTGTCAGTCATTTTTAGACTACACATTGCCCGTATGCAGCGCTTCTGCGCTTTGAAAACCTGTTCCCTTAAGGTACAATTTCCCCAAAATACAATCCCAAACCGCAAAATCGACGCCACCAGACCATGGTAAGCTGTTAACGTTGTGGTTATATTTACCTTTTTTGCTAAATTTGATAGTACATATGCAGAAGTACTTAATTTTTTACACACCTCTTCTGCTTGAGGTTTCCAGGTTAACTGACTGTCTATCAAAATTCCTAAAAATTTAGCAACATTTATTTGTTCAATACCTTGTCTATTATATTCGATTGTTAGATTTTGAGCTGGTGTACGTTGATAAAAATGCATTATATTAGTTTTTGTAAGATTAATTATTAAATTATTTATGTCAAGCCAGTTTACTATGTCTTTTAATGTATTATTAATGTCATTTTCATATTCATTCATGTCAATACATTTTATTACTACGGTGCTGTCGTCTGCAAATAATACCATTGGGTGCCGAACGTATCGAGGCAGGTCATTTATATAGAGCAGAAATAGAAGTGGGCCTAAAACACTGCCTTGAGGCACGCCATATTTGACAGTTCTAGCTTTAGACAAGTATTTTTCCTCTCGTTTGGATTTGACACTGATTCTGCTAATTTCGGTATATTGTTTTCGATTGCTAAGGTAACATTTCAAGAGATTCAATATATTTCCTCTGATGCCATACATGTAGAGCTTATGAAGGAGAATTTCATGATCGACGTTATCGAAAGCCCTTGTCATATCTGTGTAAATAGCACATATGGGCACTCTCTTATCGACATGCTTAGCTATTACATTGAGAAGTTCGTATATTGCTATATTTATGCCCCTTCTTTTCCTAAATCCCATCTGTTCGTCACATATAATATGATGTTTATTTAAAAAACAAAGAATTGAATTATACATAATCTTTTCAATAATTTTTGAAAACACAGGAATTAAGGCTATGGGTCTATAATTTTCAAGCTTTTCTTTGTCATTTTTTTATACAGTGGTTTAACTATCGCTGTCTTTAACGAGGTTGGGAATACGCCCGAGCAAATACATAAATTTATTATGTGACTCAGATGCAAAACTATGGTATTAGATACAAATTTTATTACTTTAGTAGCTATATCATCGTGGCCAACACTATTCTTATTTTTTAAAGTTTGTAATGCTCTCATGACTTCTTGTGGCATTACAGGCATCATAAACATCGTGTGAGGATTATTTACTAATCTAATGGTCTCGATCTGCGTCTTTTTATTACTATTTATTTGGTCAATGAAGTGGTCGTTGAAAGAATTAGCAATATCTTTCGGGTCTCTGATGATTTTATCTTTCACGTTTATTTGTGATATAGGCTCAGTGTAGCTTGTTTTGTTATTAATTATTTGCCACGATGCCTTTGTTTTATTACTCAAAAGGTACAAAATAATAATTTTATTAATACTGCATTAATAAAATTATTATTTTGTACCTTTTGAGTTAGCTTTATAATCTTACGAAAACGATTAGAATAATCTTTAAAATTTGTTTTGTTTACGGCTGTCCTATTATTTCTATATTTCCACAGTAAATATCTTTGTTTTCTGCTACAAATACGTATACCATGTGATACCCATTTACTTTTTGCGTGTGCTTTTATAGTTACCAGCTTTTGAGGAAAACAGAGAATATATAACAAGCTAAACTGTTCTATGAAGTAGTCATAAGCCTGGTTGGCATCTTCAGTATTGTAAATCTCAGAAAATGTAAGACATTGCAGATGTTTATTAAATTTTTCAAGATTTTGTATTGAAAAATCTCGTTTTCTTATACGCCAAGATCTTAATCTACAAGTTTTATGAACCTTGATTTCTAATATTTGTGCAGTATGGTCTGACATCGCTAGGTCAATTACTTCACTGCTACATTTTAAGTGATAACTGCGTGCAAAATTATCTATACAGCTATTACTACATAATCTAGTGGGCTGATGCAATTCGAGTTTGAGATTGTAGCCCAAGAGAAAACATTTGAAATCATGTGACATGTTATTACCTTTCAATGTGTCTATGTTGAAGTCCCCGCATACAATAATTTTCTTATTAATCTTGTTAAAGCACAAAGTTTTTAAAATATTGTCAAAATGTTCATAAAATACATTCAAGTTAGAAACCCTCGGCGGCCTATATAAACATAAAATAATTAATTGTTGATTGATTAATTCGATACCGCAACATTCGATTATGTTTGATATTGAGTAGCGCGAGATGTCAGGCAGTGTTTTATACTCAAGGTTTCTCTTTATCAAAATACACGACCCTCCACGTTTCTTCATTTTTCTTGCATAACATGTTGCTAATTTATAGTTGGGTATATCAATGAGATTTTCATGTCCCAGCATCAGAAAATGTTCCGTTATGCAAATGATGTCTATGTCTATTTTTTTCTCTGAAAGTTCTCGGAGGTGCACAGTTAGTAAGTCTGTCTTATTTAAGAGGCCAGCGATGTTCTGATGAAGAATTTTAATAGTTTCAAAAACGAAAAAGCTCTCTATCCTCAGCCAATTTAGTATCATTAATATCCTTTACACTATTATGCAGTATATTTGCATCGAAGCAGTCGTGAGAGTATTCGCTTATTAGTAGTTTTAAGTTTTTGAATATATTTCTCATCCCGTTGTTATTCAGGTGGCCACTGTGTTTTGAGAACATACCATAGTCATATGACAAATCCAAATTGGAGTCCAGTATCTCAGTGTAGTTATGCGTGTTGTTATCTAAGTATAACATGTTACTAAAGGTTTCAACTCGCCAATTGAAAATCATGGAATTGTATCTATATGTAGGAAGACATATTAGACTATAATATATATTTATATATTTTTTAGGTACATATATCTACATGGTGAACACATCAGCTGACTACGGCTGGGTGCAGTGTGCTGGGACCAACTCTGTAGGTCGACAGACTAAGCCGTGCCTATTCCACATATTGCCTGCAGGTAAGATAATTAAAACTTGATCCCATTCGTCGAGTAAATTTGTCTTTTATCTGTGACATAGGTAGTTTGTAAATGATAAATAGGAATGGTTGTTTTGAATGAAACTGGATAAAACTAGCGGTTTGTTCTCGTGATGCTTAGGAAAAATATCATCTGAATTATAAAGAAATTTCATCAGCTAATCTAATATATGCAACTTCTTACAATAGGTAATGCAATCCAAATGACCGTGTAGTTGTCACCAAATGATTTAAATCATAGATAATTAATTATTAATATAGTATTACTAGTTTTTCCCGCGGTTTCTCCCGGGAAAAGTACTTTTATTCTGGATGAAAGGTACTATATATTCTTTTCTGTACCCCTAATCACGTGTATGCCAAATTTTACGATGATAGGTTGAGTAGACAAACAAAGTCGCATTTATTTATATTTAATATTAATTAGGATTACCATCACTCATTTTGAAAATTTTACGCTAACGTATAATGTGTGAGCTCACTTTTCTAAGTAAAGACACTTTTTCCTTTGATATAAAAAAGATGAAGGTACATTCGTGAGTTAAATCTTTCTATAATTACCCCGCTATTCGTTTCTTTGATCGGTTAATTCAGTCACGGCATTATAGTTTAAAATATTTCTTATCAAGTCTTTATTTTCCATCACTCGATTGCCGTCGATATCCAAGCCTGGCTCTTATCTCAAAACTTATAACGAGGGATGAAAGTTTTATTTTTAGATTCGAAGAGCGCTGTCAGTTTCAATAAAAATGCTTTCTCGATTAGACTTTTCAATTACTTTATGATTGTCAAAGGCTACCGAATTGATAAAAAGTTTTCTAATATGAAAGATTTTAGGACAAATTTCTTTGCTTGCAGTTTGTAATCGTACAGACTGGTAGATAAGTCGATAAGAATTCGTAAACTTTTAAATTTATCAATATTATAAAGAGGAAAGATTACATTTTTAGTTCGTTTGTTTGTAAGGATTTAAATCAAAAACTAATCAACCGATTTTCAAAATTCTTCATTTATAAATTATTATATTTTCACTTATCCAACTAAGTACCTAGTCAAATGCTCAAAGAATATCACGACTATATTTTCAAAGGGTTTAACCATTTGAAAATATATTTTTAAAGCACCCAAATATCTAAAGGTGGGATTTAAGCCAGTCTTAGCCAATGACCGTGTGCTACGGATAATTACCCGACAGCAAAAATTTAAAACAGATCTGCCGACTGAAAACTTGTACTCATCTCTAATATTTTAGTTTGCCTAGATATAATAGACTTAAGTTGTTTACAGACAAGCCGTCGACGCCCAAATCATGTGAAATAACCAACGTGACATACGACTCTTTGACTCTGAACTGCACGCCGGGCCACGATGGAGGCATCCGCCAGTCTTTCCTTCTAGAAGTAAGTTTATTCTGTTTTATTTTAGCTAACTGCCTCAACGGTCTTGTTGCTAGTGTATAAGGCTGCGGATTAAGAGGACTTAGGTTTGCATCCCAGGTAAAACAATAAAAAAGACTATTGTATTTGTCTGTCTCTGTCTTTATGTCAAGAAAATATTCATAAAAAGTCTTTGCACGATAAACCTGTGCCCCGTGTAGGGGCCAGGTATATACTTTTTCTCCCTAGCCTTTATTATTCCCAAGTCACTTGGGGTCGGCTTTTCTGGTCTAACCGGATTTGACTGGATATCAGTTTGTACACCTGACCTCCGCAACGCGAAGGCTAACGATACCGTAAGGCTAGACCAGCGTCAGGATATTATAGGGCACTGACTTCCCAATAACGACTGCCATAGATGTTCATGGCAGCTGGGACCGATGGCTTAACATGCTCTCTGAGGCACGGAGCAGGCGATAATTGTCAATGAACACGCACATAATTTCGAAAAGAATTATAACTTCCGAAAGTTATAAGTGCGCGACTTGGGTTCGAACCCGAGACCCTCTGCATTGCAGTCCGTTGGTCTCCCCACTGAGCTATCGCCAGGTATATAGTCGTTAACATTAAATTTTAGAAAAACAGCTGCTCTTCTGCAATTTGTTTTATGTGTTTTTATGTGTTGTTGTATGACCACTGGGCCTAGTATTATGGATTCAATCACTACACGAGACAAACATGTGTATGATCCACTTGTAATTGTTTAGAGTCTGGTTGTTCTTCGTGTCTGATATTTAAATGTGTGTAAAGGTACCCATGACCCTGGATTTATTACTGCTGCCTTAATAATAATATTAGCCACGTTTATACTCAAATTAGTCTATTATTTATATGCAACTAAATAAATAGTTATATTTTATAATATTGTAGTAAACAACCCGTAATTGTATGTAAAATAACTGTCCCGTTCCATATTAGTTTGATTAATTTGTTTGAATTGGAAACAGAATTGGCAATAATTATTAGTATCACTGTACTTAATTTAAATAATGAACATTCAAAACGTACTGATGCTAGAATACGTTTATTATCAACATTAAATACTGACAATTTTAACGATTAAATAGTTTTGAAATTTTTAGTGTTTAGATATCAAGTTATTGCTTTGTATGATGGTAATCGGTCACGTTGTGGTGCTCATCCTAACTATTGCATGACTATGATATGACTGCACGTATAGCGAAATGGTTTATGTGGTCGCGTCACCAGTGCCGCTGCGCCGAGTGCTGTGGATTCGATCCCCATACGGGACAAAAATTTGTTTGATAAACAAATGGTTGTGCCGAGTCTGGATGTTTTTCGTGTGTGTTGTATGAATAATTATAAAGACCCATACGATTCAGGATTCCTAGTACGGGTATTGACTTTTAAAGGAATAGAAACGAGGAATATTGCCAACCGAGATTAATGTTTTTAGGATCCACCGATAGTCGTTGCGATGCTAGGTATCATTTTCGGATTGTTTCAAGGTGCATAATAAAACAACGATTATTCCTAATTTATTTATTTATCGATAAAATTTAGGTGGCAACCTCAGTGGCACAGTGGTAGTGAATGTGCAATGAATTGGTTCCCGAATCAGGCAAATTATTACTGCCGTTTACAATAATGGTCTGGCTTTAGGGTCGCTCCCAATTACGTGGACCTAATATTATAGCTGGTGGAATGTGGGTGTAATAAATATCTCTCTTCCTCTTCGGGGATCTCGAGATCACACTATGTATATAAATATAAAGGTAAATCATAAAATTAAAGGTACAGTGGGATTACCATTCGAACTGAAAGTAGCTCGACTGAGAAAGTACCTTTGAATGGAAAACCCTGCTGTTACAACTAATTTGGTGACAGTATGGAATCCAGCCCGCATCTGCTTAGAGTACAACCCTGTAACACAAAAGTGGCGTAAGAGTACTAAAACTGTTACTGGGTTTTGCCCAATACGTTAAGAGTGCAAAAATCTGACATCATTCAAATTCTGGTAACAGTCATAGTCTAGTAGGAATATAATGGGACTACCACGCAGACATCTTAAGTTTGGTCTCATAGGATGCTTTTTAATTATTGCTCAAAACATCGGATGAACTTAAATATCTGAAAGTCAGGCATATTTTTTCTGAAATGTCTGAGATCTAGCGCCTCACATTGAGACAGTAGTAAAGCGTAATCGATTTCATATTAAGACGTAGTTTATGTCCAGCAATAGGACACCCTCAAAGAAGGATGCCTTATCTATTGGGCTACTGCTGTTTCTAAGTAAAAGAAAGTGAAATAAGTTATTTATAATTATAATTTCTTATTGTTCAGATTGGCTAGAGGTTTTTACTCTTTGTAGCTTCCACCAAACATATATTTTAATAAGTGTTTTTCCCCACAGATCTTTGACATGGCAACAGGTTTGCTTCTCCGCAACGTGAGCAACGACGACCCTGAGTTTGAAGTAGCAGGACTATCAGCAAGCAACTCCTTGACTGTGTCAGTCAGAGCCTTCAATAGAAAAGGCTTCAGTGAGGCATTGACTATGACTTCCAGTTTGCTGAAGTATCCTCAACGGCAAACAGGTAAAAAGACAAACACAGTTTTTGATTTTTTGAATCTCTTTTCGGTCTTGTGGCATAAGTTTCATTCCCAGCTCGTCTAAAGTATTGTTGGGTTTTTCTGTTTGAAAATGTTCAATAGCAATACGGTGTTTAAATAAGTGCCTGATAAGCGGCAAAAGCTTAGGCCTTTATTACATGAGACTTAGGTAAAGCTAAACATTTTCCAGCTGAGGGTACGTGTAATAATCTTTTCATCCAGAATTATGCAGACATGTTTCCAAATGTACATTTACAGATTTCATGCTGCTACGTAAAATTTCCTAATAAATAAACCTAATACCAATTTGTCCGATCCGGACAGTTAACATAGACCTCATAATCCATCTGAAGCTAAACCTCTCCAACGCTGAATCTCTTGACAACTGTAAGTGCGTAATGAATTTGATGAGTTACGTTAAAATTCATGCCACGAGTCTCACTGTATTAGTAATACAGTACATAGAACAATAATAATGTTGAGTGTTTGTTTTTCAACCAGCTCAAGTCCCAGTGAAGGTGGAATTGACGACGGTGCTGATAATAGTTCTGGGAGCGGTGGGCGTTATCGCTGCCATGACTGCTGTGTCTGCAGCTGTGTTCTGCTGCAAATACTGCAATAAACGTGACAGTAAGTGATTTTGTTCTTGCCAGTTTTTATCTCTTGCTCCACCATGAATGATGCTTCATATGTGGATAGCATTTTTTTTGGGTACGACTCCTACAGTTACCCGTGATGCTTGCTGGTTTAATTCTGACTCTCAAGTAGATCTAGTGCATTTTTTCCGAAATTGAATCTAATTCATGATTCTATAGTCTTCTGCAATACTAGGATTTTGTCTAGACAAAAATAAACTTGTTGAACTAACTTAAGCTATTGAGTCTCAGCGGCACACCGGCGGCCAGACACAATCAATTTTTAATTATGTGTGGTACCCTTAATTTATTTGTGTATGATGGATAGTTAACCAAGCATAAATAGAATTTGGTAACTACCGAGTTATTCTTCTTTTTTATGACAAAACCCGCACTAGGAATAATGCCTGTATCGCGGGGGACTTTATAATCATTTAAACAACAGACAAAGAAGACCCAGACTCGGAACAACCATTTGTGGATCACACAAATTTTGGATTCGAACCCACAACTCGCGGCGCAGTGACAGCCGCAAGGTGACCACTTAAACCACTACGCCATCTGTGCAGTCAAGTTGTTATTATATAAGAGTCCGAAAAAACTCTTATACAACAGCTCTGTCCGTCCGTCCGTCCATCTGTCTGTCTGTTTTACAACTTTCAACTCCAGAACCGTAAGAGCTGCAGACTTGCGGTCAACGCCATTCGACTCAGCATAGTCGAATGGTGTCACGTGATCTTTGCATATTACTTGAATAATTTTTTCAAACTCTAAGATTTAAGGCAATTCATTGCCGTTTCTCACTTGTTTTGGATAATATACAGCAAATGCAATACAGATATATAGCTCAGGGTCACTAGTGCACCAAGACGATATTTAGTGATAAAGCAGCTTTAGAGAACAATTTACCCTGTATTGCGAGGTTTTTAATAGTGCTACGCTTTTATGATCTAGGTTGTAAATATTTAGATATCTATGGATTAACTTAAAATATTATTTCAACTAAAATAAAGCTTTATTTTAATCCAGCTTTAATAAAACCAATCAAAATTAAAATTAATTCTATTAAATTTCTAACTGTAAATTCGAAGAAATTAGACCGTGGCTCAAATTTCTAAAATTACTATTTCACTAGAATGAACTTGCACATAAAATAGTTCTCCAAATTTGAATATTCAATATTGATATTAAGTATTATATTTTATTTATAAAACAATTTAATATATTCAGAAATAGAGCTAATTCAAAATTGGTATGCCGTTGAAAAATTATTTGAATGCATAGCGGTTTTGAGAATTGTGTTTGAGTATTTGAAAAATGTAATTCTATAATTAAATTATATGAATATACATTTTAAAGTGTGTTTGATTGCCGTCACGCTCACAGTTGAATTAGATTAGATTTCTTTTTCAAGAAAATGTATCATTGGCTACCAAATATTAAAAAAATGTGTTCGTTTTAAAGAACATCATTTATCGTTATACTTTCACATTGATGTCACTGTCAATAGGGTTTTCACTAAATCGATTGGACAAAACTGGCGTCAGAAGAAAAAACGAGATTCTAGAATCAGTTACTGCAATACATTACAACCATATATTACTGAGTATGTACGATAGACATCGAAGGGTCTTATTCTACTATCGCTTGATAGTGATGCTTTCGAAAGATTTCGATCTATCGACAGCATCACTCGACACTATTGTTCGAGATATCAAGCGACGGCGATGATCGATGACATCTTTCAACGAAAATGTTAGACGGAGACATTGGACAGTCATTTTCGATATCGTCTTTTGGTCATCGTTCGATGATGATCGCCGGCATCGTCTGACGCCTATCCAGTTAGGATACCATAAGTTATAGCCATACATTAAAATATTAACTTTCTTTTCTTTGTAGATAAACACGAGAAAGCGAAAAGACAGCAGGATGAGACGTCAAACATACCACTTACTGGTACGAAGGAATCTGAGAGTGTGGACAGCTTGGGTAAGTATATTGTCATACAGACCAACTAACATTGTGAATCAAAGAAGTGGGTAAGGAATCGGTACATAACAAGGGTAAGATATCTATGGATATCGTACTAATGCAGGTCTTATTTAGAGCCATGGTGATTGTTAGTGTGTTACTTGACCTGCAAAAATAGACATTGTACTAGATTGTTCGCACAAGGGTCATAGATTATTGTGCTCGCTTCCGATAGCACATTTTGAAGTACGAGTAATTGGTTATACTGTTAAAATAAATATATAGACTTACACCTATAATTCTAGAAGGGACAGGCAGAGACGTACTAAACCCACATTTTAACAACTATTATTTTAGATCCCACGCAATAGCAGGCGGGTATATTGTCTACCTGGCATAATTATGTCATCCAGACTACCTGCTGTTATTGAGAAATTTCTTAACAAAAGGAATGAATGACAATTTGTTAGAACTGAAACCAAACCAAATGCCAGGCCTCACAATCATAAGTAAACATAGCGCTTACTTATTCCATGGGACCAAAGTGGCAATCCCAAGGGACCAAGGAGTCTTTCCTTTGCCTAATTCCTCTTTAATCAATCCGTATTACAACATAGAGGGCCAGTTTCCCTAAAATCTTTTTCAACAACGAAAATCGATATTTTCGAAGTAACCCCAAAAATGTATCAAAATCAACCCTTTACCGCAAAAGCCATTTGGGGCGAAAACTAGCAACGTTATAAATGCGACACTGAACTTGACCCATACTGATGAGACAGTGAATATTTTACCGAGCTCCCAGCCTCAAAGCTTCGTAATTTGAATACTATTTAGCCTCAAGATTTTAAGATCCATTTGCGACATAAAACTAGATTTAACTATGACCTTCCAGATGTTTGTAAAATTATACGGACGAAGGGTCTGCAAAAAAGTTTTTAATAAAGAAAATGTTTGAGATAAAATACTAATTTTAAAGGAGAAGAAAATAAGGATTTCTTATTGGAAAAAGATTTGGCCAATTTGGAATTACGAAAATTCTACTTTCTCGATTTACGGGTAAGGTCAACTGCAATAATAAATGAGTTAAATATTGGGTCATTGGCACCTTTAAAATCACCGTTTTATATAAAGACAAAATTGGTATCGTTGTTTCTTATGTAAACTTTTTCATTCATATTTGCATAAAACATTTTCGATTACGATGATTTTGAACAGGTTTTTTGACTTAAGATATTGCTCGTCTTAAATTATCACAATCGGCAAACAATTTAAACAGGGGAGACACTAAAATAACAAATTTAATAAAAAACGTATAAAAATAAATATTGCATATTATTAATGGTCATGTTGGCAATATTCAGTCATTTCCCAAATAAAAAAAATATATGAGAAACAATCATTGTATTTTATATTGGTATCTCGAAATTACTGTAACTAAAAAGCGGCAATTTCAAAGACAAGGATATATTTGGATATATCCTAACTTATTCCCTTTTCTTATATTCAAAAGTTATAACATAATATTTTGTGACCTCATATTACTCTGATAGTGCTTCAGGCTTTCCTAGAATTAACAAACAAAATTCATTTCGCATAATGTGATCAGAAACTATATAAACTTTTTATGAGCGTTGATGGGACGGGGACATATCATGTCTATATTGGGCAAAGGAGATGTGCCTGTATGTGATACTGTCAAAGTGTTAAACAAGAGTATGGCCTGCGATGGTAAGCGGTCACCGCCAAGTGTCCTCCAGAAGTCTAGAAACCTTACTTATCGCAGCAACACAAGAATGCTTCGCTGCGATCTTTAGTAGGAACTAGATTTAATATAAATCTCTATCTTTTTATTTCTTCGTTTCTTCTTCGTATCTATAGAACAGTATTTTGTCGATGGGTCTCATATAGGGAATTTTCCATCATGCTAGCTGGAGGGGTTGACTGAGGAAAATGTTAAGGATAGTATATTTATTAAATCTAAAAGACTATTACGTTTCTTACACTATACGTACTTAATCTTATATATAAAATTCTCGTGTCACAATGTTCGTTCCCGTACTCCTCCGAAACGGCTTGACCGATTCATGAAATTTTATGAGCATATTGAGTAGGTCTGAGAATCGACCAATATCTATTTTTTTTTTTTCAATCTTTTGGTCAAAACATTTTTTATGGCAAAACAACGTTTGCCGGGTCAGCTAGTATACTATATATTATGAATATACATAGCAAATGTACATTAATATAATCACACATATTCATAATCTACTACTGTTTGTTGCCTGTAACAAAAAAAAAACGATCACCATTGAACGGCTGGATAAGGACGTAAAACGTGTTTGTACTTATATCAGTCTAAGAAAGAGCAAAGAGGTTTTTACTCTGTAAATTTTAATACTTTGGTATTCTGCAAATTATGATTTCTTTTTCTATTGTAGACGTGAAACTGCGTCGTTGCTGTGGTTTACAGTTATGTCCACAGCCGATCTTTTGGTTACTAAATCAAAACCCTTTTCTAATACGAAATTCTAACTAGTAGAACGGAGTTTGGTAATATCCATAAACAGTAGGTCTTATGACGAAGTTAACAAATATGAGATACACCACTGCTAGCCACTTTACAGATCTAGGGATGTTATATCGTTGTAAAATTAAATAGATAAAAACATAATATCTGCACATGTACCGCTCCCTTTAAACCAATAATTCTAACAACACAATTTTATAATGGTTTGTAATTCCAGCCCCATAAATGGCAATAATTGCTTAGTTTGCAATACCAGTCCTATCAAAAACATAAAGTTCACTCAACCAAATAAATTTCCACTTGGAAACTAACAAAAACAGATAGCGAGCACTAAAGGGAATTTATTATCTTTCGTTGCAGATAAAAACCCCGATATTATACCGCTAGACGGGAAAATAAGCGACAACTGCTCGAATAAATCTTCTGCTACCGACTACAGCTCAATACGACCCCTCATATCTAAGACTACGGATAAATACGACATGTCAAACTGCGACAGATTTTACGACCACAACATCGACCCGTGCAACCAATACATTCAAGTACGACCGATGGAGTACAGGCGGCAGTACGCCCAAACATTGGCCCCAATGCCGAACTTGGGGCCGAGTATACAGAGTTTGGGGCCAATGAGCAGCTTGCACATGCCGAATGTTGGACCAAATGATTGCCATAGACAGCCGTATGATAAGGTGTATGAAGATTGGTTGAAGTACAAGAATGCTTTACCGTTGAACACTAGTGGCTTGGTGAGTAATATATGTATATTTTTTCGTTTTTATTATTTGAAACTGTTAAGTTAGGGTCGATTGTAGTACAAACTGCGCGGATTTTTCGCGTATGTTGTGCTACAATAATGCTAGGTATTTTGTCTTGCGATGCGATGGTGGTACGAAAACTTTCTTATTTATTTATTTTATTCTAACGTGTTAGCTAGCTGTATGCCTGAGAGATCTCCATAATATTCTCAAATATATATAAAGTTTGCCATCCCGCACTTAGCCAGCGTGGTGTACTTAGACCTAACCCTTCTCATACTGAGAAGAGCCAAGCCAAGCCCTGAGACAGTTTATGAACAGGGCTGATATTAGTTACTCATTTAATTCTTCTTCTAAAAAATAATTCATACTGTGTCAAACAGATTCAATAAAAACTGTCTGTACCTGTGATGTTTTTAAGTTTCTTTAATCGATATAAATAAAAACACGGCGTATTTGAAATCTGATATCAGTCCTTTCTTTTTATGTAGTGTAATATAATGTATTGGATGTACAAAATGTACAGTCGAAGTGAATTTGTAGAAATTGGTTTGTATTTTGAAAATACAGAGAATATCTCTTTGGTGCTTTGAGAATAGTGTTCGATATTTTTAATTTAGTTTTTGGTAGATATTATTTTTAAACTATGTGAAAGGGATTCTAGTTTGCAGTATAAGTTGTTTATGATAATTTCAATCCTTTCTCGAGTTAGGACGGGATTCTCGGAATAATTGATATTTTCTGAACAGAACTTATACGATCCCTTTTATCAATTCGTTGTCACTAATAATAATGCGAATTATAATCGAATGTTCAAAGCTTGGTTTGATATTATGGCACGATTGATAAATAGGTAATAATCGATTACCGCCTGAAAAACGGATGGTGGACAAATAAATTTGAATTACCGTAGAAGTAATACTAATTAAATGATCATAACTATATAATATTTCGATCCGCTGGAAGATTCAAATAATTTTAATCGACAATTTATTTTTAATAGCGCAACTACATCATACATATTAACACGATATTACATTTTGGCTAATTTTCAATAATCGCTAACCAGTAGCCGTTATATAGAGAAAATGTAACAAACCGACATAACTATCCTGCTGGCAAACTTGTTAGTTTGCCAGCAGGATAGTTATGTTTTGTTAAAAAAGGGAATAATAAAGGCTAAGACAAAATAATTAACTATGGTTGCAAGGAATCAGTCTGTCTGTGATTTTCTTAAGAATTTTCATAATTCATAGCAGCTTATGTCAAAAATCATCTCTAATACTGTAAAACATTATTTCACTGCCACACAAATCAAAATAAAATACAAAGCTATGATTTTCTTTCAGCTGCCAGCTGAACAACTCATGCCACCGGAACTGTACGTGACCCCTCCACCGCCGTCACTCTACAGCAATCCAAACAGAAATCCATTGAACTTGACTCAGATGCCTGAACTGGATCCTCGGTACCATCTGGAACCCAGGTCGCTGGTCGCCGACTCTAGGAGTTGCTCCAACTCTCCCCCAGTGAGATTCAATGCTGAGAACAACAGTGTATATTTCAGTAAAAGTGTTTTGGATAGAACCACCAATACCCTGCCGCATTTGAAACCTTGGATAAATGGTAAGTGTATATATTTACGTAGATTTAGATCTGCTACCAGAAATCCTTCTGGCAGCAGATCTAAATCAGTATCCACTGACTAAGTGGCGCAGCGGTAGTGAATGCGACTGCTGTACTCATGTACCCAATAACACTTTCCCCCAATGACCTCATGGTCATTGGGGGAAAGTGTTATTGGGTTTTCCTGAAATTCTGAGTAGCAGCACGGAATCTGGAGCTGTGCTCGGGAGACGACAATAGACTTGCTGCCTATTAAATATATCCAGGAGCTAAAACCATAACTGGCAAAAGGTGCCTGCCCATACCTTCGAAGAGGCGTAGGACCCATGTATGTATTAACGAATGGGTAGGCACATAATACGAGTTTTCATTCGCCATCGGCAGGGATTTCATTGTCAAACCTTACAACCAATATGGTGCTGCACCAAATGGTTCCAAGGGAATTTTCTCCCTCGGACACTCAGGTTGTGGAATGAACTCCCGTCGAGGTTTTCCCATAAGATTACAGTATGGGGTTCTTCAAAAAAGGGTGTTAAAAGGTTTTTACAGGGTTGCCAACGCGCAAGTGATGCCTCTGGTGTTGCATAGGCTTTGGTGACCACTTACCATCAGATGGGCCGTAAGCTTATTTGCCACTTTTGTTGTATAAAAATAAAAAAAAAGCTACGATTCAGCTTCTTGCTTTATAAACTTTCATCACTATCATCAGCTTACGGTATTTTTAAGTTGGCCTTTCTTCAAAAGGTAAATGATAATATAATAAAAATATTTTTTTTTCCCTAATATAATATAATAACATTTTTACATATAAATATAAAACTATACATATTTAAAAATTATCATTCGCTCTCATCACACATTTTAAATCGACGGCTTATCCTTGGCATATCGTTAAGGAATCCAATCATGTCCAAGAAGCCCAAAGCCCAGTCTATCCTTTTCTACAACCCCATTCACATAGTCCGTTATATACTGTGTAATTATTTATTCATTTAGGTCACAAGATAACGCTTAAAAACGTTAAGATTTATTGGTCAGTTTACTGGAGATATTGACGTAAGTTGTTATGTAGGAGTGGAATATGACTCACGATGTTTTATTTTTGTTATTAAATACAGATTTTGTTTTTTTTTTTGTAATGAGACTTTGTCTAATTCCTGTGTGGTGGGGGACTTTACAAACGTACAAACAAACGGACACAAAGAACAACCATTTGTGGATCACACAAAGTTTGTCCCGTGTGGGATTCGAACCCACAACCCTCGGCGCAGTGACAATGGCGAGGCTACCACTTAAACCAATACGCCAACCATGTGGTGTGGTTCAATTTTACGTCTGAATATCCATTAATTAAACATAATAGACGTATTTCACGGAGTTTTCATTTCATTTCATAATTGCGTTTTAATTTCAATATGTCATGTCCGGGTCGAAATGAATGTTCACAAATGTAATTAATCGTGTCGAGTTTTATGTCTACTTGTTGTTTTGTAAGCTATAAATGTCATAAACGAAACTTGGTATTTGACTATTTTTGCCGCAAACATAAAAGTCATATACAGGTTGTCCGGTAATTAATGGATAACCTGGAAATGTCTTATAGTGGAACTGATGGCCGTTCAGATAAATATGAAAAAAAATCTATCCTAACTACTACCTGAGATATGTGTTTTTTTTTTAATTACCATGTATAACTTTCTTGTATACTACGACCATAAATTAATGAAATCCATTGGTTTTTTGTTGTTTTATTATTAAACACTAATTATACTAATAGATAGACAATCAAAAGTATGCTATGCTAATATAGCTTGCACTTTTCAATATATATATTTAAAAAAAAACTGATGTCCTGCAGTTCTACTATAAGACATTTCAAGGTTATCCATTAATTACCGGACACCCTGTATACATAAATTCAAAGACTACAGCTAATTTCTAAGATATCATAAGATATCCGCACTATTCCGAACACGTAACTATTTAAAAAAGTCAACTCGCGCACTAAGAACATTTCCTGTATCACAGGGGACTTTACAAGCATTCAAACAAAGAACACTCTCGGCACATCTATTTGTGGATCACACATTTTTTTTGTCCTGTGTCCATCGAACCCTCAACACTCTGCACACTTACCCCTTAAACCAGCCAATAGTGTAGCCGAAACTTAAAACTCTTAACCAAAATCTCGAGAATATTACAAACTCAACAAAATATTTCTTTAAGAGGTACATCTTCATAGATAGGTCATGTATAAAGCCGTTTTCCTTTTCAATCCATAACGTATCGACGATGTAAAATGAAAATGGTTTTTCGATTTACACGGCTAAGCAACTTATGCACTTCAGCTGCTTTTAAATTTAATGCGATATAATGTTCTCCGCTGTATGTTAAGAAACAAGATAAACATGTGGCTGCTTTTGTGTGTCTTGTATTTTTGGGCATTCTTATCGTCGTTCATTCTACAGTGTGACTGGTTAAACATTGTACATACTTAAGGACATGATAATTTATGGTCAGAAGTAATGTATAAAAAAAATAAAAACTGTTTAACGTGCAAAAAAAACCTTTATGAAAATTTGTATGAAATATCCATAAAATGTGGACACTGCGCGCGTCGCACACAGCTGTCGAGCGCCGCCACCGAGGCTAATGACCTTTGATAAGAAAAGGACGGGTGGGGGTGCAAATTCAGGAGAGTGTGGGGTGCGGTAGCGAGGGCGGGGGCGGAGGTTTTGTTTAGCTTTGGTATATGCGTAAGAGTGTCCGCTTATTAAGATTTTATTGGATCAAATTTAAGTACCATTTCAGAAAAATTTCGCTTACACATGTTGACTTTAAGTGACTCCGCCCTTAACTTCGCCTTAGAATCGGTAAACAAATGTAAAGTATAAAAAAACTCAAACAAAAAAAGGGGCGTGTTGCTATGCGATTTTAACCTTAGGAGTGGTCAACCGTCGCTCAAGTCGATAGTACCTATTTTTTTAGATATTCGAGTCCAGACTCGAGTCCATATAATATATGTATAATATGTCCACAGGTCGCGTCAAATATAAAGAACGCTAGAAGAAAGTGGAGGGGGTGTGTTTGCGCATGGATACACTCGCGCACGAAAGTTCTATGCCTATTATTCTATTTTTGAATTAGCCTTTCGCTCATGGCTACTTATATTGTTGTGCAAGATACATTGAAATATATATTAGATAGAATATCATTAATCAAGTTTTAATTATGTTTAATGATATAATGAAATCTTGTTTAAATTTAATTTAATTAAATAATTAAAACAATCTGTTTTAATTAATGATATGAAACGAAGGATGTAACTGAGACAAACGCTAGGATGATGATATAATTAAAACATGTTTGATTCGATGTCCAATGTTTTAATGTAAGTACAAATAATAATTAAAGTAATGTTGAAACTCCTTCCATTAAATCGTCTTGCGTGACTTGAAAACCATGTGAGGACGCGGTGTAGGTGCCAGAGGTCGCCATTTCATCGTCGTCGCTGTCTTCACTTGAGCTTTCATTATCACTTGAGTTAGAATCATCATCCCCCACGCGAATAATAAACGTTTCTGTCATCATGTCGACCACATAATCGCTTTTACAATAATCGGCCTCTGTTTCCTTTACCTTAGTGCATAATTTACCCCATTCTGTTGCTCCTATTAAATTTACTTTTTCATTGACGAGGTTAGTTATCTGTGGAAGGCTCCATTTAACATTTTTACTGGCGACATATCCCTTTATTTGAGACCAGACCATTTCTATTGGGTTTAAGTCCGGGTGGTAAGGGGGCAAACGAAGTACATGATGACCGGCTTCGTTTAAAAAGGCATCCATGTTGAATTTCTTAAATTGTTCCTTGTGTTTTTTTATTAAATTGTACAGCTCCGGCTTTAGCATTGATTCATTAAATTCAATTCCTTTTTGTCGTAGCCAGATTTGCATGTCCGCTTTTTTTGTAGTACACGTAGGTGCAGCATCGAGTTGCTTGTTATGGTACGATGCATTGTCAACTACCACGACTGAGTTAGGTGGTAAATTAGGAATTAGTTTTGTACGGAGCCATCGCTCGTAATTCTCCGAGTTCATGTTGTCGTGGTAGTCGCCACTTTTTGTACCGGCTTTGAACGTTAGTAAAGCATTCGGTACAAAACCTGATTCACCACCCGCGTGCACTATAACTAAGCGGTTACCTTTAGATAGAGGTTTTTTTATGCCTTTGGTTGAACCGTCTGTCCAAGAATGGTGAGACATATGGGAACTATCGACGTACGATTCGTCCGTATAAATTATAGGTCTACCTTCTTCTCTATATTTTTTTATCTTTCTTAGATAGTCAATTCTCTGAAAGCGAATTTGTGACTGCTCAATCAACATTTTTCTGTTGGTTTCAGTTTTTTTCCACTTAAAACCCATTTCTTTTATTATACGCCTGAGACTGGCTGCAGATCCTTGAAAATTAAGGTCGTTCCGTAACTTCCTTTGCAACTTGCCTATGGTAGGCAATTCTTTTTCGGTGACGTGGAAGTTGTGGATCACTCTTTTTATAACACCCTGGTCAAAACTGTCAGTATCTGTAATTGGTTTTTGTTTAATCCTTTTATTTTTGCCGGGCGTTCGGAAGACAGTAAGGAATTCAGAATTTTTTGAACATTGTACAATTCGTCTCACTGTAGATTCTGAACATTTTGTTGCCTCGGCGGTTCGTTTCATACATTGTTTTAAATTATCAACCTTATTACTATCAGCCTCTCTCTTCATAAAACAGTATACATCATAAATAATTTTCCGCTCTTTTCGATGTAAAACCATTTTAGAAATTAAAACACTTGTGCGCGACGGTACTGTAAGAACGAACGGTGCGTGGACACAGCGCGGGAAGCAACGGTCGACTGACGAACCAATCATGTACCGGCAATGATTCAGCGCGTGACCCGCTCGCCCCGCGCCGCACCTCGTACCACCAAACAGACCGATAAATCGTCTAATGCGCAGCTTGACCGCCAGCGTTCTTTTTACATGACGCGACCTGTACCAATCAGCCTGGATATATTTGTCATTAGTTACAGAAGAGCAAAGTCACCTTTCCCATGCATTATTTCCTTACTAAAATGACTTCAATTACTAGGTACAAAAAAGTGAAAACTTATTAATGAAATTATTATATTATTCTCCGTTTTTTTATTCACGTTGATCCCATGACGATCCTATGTACTATCGAGTTTGCTTGCCAGCCTGAGGAGTGTTTTTGATTTTGTTAATAAATTCAATAGTTGCACAATTTCTAGCAATCGATCTATAATATAATAAATACTTTCTACCACATACACACAACACCATCTAGCCGAAACTAAGCAGAGCTTTTACTATGGGTACTAGACAATGGACAAACATACATATATACTTTTTATTGTAAATACATACATATTATACATAGAAACACCCAGACCAAGACAAACATCCATGTTCATGCACACAAATGTTTGACTTGTGCGGGAATCGAACCCGCGACCTCAGGCGTGGCAGTCGGTTACACTAACCACTACGCCATCGAGGCCGAGGATCTAGATGAGAGGCTTCCTCCCTATTACTTAGGAACTTAACTAAGTAATTAACTATATAAGAACAGAGCTTCTGTTATATTAATAAGTTAGGACTTACATGTCAAACCGCCGAGTCTCTGTATGTTTAGATAAAGCTTTCTAATATCGTATTGGCTATAAAGGACTGCACGGATGATGCTAAGTGGTCGTCTCGTCACCGCCACTGCGCCGAGTGTTGTGAGTTCGAATCCCACACGGGACAAAACTTTGTGTGATCCACAAATGGTTGTTCCGAGTCTGGGTGTTCTTTGTGTCCGTTGTTTAAATGTTTGTAAAGTCCCCGCGACACAGGACTTATTCCAAGTGCGAGAGTTGTCTTTTTAAAAAGATAAACAGTTGAGACAACCACTGCCTTAGTGTCCCCGTGACCATGGCTGCTGAAAAGCAATCGAAACCTCGGGGAAAGAATCTATATATTAATACGTGAAGCAAAAATTTTGTACGCCTTTTTACGAAAATTGCGCGGATGGAGGAGTATGAAATTTGGCACAGTTAAAGTTTATATGGAGAAAGAGAGCGAATCCTAATATTTTTATAAAATATACATTAGAAATACATTAAATTAATGAAAAAGCACTATACGCACACAACCATGCATTTTAAACAAGCAGTCGAACCGCGTTCGTAGTATTTCGGCATGTGATTATAAGTGTATTAAGTTATAGACAATAAAACTTTAATAACAATCAAATTTAAAATTTGAATAAATTATTGGCGAATTTCGACCACTTGGCGACCATCTATAAAAAAATAAATCTAAATAGTTTTTATAATTTAAATAGCTTAAATAGAAGTAAACAGTAACTAGTTAGTATTTAACAATTAAAAAGTAGTATGAAGGTTCAAAATTATGTATTTATAAAAAATAAACAATGCGATATAATCCGTATAAAGTTGTTTAATTTTAAAGAAAAACAATATAAAAACGTTTACTTATGCGCTTATCCTTGACAGGATAGACAGAGATTTATTACATCCACATTTCACCAGCCATGACTTTAGTTCCCACATAATTAGTAAATAGTCAGCCTCGATGGCGTAGTGGTTAGTGTAACCGACTGCTGCACCTGAGGTCGCGGGTTCGATTCCCGCACAAGTCAAACATTTGTGTGCATGAACATGGATGTTTGTCTTGGTCTGGGTGTTTCTATGTATAATATGTATGTATTTACAAAAAAAAAGTATATATGTATGTTTATCCATTGTAGACAATGGATAAACATACATATATACTTTTTTTTACCCATAGTACAAGCTCTGCTTAGTTTGGGCTAGATGGTGTTGTGTGTATGTGGTAAAATATTTATTTATTTATTTATTTATAATAGGAGACGAGGCCATTGTCGCCTATCGGACACAGTTCAAATCTCCGTCCTTCTACTGAAAACTCTTAATGAAAACAAATTACACTTCATTCGACCCGGCCATCGACCTTGAGATCTTAGACACAGCAGTTGTATTCACGATAGCTGTCACCGAAATAAAGTCGAAATAAATGTTAGTTTTGCCCAAAACAAGGAAAATCTTAATCTGATTTGAATCAGCGGCTTTGCTGTGTCCTGACATTGCTGAAGTCCATGAGCAGCGGTTACCAATTCCCATCAGGTGCGCCGATTGCTAGTCCACCGCCAAAGACAAAGAAAAAATTAAGAAAATGTCAGATATGTCTGCCCATTATTTTGTATTTGTATGTCTAAAATGTTTTGTATTTACAGGAAACTCGCAAACACAGATGCAGAGTGAGCCGAAACCGTCGTGTACGGCAAAAACTGCCGACACAAACTTAGAAGAAAAAGTTAACAAAGATTGTGACTGACTCAAATATTAAAATAGTGATCTTAGACTAGGTAAAGTGTAAGGCCATGGACTATAGTGCAGTGTGGACTAGCCTTCAGTGATGTACAGACGTTGGACTAAGAATTGGCGACCTGGATAGTGCCGTTTTAAATATGTAAGATGTAAATAGTTGTGATAAAATTTGACAGAAATTGGTTTTCTATCTTTCGACCTGTCCATTTTTTTATTATTATACAATGTAAAATATTATACCTTTGTTAATTTTAAATTTTGTAATGTCTTGCCGATTATTTGTTATACTACTAATTAATTTATTCGAAATTATTTATTGGTACCTACTTGAACAATGATTTTTATATAATATGATTATCTAAAATAAATGTCAATTTGATAAAACGAAAAGAAACAACTGTATGTTTGTTTAACCCTTAATTGCTACTACGGTGTTTTTACACCCGGGTAACTTCATTTTGTGCTTATATCTTTTTCGCATTTAACTTTAAGTCGACAGCAGCCCCCGAACACACTGGCAGAGAGGTTGTGCGCGTGCGCCGCCGCCGGTCCCGAGATACACTCCCAATCCGGTGTTTTGTCACCAATTGTAGTCATAGTGGGCTATTGAATTACAGCATAAGTAAAGAACTTTTTATATTTTACTTGCAGTATATGCTATTTTTATGTGTATTATTTTATGTATTATGTTTTTGTATGTTTTTATGTGTGTTTTTATATTTATATACTATTTTTATTTCAGATTATGCATCGAACGTAACTGTAATAAGTAAGTAATATTTTGTTTGCCAAAGATTAACGCAGTTAAGAATATATTGTAAATTTTCATTATTGTAGTCTATAATTACTAAAAAGATGTTGATTTTATGTTTATTTTGTCCTACAACCATCTTTAAAAAAAGTTGCTAGATATCATTTTGAATTAAAATATTTTATGCTTTTTTCTTAGATTTAAGAATGAATAATATGGCTTATCTGTGATTATTAAAAAATATAAAGACTGATTAAAATAACATAATAAGACATTTTTCTTTAAAGTTCTTCCATACCCCTTCAAAATCACTATAAATTTGAGAACTCCTTTTTCACTCGCAATTTAACCTGAACATGTTGTCACTGGAGGCAAAGTAAAAAAAACCGTGGTCGTAATCCGACTAAATACGAACCGTCATTCTTCAGCGTCTGTTTCATGCATTTGAAGGTACACCTTTATTTGGAAGTACTTTAATGCATTCAAGTTTGACAATTACTAGATTGTGACAGGATTGTCGATAGTTGGATGACGCCTAAATTATTTTGCCTAAGCCTTAGAAATATTATTAATATTTATCTTTTTTATTGATGGCATATTTAAGAGGTGTATCAAATGTGTTTTAAATTAGAAAAAAGGTAATATAATACGTTTATAACATCACAAACCTCATAAAATATGGGTATTTGAATGTGGAATCAATATCACGAAGGGTAAATATCAAGCATGTCTTCATTCGTCTTATAAGTCCAGTCCAAAGACTGGGTAACGCAATCGTTATAAAAGTAACTGTTATTTTTTGCTGGTTCTTCGATACAATCAGTAGGACTAGCGTCCTATATTGATATTTTATTTTAAATGAAACCTCGGAATTCAAATTTTATACAACAAAGCAAGGTCATTACATTTTGCAATAACACTACAGTTACCTACTCAGTATAAACAAGAGAGTAACTACATATATTTTAACCCTTTTACCATTTCAACTATATACTGTTCCAATTTAGGCGACTAAAAGTTGAAAGATTGACTAATTAAACCTGCATGTTTTACCCGGATTTAGTGTTTGACTAGTCTCGAACATTAAAAACGCTATTTAAAATTGACCCTGATTTTAGAACTGGTAAGATAAGACCCCTTAAATAGACCTCATTACATTCCTATGTGTACGATTCGACTAGTTTAGATTTTAGATGATATGAAACATGTGCTTACTAAAATATACTCCGTCATTTTTTTATCTGGCAATCAATGGGAGAAAAAACGCTTGCTTGATGACAGATGCCACTGTAGGCGCAAACAGTAAATACCTACATATAAATATGACATGAGGTGGTAAATCAGATATTCATCTAATACTTAGATATTAGATACACTACTATGAGATTAGACCAATATCTAATTGGCAGATTGGCAGAGACTTGACATTTAGTTCAAATTAGAGCCAGCTAGGCTTAGGAATTACGTTTACCCTACAAAAGATCACAGTTAAATAACCATGTGTTGTGTTTTTGTAGTGCTTAGGGTAACCTTTTGGTGACGGTTCCAAAGGACTTGTCTTCCACTGACGGTCAGGTTGTGTAATGAACTCCCTGCTGAATTTTCCCAAAAGACTACAGTATGGGGTTCTTCAAAAAGGTTGTCAAAAGGGTTTTACAGGATCGGCAACGCGCAAGTCATGACCCTGGTGTTGCAGGAGTATATAGGCTACGGTGACCACGTACCATCAGGTGGGCTGTGTGCTTGTTTGCCACTTTAGTTATATAAAAATAAGCCTGATTAAGAAGAAAGAAGTCCTGTGTTGCCACCAGTAATCTTTGTTCTCGGGGCTGGCAGCACAAAACACAGAAATGCCATCACACTGATGCGTTGCCACGCCCTAGTATTGAACGCTTGTTTGCCGTTTTAACAGTATGAAAAATGTTTCCTTATTTAGTTACTAAAATGGTTACGAACAGGTTTAATTTATGAGTATTTAAACATGTCGAAAAGAGACGTGCCCACTGATGTCAAATGTTATATTATAGTATTTTTACTGTTTGTCGTAGTAGCGCTTTAGTGAGTAAAGATGCGATTATTATGTAAAATTTTACTTTTGAATAAATCGATCTTACGATTATCCGCAGGATAGGCTTAGCCTAGTGCGGAGAATTGCATCGATTCTAAATAATGGAAGACTAAAGCAAATTTCTGTTGTTGTAATGATGTGTATTATGTATTTGTAATTTCTTTTATGACAATAAATATTATTATTATTTCTTACTATGCAAATTTATGTGTATTGATTAAATTTATTGTATAAAACCTGTAACACAAAGGTATCGCCATATTTGACGATCGTTTGTTACGTAAACATTATTTCTTATAAGTTTTATGTAAAACGTGTAACTAGCGAAATTTATTTGGCCATTCCATGTGCGCGTCTATATGTTTTTTTGGCTTGAACCAAATTATTACATTAACCTGTCAATTCTTAAAATGCTAGACATAAGTGAAAGCATATTGTTTCTGGCCGCCGCACTATGGGAAAGCTCCATACAATTCCGTCTCAAAACTGTTTTCACAAAAGTCGATGTTATGGGACAATAATCATAAATATATGTTACTACATATATTTATGATTAATATCCCATAACATCGACTTTAAAAAATATCTCGAAAAAGTATCTAAAAATATCTATCTTTTTTTAGATATTTTTTTAACTAAATTTATTTCTCTAACAATTATGTATAAATATGCATCAAACGTATCTCATGTTCAATAATATGATTTTGACGCGGTACGTTATTATAATTCAATGCCTAGTTACTCCTAAGTTTTTGATATAATTATTATACATTTTTTTTAAACTTATGATCTCGTTATATTGTTTCGCAAATAATATATTATACTGGTATAAAAAAAAATTGATGTTGTTTAAGTTGGTATAATTTTAGAGGTACATGTAATTTCAATAAGAAATTTACCTGTTGCCGATGTTTACCGATGTCGAGATATTTATTGCATTAAAATAAACATATATTAGTTTATCAGAGGATAAAAAAAAATTGCGCCTATTTGCGCCTTTTCTAGCAATATGTCAAAATGTATTGCGATGTAATGCGAGACAAAAATCCAATTTTTGAAATTGCATCGTATGTCTCATAAAACTCATGAATAGGCTTGTTTTGTAAATATATTATTATAATCAATGTATACGACCCACTCATCTCGTGTTTTATACTCGGTGATAAGATACTGATAATAGCAGCTCTAAAGGATCAACCACAAACAATTTTTTTAACTTTTTTATTGTGGTTTTAATTATATATATTTATTAGAGTTTATGTAGTCTGTTATTTGGAAAAATTCTACTTGTTCATCTGTAAGGTATTGCAGACGTATATTGTTGGAATTTGCCAAAGAAAGACCCAATAAAACAGCATCTGTTATAGCAGATATCAATAATCAATTAAAAATTCTATCTCCATCTTTAATACGTAAGAATGGTGAGGTAATTGAAGTTAGCCATGAGCTGTTTTTAACCATGATTGTTAGTAAAGTAGCACAAGTTTTGACTGAAACCCGATTGAGTGCTACTTGTATCTACAGTTTATGGTGCTAGTCCTCGGCAAATGAGGAGTATATATATATATATAGGCAGTGGTGACACGAGAGAACGAAGGTTTGATTCAGTATAAACTGTCCACATTACATGCTTGGATCAGGAGTGATGATTAGAGAAATGATCCTACACATTTCATATAACATGTCCTTTCAAAAATGATCAGCCATTACAACTGAAAATAAACAAAGCAAAGAGGAAAAAAAGGAACTTGTACAAAAGCGATTTAAAAGCGAGCTGCATGTCGATAAACCTCGACATAGAGCTGGAAATAGTAATGATGGAAACACAGCTCGCCGATTTTTTCAGAATTGCACTTGTTCTGCAGATATTACAGGTGTCGATGTAGAACTTATAAAAAGACTGTACATAATATTACAAACTATATAATCTGGAATGGCTATTGATGCAAAAAAGTTCAGCGAGTATGCACACAGTACGGCACAAATGTACACGAATCTTTATAACTGGTATTACCTATATGCCTTCCTCCGTGCATAAAATACTTATACACGGAGAAAATCATCGAGTATTATGCTATTTTACCTATCGGGCAGTTGTCCGAAGACGCACAAGAAGCCCGCAATAAAGATTATAAAAAATTAAGATTACATCATTCCAAAAAATGTTTAAGGTCGGTAACCAATGAAGACGTTTTCCATGCCTTGTTATATATACATCTGATCCCTATATATCAAGTTTGAGACATACGTCAAAAACAATACCAAAGGAACTGTTTAATGAAGCCAAGGCTCTCCTTACTATTAACGAAAATGTCAAAGATTTTGTTAAATTGTGTATTATTATATACTATATTATATTTACATATAAATATTTATTTAATTATCAATTTAGTTTTAATTTGACTTTTATTTACTTTACTTTCGTCAAATGGGAAAAATAAATATTTAATTGTATGTCCTTTTTATTTTATTTTTTATTAAATAATATAATATGAAATTGTATATACGTATTTTTTTTAATAAACCTCATATATCCAAATATGCGTGTGCAAAATTTCAGCTCATTATCTTTTTAAACAAAGGAGATATGAAGTTTTGAGACGAAACATACCCGACATTCCTACTGTGCGCCGGTGTGCCGTTGCGACTCAATAGATTAATTTGCAAAAACAAAACCATAACAAATATATAATATTTTTATTTGATGAGTTGCATTTATTTGTGCGGTACTTCGTTGAATCCTTAAATATGACATACTTTTTGTTACATATATGTCATTTAATTTGTGAATCTTGCACTTACATGTACATGGTAAATATTGTCTAACTGCCTCCATGGCGCAGCGGTAGTGAAAGCAACTGCTGTGCATGAGGCCTCGGGTTCGAATCCCGAGTCGGGCCAACAAAAAGTTATTGGGTCTTTCTGTTAAGAAATCTCAAATCTCAATAGCAGCCCGAAGTTAGGAATTTAGCGGTGTTAGACAACCTCGCGCCTCGGAAAGCACGTAAAGCCGTTGGTTCTGCGCCTGATCTCCCTCCGGTCGTGTCGGATTACCGTCCCATCGGATTATGAGAGTTAAGGAACAGAGAGTGCACTTGGGTTTGCGCACACACTTGTGCACTATAATATCTCCTGCGCAAATAGCCAGTCTCCGCTCAGATTGGTCGCCGTGACCGAAATTCGGTCTGGAAGACATTATTATTATAAATATTGTCTTTATCCTTCGTATGTGTAATGTGATCTTGACGTACACAACTAAGAAGTATAACTTCTAAAGCAAAGTTACCCAATTACAGGTCCACAGACCACGATGGGGTCTGCTGACTTATTTAAACATTGTCCACCGGGGTAAACCATCAAATGATTAAAGAGGCAACACCTAACTCTATATTATATATTTACTATTTACTAGGTGGTTGTTCTTTACTTTGGATACTATATTGTATTATTTACTAGGTGGTTCGTCAGCTAACATGATTTCAAAGCATAGAACGAATTGTGGCCCACCTACAAAAATAAATTAGGCAGTCTTTTTATCAGAAACACTGCAAGAAGCTGCAAGTATGTATATGTTAACTGCAAGATCCATAAATAATTCTAACTAAATCTAAGTAAAACACTCACATCTACATATTTTTACAATTTAGCATAGAACGACTTCCGAACTGAACGCCATTTTGGCTAAGATTCCGGACCGCAACAAGAACTATCTGAAGAACATATGTGGTCTGCCCATATTTCCTTACTTTAGTGCTTTGAAGATGAGATGGCTGAAGGATAATAAGGCTGTGAGGCGAACGAGCAGAGATAAGAGGCTGTTGTTTGGTACTGTGGAATCGTGGATTGTGTAGGTGGGTATTATTGGGTAGGTGGACTTTTGAATATGAGTGTAGCTACCAATAACTATGAGGGTAAAATCGTATATAGGCAACTGCTTATACATATGTATATGATTTTGTACGTTACCAAGGAATTACGATACCAAGGCATTGGAAAAAGGACCAATTTGCGAAAGGGACATTTTGCGATCTGTAGACATGCTGTGACTGAGCGGTGTTACAGTGATAACAAATAAAAAAATCAGTAAAAATATTTATTTAGCAGTATTAATATTGGTTGCAAAATACATATATACATAGTCTCACGCCTCTATACCCAAAGGGGTAGGCAGAGATTTATTACACCTACATTTCACCTATGATTCTAGGCTTTACGATATAGGGGAGGAGCCCATTACCTAATTAAAAATTTCTGGGCAAACAATTGCAATAAAACTTAGTCTGACACGGGAATCAACACTAGTTGTGCATGATCTTGAGACCGAGACATCAGTGACGCTGTGGTAGTCCGCTAGGTCACCGATTTCTCGGTGAAACAAGCACAATAAAGAAGCAATTAATATTTTAAATTTTGGTATGAAATAAGTGAGGTTATCTCTATTACCTCGCTTGCACACGCGCTTTAGTGGCTTTCTTTTTCCCGGTTTTATAATTATTAGATAAACCCGTTCTACCTAACCTTTAATTGATTTTTCCATGTTTGTGTCTATTTCAGAATTTGGCCAACAGACCTCACGGTGGCTTGCACATTACTGACGTCACAAACGCTTCCAGAACTTTACTCATGACACACATTTGGAAATGCTGAATTGGAATCCTATGCTGTGTAGGTAAGCTTTTGAATAGCATCGTGCTTGTATTGTAAGCAAAAGGATAAGTAGGGATGCTGAACTTTAACATTTTGTCAACTGTGTTTTTAAATTCCATCGTATACGCATCTCTTTGCTGCTACTAGTTATACCCAACTGCCCTATAGGCAAGTCCAGCAGTACTTTAATCGATGTGATAATTGAACAATCAATCAATCTCTATTATTGTCATGAAATTATTATGAATCACAAACTGTAGTAGTTCCAAAGATTAGCGTGTCAAGGTCAAAGTCAAAAATCTTTATTTCCATAAAAATGTGCAAACAATTCTTGGACACGTCAATTCACTATTATATTAATAAAAAATAATAATAAAAATAAATAGAAGGAAATAAAAATTAAGCATTGAAAAAAGCCTGTTCGAGGAGTAGAGCTTTCATGAGAAAAAACAGGCAAGAAACTCATGGCCACTATTTTCAATCGCCAAATGTTTACATCAATACAATTCAATGTTATATTATTTTCCTTATATGAGCTGCTGTCTAGTTTTGGTATATTATGTTATATTAGCTTTCTCTACCGTGAATCCCATTGGAACACATACCTGGATAAAAAATATCCTTCACCCTAATCTAGGACATGGTCAATATGTGTACCAAATTTTACCAAAATCCGGTATTCCGCCTAGTGAAGTAACTAACATCCAAATATCTCACTTAGTTAATATGATGATAATATGCACGGAGGGCTTAGTGCGCCGAGTGTTGCCGAGTTTGTTTGATCCACAAATGGTTGTTCCAAGTCCGGATGTTGTGCCCGTTGTTTGGATGTTTGTAAAGCCCCCGCTACACATTATTCCGAAAATTATACCGAGCACGGAAGCTGCTTTCTAAAAAAAACTATGTTGGTATTTATTTTGTATGTGCTTTCTTTTCCAGTTTATTTAGGGTACACCGAGATAAAGATCAGTGCAGAGATATACGGCGTCGTGAAGAATGATACTATTTTAGATGGTATCCGGATATCTGGAGTGAGTGAATATTATGTTTAATTATTGATATCAGTAAAATTAGGGTATGGATACTAAATACATATTATTAGGTCGATAACTGCATGGTAGGCGTTGTGGTTTAGGGTATCAAATAATTACGTGAGGCGATTTCGATGCGTTGTGGGTGTGTGTGTTCACGTGTGTTGTAGTGTGTGTATTTCTGTGTGTGTATGAGTACGTGCATGTGTGTATGCAAATAGTTGTTCTGAGTTCGGATGTTATTTCGTAATTTAATTTAATGTTTGTAAAGTTCTTAGTTTTCTTTAGTACCCTACAAAACTTTAAACAGCATATCATTTACGATACTACCGCATGTTTTTATATATTCGTATAAGCTATTGCAAATTGTAAGCGCCATATTTACACTTTCATATCTTTACGCATATTAATCCGCTATTTTAGGATTTTGACTATCGTATGTTTATATTTTCGTACCGTATGACATGTCCTTTACCAGAAAAATCCTTTCGTAGCCGATTAACAATCAGTTTTAAGCGTCAAGGTTAGTAAAATAAGGTTTAAAGTGGCGCGCACTTGATGACTCGTATCCGAGCCGGTAACAAATACACGGTACAAATGTAGCGGCTCGTATGGAAGCCGCTGTCAAAGGGCCGCTTGAGTCGCGATCCCACAGTGAAATTGTATCTGTCAAAGTGTTGACCTAGACAAAGTAATCTCAGTGATATAAAAACAGAAGTATTTTAGTTTAGAAATGGTGCTCTATCGCTCTCGTTAATAACCATATATATTTACTTTTCCAGATTAGCCAACCAGCAGTCTGCCCTCGTCGGTCAGAAATGCTGCAGGCATTTCGGCGGGTCAAGCTAAGAATGCGTACCGGAGTGGATGCTTCCTGCTGTACAACACTGGCACCAGACGGGTTCAGTCTGAGCATGGGCTTATCACCACCGTCGCTTATAAACTGGCGGCCTCTATGGCGTAGTGGTTATTGTAACCGACTGCCACGCCTGAGGTCGCGGGTTCGATTCCCGCACAATTCAAACATTTGTGTGCATAAACATGGATGGTCTTGGTCTGGGTGTTTCTATGTATAATATGTATGTATTTACAAAAAAAGTATATACTCGTATGATTGTATGTTTATCCCTTATCTAGTACCCATAGTACAAGCTCTGCTTAGTTTGGGCTAGATGGTGTTGTGTGTATGTGATAGAATAGAATATTGTAACTAGACCCGGAGACACCCCTGTATATCCTTTAGAAGGTGAATGTTTTTTATCTTTGAGATTTGATAATACCTGTATCGCGGGGTAAGGAATATACCCATACTACATGACCCATTCAGGGGAGAGAGGAAGATCTTTAAAATATGGGGGAGGGAAAACCTTGGTGTATACTATGAATGGTCATGAAGAGGGGAAAGGAGGTGAAAAAATATAACTGTATGAACTTCCTTTTATTTAGCGGCAATATTAAATAACAGTGTTATTACTATTATATCGGTTTATTAAAAGGGGGAATCCTGCCCATATAAGTTAGCGCCTTCCTAATGTAAGCAAGTCAATAGGTGACTCTTCCGCTTAAAATAACATATAGGTATATGGCTCTTGGACTACCACGCAGAGGTCTCGAGTTCGATCCCACGTTGCGCACCTCTGACTTTCGGAAATTATATGACTTTTCGAAATTATGTGCGTATTGTTTGACAATTAACACCTGCTCCGTGCCTCGGAGAGCACGTTAAGCCGTCGGTACCGGCTGCCATGAACATCTGTGGCAGTCGTTATTGGGGAAGTCGACACAAAAGATTCCACTGGGTCGAAGTGTCGCCGGTCTGTACTGACAGGCTCCCACACAATATAAGATAAATACAGGGCTGGTATTATTATTATTTATTATATACCAAATAGCTTGTATATAAAATAACCATATATAGTTAACTACCCAACCTAGAAATCTAACTCATATTTCATTGAGAGCAGTCGCAGTTACCACCACTATTTCACCGAGGCAGTCTGTAATCTTACGTAGAACTAGCTGACCCGCGCAGCTTCGTCTGCTTCTCATAAGCGAAATTTCCCCGTTCTTGCAACATTTTACATTGATGCTCTGCTCCTTTTAGTCGTAGCGTGATCTTATATAGCCTTTAGCCTTCCACGACAAATGGGCTTTCCAACACTAAAATAAATTTTCAATTCGAACCAGTAGTTCCTGAGATTAGCGTGTTTAACCAAACAAACAAACTCTTTATAATCTTAGTATAGATTATATTTTGTATTTAAATAAGGAATGTTCTATTACAGAAATACTTTGCTCGACTAATGGTTCACACTCAAAACCTCGCCTTAAGTACACATAAGTTCGGAAACAAACATAATTATATTTTATTTTTCTATTTCCTGCGTTGTATAAGCATACAACGCAGGAACGCAAGGAATCGATCAAAAATATTTAAAAAATGTTTGTCTTAAATTAATCTTATACAAGGAGTTTGAATCACGATAACTAATGTTATATGTATATTTATATATATATATATTTAGTATGATTATTTATCTTAATTTAGTTATGATTTTCTGACACACTAATAATTAGTCGTACATATTTGAAATAAGTATAATTATGATTGATATACTAAGACGGATTTTTATATATTTATAATTTTTGTATTTAAATTGGATTATTGTTTTGATTGATTATGTTTGTAATTAAAGTAAATTTGGGTAAATAGTTGAACGTATCTAGAAAAAGACGAAGAAAATGACGGTACCTACGCACCTATACTGGGTCTGAGAAGCACAATATGGTTCAAAGAGATGCAAGCGAGTTACAAACATTTGTGATGTGTATGAGATCGATGCGATTTATTAATATATTTTAATTTTATTTATTGATTTTGGAATATGGCTTACAGACTAATAACATTTTAAATATTCATAAATTATATATGGAACAATGTGGCTAATTACTAGCCTCCACAATTAGCTATCCAATTGGATCATTTAATACACAAATATATAAAAACAAAAAAGAACCAAGAAAGTTTACACATATAGTACACACACAGATGCACGCATATACTAAGAAGTTTGGGTGCCGCTTACCGCTACCATTATTACTTTTATAGTATACAGGGTATCCGGTAATTAATGGATAACCTAGAAATGTCTTATACTGATGGCCGTTCAGAAAAAAAATGAAAAAATATCTATCCTAACTACTACCTGAGATATGTGTTTTTTTTAATTACCATGTATAACTTTCTTGTATACTACGACCATAAATTAATGAAAACCATCGGTTCTTTGTTATTTTATTATTAAACACTAATTATGCTAATAGATAGACAGTCAGTCAAAAGTATGCTATGCTAATATAGCTTGCACTTTTTAATACATAAATTTTTTTTCATTTTTCTGATCGGCCTTCAGTTCTACTATTAGACATTTCAAGGTGACCCATTAATTACCGGACAACCTGTATATTATTTAAATTTTTACGTACATCGGTTGCGCTACTACAATAAAGGTCTATATTTAAGTTACGCGGAATTCTATTAAAACTGTTTGGACTTCTCGCCATAAATGCATTACGCCTATAGTTAGTCACATGTAATATCGGTCCCTGACGTAAACCGGTTAGATTAGTGCGTAGGTTTATTTTTGCAATGAGCTCAGGACAGTCTATAGATCCTTTAGCAATATTCATAAGCAGGTATATACTACTGTGTCCAAAAAATAAGGTGACATTGTATTTATTTTGAAAATTCTTTATTTATTCTTCCAAATCAATTTTATCCCCTTCAAAGTAATCCCCTCCCGCTGCAATGCACTTATGCCAACGGATTTTCCAATTTTCGAAACACTGATTGTAGTCTCTTTCCGGGATGGCTTTCAGTTCCGTTTTGCGGCTTGAATCTCCTCTATCGTATCAAAATGGTGTCCCCGAAGCGGTCTTTTGAGCTTGCTGAACAGCCAGAAGTCGCACGGCGCCAGATCAGGTGAATACGGTGGTTGCGGAACGATATGGGTTGAGTTTTTGGTGAAATGATCACGAATTACGAGTGCAGTATGGGATGGTGCATTATCGTGGTGTAATAACCAAGAATAAAAGGTCCAAAATGATCCTTTAAAATGGTATTGACCGAGCCTTTCGATATGCCAACCTCATCAGCAAGGTCTCTTATCGTTAATCGACGGTTTTTCAACACCAAATCTTTGATTTGTTGGACGTGAACTTCGTCGGTTGAGGTTGATGGTCGCCCAGGACACTCTTCGTCTTCGAAACGTTCACGGCCGGCTTGGAACTCACTATACCACTTGTAAACATTTTTTTTAGACATAGCCTCATCACCAAAGGCTTTCTGCACCATCCTCAACGTATCCGCAGCAGAAAATTGATTCCGCAGACAAAATTTAATGCAAATTCTTTGCTCAACAAATTTTGACATCGCAAAAAACGAAAAACTCACTTTTAGCAGCTCACAAAACGACGCGTATCTCAAACACTAATTGACATGTAAATTTGACATAGATGTCACTGACAGTACTACCAACCTAAAAAAAAATCTCCATATCCTTCGACGCGCGCAGTTTAAATTCAAATGTCACCTTATCTTTTGGACACAGTATTATCGTTCACTTCCCGTCTATAGTCCAGGGGTAGAAAATGGTATCTTTTGCAACGGTGACTGTAGCCTTCAGACTGCTGGTGTGGTCTAAAGTCGAGATACCTCAGAAACTTTTTCTGGATACTTTCTATGCAGGATTTGTTAAGTTGATATTGTTGGTTCCACACTTGGGATGCATATTTTAAGTGACTTCTAACATACGAACAATACAGAATTTTAACAGGCTTTAAGTAACGAAAGTCAACTGAGTTCCTTAGTATAAATCCTAAAGCTTTTGATGCCTTTTTGACTATGTCATCAATATGCTGATCATATAGCAGCTTATTGTCTTGGGTAATACCTAAGTCTTTAATACTAGTAACCTATATTATATTTTGATTCTGTAATGTGTATGCGTAGTTTATTGATGATCCTTGACGGGTAAATGTGATATGAAAACATTTCGATACGTTTAATTGTAGTTTGTTACGTTCACAGTATATTTCAAATCTACAGAGATCAGATTGTAGTTGTCTGTCATTAATACAGCGAACTGTTTTGTGAATTTTCATATCATAGGCATATAATAAAATGTCTGTATATTGAAAACATTATTTAATATCAGCAATGAATAATGTAAATAAAAGAGGTCCCAAATAGATCCCTGGGGAATGCCCGAAGGAACATTATACCAATGAGTAGAATACCCCTGGAGTACCACGGCCTGTGTATGATTTTCTATGTATGAAGTAAACCATCTACAGCAGTGGCCATGGATGCATGCCGATTGCAACTTCATTAATAGCACTCGGTGGTCTATGCGATCAAAATATTTGCTGTAATCAGTAAACACTACATCTACTTGAGCATGCTGTTCCATGGCTCTCGATATGCAATCATGGGACAAAATTAAGACTATTAGTACTTATCTTGCTCTTTATGTATGACCAGAACGATCTAGGATTATTTATTATTGAGGTTTCTATTTTGTCTATATATGTTTCAAAAGAAGATTTTCCAAAGCTATGGCCATCCTGCGCAACAAAGAAAATGTATGATAATCTAAATTGTGACCATAATTATGTTATATTATTTTTTCCTTTAATATTTTAATAAGAGCAAAGTTATACCATAAGGAATATAATGCATATTTGTCCCTTACTTCATACAGTTTGTTATAATATTCAGTTACAGCATCATCTAAAGACCTATTTTGCAAGAGCTCGGTCCAATAATTTTATTATGGTGAGAATTAATAGCTGCATAATCACCCCTAGTAAACATATCTTATCTTATCTTGATCCGTGGGCCAGTCATTGTAGACCGGCGACACTTCGACCCAGTGGGATCTTTTGTGTCGGCCCCGAGGTTTATCCCTGAGCTATCTCCCTATGAATGTACTGCATCAGTCGCAGCGTACACTTCAGAGGGAGAAGCCTGAAGTCTTCAGGGTTCGGATATGCCAATCCCATCAGACCTATCCTTAGTCCGGCCAACGCGTCACATTCACACAGTAGGTGTGATATGGACTCATCTTGTTCACCACAGGCTCTGCAGATCGAATTATTTGACAATCTCAATCTGCACAGGAAAATGACCAGTAAACGCTCCTGTGAGTAGGCGTATTTGGCCCTTGTTGTACCCGCAGAACTTCCGGGTAAAGCCCGTGGCTCTGTTTGCAATGAATTTCTTGGAGTGTTCCAGACCCCTAAGGGCCATCCACTCCAGCCTGTGTTTATCATTGCCATGTGCATTCAAAGCTGCCTTGACGGTACTCTCAGAGAGACCTACGAATGGCTCGGGGCCCACAAATAGTTGCTCCGAGCCCTTTTTGGCTAATAAATCAGCCTCCTCATTACCCTGCACCCCTGCATGCCCCGGAACCCACACCAGCCTGACTGTGTTTTTCCTGCCAAGTTTGTTAAGGGCTTTAACACAGTTCAGTACCAGTGCTGAGTTCACCCTACAGGAGTTCAGAGCCTTAAGAGCAGCTTGACTGTCACTGAGAATATAAACAATCTTGTCAGTGACATTGTTGTTAATATTCTCCTGCGCACAAGCAATTATAGCATAGGTTTCCGCCTGGAAGACCGTTGCATATTTGCCCATGCTTTGGTTCACCTTGCAGTCGTTGGCATAAATACCAGCACCTGATCCTGTTTCCATTTTGGAACCATCGGTGTACCAGATGAGACAACCCTTGTCAGGGGATCGTAGACCTCGTCTCCATCCGTCCCTTGTGGGGACCTTTACTTTAAAATTATTTTTGAATATGTGCATTGGTTGCATTTTGTTACATCCCATGCTCATAATCTCTTTAAGATCCTTCGAGATCTCCAGTTTTGTGTGTCGAGTTACTGGCATGTTGACGCTCCACAGCCCATGTATAGATAGTCTATGTAGCGCCTTCATCGCCTCTAACTCCACAACAATGTGTAGCGGCGTTAGGTCCAGCAGGATCTCTAACGCAGCCGTTGGCGTAGTAGGGAACGCCCTTGTTATAACCATGCAGGCTAATCGCTGCACCTTCGACAGCGCTTTCCTGCATGTGGCTAGTTTGGTTCTTGGCCACCAGACAACGCTTCCATATGTGATTATGGGTCTTGTCATCATCGTGTATAGCCACTTGATGACCTTGGGCTTCAGGCCCCAGGTCTTCCCATAAGTAGAACGAATCATACCGAAGACCTGCTGGGCCTTCATTATGGCTTTGTCTACATGAGGTTTCCACGTTAGCTTGTTATCTAAGGTCATGCCTAGATAGTTTACCTCCGTGGACCATTGTAGCTGTGTACCATACATGGATAGAGTTCCCAAGCCAGTCAGATCTCCTAGTAAACGGCACGACAGTAGTTTTCCCTGGATTGATCGATAAATGGTTACTACTGCACCATTTTTCTACCATACTCAGGGCCCTCTGCATGAGACTGGATACTGTGCTCGGAAATTTTCCATTGACAAGTATCACCAAGTCATCCGCATATCCGACCGTTAAGTACGGACCTTTGTTGAGTTGTTCTAAGAGTGAATTAACCACCAAGCACCATAAGAGCGGTGAGAGTACTCCACCCTGAGGGCAGCCTTTGGTGGTCATTGCAGTCATTTTATCCCCTAACAACTCAGACCTAATAATTCTTCCTCTGAGCATACAATCGATCCACTTGCAAATGGTTGGCTCTATGCCGTGATTTGCTGATGCCACACTAATGGCATCAAAGGTGGTCCGATCGAAAGCTCCCTCAATATCCAGGAATGCAGCAATGCATACTTCCCGGTTATCTAATGCATGTTCTGCCTTATTTACCACAAAATGCAGTGCCGTCTCAGTGGATTTTCCCGACTGGTAGGCACATTGTAGCCCGTGGAGGGGAAATTTTGTCAATGCTCCCTCCCTGACATGTCTATCTACTAACTTCTCCAGGGCTTTCAAGAAGAACAACTCAAGACTAATAGATCGGTATGCCTTGGCTTCTTCGTAATCCTCTTTGCCCGGCTTCGGTATGTAGATAACTTTAACTCGCCTCCATATCTTTGGAATGTATCCAAAAGCTATGCAGGCTCTGTATAGTCTGCATAAATGCGGAACCAAGAGTGCAGCTCCCTGTTGTAGGATAATGGGATAAACCATGTCTGGACCAGGTGACTAGAACGGTTGAAAACCATTTAGAGCCCAGCCGACCTTCCCTTCATCCACTACCTTCCTTGCAGTGTCCCAATCTGCTTTGGTTATACGGTAGCCTAGTTCAACCAGGCTAATCAGGTCCTCCTGCTCCTTTTCTATTATCTTACAGTCCGGAAAGTGTGTGTTTAGCATCATTGCTAGTGTCTCCTTACCAGACCCTGTTCGCTGCCCATTGCCATCTCTGATGGTTGTCAATGGGTGTGCTCTGACAGTCGAGATAGCTTTGGAGAGTCTCATTCCTTCAGGAATAGTACTGATGTTTTCACAGTGGGCTCTCCAAGCCTTCCGTTTAGCTTTCCGCACAGCTTTGTTGTAGTTAGTCAAACAGTGAGCGTAACCGCTATAGTCCCTGCTGGTCCTAGCATTGTTAAACGCTCTTCTGGCTTTAAGCCTCGGCTTGACCAACTCTGGCTTCCACCACGGTACCCTCTTGGGCCTAAGTTCCCTTTCAGGGCAGTTACTTGTCCAGGCCGTATTTACAGTCTGGACCAATTTGTCTGCTGTAAACTCTATGTCTAATATAGAATTAAGCTTACCCTTAAAATCGGCCAAATCTATTCTGAGGTCACTCCTGAAGGAGTTCCAGTCCGTATTTCTGGGATTCCTTCTACGTGCTATAGGAGCTGGAACCAGCGTCCTATACTTAAAACATATGTAATTATGATCTGACAAGGTAATCTCATCAGACACATGCCACTCGACAATCTTAGTGCTAGCCCTGTTGGTGGCTAACGTGATGTCAATTACCTCTGCTCGCCTACAGTTGACGAACGTTGGCCTGTTTCCCTTATTTAGAATTTGTAAAGAGGTACTTACCACATACTCCAGTAGCTTTTCCCCTCTTACATTCACATCCGTGCTTCCCCAGACTGTGTGGTGTGCGTTGGCATCGCACCCCAGGATCATGTCCAGGTTCTCCCGGCTGCCATATTCAACAAGGTCCTATATCTGTCCAGATACAGTTTCCTTGTCCGTATAGTCGAAGTATGCAGAGGTCAGGATTACAATATCCCGCCCTCCGCTCCCTCGCACATCGATCTTAACTGTCGTAAGATCACTAGAACAAAAGTTGTATAAGGGCATTGCATTTATGCCATTTCTGACATACACACATGTCCTTATATCATTAGTGGAACAGTTATGATAAATAACACCTCCTGCCCCACCCAAACCTCTGAACTTTCCCTCTTTAACATAAGGTTCCTGGATCAGGGCAATATCATATTCCTTCATCCGCAGGTGGCGGGCCAGAACGGGCATCGCCACGATGCAGTGATGAAGGTTTATTTGTACGCACCTTAGTCCCGCCATTCGGTCTGCCTATGGTGGCGTCTACGGTGGCAGGCACTGCTGGCCGCCCCCCTCACTCCCTTCCTCCATCAGCGCCCCCGCAGCCTCTGGCGACGACAGATCTAGACAATCTATATGTCCGATTATGTCGTCGGTCTTCGGAGACATGCATGGTGATGACGTGTAGAGAGCCGTACCTTGTTCAATCACCATTGGGTTCACGGGCTCCTCCCCGTCCCCCACCTGTGGTGTCGTCGCCGCATGGGCCTCCTCCTCCACGCTGGCACCCACTGTCACCTTCTGCACGTTCAGATCCTCAAGGATCTTGAACGTGCTTTTGTCCATGCCAGCATGGAGACAGAAGCCACCTGCTTTTATGGCCGCAGCCGACACGCTGTCCACCAGGACAATGCGCCTGGTGTGCGTCTCCTCGACCTGCGTGCTCAGCACCTTCCACTCGCAGGTCCTCAGAGAGGGATTGAGGCGCTGCAGCATGGTCAGCACCCTGGAGGCATCTAGGCCCCAGATATTCCTGGTCTTCCAGGCCATCTTTATTGGCCTTGGAAACTCCTTGGCGCTGACCACTCTAAGCTTCACGTCCCCAACGGTTTTACCGCTGAGTCCTCCAGCTGGTCCCAAATGGCCACCCTTATGGGTTCCACCAGCTCTGCATTAAGCAGAGCGTCAGGGAAGTTGTCGGCAACAACGGCCATTTTAACCCCCGTCAGCGCCTCCCTGTAGGAGTCACCTAGGGTCTTGGCACGTTTATTGCCATCTGCCTGAGCAACAGCATCGTCGCTCACTTCCCTGACCCTTTTTAACGAGACTGCATCGGGTGCCAGTGCCAACTGCCGCTGCAACTCACGCCGCTTGCAGTTGGCACACCGACTGCGCCTCTTCCTGCCCCGGGTATGGTCTGCGGAGTGTGCAGCCAAGTTTGGCTCCCCCTAAGGGTGTGCCTCACCCGTCTGCTCCTTCCTGGCCTCCCCGATCCTGGAGGGCTGACACCCACTCACCGAGGGTGTCCTGCTGGGATCCCCCTTCGGGTATTCCCTGCATGTCAGACCCCCTCTGTGGCTGCCACGCCCTCTAAATTGGTAGCTCTTTCCAGGGTTACCCCCTCTCCATTTCTTAATACTGCCCGTGTGAGCACCACTCCTCTGGCTCATGCTCGGACAGCCACTGGGGCCATCACGACCATGCAGCTTGGGTATGTAGGTGCTCCCACGTGCAGCTCCTACACTATTGCTGACCTCTCCCCCTAAGGGTCCAGAGGTCCTTTGTTGCTCGCCCTTATCGGTCAAGCCCTTGGTTTTTATTGTGACAGAGTCCATTGGTCTATCTTACTTTTCACCTGCTGGCTCCCCACCCACCATGGAGCCCTCAACGTTGGGGATGCCTTGTTCAGGTACCAGGGCTACCGGCTAGGTATAGCACCCCCAAGTGAGCTGTCCCCGAGACGTACAACACTAGTCGCTCCACCCCAAACCACTGAGGTGGGAGACGAGCACTGCCGGCTGGAGACCTCTTCACCCAAGGGCACTCGCCTGGCGGCCGCATGAGTGGACGCCGCAGCCGATTGATCGCAGCTGGCTAGACTACGACCTCCCATGTGAGAGGAAATTCGGACCAAAGGGGCGTGTTGCAGATCAGCAGCACTACCATCGCCACATCACCACTCAACCCCCAGGACGCCTTCATCCCTCCGTACGGGTCCCCGCGCACGGCACAAACACTCGGGAGGTCATTACTATCCATCGTCTGTCGTTCGACGATGGACCCGCCGGAACATGACCTCTCCGTCCCAGGCAGTGGTCGGCTGGTGGTTTTAGTTGCGTCTATTTCATAGGGAACTAGACCAATAACAGGGGGCAACCACGTGAAGGATTCCCTACCAGAGTTGTCTTAGGGATCTACACGACTGTTGCGCTCTCCCCTAAGTCCCACCTTACTCGTCTTGAAGAGTCGAGTAAAGTGGGTTTGCATCTATACTAAACAAGCAGCCAATCCAGAGAAGCTAGAAAGCAGAGAAAGCAAGCTAGGCAGTGCAACTATTAAAGCATAAATACAAACCCCCCCCCAAAGTAAACATATATTTCTTAGTTAGTTTTTCAGTCAGTCTAAGTATTTCAACAAAATTAGTCATAACTATTATGGGTTTATGACGCATATCTATCGGCTCTGCAAAAGGTGTACAACATTCGTTGACAGTTACGGTCGCATTGGAAAACACGAGTTCCAGCAGTCTGTTATTTGCGTTACGTATAAAATAATTATACTGTACTGTACGGTATCAAAACAATCAATAATTTGCCTACATGTTATATTTCTCGGAATTAACTCAAGACTGTCAGTGTGCTCACACCATTCAACCCCGTCCCCAAAACAATGAATTTATCTAACGGATGAGTAAGGACCAAGTGACTAAGCTTTTCTTTAAAATTTTGTTGCTGAGTATAGTAAGAGTTGCCTATATTTTCCTTACAAAGGCACAAATGTGTAGATTGTATGTACCGCAGGCCTAGATCTCTTCAAGACAACTAACACCCATAAGTCCTCGGCAGAACTACACCAGTCATGTTTTTGAATTACTGCCAATTCGGTTTTAGCCGCTATTAAAACACCACCGCCTCTTTTCTGTCCGGTTCGACAGTAATCACGATCTTGCCTCCACACAACGTAGCGACTATCAATTAGTTCAAAATTATAGAAGTTATTATCTAACCTGGTTTCGGTAAAAACTATGACATCGTAAAAATGGATAGAAATGTTACGAAGAAGATTATTTGGTTTTATTCGCAAACCGCGAACATTCTGATAATATAAGCTCAGATTAGCCATTTCTATATCTTACAATAACAATACAACTCAAAATATAAATATGTGTAAAATAATTAAGACCAATTATAAAAAAAATATATGTGTGGTAAGAGCGCATTAGAATTCGTAATAAACATGTAGGTAGGTAAGATAAAATAACTGAGTGACACCGTGTAAAAATAAAATTATATTTAAATCTGCTATTAACAATGACTTGTGTATAGAAACAAAAGGAGTAGGTAACATCGGCCGACCGAGCGGTTGTCTTCTTATTTATAGCTTAATAGGAAGACAATAATCATTAATAAAATGTGGTATTGATACTTTCTTTCCAAAGTGAAACAAGGATTAAATTTAATTAATTTAAGATAAAATTAAGGATTCGTACGCTGGGGTAGCCCAAGGGTAAGGTAAGGCATCGGACTGGAGATCGAAAGGTCGTGGGTTTAAATTCCACCCATTGCGCTACTAATATGAAACCACTCCTAACACAAGCACTCTTGCTTAGCTGGAGGGTTTAATAATTATCTTATCTAATTTTTATACAAAACTATCAATGACGTTGAAATAAGTATGAGAAACTGTTTCACAAATTATTCTTTTGTTGTGAAACAGTTTCTCATTCCAAATTTCCAAAGAGAAATGGGCCATATGAATGCAAGATACATATTTCTAATATTTCCTAATTAAGTCTAAAGTTATCGATATAACTCGTTATATTTCCACCAATATATTTGTATCTATGTATGCACTAACCTTTTTGACTATCAGGACTCTAGACAAAACTGATTCTCCTTCAAGTCTCAACCAACAGCGAAAAGATAAAAATGTATGAAAATGTCATTTGTATGATAGGCGTTTCTGTTAAGCAATTGTCTTTTTCATGCATTTAGAAAAGGATAAACAAGTACATAATCCACCAATTCTATGGACAGATACTTAGTACCAAGCTTTCAGACCACACCACCACCATATACACCATATACGCCACCTCTAATATACAGACGCTGGACTGGTTATGCCGTACAAAGTGACAGCTAGTTTTTGTACCCTATGGGAGCAACATCAGTGACCGCCGGTAACCATGAAACTATGTTGACAGAAACTATTTTGTAAAATAAGGAATATGTACTGTTAAATAATCATATCATTTTCATATTATGGATGTTGATAATTTTTTTATCGTATTTCCTTAATGATTGTAATACCTACCTACATACATCATCGAAATTTGAATCATATTGTAAACGTGTTTTGGATTGTGAATAGCAAAATTAATTGGACAATTTTGTATTTGAAATTTTTATTATATTGTGATCAAATGCAATAAATGTACGACATCTAGTGGTTATAGTGGTTTTATTTCTAACCAAACTTTTACAGATCACATTAGTGGTACTTGGCAGATTATGTTGATTCAGCCTGCGTATTTGTTAATTGTGAAAGCTTGAGTTCGAATCACAGGTATAATTGCTTATTGTATTTTAGGAAAAGATAATGCTTTTTTAACAAAGCTATTAAAAATAAATGCACTAAAAGAGAAACCCGTGTTCCAAAGTCGTCTTATTATCACAAATTGTTTGACACACACAACTAAGCATAGTCAACGACTATGTTTTATACAAACGACTAAGCTTAGTCAACGACTATGTTTGACACAGACACCTAAGCAGAGTTAATGACTATGTTTGACACAGACAACTAAGCATAGTCAATGACTATGTTTGACACAGACAACTTAGCATAGTCAATGACTATGTTTTATACAAACGACTAAGCTTAGTCAACGACTATGTTTGACACAGACACCTAAGCATAGTTAATGACTATGTTTGACACAGACAAATAAGCATAGTCAATGACTATGCTTGACACAGACAACTAAGCATAGTCTATGACTATGTTTGACAAAAACAACTAAGCATAGTCAATGACTATGCTTGACACACCTAATTAATCATAGTTAGTGACTATGTTTGACACAGACAACTAAGCATAGTCAATGACTATGCTAGACACTTAGCAAACACACATTTAGCATAGTCAATGACTATGTTTACAGACAACTAAGCATAGTCAATGACTATGCTAGACACATCTCATTTAGCATAGTCAATGACTATGTTTGACACAGACAAATAAGCATAGTCAATGACTATGCTTGACACAGACAACTAAGCATAGTCTATGACTATGTTTGACAAAAACAATTAAGCATAGTCAATGACTATGCTTGACACACCTAATTAATCATAGTTAATGACTATGTTTGACACAGACAACTAAGCATAGTCAATGACTATGCTAGACACTTAGCATACACACATTTAGCATAGTCAATGACTATGTTTGATACAGACAACTAAGCATAGTCAATGACTATATTTTACACAGACAAATAAGCATAGTCAATGACTATGTTTGTCACAGACAACTTAGCATAGTCAATGACTATGTTTGTCACAGACAACAAAGCATAGTCAATGACTATGTTTAACACAGATAACTAAGCATAGTCAACGACATGTTTGACACAGACAACTAAGCATAGTAAATGACTTTGTTTGACACACACAACTAAGCATAGTCAATGACTATGCTTGACACACCTAATTAAGCATAGTCAATGACTATGTTTGACACAGACAACTAAGCATAGTCAATGGCGGCGCTGGTTTCACCATCACGGGTCTCGTGACAACGGAGACCCGGAGCGGGTTTCTCCGTAGTTATGCCCTTGAAAATGACACTTCCACCCCCAAGCATATAGCTCTAGCGGCCCCCCCTCTGACCGGCCGACCAAGGCAAGCCAGAGTTGAGAGTCCTACGGACGCTCTTGAAGTTCCACCCCAGCCAACCAGTAACGGCAAGCCGGGGACGAGGCCCTAACCAACTCTCTGAGGCATTCAGGACCGCAGTGTCGCCACTCACATTTAGCCCGCCACAAGCTGCCCTGCGGTTTGTGCGCTTTAATTTAACCTGGTAAAACATTTTTTGTTTATATCACAAGGCAAAGGTGATAGTTTTAAAGCTAGTATACTGTGCCCTCCGATATCGCGTTAGTCTCATGATGAGATAACGACTGTCCCAGAGGGGTTTATTATTATTATTATTATCTCGTTTAGAACGTTACGATCATATTAACATCTTCTGACATCTTCTGTAACTGTTGTATTAGCGCTTAGTGTTAGTTGGATAGTATTTTAATTAATTATTGGATAGTGACGCCATAATATATTTCATAATGACTACTTTCGAACTAGGAATAATTCTTGTGTCGCGGGGAACTTCACAAACATACAAATAGCGGACACAAAGAACACACAGATTCGGCACAACAAAGTTTTGCCCCGTGTGAGATTCGAACTCATAACACTTGGCGCATTGTCAGTGGCGAGGCGAACATTTAAACCACTACGCCATCCGTGCTGTGTATGAATCGGATAAGATAAAACCGCTTCGAGCTAAAGAATGTCTAAATGGAAACTTTTGTAAGTTTGTGTTTATCAATTATTTTTATTGGGTTGCAACGTACCTAACTTAAATCCCATACTGCGACTCTCAAAACATGAATTTCAAATAAAATATTGCACCGCAGGTTTAAACATCCCGTAGTTTATTTATTTATTAAGATTAACTAACAGTTACTACAATATCCCATACACATGTGAGAAACATTTTTGTAAACAATTGTGTAACTACTTAATAGGCATGATGGCAGGGTTAAAAATAAGTGATTTAAATTAGTCCGTCAGTTACATCAGCAAAAAATATTAGACGCATATTTTTGTTTTAACGAAGTAATAAAAGTTGACTAAGATAGGTATAACGCATTAAAGTTCAGGAGAGGGGGCTTGGGACGTCACACTTTTGTAAAATTTGTACCGAAGGGTGACGTAACACTAAATTTAAACGCGTTGTATATTCGTTGTTATTAGTTTGTGGGACAAAAGAAACAATCTGTGTTCAATATTTTTTGCTAATCTAATACACGGACTAAATAAATTTTTTTGTCATCATGCCTATTATAGGTGAACTCAGCATGCACGACATATTAGATATTACAGTATGATTACTGTATTATCTAATACGTAATGCATGCTGAATTTACATCTTATGATGACAAAAGTATAAACATAATAAATAAAAATAGGATAGGAGGAATAGGTACGAAGGAAAATTGACAATGGTGCCAATGCTGTTGTAATTTTCACCTAACTATAACAAGTCAAAAATTCTCTAATTTTAGTTTAGAGATATCGTAAATAAAGGGTATTCTGCTGTTCCAACGAACTTAATTTAGATTTCGTTTAGACAGCACCAATTTCGATTTTGACAATCCTAATTTGAACTTAGGCAGTGATACCGGTACTTAAAATACTTAAAACTGAAGAATGCATGTCAAAGAGTAAACGAAAAAATAAATATAAAATAATATTTTTGAGCTTTATGAAGTGTATGAAAATATTTATTTCCACATATTATAAAATAAAGGGTAAGGATTATGTTGTTTTTCTTGCTATAACTTCAAAAAAATACTGCGCGATTGAGTACCTTTACCCACCGTACCGTTATCTGCGAGTGTATTTGACATGTAGACAAGGACACACAAAGACAAAGAGTAGGTATAACTTTTTACGTTGACATTTAATGTCAACTGAACTGCTTTGGAACTACGAACAATAATTGGAGTAGGCAACAGATCATCGCTGAAAATTACCGAGCTTAAGATTGTTTCCCGATTAATGGTGGTGCTAAGTTGTCTGTGTCAAACATAGTCATTGACTATGCTAAATTAGGTGTGTCTAGCATAGTCATTGACTATGCTAAATTAGGTGTGCCTATCATAGTCATTGACTATGCTTCGTTATCTTTGTCAAACATAGTCATTGACTATGCTTAGTTATATGTGTCAAACATAGTCATTGACTATGCTTCATTAGGTGTGTCAAGCATAGTCATTGACTATGCTTCGTTATCTTTGTCAAACATGACTATGTTTGACACATATAACTAAGCATAGTCAATGACTATGTTTGACAAAGACAACTAAGCATAGTCAATGACTATGATAGGCACACCTAATTTAGCATAGTCAATGACTATGCTAGACACACCTAATTTAGCATAGTCAATGACTATGTTTGACACATATAAGTAAGCATAGTCAATGACTATGTTTGACAAAGACAACGAAGCATAGTCAATGACTATGATAGGCACACCTAATTTAGCATAGTCAATGACTATGCTAGACACACCTAATTTAGCATAGTCAATGACTATGTTTGACACATATAAGTAAGCATAGTCAATGACTATGTTTGACAAAGACAACGAAGCATAGTCAATGACTATGATAGGCACACCTAATTTAGCATAGTCAATGACTATGCTAGACACACCTAATTTAGCATAGTCAATGACTATGTTTGACACATATAACTAAGCATAGTCAATGACTATGTTTGACAAAGACAACTAAGCATAGTCTATGACTATGATTGGCACACCTAATTTAGCATAGTCAATGACTATGCTAGACACACCTAATTTAGCATAGTCAATGACTATGTTTGACACATATAAGTAAGCATAGTCAATGACTATGTTTGACAAAGACAACGAAGCATAGTCAATGACTATGATAGGCACACCTAATTTAGCATAGTCAATGACTATGCTAGACACACCTAATGTAGTATAGTCAATGACTACGTTTTACACAGACAACTAAGCATAGTCAATGACTATGCTTCGTTGTCTTTGTCAAACATAGTCATTGACTATGCTTACTTATATGTGTCAAACATAGTCATTGACTATGCTAAATTAGGTGTGTCTAGCATAGTCATTGACTATGCTAAATTAGGTGTGCCAATCATAGTCATAGACTATGCTTAGTTGTCTTTGTCAAACATAGTCATTGACTATGCTTAGTTATATGTGTCAAACATAGTCATTGACTATGCTAAATTAGGTGTGTCAAGCATAGTCATTGACTATGCTTAGTTGTGTGTGTCAAACAAAGTCATTTACTATGCTTAGGTGTCTGTGTCAAATATGTCGTTGACTATGCTTAGTTATCTTAGTTGTCTGTATCAAGCATAGTCATTGACTATGCTTAATTAGGTGTGTCAAGCATAGTCATTGACTATGCTTAGTTGTCTGTGTCAAGCATAGTCATTGACTATGCTTAGTTGTCTGTATCAAGCATAGTCATTGACTATGCTTAATTAGGTGTGTCAAGCATAGTCATTGACTATGCTTGGTTGTCTGTGTTAAACAAAGTCATTGACTATGCTTAGTTGTCTGTGTCAAACATAGTCATTGACTATGCTAAATTAGGTGTGTCTAGCATAGTCATTGACTATGCTAAATTAGGTGTGCCTATCATAGTCATTGACTATGCTTCGTTGTCTTTGTCAAACATAGTCATTGACTATGCTTAGTTATATGTGTCAAACATAGTCATTGACTATGCTTCATTAGGTGTGTCAAGCATAGTCATTGACTATGTTTGACACAGACAAATAAGCATAGTCAATGACTATGCTTGACACAGACAACTAAGCATAGTCAATGACTATGCTTGACACACCTAATTTAGCATAGTCAACGACTATGTTTTATACAAACGACTAAGCATAGTCAATGACTATGCTTGACACACCTAATGAAGCATAGTCAATGACTATGTTTGACACATATAACTAAGCATAGTCAATGACTATGTTTGACAAAGACAACGAAGCATAGTCAATGACTATGATAGGCACACCTAATTTAGAATCGTCAATGACTATGCTAGACACACCTAATTTAGCATAGTCAATGACTATGTTTGACACAGACAACTAAGCATAGTCAATGACTTTGTTTAACACTGACAACCAAGCATAGTCAATGACTATGCTTGACACACCTAATTAAGCATAGTCAATGACTATGCTTGACACAGACAACTAAGCATAGTCAATGACTATGCTTGACCCACCTAATTAAGCATAGTCAATGACTATGCTTGATACAGACAACTAAGATAACTAAGCATAGTCAACGACATATTTGACACAGACACCTAAGCATAGTAAATGACTTTGTTTGACACACACAACTAAGCATTGTCAATGACTATGCTTGACACACCTAATTTAGCATAGTCAATGACTATATTTGACAAAGACAACTAAGCATAGTCAATGACTATGCTTGACACAACTTTTTATTTTTTTACGTTTTTACTAGGGTGCATGCAATGACGCATATCCCTCCACGGGGGCGGGCGGAGGGATTATGTCGGACTCGCCGGGGTAAAAGAAAGACGGAATAATAGTAGTAAAGTACCTCCCGGAATACCGACTAAACCTACCACGGTGTTCCTCGACAAAACCACTATCGACGGGGCCGCGCGAGTCGCTTTTGCATGCGGTCGCGACCCCGCCGAGGTTACGGCCCGCCGTATGAAATGGCAGGCCCCTACACAATAAGACCTACCCAAGATAGGCACTTCTCAAAATAAAAGCCCTACTGTCTCCCCCTAAAGGGGGGAGACGGACACGACACAGAGGCGCGCGTGGGAACACGCACGCCGCCTCTCGGACCTGGTGCTGAACGGATGGCGGGCAGGCTTACAAAGCCCGCCACCCCCAGGTCAAACCTCAGGGTGGCTGGAGGTCGTCTCGCGCCCTCCGGCGCCCGGCTCTGCGGTTGGGGAGAGGGTTTAAACGCTCCCTCTCCCGCTCCGCCGCCTCCTTGATGGAAATGACTTCCTCGCAGATGGAGGCGACGGCGTTCCACGACCTCTCACTCCGGACCATAGACTGAACTACGGCCGGGAGATGCTTGACACACCTAATTTAGCATAGTCAATGACTATGTTTGACACAGACAACTTAGCACCACCATTAATCGGGAAACAATCTTAAGCTCGGTAATTTTCAGCGATGATCTGTTGCCTACTCCAATTATTGTTCGTAGTTCCAATGCAGTTCAGTTTACATTAAATGTCAACGTAAAAAGTTATACCTACTCTTTGTCTTTGTGTGTCCTTGTCTACATGTCAAATACACTCGCAGATAACGGTACGGTGGGTAAAGGTACTCAATCGCGCAGTGTTTATTGAAGTTATAGCAAGAAAAACAACATAATCCTTACCCTTTATTTTATAATATGTGGAAATAAATATTTTCATACACTTCATAAAGCTCAAAAATATTATTTTATATTTATTTTTTCGTTTACTCTTTGACATGCATTCTTCAGTTTTAAGTATTTTAAGTACCGGTATCACTGCCTAAGTTCAAATTAGGATTGTCAAAATCGAAATTGGTGCTGTCTAAACGAAATCTAAATTAAGTTCGTTGGAACAGCAGAATACCCTTTATTTACGATATCTCTAAACTAAAATTAGAGAATTTTTGACTTGTTATAGTTAGGTGAAAATTACAACAGCATTGGCACCATTGTCAATTTTTCTTCGTACCTATTCCTCCTATCCTTTTTTTATTTATTATGTTTATACTTTTGTCATCATAAGATGTAAATTCAGCATGCATTACGTATTAGATAATACAGTAATCATACTGTAATATCTAATATGTCGTGCATGCTGAGTTCACCTATAATAGGCATGATGACAAAAAAAATTATTTAGTCCGTGTTTTAGATTAGCAAAAAATATTGGACACAGATTGTTTCTTTTGTCCCACAAACTAATAACAACGAATATACAACGCGTTTAAATTTAGTGTTACGTCACCCTTCGGTACAAATTTTACAAAAGTGTGACGTCCCAAGCCCCCTCTCCTGAACTTTAATGCGTTATACCTATCTTAGTCAACTTTTATTACTTCGTTAAAACAAAAATATGCGTCTAATATTTTTTGCTGATGTAACTGACGGACTAATTTAAATCACTTATTTTTAACCCTGCCATCATGCCTATTAAGTAGTTACACAATTGTTTACAAAAATGTTTCTCACATGTGTATGGGATATTGTAGTAACTGTTAGTAAATCTTAATAAATAAATAAACTACGGGATGTTTAAACCTGCGGTGCAATATTTTATTTGAAATTCATGTTTTGAGAGTCGCAGTATGGGATTTAAGTTAGGTACGTTGCAACCCAATAAAAATAATTGATAAACACAAACTTACAAAAGTTTCCATTTAGACATTCTTTAGCTCGAAGCGGTTTTATCTTATCCGATTCATACACAGCACGGATGGCGTAGTGGTTTAAATGTTCGCCTCGCCATTGACAATGCGCCAAGTGTTATGAGTTCGAATGTCACACGGAGCAAAACTTTGTTGTGCCGAATCTGTGTGTTCTTTGTGTTCGCTATTTGTATGATTGTGAAGTTCCCCACGACACAAGAATTATTCCCAGTACGGAAGGAGTCTTTAAAAAAAAAATTATGTCGTCGCTACCCAACTAACACTAACCGCTAAAACAACAGTTACTGGAGATGTCAAAAGATGTTATTATGATCGTAACGTTCTAAACGAGATAATAATGCCTATAGTGGCTTATCAGGGGCCCATCTAGTGAGTTGGCGAGTCACCGTCTGCCCATTGCATTGATGCTATTAGAGTATTCAGGGCAGACGCCGTTTTTCATCCATAGTTAGCAATATACCGGTCCACCAAACACCCATGCCTATAGCCCATATATTAGAATCCATACGTGGCAATAGTCCTACGCCTGCTGCGGCAAGTGCCGCTGTAGGTGTTCCATCACACCTTTGATTAAAACTCTCGAAGGGCCTCTTCACGTTGGAACCATGTCTCCGTGTAAGCCTTTCAAAGGGCCAGGTATTTTCTAATATAATATGTTAGAAAGTACCTGTGATAAGAGAAACATAATAATAATATAACAATAATAATATATAATATTCTATCACATACACACAACACTATCGAGCCCAATCTAAGCAGAGCTTGTACTATGGGTACTAGACAATGGATAAACATACATATATACTTCTTTTTTGTAAATACATACATGTTATACATAGAAACACCCAGACCAAGACAAACATCCATGTTCATGCACACTAATGTTTGACTTGTGCGGGCATCGGACCCACGACCACGGACATATAAATATGGAAGTTATAGCGCGCTATAAACCATATTTATCCTTGAAATGGACACTTCATCGCGTGGTAAATGTATCAATACTAACTCCTTTAGCAGCACGTTGGAGCTGCAGATCGCTTACTAAGTAAATATAACAAAATATTAACACCTTGATCTGACTATGGAAGTACAAAGCCGACAAACATGGCTTCGTCTGCTAAAATAGCGCGTTAATGGAAAATTTAGTATTTAAGGTAAATAATTGAGAGGCCTGTCGCCGCGTTGTCTGTTGTGTATTCTAAGAATAATTACGCGTTTAAGAAGTGTCATAATATAGGTTTTTGTAAAACTCTCCCAAAAGTTTATCGTTTTACTTTTAAAGTACCATTAGTATTGTTATGTTATAGCAACTAATATTATAAATGAGAATATGAGTTTGTTTGTTTAAGTGTTACGCTTTCACGCCTTAACTGCTCGACCGATCATAATGAAATTTCGCATACACGTTGTCATTCATGGATACAGAAAAAGACAGAGTGCCTTTCATACAGAAAAAAGTAGGTACTGTTACTAATCTAACCTAACCTACATTTACACGAGCAAAAATCTAGTATATTTTTATCAAACACCCAGACCAAGACAAACATCCATGTTCATGCACACTAATGTTTGACTTGTGCCGGAATCGAACCCGCGACCTTAGGCGTGGCAGTCGGTTACACTAACCACTACGCCACTGTATATAAAAAAAAGGTTTCAATAGATTGCGCATTACACACTACAGCCCGACCCGGGATTCGAACCCGAGTCTTATGCACAGTCGTATTCACTACTGGAGGCCACGGAGGCGTTAGATAATGTATGTGTAATCACATAGACAACGATGCCATTCATACCTATTTATAATAAGTCAATAAGACGGTGATATAGAAAATTATACAAATATTTGATATAGATCGATTCTAGCGCGCGTTGCCTTGAAACACAATATTCGTAAATAATGGATGATTTACGTTTTTTTATTTCCGTAAGTAGTTTATACTAGACGTAATTATTTATTAATTTTGTGTTACCTAAGTTAGTTATAATTAAGATCCTATAGTACCTACTTGTTTTCGTTTTTGTATGACCTATGAATAAATTAGAATGTTAAAAATTATATTTCGAGAGGAAATCTTATAACAAAACTTTCTTCTTTCTTTTTTCTTTATAAAATACCTCTCCCGCGCTGTGAATAATTTCTATGTCTCGGGGGAGTTTACGAACATTCAAACAACAGACACAAAGGACACCCAGAGTCGGAACAACCATTTGTTGATAACAAAAGTTTTTAAGTAGCTTTCAAGAGAGTATTTTATTATGCTGCAAGCCTGGCGTAGTGGTTTATGTGGTCGCCTCGCCAGTGTTGCCACTGCCATTATGGCGAGTGTTGTGGGTTCGAATCCCACACGGGTCTAAAATTTGTGTGATCCACAAATGGTTGTTCCGAGTCTGGATGTACTTTGTGTCCGTTGTTTGTATGTTTATAAAGTCTCCCGCGATACAGGAATTTTTCCTAGTTGGAGATATGCCTTTTTTAAAATAAACTTCTGCCCGCAATTTCGCCTATCTAAATGTCACTTGAATGCGTACCAGGATTAATATTTTATATGTTAAACCAGTACAATAATATAGTCTATATGTGTGTCAATTTGCATTTAAAGATATCCAACGGTTTACGAATGATTGAGTATCAAACACTTTCACATTTATAATAGGTATCAGTTTTGCCTGCGTCTATACCCAAGTAAAAAGCAAAACAACGGTTAAAATAAACAATAGTAACCCTGTATTAAACTGTCCCACTGCTGAGCGCGGACCTCTTCTCCTTGTGAGAAGGGTTAGGCCATAGTCCACCACGCTGGCCCAGTGTGGGTTGGTGGATTTCACATATCTTCTAGACCACTATGGAGCACTCTCATACATACTGGTTTCCTCACGATGTTTTCTTAAAATATACTATTGTTTAAGTATTACACACTTCTACATTTGAATGATTAGTGAAGAGCGAGGCCTCCTAGCACAAGTATTTAATATACTTAAAAGGAGACCCCTATGTAAGATAAATTGTAGTAGTATAAGATACTGAAATAAACTATTTTATTTATTATTTATTTATTATTTTCCTTCGCCGTTAGGGCGAGCGATAATTAACTACTAAATAGGTACGCACATAACTTCGAAAAGTCAAAGATGTGCGCCTGAGGGTCAAACTCGGGACCTCTACGCGGCAGTCCAACGGTCTCTCACCAGACTGTCACTACTTTCAGATTACCTTTTAAAAAAATATGTCACTCAAGAACTTGACAAAAATTTATCTATATATCAAGTTACATCCAAAGCCATCCAAAATTTTACCCATAATTAAGTAACAAACAAGCATCAGAATTGAGTAACAAACATCCAGACACCAACATCCAATAGCAATGTCAGGATTAGTACAATAATAATAATGTCCTCCAGACCGAATTTCGGTCACGGCGTCCAGTCTTAACGGAGATTGGCCATCCCGCAGGAGATATTATCGTGCACAATTAGTGTGTGCACAGACATAAGAGCACTCTCTGTTCCCTAACTCTCATGATCCGATAGGACGGTAATCCAACACGACCGAAAAGGTATCAAGTGCAGAATGAACGAGGTTGTCTAACACCACCAACTTCCTAACTCCGGGCTGCTATTGAGATTTCTTAACAGAAAACTCCAATAACTTTTTGTTGTCCCGACCCGGGTTTCGAACCCGAGACCTCATGCACAGCAGTCGCATTCACTACCGCTGCGCCAAGGAGGCAGTACAATATAATAGCTCTTGACCTTCACTCGTAATCCCGACATTGATTCCTCATTAAAAATTGCACAACATGATCGACCCAATCAAAATCCGCTCAGCAAATATTAGTGAATTCAATACTCAGTATCAAGGCCTATTTGACTAACTTTAGTATAAAAAGGGGATCTACCTTTAATAAATCATCATTCGAGAGATATTCGTTATTCTATTGGATCTCAGCTTAAACAACATGAAGGTAAAGACAACCAAAATTTATTTTAAAATAGCTGACCCAACAATCTTTGTCCAGTCAATCTATACAAAAATACATTTCATATAAAATTCAATAATAATATCAAAACGTCAATATTTTTTTTATATAAAAATACTAGGCATTTAAGTTGTCGTCATTTCCCGCGGATTTGTTTTTTTTTAATACAGTTCTCGTCCTACTATTACAAACTCATCAAAACATATCGGTCAAGCCGTTCTTAAGTGATGCTACGTCATACATGTGGCAATTGATTTTTATATTATTTATATACATATGTATGTGCGTGTAAGCTGTACAGATTTGATTCGGGGTTTCAGGAATCTGGCATAGGATCCGATAGTACCCTTTCAGTACGGCGTTCTAAGAAATCAACAATATTTTAGGGTTTAAGGTTTCAGAATGATGTAATAATACTGTTCTAAAAATAATCGATGCCATAAAATCTGTATAAAGTAGTATTATTTCAATTTTAAGGCAGTAACAAATTGTTTGCAGAATTTACTGGCGATAAAAACTTCGTATTAGGGCCATATAGACAAAAATTAAGTTAAGTTACAATAGAATTGTTAATGCATATTCGAAGTGATAAAAGTTCGTAAATAAATAAAAAACATTTCATTTCGTCTGGCACAATAAGTTTTAAACGGTACACTATGTCCTTTTCTATGCCTCTGACAACGCGTATGAGAAATTTCATCGTTATCAACAAACTCACATTCGCATTTGTAATACGCCTCTCGCCTCTATAACACCCCTTCCAACAAGCATACAGGATATTCTACTAACAAAAAAATTATTTCCAAAAAATATAGACAGGAAATAATAGAATTCCGTTCTTGTGTGCGTGTACGTGTGAGCGACTTCAATTTTCTTAAGAGCGTATATCAATTTTTATATAATTATTAATAATAATAATTAATGCCTTTTTAGGAACAAGGATAATTTCTTGTTCGCGGCATTAGTTTTCGATATTAAGACTATAAAAAAAGAAATAGAATAAATAACATTTTAGCAATCGGTTTTATTTTTTGCATACGTAGTGTCAATTTTTGTTTACTCTTGGACGAATATTGAAGCTGCTCTGGATTAGCGATTAAGCTGTGAAAACATTAACCATTGACGCTCCTCTATTTAATCGTTTTTACATATAAACAGTAAAATAAGGCGATACATTTAATTCATTGTAATTTTAGTGAAGATGCTTTGATAAATAGCTGTCTATCGCAGGATTCTTAACAGAAATATTCCTAAAGGAATATCTTCAACTTTGATTTATTCCAATCTAAACTTTTAAACTACACTTGTGACCACGGCCGGTGTAACCTGGTTGAAACGAGGTAAAAGGCTGCATGATCGCGTTAATACCCGTTATGTATTATTCCAATCTTTATTACCAGGTCTTCTTTGCTGTTCTCCTGGTTATTGGTTGCGTGTCAGCTCGTGGGTCTGGTCCTTACTTGCCGAGTGGATGGAAACCTGATGGCCCAGCCTTCTACCTGCCTTCGGAAGTAACCGTAAGTAAAATTGTACTGCACGAATAGCATACTGGTTTATGTGGTCGCCTCACGACTGCACCTGCACCGAGTATTGTGGGTTCAATCCAGACTCGGGACAAAATATTGTGTGATTCACAAATAGTTGTTCCAAGTCTGGGTGATCTTTTTGCCCGTTTTTTGATTGTGGTAAAGTTCCCCGCGATACAGGATTAATCCTTAGTGCGGGCATAGTCCTTTTTAATTAATAAAACATGAACTTTGTTCTTATTGTTGGTGTCAAAATAAAACGATTTATGGTAGACATGGATACATATTTATATCAATAGCTACAACCTAACTCAGTGGTTGTTGGGAGACGACTGCCGCGTGGCGCTGCTGCGTACTTGTGCCTGACTATATAAGATTAAAGCATCAGCACTGTCACTACAAAAAGACTATTTCGACGACTAGCGTCAGAATTTTTAAGCCAAAGCTATGGGCACGCTTTTGACTTGATATGACGACCTCAATAGTCTTCTCGCTATTAACGTAGGCTTATTTTATGAGACAAGAAATCAGTATAACCTCTTCAGCCACCAGCAATTACTTTATGAAAATATTCAAAAAATCTAACATGACAACATTTAAGACAAACTCCAGGTCTTGCAATCGTCTGTGTCATAATCACAAGCGCCGCTGGACTATTTGTTAGATCCAGGAGTGGCCTCTTTCATGACAACCTTACGATTGCACACAATATAATCCTATTTATACTCTCGGTAACACAGCGGTAGTGAATGCAACCGCTGTGCATAAATCGGGTTCGATTCCCCGTTTGGGCAAAATGTTATATGGTTAATTTGTCAAGAAAATCTTAATAGCAGAACGTGCCTAATACTGTTTTTACTTTTATTTATTTATTTTAAAAGTCGACTCCCACACTAGGAATAATTCCTATATCGCAGGGGGCTTAGAAATATTCAACCAATGGCCACAAAGAACATTCAGAATCGGAACAATAATTTGTGGAGCACATTATTTTTTATCACTTGTGGGATTCAAACCCACAGCACTCGGCGTCGTGTCAGTGGCAAGGTTCACCTCACCACTGACGCGACGCCGAGTGCGATATATGCGATAGATGGCGTAGGGGTTTAAGTATTCACACTTAAACCCCTACATCATCTATGCAGTCAGATGTGCTCGGTAGACGGCAATAGGGTCGCTTGTCACATGAGACTTAAAACCTTAGCTGACTAAATGTAGGTGGGGCAACCCAACCTCTTTGGGGATAAAGACATGATAGTATGTATAATCTTACTTATGATCTTTTCAACAGAAACCAACACCCAGTCCAGTTCAAGTATCTCTTCTTCAAGAGACCGAAGCTTCAGGTTCCGATGCCTTCAGGGAGTATGGGCCTCCAAAACTTGAGGAGGTATCCATCAGTGCGAACCAGGTCTTGCCTGAAGAGGCTACTGAACACGCCTTCTTGGTTGAAGTAAAAAACGAGGAGGCCGTGATTGCTGTTCAAGAAACTGTTAATGCTGAAGGTACCCAATTTTTTAAGGCAATACCCAAGCTAAATATACTTAATTTTCTTATCCAACAACAATCACAAAGACTCAATACAAATAATTGTGAATTATACATTTTGTGCCGTGTTGGAAACGAATCGATAACACTTGGTGCACTGGCGGTAGTAAGATGCATTTTAACTACAATCCAACATATTCCTTAATAGTGAAAATAAGGCATAGAATTAAATGTGACCATTAGGATAAGGGTTAGAATGACTTACTTATGAACTGTCAAAAAAATATTACATTAGCAATTACTTGTCATGTATTTAATTGTTAAAAAAATTGTAGCTTGCCTCTTAAATGCCTCTTACACCGATGCTAATGTATATTCTAATAAAAGGATCGATTCCAGAGAATTTTCCCTTTGTATTAAAAAACGTAAAACTGTGAACCTATTCCGTAGAATTTACCGGCCTGGTCATGACTTGGCTACCTCATTGTACAGATAACTAGAACTAGTTAAATAAATCGCTATCGATTTCAAATAACATACAAGTGAAATCGCTATCGATTTCAAATAACACACAAGTATATTAGTCTGTAAGCTTTCTAAATAAATAAATAAATTCGGAATCCGTATTGTATTACAGTGTCAGTTACAAAATATATATAATTTTCAGCAAACTCAGAGCTAACAGCCGCTATAGCAGAAGAAGTATCCACAGCCACGGAATCACAAGCAGCAGCAGTTGTTCAAGCTATAGAAGAACAAGCGACAGAGCTTTCTGATGTGCAACCCACCGCTGGTACTCAATCCTTAGATCTCCTAGACCAAGCGGTAGAAATCTCTGAAACTGTTCAACTAGGGGCCATCAAAGAAGAGATTGTTCCTACTGTTGTTGATGTCAAATTGGAAGAAGTCACAGACGACGTTGTTCCTACTGTTGTTAATGTCAAATTGGAAGAAATTAAAGAAGAGGCTACTCCTACTGTTGTTGATATCAAATCAGAAGAAGTTACAGAAGAAGTTGTTCCTACTGCCGTGATTGTAGAAGATATTGCTACCCCGACAGCTGCAGTTGAAAAAGTGGTTGTACCAACAGTTATAGGAGAGGTAGTAGAAGATGCAGTCGTTCCAACAGCTGTAGCTGATGCATTAGTTGTTCCTTTGGCGCAACAAGAGCTGGCACAAGATGCAGCTCCTACTCCTTCGGCTGAAGTAGTGGTAGAGAAAGTGGCAGAAGGAGTAAGCAATATTGCTGAGGCTCTCGTCTATTTAGAAAAGGAAGTTAAGGCCGCCGAGGTAAGTTATTTTTATAGCATAGCATGTTAACACTTCTGCAACAATAAATAGAAATTACTTCCTCGACTTTCAGTCGCTAAGATAGCATAAATTAAGCTTTTTGCTTCATTTATGTAACTCATAACATAACATTCTTCTTTCGCTATTATTGTTTAATTTATTGAGAATACTTTTAACCTGAGATTACTCTAGAATACTTCAGCTGTGCGATCCTATTGAATCCCACTTCCAATTCCTCATTGCCGACTTTCTACAGTAACCGTGACGACAATGGTAGTCACTATGTTTACTGCCGAAGCAAAAATTAAGTCCAAGATGAGTTCTTTTACAAAATAGCATTTCTGATATGGCCCGGATGTTCACAGAGTTGTTTTCCTGCTCTCACTAAACACTGCCATTTTTCTAAAAGTCTGTATTACCTTATCTTATCTTATACGTGGGGGCCAATCAGTACAGACCGGCGACACTTCGAGCCATTGGGATCTTTTGTGTCGGCCCCAAGATTTATCCCTTAGCTATCTTCCTATGAATGTACTGCATCAGCCACAGCGTACACTTCAGAGGAAGAAGCCTGAAGTCCTCAGGGTTTGGATATGCCAATCCCATCAGACCCATCCTCAATCCAGCCAACGCGTCACATTCACACAGTAGGTGCGATATGGACTCGTCCTGTTCACCACAGGCTCTGCAGATCGAATTGTGTGCCAATCTCAATCTGCATTACCTTACTAATATTCCTCTTTTCAACATTGCTCTTTTATTACACCAGTCTTCATTATATAACTACTAGCTGACTCGCGCAACTTCGTCTGCTTCACATAAGAGAATTTTTTCTGTTCTTACAACATTTTTCATTGCTGCTCCGCTACTATTGGTCGTAGCGTGATGTTATATAGCCTATAGCCTTCCTTCTTCGATAAATGGGCTATCTAACACTAAAAGAATTTTCAAGATTAGCGCGTTCAAGCAAACAAACAAACAAACTCTTCAGCTTTATAATATTAGTATAGATTTAATGAACTGAAATGTTCTAATTATTATGAATACGTTATACTTAATTGTTTGAATTAAAAATAATTGTACACTATTTTTAGGTTCAAGCTATCCAGAACGTTGCAGAAATTACATCCCTACAAGAAGCTTCAGGGTACGTATACAACATATAACTAAATTACTTAGTGAATAATAAAATCTATCAATAGTAGTTTAAAAACACAAAGAAAACCTTTGCGTCGCATGACCTTATTATAACTAAGTTTATAAAAAACGAAAAAAAGGGTTAAATTATAATTATATTGCCAAGATTTTCGATGTCTGAAATTTATTTTCATTTTTGTTACATATTTTATAGTATTTGACTTTTCAACAGGTCGTTGGAACAGGCCCCTGAAGGTTTCTTAGAATATGGACCTCCTGGCTTCGCAGAGTACGGACCTCCGAAAGAAGAGGACCTTGCCAGATTAGCTGTGGAGGTAATTATACAATCAATTGTATTGTATTGTATGTGATAGAATTGTCTAATGTTGCGTCATATTTTATTGGTCAAAATACGTAGCGTAAAGACGCGACATTTACCAATTGAATAATATTATTTTACGTTTACACGCATGTTACACACTTTTAATATTTTAAATACACTATTAAACTATTTTTATAATAAATACTATTTAAATGTTGTTATACCGCGATAAAATCCGTATAAAGTAATAATTTATCCATTGAACTCGTGAACATGTTGTTCTATATTTAAGTTTTATAACTTCCAGGTGGCCAGTGACAATATTTTGGAGAACAATGAAGTTAGAAGGAGGCGTTTCTCTCCTAAATTCAGGTAAAATATAAAAACTTTAAAACATAAGTGGAAAATATACTTAACGATGATATCCATCATGGTTAGGTATACTTTTGTTCAAACATTATACTATACTTTAAGCAGTCCTATCGTCATATAGGCACATCTACTTATTTTTATATTTTAAATATAAGAATGATTCCTGTGAAGCAAGGGTTTTTACAAAAACAGACACGATGCACAGCTACACTTGTAACAACTTTTTGTGGGTCACACATTTTTTTGTCCTGTGTAGGGATTAAACCCACAACACTTGGCGCGGCGGTAGTGGCATGTCGAGTACTAAGCCACTACAACATCCTTGTAGTCATCTATCAAGCTCTACTACACCCTGCTGATAGCATAGTGTATCTTTTAGTTCCTATAACCCTATTCACAGCACGAACATGCATGGAAGTACTTTTTCAGAATGCTTTTAAAAGTCATTCAATCAATATTCATTAAAATTGTTATAATCCAACATATAAAATTATATTTGTTACAGGTCTACGAAGAAACACTGAGAAGCTTTTGATAATAATCGGCGTTAAAGACTACAGAACAGGTTCAACGGATAAATTATAAGAATTATTATTTTAGATTATGCGGCAAATATAATAAAATCGCTTTACTGTCAAATTTACATATTACGTTATTTTTTAATTAAGTTTGTGTCTATAATAGTTGTTATTGGAGTTTAAAGTGTTACTCAAACCAAACATGAGCTATGTTTGTAATAATAGAAATACCAGAGTAAGTCACAGGATAGTGTCAGTTAGTAGTATAACAATGCTAGTTTAAGTCACAGGATAATGTTTAAATTGCCGAGTTGCCCAGGATGAAGTATTTTAAATTTGCAATGTCGGAGGCTTAAACTCTCTTAGTTAAACTATGCATGACATTATGGACCTTGTATTATTTTGTTTATTTTTACAAATAGTATGGTTTCAGCAGAAAAGTTGATCGATACATGTATTAAATTTATTATTTGTGTATTTTGTTTGTGAGACTTTTTCATTTTGACAGCAAAGTCTTTAAAAAATATGTAATTAATTTGCAATGTTAAATCAATTTGGAAGAATTTTCTTATGTGATAATATAGTAAATACAGAATATTTTTCAAATTGATGATATTTGTTGTATTATTTCACACCAATGCTTTAATATTAAAATAAAATATGAGCCCTTATATAAAATGTCCCACTGCTAGACATAGACCTCTTCTCAATGCGATAAGGGCTAGGCTATAGTTCAACACGTTGGCCCAGTGCGGGGTAACAGACTTCAAACAACCTCGAGAACATTATGGAAAGCTCTCGAATATGCATATTTCCTTACGATGTTTTCAGTCACCATTAAAGCGAGCGATGTTCAACTATTTTATACACATTTAACTTCAAAAAGTCATAAGTGCTTGCCTTAGAATCGAACTCGACACCTTTTGCGCAGCAGTCCAACGATCTCTCACTAGGTTATTGTTACAATGAAAAAAGAGAAACAACAATAGCTAAATACAAAAATCTTAGTAAACAAAACTTTCTACATAGAAATATATCAAACGCAGAGATCATTAGACTGTACAGATAGCGCAGTACTTTAAATGGTAATTTCGGCACTGCCACTGTGCTGAAAGTTGTGGGTTCAATTCCCATACGAGCCAATACATTGTATGATCCACAATTACGTTTTTCAAATCTAGGCGTTCATTGGCTTGTTTCCATGACAAGGCAAGAATAATGAAGATGAAGCAATATTTTTGGCTACGAGCCCGTACGCCCCTTGACTTTCGTCGCTTTCATAGAAAGACGGAGCCCCACTTTGCGTGGCTCCTATTTTTGGGTGGATTTAAGAAGAAACCTAACTAATACCTACTAAGGGGCGAAACTTGAGAGGCGAACGGGCTCGTAACTATATTTTTTTGTTTGATTATCAATTTTTTATAACAATCACATAGGTACACATTTTATTCAACTTACAATAAAAATAATATATTGCCCTTTGGTTAAACCACCAGCAACGGAGAAACTAGATAACAGTGTCTTAAATTAGTAACAATAGTGTTGCCTTATAAAAAATAACGAATTTAACGTAAATAATAAAAATCTCGTATTCTCTTACAAATGTCAATATAGTTACTAGAAGAAGATAACGCTTTCCTTTTCTACGAAAGTTTCAGGTGGTAATACAAGAATACCTAAGTTCTTACAAGCTAAAAAATAAAATCGGTAATTAATTTTGCGGAACTAGTTATAATTAAAAGTTACAAAAAAAAAATATAATATAAATTATAAAACTATAGAGATCACAGTTAAGAAATTGGAAAAGCAAAGTAATAAAGTAGTCGAACTCTATTTTTATTTCAGTAGTGTCTACATTACTTAAACTAAATTCAAATTCAAATTCAAAACTAATATGATCAATACGTTCAATTGAGATATATAACTAAAACATTTCTATTGCTGTATCTTTAACAGACGGCTTATTGGTCGTTTCACCCGAATATTTTCACACCAATTGAGCGAAACGACATTTCGTTAAATAAATTAATTGTTTGCTGTCGATTAGCACACGTTTTACAGATCGGTTCAATTCGCTGTCAAGTTATATGGACGTGTGCGAAGCGACACTTAAAAATAAATTATATTAGAATGTGTCGCTTCGAAGAATTCGTATGAAACAACCAAAAAGCCTTGCAGATAAGCACATCATGCTTTTAAAAGATTAGAGTTAGAATTAGTTAATTAGAATTTCAATCGCAACATAGAAGTCAATATTGATGACACAAACTAACAACTTACTTTCGTTCATCGTTTTACATATATTAAAACAAAGTTTCTCGTCGGATCAGTCTATTCGCAATAAACTCAAAAACTACTGAACCGATATTCATGCGGTTTTCATCAATAGACAGAGTGATTCATGAGGCAGGTATAATTTGTTAAGATTCTGTACTAGCTGTGCGAAACCAGAGCGAGATGCAGCGCATGATAAATTTAATTTGACATAAGCTAGTTATAAAGACATTTTTGGTATATTATTTCTTCTTTGGTAGTTCTGAATCGTTCGCCATAACGGTGTGGTCACGACTTCGGTCTTAGGGCCAAGCGGCACGGCGTGCGGGGCGGCGTCGGTGAACGGAGCGTTGTGCACATCACGTATCCTCAGTAGCGGTTAGTGGCAGCGGCCGAAGTGGACGTATTTTGATAGTCGGAATAATCCCAAAATCATAGCGTTATCTAAATTATCCTTTCTCTGTTTTAAAAGCAATATATTTTTAAAACAAGATATTCTTAATATGAGGGTAGGAGTGCACGAACTGAATAAAAAACAAAGTGAAATTTTTCCCACAACCTTTTAATCACGTTTTTATATTTATGTTGGGGATGTTTTGACATCCCTATAAGCGATCGATTTAAAATTTCAGTAATAAACTCAGTATTCATTAGCACCACAAAATCGTCTAATATATTTTGTAATTTGCTTCGCCGCTGAGTTCGTCCCTTCTACATCGCTGTACGTGCCGTTCTGTGTCGTGGCGTTGCTCTCATTCACTTGTACTTTCGTTGCCGCCGCTCCCCACATCGCGCGCCGCCTGTAGCGATTGGCATGGCGAAAACCGCGCGCGTTTTCGCTATGAGCGGCGTCTCGTGGCGTGCTTCAAACATTTTTATACATTTGATGTTACCGCTCCCCGCCCCGCGCTAAGCTGCCGCTCACAGCGGCAAGGTCGTGACCGGGCTGTAAGAAGCAGCTATTCATTTTAAGGCAAAAATAGAACCAGCGCGTCTTTTTGATTCAGAAGTTCCTGAAAACAATTCATTGTTGATTTGGTTGATTACATTTATTGGCTTTTACATGTCTCTATATCAAAAGAAAATACAGAATTACACTAATAAGTACCTACATGATGATAGTAATATAATATAAGTCTTGGATCTTCCTTTTCTTCTTTTCGTGTGGTTAGTCGCCAACCTGTTGACAAGAGTTGTTCAAGCCATCCGTAAGTCTCTGACATGGCTTAACGACTGCTGTCAATTTGGTAACAACCGGGACCGACTTTTTACGTGCCCTCCGAAGCACGGAGACGCTCAGATGAAATACCACCAACCGATCACCCATCTTTAGACTGACCGCCCCCAAAGTTACTTAACCTCGTTAATGGTTTACCGATCAGTGAGTGCAAATGGTTATGAGCACCACAAAAAAAATATTACTTTGCCACTCCTGGGCACAGACCTCTTCTCAGTGTAAGAAGGGTTAGGGAAAGAACGGGAAGGGTAACTGAACAAATTATTAGGGGGCAGTTCTACTAAGGGGGTGTTCGATCACACTCTGGCTCTATGGAGTCGGCGCTAGAGCAAACAGCAGTTACGCAATGACTAAGTACATACGCTTTTTCTGTCATTTGATATTTAAAAACTCTCGACTGCACAAATGGCGTGTAGTGGTTTTAATGGCCGCCTCGCCACTGTTCCTGTACCAAGTGTTGTGGGTTCGATCCCTACACAAGACAAAACTTTGTGAGATCCACAAATGTTTGTTCCGAGTCTGGGTGTTCTTTGTGTCCGTTGTTTGAATGTCTGTAAAGTCCCCCGCGACACAGGAATGATTCCTAATGCGTTTTCTTTTTAAGAGGCAAAGAAAACATGCAACAAGCAGTCTTTAGGGACTGCCGATAGAAGTGAAAACTAAGTAACTAGCGTGCGGTAACTATGACGCGAGTTTCACACTTTTTGTTCACCCAAAAAGTACACATATATACACAGTATACATATAGCTCATGGAAAGCGTTCGGTGACTATGACGCGAGTTCCATGATTTTTGTTCACCCAAAAAGTGCTCAATGCGCCTAAAGAAGTTTCACTTCAAAATCTTTTAATTGTTTTTGAATGGGTTTAAAACAATCTTTGCATTTCAGATCTTAGATAATATTTTAACTTATTGTTAAAAATAATGTAAAAGATTGAGTCATATAGTCCAATGCCAATAACTATTTCATGTGTACATTAATTTATTAGCTTGAAGGACTGGATTAAATACTTACTTGTATTTCACGGTTTACTCTAGTACAGGCACCCATATTATATTTCCTATATTAAGTACTTTATGGACTGTATTCATGTTTTACTACTGTAATCAATAAATAAATTATTATTATTAAAAAAAAATCAATAATTTTTCAATACGCTGTTTTGATTCTTACTTTATCACGTGTTTTGAGGCATGTTCGCGGTTTGCGTCAAGTCTGGGCAACTCCAATTCTCCCGGTTTACTAGGCATCCAATCTCTATTCTTTCTACATATTATAATAAAAAGTTAATTATAAGCAAGATAATGAATGATGCAAGACTTAAAACCGCGACATTGGTGCCAATTCTGTTGTCACAAAATTCTCTTATCTTAGCTAAAAATCTCTAAAATTTTGTTTAGTCCTGTCAAACGACATTTCGTATTGTGAAATCGCTAAAAGTGACAGGACTAAACTAAATTTTAGAGATTTTTAGCTAAGATAAGAGAATTTTGTGACAACAGAATTGGCACCAATATAGCTTTCGCTGTACCGTCTCTCTGCCACTATATAAGAGTCTAAGGCAATGTTAAGTGTATGTGCCAACATAAGTGCACTTGCTATTCTCTTACTACCTTAGCTGGATGGGACGGTAATCTGACACGACTGGAGTGAGATCTGGCGCCGAACCATAAGCTTCACGTGCTTGCCGAGGCACGGGAGCGTGCAACAGTGCTTCATACCAAATAGCGCATAACTTAAAAATTCCAGGGATTGGAACCTGGCAACTAATTCAAAGCTGCTGCACCACTGCGGCAGTTTGTACATCCTAACTAATATTATAAATGAGAATATGAGTTTGTTTGTTTTACTCTCACGCCTTAACCACGCGACCGATCATCATAAAATTTCGCATACACGTTCTAAGAAAAACCTAATAGGATATAGGGTAGCTTCAACCAGAAAACAGAAGTGTTACTAATATAACAGAATATCGACGTGAAATAGCAGTACCTAATCCTACTGATGTGTGAATGAGAGTGCCGGAGGCCTTATCTTTTTTTCCCTTCCCGCTCCTTTTTCTTCCCACTTCTTTTTTCCTTTCCTAAAGGGTCGGCCACGTGCAAGTGATGCCTCTGGTGTTGCAGGCGTCCATAGGCTACGGTGACTACTTACCATCAGGTGGGCCATATACTTGTTTGCCACTTAGGTTGTATAAAAAAAAAACTTAACCTACATTTACTCGAGTCAAGCGGATATAATCTAGTTTATAATCTTAGTAGGATTATAAATATTATACATACGGATCTTCTAGATGAAAAGAGTGGCCATGAGTTTCTTGCCTGCTTCTTCTCATGAAAGCTCTACTCCTCGAACAGGCTTTTTTCAATGCTAAAGTTTTATTTTCTTCTATTTACTTTTTAATTTTATTTTTATTTTTATAACGAGCAGCGATAGCTCAGTGGGGAGACCAACAGCCTGCAATGCAGAGGGTTTCGGGGTCGAACCCACGTCGCGCACCTCCGACTTTCGGAAGTTATATGACTTTTCGAAATTATGTGCGTATTGATTGACATTTATCGCCTGCTCCATGCCTCGGAGAGCACGTTAAGCCGTCGGTCCCGGCTGCCATGAACATCTATGGCAGTCGTTATTGGGGAAGTCGACACAAAAGATCCCACTGGGTCGAAGTGTCGCCGGTCTGTACTGACTGGCCACCATACAAGATAAGATAAGATAAGATATTAATATAATAGTGAATTGACGTGTCCAAGAATAGTCTGCACATTTTTATGGAAATAAAGATTTTTGACTAGACTTGACTCTATGCGTCTGGCATTTCTACTTCGCCCGATTTGAGCTAATGTTGCCAGAAACTTAGAATTCTCCCAAAAGTTTGTAGGCACTGCCAAATTTGTTATAAAGCTCCAATCGTCGTGGCGATCCTTCACTATCGTTCAAGGTCGTTCTAAAACAAGAATAAATGTACCACAAACTGTTCAGATGTATAGATTATTACCTGTATGTCTGCCCACACATGTAGAGATCATTTACAAAGATATTTATAAAATATTAAAATTTGCCCGAAAAGACATGTGGTTAAAACTTGTTAATATCTGTTCATGGAAGGTGCTTTCGGAAACTGGATCGTTCAGCAGTCCTCTTTCTTAAATCTAACGTTTGGTAAAGAAAGGATACTGTATAATGAACTTTAGTAGATTAATAATAATGGAGAGCTGGTTACAATTACGAAAATCATCATGATATTCTGAGTGCCAAAATTCGAATCCATAGAATGTATTTATATTGTTAGGTATACAGAAAAGGGCATAGGTTGCCTTTCGTCTAGAAAAAAGTTGCGAAGCCGGCAAAAGCTAGTCTATATGTATATTATAAAGAGGAAAGATTTGATGTTTTGTTTGTTTGTTTGTAAGAATTTAACTGAAAACTACACAACCGATTAAAAAAAATCTTTCACCATTACAAGTTATATTATCACCGAGTAACATAAGCCACATTTTATTTTAAAAAAGTACTGTTACTAACATCTCCTAACCTAATCTAATCTACTTTGACGACTCGATGGCGTAGTGTTAAGTGTAACCGACTGCCACGCCGGAGGTCGCGGGTTCGATTCACGCACAAGTCAAACATTTGTTTGCATGAACATGGATGTTTGTCTTGGTCTGGGTGTTTCTATATATAATATATAGGTATTTACAAAAATAAAACTATATATGTATGTTTATCCATTATCTAGTACCTACCCATAGTACAAGCTCTGCTTAGTTGGGGCTAGATGGTGTTGTATGTATGTGATAGAATATTATATTATATTATTATTACTTTTACGTGAGTGAAGCCGCAGGCAAAAGCTAGTATGTTATAAATTTTTTTTTTTTTTTTTTTACGTGGGGGAATGCTATGACGCATATCCCTCCGCGGGGGCGGGCGGAGGGATTATGTCGGACTCGCCAGGGTAAAAGAAAGATGTTAAAAGACAATGTACCTCCCGGAATACCGACTAAACCTACCACGGTGTTCCTCGACAAAACCACTATCGACGGGGCCGCGCAAATCGCTTTCGCATGCGGTCGCGACCCCGCCGAGGTTACGGCCCGCCGTATGAAACGGCAGGCCACTACGCAACAAGACCTACCCAAGATAGGCACTACACAATATAAAAGCCCTACTGTCTCCCCCTAAAGGGGAGACGGACACGACACAGAGGCGCGCGTGGGAACACGCACGCCGCCTCTCGGACCTGGTGCTGAACGGATGGCGGGCAGGCCCACAAAGCCCGCCATCCCCAGGTCAAACCTCAGGGTGGCTGGAGGTCATCGCGCGCCCTCCGGCGCCCGGCTCTGCGGTTGGGGAGAGGGTTCAAACGCTCCCTCTCCCGCTCCGCCGCCTCCTTGGTGGAGATTACTTCCTCGCAGAAGGAGGCGACGGCGCTCCACGACCTCTCACTCCGGACCATAGACTGAACTACGGCCGGGAGCGAGACGGCAACCGATCCGACTGCCGCGATCAACTCACGGCGCTGCGATGCCCAGGCGGGGCAAACCGCCAAAGTGTGCAGCGCCGTGTCCTCTACAACGTCGCGGCAGTCGCCGCAGTGGTGACAACCGGGCGTCTCTTGCCGGCGTATACGACACAGGAACTGGCCAAAACAACCGTGGCCAGTTAGAACCTGTGTCAGCCGGAAGGTGAGGGCGCCATGCCGCCTCTCCAGCCACTCCTCAAACACGGGTCTTACCGCCACAATCGTGGCGTGCCCGTAGTATGTTATAAATACATTAAACGCACGCTATAACGTATAAATGAATCGGACGGTTAAGAGAAATGATAATTGTGGAATCTCCTCATTATCATTTTACGATTTTGATACGCTAATATATTATAGTGGTTTAAGTGCTCGCTCCGCCATTGCCAGCTACGCTGAATGTCGTGGGTTCGAGTCCCACGCGAAAAAAGAAATGTGTGATCCAAAAAGGCTGTTCTAAGTCTAGGTGACACTTGTGTTTTAAAATATTTGTAAAGTGTCCTAGAGTGGAGTCTAGGTCTAGAGCGGGATTCAGTCCTAGAGCGGGATCTAGTCCTAGAGCGGGATTCAGTCTTAGAGTAGGATCTGGTCCTAGAGTTTGATCTAGTCCTAGAGCGGGATCTAATCTTAGAGCGGGATCTAGTCCTAATGCGGGATCTAGCCCTAGAGCGGGATCTAGTCCTATAGCGGGAATTATATTTAAAAACAGAAAACTATGAGAATAGAAATGGCTGTACTTACGTCAACAAAATGGTGACTATCGAGAAAATATTAAAAAATATTTTGGAATCCATGATGTTAGTGAAGCGATGTCGACATCTACAGTGTACTGCGTGCATCATAACCACTGTTTATATACTCCGGCTTTTATCAAAATGTTAATATATCCCGAACACAGAACAGACATAATTATATATTTATTAAAATCTTATTTGTCCGCGAATAATTGTAATTATCGAAACGAAACGTTTTTCATGTGAATATATATATTTTTACTTCCAAAAATTCAGGGTCCTTGAAATCGAATTCGAGACCTCTGAATGGCATTCCATCGGTTTCACACTAGGCTATCGCTGTATAAATGCCATATTATGTCGAATAAATACATAATGGGCAAGTAAGTAGCTAGATTATTTTAGTTCTGTAAACTTTTATAATACTTTACTTTTTGACTGCCGCTGCCGCTGCGCCTTGCGCCGTGTTGTGGGTTCGAATCCCACACGGGCCAAAAATTTGTATTGTTATTCTAAGTCTGGATGCTTTTTGTGTCAGTTGTTTAAATGTTTGTAAAGTCCCCTGCTACAAAGGAATTATTCATAGTGTACGAGTATTATTTTAAAAATATATAATGAAAAAATAAAGAAAAGTGTATCTTTCTATAAGTTTCATGGCTCTATAATATCGACTTTATCTGATCCCTGACAACGTGTATGCAATTTCATGATCATCTGACAAACAAACTCACTCTAACACTAAGTCAACTCACACTCACACATTCACATGTATAATATTACTTAGGAAGCTCCGTGTACACGTCATTATGACGTATTTGTCAGTGGGACGTCTCATGACGGAATACGATAAAACATACACCGAGAGTTTGAACTATGACCTGGGCATGAACTTTGATACGCTCACCTTATCATAATAACACACTAAAACATTTCTTATCTCACTTTTTTTTAACTCAGGTGAAACATTTCACCGTAATAGTTAAAATAGTTTAATGTTGTTACGTATTCAAATTATAAAAAGTATATAAAATAGTGGCGAGTCTTTCACTTGTTAGCAGTAAACTGTGTACTGGCGTAATAATTAAAAGTAATTAGTATATAGCAAGAATGCAATTAGGCGCTTATAGCCAGTTGCACTCACTGATCGGTAAACGATTAGCGAGGTTAAGCAACGTTGGGTGCGGTCAGTCTATAGATGGGTAACCGCTTAGTGGCTTATTCGGCCTCGATGGCGTAGTGGTTAGTGTAACCGACTGCCACGCCTGAGGTTGCGGGTTCGATTCCCGCTCAAGTCAAACATTTGTGTGCATGAACATGGATGTTTGTCTTGGTCTGGGTGTTTCTATGTATAATATGTATGTATTTACAAAAAAAAAGTATATATATGTATGTTTATCAATTGTCTAGTACCCATAGTTCTGCTTAGTTAATGAATTATTAAAAAGAAAAATCTTCATGCATACACTTATAGTCTGACAACAGTATCCATTAAGGGTTAAGCAAACTTGTGTTACACCCAGATTTTACCAGCTTTAGTTTAAGTTCTTACGCAATTGGAGACAAGCTGTGTCGCGGGCTATAGTTCTAGACTGTTCTAAGACTATTTGGAAGTAAATCCCGATAACATTTTGCCCAACTAAGACATCGAACCCGAGACCTCATGCGCATTCTACTTCTGCACCACCAGGGCAAACTGTATTTTGTAATGAGATAATAAAAAATCTGTCAAAATAGATCTAATCACATAAAGCAGATGATTTTGTAGATAATAATTATGCGACAACAGAGAAGATGTAATGTTTAATAAATATGTAATTATGTCCTTTCATTGAATGTATTAACATTTTGATAGAATCAAGGGTATAAAAACTGAAGTTTAGTTTCATAATGTACATTGCTGAGGTAACCATCGCATCTTAAACAACATGTATTGTAAAATATATTTGTACATTTTCGCGGTAGTCGCCATATTGTTAATGTAAGTACTTTTTAATTTTTCTAATATTAATAGCATCTTAACGTATCCGATGGATACATCATAATTATTATTTAAGGATTTACCTGTAAGGTTGGGCGTCTTATTAAATAAAAACTCGGTTGATGGTTAGAATAAGACTGAGTTTATTTTATTGGATACATGTTTATATATTTCTTTCATCTACAATCTTATACGTACTACACCACATACCTACTACCAATTTTAAAAGCAGCGTTATCCTAGTGTGAAGTTTCGAGTTCGATCCAACGACACGCATCTTTGACTTTTTAGAGTCTTGTGTATATATTATCGGTCGCTGTATCGGTGAAGAAAACTGCTGCATGTCTGTGAGTTCTCAGTTATGTTCAAGAAAGCTTGGCGAGTCGCGTAGAATTTCACGATCATTTAAGCCAAGGGCACAAAGGACAGACTCGGAATAATTATTTGTAGATCACTCAAATGTTTATCCCGTAGGGGGATTGAAATTCAAATTATTTTTAATTTGTTAAACACAGGCTTATAAATAGATATCAAGATTGATCCAACAACACTAGACAGTGGCGACACAACCACCATCCGTGCAGTCAAATTTTAAATTAACTGCACGGATGGTTTGATTGCAAGTTTGGATTTGCAATCATAAGATGGTGTTTAAAGATTTTGACAACTACCTTAACCACGGGGCTACTGCTACATATTTTAAACGGATAGTTTGCATTCGAATGGTATCGGATTCGATTTTCAAATTAAGTAAAGTGCTAAGCTTTTCCATCTAGTAATTCTGTTGCAGCAACACGAAAACTGGAATTGTGGCCTGAAAATAGATGAAAAATAGGTGAGCCTTTTGTGACCACAATAGGCTCACGGTAGCCCTGTTGGGCACTGCTCCAAACCCGTGAATCCAACGCGATACCTTATACAAGCTGCGTGCTAAGTATATTGTTTATTCCTGTTTCAGAATGAGTCCTCGCCAAGGTGAAGGATCGGCACGGCGTTTGGACGAAAGCTTTAGCATGAACTTGGAGGAACCCAAAAACTATTGGCAGTATTCTCATTTACTGGAAAAAATGGCTCAGATCGAAAAAAATAGAAACACAAGAGGCGAAGTAGATCCGTATGTATAATATTAATAATATATACTAAAATTCTGCACATCCGACTAAATGCTATTGGAGTAATCAAGGCTGACGCCGTTTTTCATCCATAGTTACCATTACATCAGTCCATCAAAGACCCATACTTATAGACCAGATATATTAGAGTCCATTCGTAGCAATAGTCCTACCCATGCTGCGGCTAGTGCCGCCGTAGGTGTTCCATCGCATTTAAGATTAAAACTCTCGAAGAGCCTCTTCACGTTGGACCGATGCCTCCATGTAAGCCTGCCTGAAGGCCAGGTATTTTTCTACAGTAATATGTTAAAATATGCTAGTGATAAAATTAACATAATACTAATATTATAAATGGGAAATCCGTTTTGCCGGCGCAATTGTAGTGAATACTGCGGTACTTGAACTCTCGGGATCGAATCCCGAGTCAAAATAAAGTTATTGGGCTTTTGAAGAAACTTTAATAACAGCCCGGTGTTGCAGTCACTCGTGCCTCGGCAAGCATGTCAAACTGTTGCTCCTTTATTTGATCTCTCTCCGAGAGTAAGGAATTAGGTAGTTTTTTTAATTCATTTTGAGAATCAAGAAGTAGGTTACATACTCGATCCATACAAGCAAGTATCACAACATGTGCATCATACTTGCGTTGTGTAAAAATCATTAGTTACCTGTTCGTTTATTTGCAGGAAGGGTAAAGATAAAACCCCTTCTGATATAAGTGAAGTTGAAGAAGGCGAACTGATCGATGATGATTGGAAATCGAAAAATGATCACGATTCAAAGGGAAAACTGAAACGCCAAGAAGAAATACTTGACTATAATCTCATACCTCTGCGTAAAGTGCCTGTAAGTACTGCTTTTACTTTAAAAGGATGATGACTTACCTACTATCCTAATTGCCTAAACAATTTATAGCGAAATAATATTATGAGACAGCCTTGTTGGTTTAGTCACTAGTATATGCAGTTACAGATAAAGCGGGCCCAGATTCGATCCCGAGTCCAAATACAAAAGTAACATTGCTTAAAAAAAATACAACCGTGACAACTCAGCAAAAATATCCGTTTTAAAAAGAAATAGGATCACCGTAACAGCTCAGTTTTGAAAAGGTTTTGATGACGGGCGCATACAACTTCTTTCACTTGCTTAAAAAATCGAGATTTGGATCAACATATTGAATATGTAATTAATCCTTTTTCAGGAACTGCGACAGAAAGGCACTTTGGTACTTCTCTTTTCTTAAACGAACTTCTTTTGGCAAATATCGTATGGACAACCGAAGATAAATACCAAATACGGCTTAGATATCTTGCTTATATCAAGTTAAAAATAGCATAATTATTATTTACGTAGTATGATATATTACATATGACATATTTACACACGTATATATTTATATTACCTCACATAGTAATTGCTCACTAACAACGTAATTTGACTGCACACAACCCACTTATCTGGAGTCAGGAGAGGCTGGTATTCTGTAACACAGGTCTACCTAGTATAGATACCAGTCTCTCATACAGATTCAACTCGCATCTTTACTTTTATAACTACTCATAGATAAAGGACTGATATTTTGTAAATCATTTCTGCGTGAGAGAAAATAAATAAATAATAATAATTATTATTATTATTATTATATATAATCAGTTACATACTTGTAAGCCACCATGAACCGTAAACGCTGAAAATGTTGTGTTTGTGTTTTATCTTCAAACATCCCGAAATTCGTCCTAAATGTCGACACTTACCCTCTTGATTGTCTTAAAGCCTATCCTAACCTTATTGAAGTAGTTCAAATAACGCAGTAATGTTATTCTGAAAAAAAGAAATCCAAAAAAATTGCAAAGCAAGTGTTTTCGTTCGGCCCGAAGTTTCGGATAGACATATTTATATAATTTCGAAAGTTTCTTTAGCATTATGTAGACTTCTTAGATTATACATAGAAATAAACCAGGCACATTACTCGTGGTCCAATGCACCGAGAGGGAGCAGTTTTCCTGCTGTGCACCTGGTTGAGGTCTCTAAGATTTATAAAATGAATAAAAAATATTTAGATTTTTCAACTGATTGTATTTTTTGGACTTGCAACGACTACTTACTTGAAAGGAAGAATGATTTAGCAATAATATTAAGATATTGCAATCTTAACCTACGTAAAAATCTTTGCAGTCATCACAAAGATGAGAAATAAATATTATAACTGATGTAGAATTTAACCAACTGAATCTACACGGATTATGGCCCCTAAATCGAATTAGTGAATGCAAATTCATGATGAGCATGAGGTACGGTTGATACACAGCACTTCTTGCTTCAATGGAATACTATATCTAATTAACTTAAGCAAATTGTTTCGTTGAGGTTTCAAAAGATTGTATCTTCTCTGTGAAATGATTATCTCTAAATATAATTTGTTCTTTTAGTATAAGAGTATTGTTACTTATTTTAGTTTGTAATCTTGTTAATCTGTTCCATGCTGGTAAATGGCTTAAAAAGAGAAATAAACGTATATGTGATTTATTTAGCAATTTATTGTGTTTGATTTGTATCTAATTATCTAGTCATCCCATAGAGAGCACGGCTCTTAGGTGCTGCTTAATCCACGAAAAAGCAAGCGTCGTTTGTTTCAGTACTCTATGATCTTGTCGTTTACATATAGTGGTTTCCAATAAACTATCTGTCTATGGTTTTCGTCATTAGCGCTAAGAATTAGACATCATTTGTGTGGAGCTTGTGTCAAATTTTTATCTAAAGTAAGCTCCAGTATTGGTATATGCAGCACTGTCTGCCTCTCCCTCATAGTAATTAAAGAAGCATGTAATTAGGCACAAAGATACTGTAATTTAGGGTACGATGCGGCTGGCATGCCTTTATAAGTTATAAGCCTCTAAATAAAACAGAATAATAAAAAATAAAGCTCCCGTAAGGAAAACCATACATAGATACGCTATTGGAAACCATCGTGGATACATTTTTATACTTTTATATTATGATGGCAGACAAGGCAACAGCCCACCTGATAGTTAGTGGTAACCACCACATGGACATGACAGTACATTCTTGGGATCGCAAAAGTGGTTCCAAATAAAGACAACGGAGCTACCGGCTATTATAAGCCACATAGATGGCAAGCAAGCACATGTTCTTGATGACAAGCTGTTACCGTAGCCTGTTAAAGTTAAAGGAGACGGATGGACGTGGATAAAAGAAGGAAGGGAAGAATAAGGCCAAGGAGTAATAGGCTTCTATTGCTCTCATTTACCGAACGATATGCAACAGTACATAAACTGCTAATTCTCGATGTTCTGTGAGAGGGTAGTACTTCCCCGGTCGAACTAGCAAGGCTTTAAACTTATAGATTTTATTTATTTTTTAAAAAGCCAACTTCCGTACCCTGTATAATTCCTGTATCGCGGGGACTTTACAAACATTCAAACAACGGACACAAAGAACATTTACACTCGGAACAACTATTTGTGGCTCACACAAATGTTTGTCCTGTCTGGGGATCGAACCCACAACACTCGGCACGGCGACAGAGGCGAGGCGACCACTTAAACAACTACGCCATCCGTGGAGTCCAGACTTCAACAAACCTACTAATGCATATACGATATACATATACCTATAGTGACTGCCTCCGTGGCGCAGCGGTAGTGAATGCGACTGCTGTGCATGAGGTCTCGGATTCGAATCCCGGGTCGGGCCAACAAAAAGTTATTGAGTTTTTCTGTTAAGAAATCTCAATACGGGCCCGAAGTTAGGAAGTTGGCGGTGTTTGACACCCCCCGTGCCTCGGAAAGCACGTAAAGCCGTTGGCCCTGCGCCTGATCTCTCTCCGGTTGTATCGGATTATTCATCCCATCGGATCATGAGAGTTAGGGAACAGAGGGTGCACTTGTGTTTGCGCACACACTTGTGCACTATAATATCTCCTGCACCGATGGCCAGTCTCTGTTAAGATTGGCCGCCGTGACCGAAATTCGGTCAGGAGGATATTATTATTATATAGTGATATCGACTGACTTCTAGATATCCCTGAAGAGTAAGTAATAGAGCATTACATACATATTTCATATACCTTTTTATATAATAACGAGATGGGGGTAAAAACCCAGGATTCAACTTCTTCGTCTTCATGTGAACTTTATTTTATCAGCTTTTTGTAATGTACCTCTGCTAGGCAAAAGCCTCTCCCTTGGACTTCCAAATCACTCTGTTGATGGATATCCCCTGACCTTATGACCTTGTAGCCTCTTTATCTCGGGCGTCTTTTGACCCACAGGGCCCATATTCAAACTCGACCGAGAGATGACCCCAAGGTTTCGGTACACCAAGTTAAAAGGCAATCGGTCTAGTGGTTCCGGAGCTATGCCTGTCACTAACAGACAGACACACAGACACACATAGTGTTTTAATTAACCTCTTCAAAGAAGACTCAGAGGTTAATAATATCAGCCCTGTATTAAATAGTCGCACCGCTGGACACGGGCCTGTTCTCAGTGTGACTTTTAAAGTATTACTTTAGAATGGCTGAACCATTTATCGTCCACCAAATTGTCTAGTCTGTCCTATTACTGAGAATTATACGGTGTAATATATCTTTCCCCACCCTCTTTGGGGCTGATCAGGCGGCAATCTACACTCTTAGATCGCCGCCCGATCAACTCAGTCTGCAACTCAATCTGGAAGAAATTGTGAAGTATGGAGAAAATCGAGTTCCGCGCCGTTATAAAGTTCCTTACCAAGCAAGGAAAAAATGTTCAAACCATTTTGGAAGAGATGTCATCTGTATACGGGGACTCTTGTCCACGAAAAACCATGGTATACAAGTGGCACAACCTCTTTAAGCAAGGCAGGGAATCAATTGAAGACGATTCCCGGCCTGGGCGGTCTGTTGAGGTCACCACTCCAGATCTTATCGAAAAAATCGAAAAATTAATTTTGGAGGATGCACGTTTGAAGAAAAAACAAATCGCAGAGATGGTTGGAGTATCTGAAACGACCATTTTCAAGGTTCTCCATGATCATCTCGGCATGACAAAAGTCAGTGCAAGATGGGTGCCTAGAATGCTCACACCGCCTCAAAAACAGAAGCGCGTCGAGTGTTCGCGTGCGTTTTTGAGCCAGTGTAATGAAGACAAGGATGGTTTTTTGGAGCGAATTGTTACTGGGGATGAAACTTGGGTTCATCACTATGAACCTGAGTCTAAACAAGATTCCATGCAGTGGCATAAAAAGGGTACACCACCGCCTAAGAAATTCAAGGTGTCGCAATCGACGGGAAAGCTCATGGCGACAGTTTTTTGGGACACAGAAGGAATTTTGTTGGTTGATTACAAAGAAAAAGGTGTTTCCATAACCGGAGAACACTACGCTTCAATTTTAGAGCAGTTAAAAGAGGCAATCAGAGAAAAAAGAAGAGGAAAATTGACCAAAGGTGTCCTGCTCTTGCACGACAATGCTCCTGTTCACAAGAGTCGAGTTGCGTTGGCTGCTTTGCACAAGGTGGGCTTCGATATCATTGATCACCCACCTTATAGCACAGACTTGGCTCCCAGCGACTATTATCTCTTTCCAAATCTGAAAAAAGAGCTTCGAGGAAAGAAATTTTCAACCGATGAAGAAGTGAAGGATGCAGTTTCGGCGTATTTTTCAGAGAAAGACAAAACATTTTTTTATGAAGGTATTCATAAGTTAATTCATAGATCTGAGAAATGTATTAGGGTTTCAGGTGAATATATTGAAAAGGAAAAATAATTTTGTAATATTATTTCATCCCCTTCTATTCCATTCCGCGAACTTAAAAACGCACCCTCGTATAACTCTTTTATCATTTAACAATATTTAAATGAACATATATATATTTGGTTTTGAAATGAAAATGCAAATTATGTTAGGACTATCGAAAAATATGTCTGTGTCTGGAATATCTTTGAGAAATTTATTTTTAAGGTTAATCGCTCTAGCCGTGGGATTGTTAGTCGCTTACGGAAAGCGATATACGCAGCACTATATCTTTCTCTCAAATTATGTAGTAGTCAAGTAGTAAGCCCTCTGAAACCTATATTTACAGCAAAAACAAATCAACGTTACTTGGTTGTGATCTTTTGAAGGGTGATATCTTATCGTGAAAATATAATTAATTAATTCGTTTATCTTTGCAGCACTTGTACGTTGTAGTTCTAGCCCGTTTGTTGATTTATCCCTTAATGGTTACTCGTGTATCTGAAACAAAATTGTTTCTGTTTAAAACGACATAATACAAATGAAATTTTTATTGTTACTACAATTATTTGTAATTAATTATGAGTATAGCATAATGACTATTGAATATTTGCTAAATTAATCTTAGCATTTACGCCATTTTAAAAAACATACATCAATCATAAACGAAAATTAAATCGTCAGACTATTCTTCTTCAATGATAAAAGGTAATTTAATACAATAAATTCTACAAAGAGTGGTGTGCTAAAAGGCAACGCCTTAGGAAGTTAAGACACCAAATAAATATGATATCAAACATCATCATATTATCATATCTTGTTTCAGTTGTGGTTGTGGTGGTGTGGGTTCAGAGACCCCAGCCTTGCTCACTTGTGGTGACTATGGCGAGCTAGCACAGACAATGGTACATTTGTTGGTATGCCCTTCTTGCCCAAGCACTTACACAGTATCTGAACTTTTGCGGCCACTCCTATCGCAATTAGAATGGCCGAACATTACGCAAATTATATAGGTATACAGTTCACGCAAGAAGAACCAGTTATTGTGGTCAAAGTTTGATGTACAACAAAAATCATTTCATAATTGTAAATGTCAATCATATTCAAATACAAACGTATTCAATTATTGCATACAACACGACAGATAACGGTGCATAGTTGAAGACGCAACGGGTATCAGAGTTCAACAAACACTAATGCTTTGAATATTATTTTAGCTATATCTTATTACTTTAACTAGTTTCTAGTGTTATTATACAACCCTTCTTTGGTCAAATTAAAATACATATATTTCTTAAATTCGGAACGCACATACTTGTCGACGGTCAACACGTTCGTATTTCATTAGAATGCAATTCAGCGCATCACTAATGACAATAACACTGAAATTGCTTGTTGGCCATTACATCATCATCATAGTTTTCCACACAGACCGGTTTTGGGCCACCCGCTGACCATTACATAGTTCCACGTTAATGTTTAGCAGCATAGGTAATAAAATAATAATTAGTATGTTTTATAGTCTACCTCAATTTAGGAGAAAAGCGCCTTCTTCTAATCTCATTGTTCTCTAACACATTACCAGATGTTATCTGAAAATAAAATATACACTTACATGAACTCTCGCCTGTATATTGATAAAGGAGTAACGGAGTTGGTTTAATAATGATATAATAATTATATCAGTCCTGTTTAAACACTGTCCCATTGCTAAGCATAAACTTCATCTCAGTATGATAAGAGTTAGGTCATATTCCACATCTCAGGAGCTAGTCCTAAAAAGTGCTTTACACCCACATTTCAAGAATTATGTTTTAGGTTCCACATCCCGAGTGGCCGCCTCACCATTACCCCTGCGCCGAAATTTGTGAGTTTGATCCCCATGAGTTGTGGTAATATGTACATATGTAGGTAAGTTCTATTATAAATATAACAGAACTTACCTACATACATAGCAGTAATAAATGGTAATCAGTTGAGCGATGCAATAGCGACCCTGATACCTTATATTTCGGGTGTGTGACGCGACTCATGAAGGGATGTTGTGTTATTGAAACAACTGTTCTCAACCGATTACCAGTTATTACTGCCTAATTAAATACAATCAAATTATATTTATAATAGAACTTAGCTAGCTACACACATACTACGGACTACCACACCTCACCCATACAGGACGAACATTTTATGATGCACAGATAGTTGTGTTCTTTGTGTCCCTTGTTTGAATGTTTGTGAAGGTCCGCGCGACACAGTTTTTAATTGATAAAAAAGAAATAAATATGAGGTTGGGTTTGGTATAACACAACACACTCGTTGTTTGCTTACCTCAGCAACAGCTAGTCTGGCGAGGTCCTCCTGTCTTGGAGGTCCATACACCGCGAATCCGGGAGGACTATTCTGCAGAAAGCCTTCTGAGACATGATCTAAATCACTGTAAATGGAAAATTAAGACTCCTTTTTAAACGTAAGAGCTTTGTTAAGGTAGAGTTATAAGATCTAATTATTTTAATAAATAATAACATTTTATTAAATAAACAAATTTTTGGAATTTTCTTCCTTTCATCTAGGTAAGTATTTTAAATTAAATAAATATGACCCGATTTTAATTATCAAAACCTTTCTACTAACTTCTGAAAAGTTGTATCAAATACAGAAATTAAAATCTACATAATATATTGCAAGTTAAGTGTAAGCCCCTTGTAATGGAGCGAGCTTATTGCTGTTTATACGAACCCTCATTGCTATCTGTCTGAACGTGTTGGGCAATCTTACCTGGGACATTAAGAACGACAGTACAAATACTAGCTATTTGACCAACAAGATGGTCAATTAACAAAATGCCCAAATATAAATTGTGTATTTAAATACATACCTTGCTATTGATGTCTTTATTTGGAACCTGAAATTAAAGGCACTTTTAAATAAAACCAGTAAAATATTTGCATAAAACAAAAGCTGTTTAACTACTATTAATCATGTAAGAGTATATATGTATTATGTATAAATCAAAAAAAGCAAATAAATTATTAATTTTAAGGAAACTGATTTGAATGTCTCTTTTTACCTCACTTCATTATCCAAATTGACAAGACTCTCCTCAAAGTTCTTCACATCCTCTGTCACTGCTCCTACTTCTACTTCCGACGCAGGAATAGAAGGAGCATCTTGTACTAACTCTTCTGCTGCCAGACTGACAGAAGCAACTATTTCTTCTGATACTCCAATAGACACAGCATCTTGTTCCTGAACAACTGCGTCTGTCTTGAGCAGTAACAGTTAGCCAAGCATCTTGTACCAATTCTTGTTGCGCTAGAGGTACCACAATCTCTTCTGCCACAGCAATTAGAACAACATTCTCTTCCGTCACAGCAGTTAGAACAACATTCTCTTCTGACACAGCAGTTGGAACAACAATCTCTTCTGAACCAACAGTTGGAACAAGACACTCTTCTGCCACAGCACTTGTAACAGCACTCTTCTGCTACGGCAACAGTAGACGCAACGACCTCTTCTTGTATTATAACTTCTTCAGATTGGACGGCATCCAAAGTCTCTTGTAAATGTTCTACAACATTTAATGCTTCAGCTGTAGTAGTTAGTTGTGCTTCACAAAGTTCTGTAGTAAGTTCTTGTTCTGTAGTAAGTTCTTGTTCTGTTTGAACTATTTGAGCTTCTTGATATTCTGCAACTTTTGATATTTCTTCCTAAATAGCTAGCGTTTGCTGTGTGTCCACTAAAAGAACAAGTAGATAAAAGACTTTAAGTAATAATGATAAGTTAAGGTAAGATCCTAATATGTACATATCATATAATCCAATTAGTATACTTTGTCGAGATCGAATGTTCAAACCCTCTTTTATGGATCATCTTTTCCCCTTTATATGGGAAATGCTTTAAATATATCTTAATATACTAAATATTAAAGCCGCAATTATCTTAAACAATATAATATTTTGTACTTGCTGATTGCATAATTCTATAACTATCGTAATAGATGATGCATAGAGTCGCTTTCAAACGCAGTCAAATTTCAATTCCCTAACTAGGAACAAGAACAGTTTAAGTGGTAAAGCTTCGACAAGATTTTTTGAGGTTATAGCTGCAAGTCCTGCTGTACGGATTGTTTTCTTCTTGGTTTATCTAAACTAAAATTATAAAGCTAATAATTTCGTTGTTTTTTGTTTGTACGTGATAATCTCTAGAATATAAAATCTAAAAATCTTTAGTTACGTTTAGTTACTTATACAAGAGTAGTAATTCTAACTAATATTATAAATGCGAATGTGAGTTTGTTTGTTTTTCTTTCTTTTATCCAGAAATAAGTTCTGTTTCTGAGCGAAGCCGCGGGCAAAGCTTAGTTCTTTATATTATAACGTCTATATCTAGCATAAACATGCATACACCTACAGTCTGACTACAGTATCCATTAAGGGGTAAGCAGACTTGTGTTACACCCAGATTTTACCAGCTTTAGTTTAAGTTCTTACGCAATTGGAGGCAAGCTGTCTCGCGGGCTATAGTTCTAGACTCTACTAAGACTATTTGGAAGTAAATCCCGATAACACTTTGCCCAACCAGGACATCGAACCCGAGACCTCATGCGCATTCTACTTCTGCACCACCAGAACAAACTGTATTTCGTAATGAGATAATAGAAAATCTGTCGAAATACATCAAATCACATAAAACAGATGATTTTGTAGATAATAATTATGCGACAATAGAGAAGATGTAATGTTTAATAAATATGTAATTATGTCCTTTCATTGAATGTATTAATATTTTGATAGAAATAAGGGTATAAAAACTGAAGTTTAGTTTCATAATGTACATTGCTGAGATAACCATCGCATCTTAAACAACATGTATTGTAAAATATATTTGTACATTTTCGCGGTAGTCGCCATATTGTTAACGTAAGTACTTTTTAATTTTTCAAATATTAATAGTATCTTAACGTATCCAATGTATACATCTTAATTATTATATAAGGATTACCTGTATGGTTGGGCGTCTTAATAAATAAAAACTCAGTTGATGGTTAGAATAAGACTGAGTTTATTTTATTGGATACATGTTTATATTTCTTTCATCTACAATCTTATACGTACTACACCATATACCTACTACCAATTTTAAAAGCAGCGTTATCCTAGTGTGATACCGTTGGAATACGAAGAAGTTTCGAGTTCGTTCCAACGACACGCATCTTTGACTTTTTGGAGTATTGTGTATATATTATCTGTCGCTTTAGCGGTGAAGAAAACTGCTGCATGTCTGTGAGTTCTCAGTTATGTTCAAGAAAGCTTGGCGAGTCGCGTAGAATTTTACGATCATTTAAGCCAAGGGCACAAAGGACAGACTCGGAATAATTATTTGTAGATCACTCAAATGTTTATCCCGTAGGGGGATTGAAATTCAAATTATTTTTAATTTGTTAAACACAGGCTTATAAATAGATATCAAGATTGATCCAACAACACTAGACAGTGGCGACACAACCACCATCCGTGCAGTCAAATTTTAAATTCAACTGCACGGATGGTTTGATTGCAAGTTTGGACTTGTAATCATAAGATGGTGTTTAAAGATTTTGACAACTACCTTTACCACGGGGCTACTGCTACATATTTTAAACGGATAGTTTGCATTGAATGGTATCGGATTCAATTTTCAAATTAAGTAAAGTGCTAGGCTTTCCCATCTAGTAATTCTGTTGCAGCAACACGAAAACTGGAATTGTGGCCTGAAAATAGATGAAAAATAGGTGAGCCTTTTGTGACCACAATAGGCTCACGATATGCCCTATTGGGCACTGTTCCAAACCCGTGAATCCAACGCGATACCTTATACAAGCTGCATGCTAAGTATATTGTTTATTCCTGTTTCAGAATGAGTCCTCGCGAAGGTGAAGGATCGGCACGGCGTTTGGACGAAAGCTTTAGCATGAACTTGGAGGAACCCAAAAACTATTGGCAATATTCTCATTTACTGGAAAAAATGGCTCAGATCGAAAAAAATAGAAACACAAGAGGCGAAGTAGATCCGTATGTATAATATTAATAATATATACTAAAATTCTGCACAGCCGACTTAATGCTATTAATGTAATCAAGGCTGACGCCGTTTTTCATCCATAGTTACCATTACATCAGTCCATCAAAGACCCATACTTATAGACCAGATATATATAGATATATGAGTCCATTCGTAGCAATAGTCCTACCCATGCTGCGGCTAGTATCGCCGTAGGTGTTCCATCGCACTTAAGATTAAAACTCTCGAAGAGCCTCTACACGTTGGACCGATGCCTCCATGTAAACCTGCCTAAAAGCCAGATATTTTTCTACAGTAATAATATGTTAAAATATGCTAGTGATACAATAAACATAATACTAATATTATAAATGTGAAATCCGTTTTGCCGGCGCAACTGTAGTGAATACTGCGGTACTTGAACTCTCGGGATCGAATCCCGAGTCAAAATAAAGTTATTGGGCTTTTGAAGAAACTTTAATAACAGCCCGGTGTTGCAGTCACTCGTGCCTCGGCAAGCATGTCAAACTGTTGCTCCTTTATTTGATCTCTCTCCGAGAGTTAGGAATTAGGTAGTTCTTTTAATCCATTTTGAGAATCAAGAAGTAGGTTACATACTTGATGCATACAAGCAAGTATCACAACTTGTGCATCATACTTGCGTTGTGTAGTTATCATTAGTTATCTGTTCGTTTATTTGCAGGAAGGGAAAAGATACAACCCCTTATGATAAAAGTGAAGTTGAAGAAGGCGAACTGATCGATGATGATTGGAAATCGAAAAATGATCACGATTCAAAGGGAAAATTGAAACGCCAAGAAGAAATACTTGACTATAATCTCATACCTCTGCGTAAAGTAGGTATCTGTTAGTACTGCTTTTACTTTTAAAAGGAGAATGGCTTACCTGCTATCCTAATTTCCTAAACTATTTATAGCGAAATAATATTATGAGACAGCCTTGTTGGTCTAGTCACTAATGTATGCAATTACAGATGAAGGGAGCCCAGATTCGATCCCGAGTCCAAATACAAAAGTAAATTTATTTAAAAAAAATAGGATCTGCGTAACAACTCATCAAAAATATTCGTTTTAAAAAGAAATAGGATCACCGTAATAGCTCAGTTTTGAAAAGGTTTTGATGATGGGCGCATACAACTTCTTTCACTTGCTTAAAAATCCAGATTTGGATCAACATAATGAATATGTAATTAATCTTTTTCAGGAACTGCGACAGAAAGGCACTTTGGTACTTCTCTTTTCTTAAACGAACTTCTTTTAACAAATATCGTATGGACAACCTAAGCTAATAACAAATACGGCTAAGATATCTTGCTTATACCAAGTAAAAATAGCATAATTATTATTTACGTAGTATGATATATTACATATGACATATTTACACACGTTTGTATTTATATTACCTCACATAGTAATTGCTCACTAACAACGTAATTTGACTGCACACAACCCACTTATCTGGAGTCAGGAGAGGCTGGTAATCTGTAACACAGGTCTACCTAGTATAGATACCAGTCTCTCATACAGATTCAACTCACATCTTTACTTTTATAACTACTCATAGATAAAGGACTGATATTTTGTAAATCATTTCTGCGTGAGAGAAAATAAATAAATTATAATAATAATTTCTAATTATTTCTATTAAATATGATCAGTGACATACTTGTAAGCCACCATGAAGCGTAAACGCTGAAAATGTTGTGTTTGTGTTGTAACCTCAAACATTTTATTTTGAAATTCGTCCTAAATGTCGACACTTACCCTCTTGACTGTCTTAAAGCCTATCCTAACCTTATTGAAGTACTTCAAATAACGCAGTAATGTTATTTTGAAAGAAAGAAATCCAAAGAAATTTAAAAGCAAGTTTTTTTCGTTGGGCCCGAAGTTTCGGATAGACATATTTATATAATTTTGAAAGTTTATTTAGCATTATGTAGATTTCTTAGATTATACATAGAAATAAACCAGGCACATTACTCGTGGTCCAATGCACCGAGAGTGAGCAGTTTTCCTGCTGTGCACCTGGTTGAGGTCCCTAAGATTTATAAAATTAATAAAAAATATTTAGATTTTTCATCTGATTGTATTTTTTGAACTTGCAACGACTACTTACTTGAAAGGGAGAATGATTTAGCAATAATATTAAGATATTGCAATCTTAACCTACGTAAAAATCTTTGCAGTCATCACAAAGATGAGAAATAAATATTATAACTAAAGTAGAATTTAACCAACTGAATTATGGCCCCTAAATCGAATTAGTGAATGCAAATTCATGATGAGCATGAGGTTCAGTTGATACACAGCACTTCTTGCTTCAATGGAATACTATATCTAATTAACTTAAGCAAATTGTTTCGTTGAGGTTTCAAAAGATTGTATCTTCTCTGTGAAATGATTATCTCTAAATATAATTTGTTCTTTTAGTATAAGAGTATTGTTACTTATTTAAGTTTGTAATCTTGTTAATCTGTTCCATGCTGGTAAATGGCTTAAAAAGAGAAATAAACGTATATGTGATTTATTTAGCAATTTATTGTGTTTGATTTGTATCTAATTATCTAGTTATCCCATAGAGAGCTCAGCTCTTAGGTGCTGCTTAATCCACGACAAAGCAAGCGTCGTTTGTTTCAGTACTCTATGATCTTGTCGTTTACATATAGTGGTTTCCAATAAACTATCTGTCTATGGTTTTCGTTAGTAGCGATAAAAATTAGACCTCATTTGTGTGGAGCTTGTGTCAAATTTTTATCTATAGTAAGCTCCAGTATTGGTATATGCAGCACTGTCTGCCTCTCCCTCATAGTAATTAAAGAAGCGTGTAATTAAGCACAAGGAAATTGTAATTTAGGGTACGATGCGACTGGCATGCCTTTATAAGTTATAAGCCTCTCAATAAAACAGAATAATAAAAAATAAAGCTACCGTAAGGAAAACCATAGATAGATACGCTATTGGAAACCATCGTAGATACATTGTTATCCTTTTATATTATGATGGCAGACAAGGCAACCTGATAGTGAGTGTTAACCACCACATGGACATGACAGTACATTCTTGGGATCGCAAAAGTGGTTCCAAATAAAGACAACGGAGCTACCGGCTATTATAAGCCACATAGATGGCAAGCAAGCACATGTTCTTGATGACAAGCTGTTACCGTAGCCTGTTAAAGTTAAAGGAGACGGATGGACGTGGATAAAAGAAGGAAGGGAAGAATAAGGCCAAGGAGTAATAGGCTTCTATTGCTCTCATTTACCGAACGATATGCAACAGTACATAAACTGCTAATTCCCGATGTTCTGTGAGAGGGTAGTACTTCCCCGGTCGAACTAGCAAGGCTTTAAACTTATAGATTTTATTTATTTTTTAAAAAGCCAACTTCCGTACCCTGTATAATTCCTGTATCGCGGGGACTTTACAAACATTCAAACAACGGACACAAAGAACATTTACACTCGGAACAACTATTTGTGGCTCACACAAATGTTTGTCCTATCTGGGGATCGAACCCACAACACTCGGCACGGCGACAGCGGCGAGGCGACCACTTAAACAACTACGCCATTCGTGGAGTCCAGACTTCAACAAACCTACTAATGCATATACGATATACATATACCTATAGTGACTGCCTCCGTGGCGCAGCGGCAGTGAATGCGACTGCTGTGCATGAGGTCTCGGGTTCGAATCCCGGGTCGGGCCAACAAAAAGTTATTGAGGTTTTCTGTTAAGAAATCTCAATACGAGCCGGAAGTTAGGAAGTTGGCGGTGTTTGACACCCCCGTGCCTCGGAAAGCACGTAAAGCCGTTGGTCCTGCGCCTGATCTCTCTCCGGTCGTGTTGGATTATTCGTCCCATCGGATCATGAGAGTTAGGGAACAGAAAGTGCACTTGTGTTTGCGCACACACTTGTGCACTATAATATCTCCTGCGCCGATGGCCAGTCTCCGTTAAGATTGGCCGCCGTGACCGAAATTCGGTCAGGAGGACATTATTATTATTATTATATAGTGATATCGACTGACTTCTAGATATCCCTGAAGAGTAAGTAATAGAGCATTACATACACATTTCATATACCTTTTAATATAATAACGAGATGGGGGTAAAAACCCAGGATTCAACTTCTTCATCTTCATGTGAACTTTATTTTATCAGCTTTTGTAATGTACCTCTCCTAGGCAAAAGCCTCTCCCTTGGACTTCCAAATCACTCTGTTGATGAATATCCCCTGACCTTATGACCTTGTAGCCCCTATATCTCGGGCGTCTTTTGACCCACAGGGCCCATATTCAAACTCGACCGAGAGATGACCCCAAGGTGTCGGTACACAAAGTTAAAAGGCAATCGGTCTAGTGGTCCCGGAGCTATGCCTGTCACTAACAGACACACAGACACACATAGTGTTTTAATTAACCTCTTCGAAGAAGACTCAGAGGTTAATAATATCAGCCCTGTATTAAATAGTCCCACCGCTGGACACGGGCCTGTTCTCAGTGTGACTTTTAAAGTATTACTTTAGAATGGCTGAACTATTTATCGTCCACCAAATTGTCTAGTCTGTCCTATTACTGAGAATTATACGGTGTAATATATCTTTCCCCACCCTCTTTGGGGCTGATCAGGCGGCAATCTACACTCTTATCTTATCTTATCTTATGTATGGGGGCCAGTCAGCACAGACCGGCGACACTTCGACCCATTGGGATCTTTTGTGTCAGCCCCAAGATTTATCCCTTAGCTATCTCCCTATGAATGTACTGCATCAGTCGTAGCGTACACTTCAGAGGGAGAAGCCTGAAGTCCTCAGGGTTTGGATATGCCAATCCCATCAGACCCATCCTCAATCCAGCCAACGCGTCGCATTCACATAGTAGGTGCGATATGGACTCGTCCTGTTCACCACAGGCTCTGCAAATCGAATTGTGAGCCAATCTCAATCTGCACAGGAAGTCGTTGGTGCCAAAATGGCCAGTGAACGCTCCTGTGAGCAGGCGTATTTGGCTCTTGTTATACCTGCAGAACTTCCGGGTGAAGCCTGTGGCTCTGTTTGCAATGAATTTCTTGGAGTGTTCCAGACCCCTCAGGGCCTTCCACTCTAGCCTGTGTTTGTCATTGCCATGTGCATTCAAAGCTGCCTTGACGGTGCTCTCAGAGAGTCCCACGAATGGCTCGAGGCCCACAAACAGTTGCTCCGAGCCCTTTCTGGCTAATTCATCAGCCTCCTCATTGCCCTGCACCCCTGCATGCCCCGGAACCCACACCAGTCTGACTGTGTTCTTCCTGCCAAGTTTGTTTAAGGCCTTAACACAGTTCAGGACCAGTCTGGAGTCCACCCTACACGAGTCCAGAGCCTTGAGAGCAGCTTGACTGTCACTGAGAATATACACAGTCCTGTCAGTTACATTACTGTTGATATTCTCCTGAGCACAGGCAATTATAGCGTAGGTTTCCGCTTGGAAGACCGTTGCATATTTGCCCATGCTTTGGCTCACCTTGCAGTCGTTGGTATAGATACCAGCGCCCGATCCTGTTTCCATTTTGGAACCATCAGTGTACCAGATGAGACAACCCTTGTCAGGGGATTGTAGACCTTGTCTCCATTCGTCCCTCGTGGGAACCTTTATTTTAAAATTCTTTTTGAATATGTGCAGTGGTTGCATTTTGTCGCATCCCATGCTCATAATCCTTTTGAGATCCTTTGAAATCTCCAATTTTGTATGTCGTGTTACCGGCATGTTGACGCTCCACAGCCCATGCACAGATAGTCTGTGTAGCGCCTTTATCGCCTCTGACTCCACAACAATGTGTAGCGGCGTTAGATCCAGCAGGACCTCTAACGCTGCCGTTGGCGTAGTCGGGAACGCCCCTGTTATAGCCATGCAGGCCAATCGCTGCACCTTTGACAGCGCGATCCTGCATGTAGCTAGTTTAGTTCTTGGCCACCAGACAATGCTTCCATACGTGAATATAGGTCTTATCATCATCGTGTATAGCCACTTGATGACCTTGGGCTTTAGCCCCCAGGTCTTCCCATAAGTAGAACGAATCATGCCGAAGACCCGCTGGGCCTTCTCTATGACTTTGTCTACATGAGGTTTCCACGTTAGTTTGCTATCTAAGGTCATGCCTAGATACTTCACCTCCATGGACCATTGTAACTGCGTACCATACATGGAGAGAGTTCCCAACCCTGTCAGATCCCTCATCCTAGTAAACGGCACGACAGTCGTTTTCCCTGGGTTGATCGATAAATGATTGCTACTGCACCATTTTTCCACCGTAATCAGGGCCTTCTGCATGAGACTAGATACCGTACTCGGGAACTTTCCATTGACGAGTATCACCAAGTCATCCGCATATCCGACCGTTAAGTATGGACCTTTGTTGAGTTGTTCTAGGAGTGAATTGACTACCAAGCACCATAAGAGTGGTGAGAGTACTCCACCCTGAGGGCAGCCCTTGGTTGTCGTTGCATACATTTCATCTCCTAACAACTCAGACCTAATGATTCTACCCCTGAGCATACAATTGATCCACTTGCAAATGGTTGGCTCTATGCCGTGATTTGCCGATGCCACACTGATGGCATCAAAGGTGGTCCGATCGAAAGCTCCCTCAATATCCAGGAATGCAGCAATGCAAACTTCCCGGTTCTCTAATGCATGTTCTGCCTTATTTACCACAAAATGTAGTGCCGTCTCAGTGGATTTGCCCGACTGGTAGGCACACTGTAGCCTGTGGAGGGGGAATTTCCATAATGCTCCCTCCCTGACATGTCTATCTACTAACTTCTCCAGGGCTTTCAAGAAGAACGACTCAAGACTGATAGGTCTGTATGCCTTGGCTTCTTCGTAGTCCGCTTTGCCCGGTTTCGGTATGTAGATGACTTTAACACGCCTCCATATCTTTGGAATGTATCCAAAAGCTATGCAGGCTCTGTATAATCTGCACAAATGCGGAACCAAGAGTGCAGCTCCCTGTTGCAGGATGATGGGATAAACCATGTCTGGACCAGGTGACTTGAATGGTTGAAAACCATTTAGAGCCCAGCCGACCTTCCCTTCATCCACCACCTTCCTAGCAGTGTCCCAATCTGCTTTGGTTGTGCGGTAGCCTAGTTCAACCAGGCTGATCGGGTCCTCCTGCTCTTTTTCTATTATCTTACAGTCTGGAAAGTGTGTGTTTAGCATCATTGCTAGTGTCTCCTTACCAGACCCTGTTCGCTGCCCATTGCCATCCTTAATGGATGTCAATGGGTGTGCTCTGACAGTCGAGATAGCCTTGGAGAGCCTCATTCCCTCAGGAATTGTACTGATGTTTTCACAGTGTGTTCTCCAAGCCTTCCGTTTGGCTTTCCGCACAGCTTTGTTATAGTTGGTCAAACAGCGAGCGTAACCGCTGTAGTCCCTGCTGGTCCTAGCATTGTTAAACGCTCGTCTGGCTTCTAGCCGCAGTTTGACCAACTCTGGCGTCCACCACGGTACCCTTTTGGGTCTAAGTTCCCTCTCAGGGCAGTTGTTTGTCCAGGCCGTATTCACAGTCTGGACCAATTTGTCTGCTGTAAACTCGATGTCTAATATAGAATTGAGCTTACCCTTAGAATCCTCCAAATCTATTCTGAGGTCACTCCTAAAGGAGTTCCAGTCCGTATTTCTGGGATTCCTTCTACGTGCTGTAGGAGCTGGAACCAGCGTCCTGTACTTGAAGCATATGTAATTATGATCTGACAAGGTAATCTCATCAGACACATGCCATTCGACAATCTTAGTGCTAGCCCTGTTGGAGGCTAACGTGATGTCAATTACCTCTGCTCGCCTACAGTCAGCGAACGTTGGCCTGTTACCCTTATTTAGAATTTGTAAAGAGGTACTTACCACATACTCCAGTAGTTTTTCCCCTCTTACATTCACATCCGTGCTCCCCCAGACTGTGTGGTGTGCGTTGGCATCGCACCCCAGGATCATGTCCAGGTTCTCCCGGATGCCATATTCAACAAGGTCCTTTATCTGTCCAGATACTATTTCCTTGTCCATGTAGTCGAAGTATGCAGAGGTCAGGATTACAGTATCCCGCCCTCCGCTCCCTCGCATATCGATCTTAACTGTCGTAAGATCCCTAGAACAGAAATTGTATAAGGGCATTGCGTTTATGCCATTTCTGACATATACACATGTCCTCATATCATTAGTGGAACAGTTATGAAAAATTACACCTCCCGTCCCACCCAAGCCTCTGATCTTTCCCTCTTTAACATAAGGTTCCTGAATCAGGGCAATATCATATTCATTCATCCGCAGGTGGCGGGCCAGAACGGCCATCGCCCCGATGCAGTGATGAAGATTTATTTGTACGCACCTTAGTCCCGCCATACGGTCTGCCTATATGGTAGCGCCTTCGGTGGTAGCCATTACTTGCCACCCCCCCCGCTCTCCTCTTCCAACATCACCTCCGCAGTACCCGGCGACGACGACAAAACCAGACCATCAATATGTCCGATTATGTCGTCGGTCTTCGGTGACGCGCAAGGCGAAGAGGTGAAGAGAGCCGTACCCGACTCTACCGGAATTACGGGCTCTACCCCGTCCTTTGCCCGTGATTCTGTCAAAGCAGGGGCCTCCCTCCCCACGCCTGCACCAACTGGCCCCTTCTGCACATTCAGATCCTCGAGGATCTTGAATGTGCTCTTGTCCATGCCAGCATGGAGACAGAAGCCGCCCGCCTTGATGACCGCGGCTGAGACGCTGTCCACCAGGATGATGCGCCTGGTGTGCGTCTCTTCGACCTGCGTGCCCAGCACCTTCCACTCGCAGGTCCTTAAGGAGGGATTGAGGCGCTGCAGCATGGTCAGCACCCTGGAGGCATCTAGGCACCAGGTATTCCTGGTCTTCCAGGCCATTTTGATTGGCCTTGGAAGCTCCTTGGCGCTGACCACTTTGAGCTTCACGTTCCCAACGGTTTTCCCGTCGAGACCGCGAAGCCACTCTGCAGCTCTCTCTCCCTCACATGTAATGTGCAGAGCTCCTCCGAGCAATGCACCGACACTGATAGCCGGCAGAGGATCCGGCGTGGCCTCTAACAGGTCCCAAATGGCCACCCGTATAGGCTCCACCTGCTCTGCAGCTAATAGAGCGTCAGGGAAATTGTCAGCAACAACGGCCATTTTGACTCCCGTCAGCGCCTCCCTATAGGAGTCACCTTGGGTTTTGGCCCGCTTGTTGTCACCGACCTGAGTAACGGTTTCGTCGCTCACTTCCCTTACCCTTTTTGAAGGGGCTGCACTGGGTGCCAGTGCCATCTGCCGCTGCAGCTCACGCCGCTTACGGTTGGCACACCCACTACGCCTCTTCCTACTCTGGGTATGGCTTGCAGAGTGTGCAGCCAAGTTCGGCTCCCCCGTAGGGTGTGCCTTGCCCGACTGCTCCTTGCTAGCCTCCCCGAGACTTGATGGCTGACAGCCACTCCCAGAGGGTGCTGCGCTAAGATCCCCCTTCGGGTATTCTTTATGCAACTGACCCCCTCCGGTGCTGCCACGCCCTCTGCTTTGGGTACCCTTTCCAGGGTTACCCCACGCCTTTGAACTGCTCGGGTGAGCACCACTCCCTCGGCTCAGGTTCGGACGGCCACTAGGGCCATCACGACCTTGTCGCTTAGGTGTGTAGGCGCTCCCACGTGCAGCTCCTACACCCGCCTTACCCTCTCCCCCTAAAGGTCCAGAGGTCCTTAATTGCTCGCCCTTATCGGTCAAGCCTTTGATTTTGGTTGTGACAGAGTCCATCTGGTCTATCATTGAGTTCACCTGCTGGCTCCCCACCCGCCACGGAGTCCACAACGTTGGGGATGCCTTGTTCAGGCACCAGGGCTACCAGCAAGGTATAGCGCCCCCGAGTGAGCTGTCCCCGAGACGTACAGCACAAGTCGCTCCACCCCAAACCACTGAGGTGGGAAACGAGCACTGCCGGCTGGAGACCTCTTCACCCAAGGACACTCGCCTGGCGGCCGCATGAGCGGACACCGCAGCCGATTGATTGCAGCTGGCTAGACTGCAACCTCCCGTGTGAGAGGAAATCCAGACCAAAGGGGCGTGTTGCAGATCAGCAGCACCACCATCGCCACATCACCACTCAACCCCCAGGACTCCTTCATCCCCCCGTACGGGTCCCCGCGCACGGCACAAACACGCGGGAGGTCATTACTATCCATCGTCTGTCGTTCGACGATGGACCCGCCGGAACATGACCTCTCCATCCCAGGCAGTGGTCGTCTGGTGATTTTAGTTACGTCTATTTCAGAGGGAACTAGACCAATGCGCTCTCCCCTAAGACCATTAGCACCTTACTCGTCTTGAAGAGTCGAGTAAAGTAGGTTTGCATCTATACTAAACAAGCAGCCAATCCAGTGAAGCTAGAAAGCAGAAAAAGCAAGCTAGGCAGTGCAACTATTAAAGCATAAATACAAACCCCCCCCATCTACACTCTTAGATCGCCGCCCGATCAGCCCTAAAGAAGATTCTTTAGCATTATGCGTTAGTCTAAATAAACACATCATACATACTCATGTATGACGTGTTTATTTAGATTAACTATGCTTGTTTACAAATATGGCTTATAAATTCCGAGGATCCGTATCCTGGTCGGTATTTTTAGGGCTATAAGTGGATGCAGTGATACTGTTAAGATATTAAATGAAAGATAATTATAGGTATTTAAATAATTTATTATAATTATACATTTACAAATCATTTCTTTAAAAAAATACTGCTTTTATTACATTTGTACTATAATATTCGTATACAAGCTAAAATTACAAAAGTTATTCCAATATTATTCGAATACAATGTTGTCAATTCTTTCGAATACAATCGTACACATGGCTAGTCTGCTTATAACATAGCGCTTTAGAAGCTCTGTAGACATATCACCATTAATTAAAGCATAAGACAATATTTATTTATTCAACAACATAAGCTTACAGTATTGTAGACACCAAATCGCTCATGTGCTAGTGTAATTTAACATATATTATTAAAAATAAATACAATAATGCAATCTAGATTTACAACAATGAAATATAAAATACAAAAATAAACACAAAGGAACATTAAACAATTAAACTACAATCTGCCTAATAATATGTACTTTTATCATTTAACAATATTTAAATGAACATATAAATATTTGATAATTGAAATGAAAATGAAAATTACGTTCTAGGACTATCGAAAAATATGTCTGTGTCTGGAATATCTTTAAGAAATTTATTTGTAAGGTTAGTCGCTTTAGCCGTTGGACTGTTAGTCGCTTACGGAAAGCGATATACGCAGCACTATATCTTTCTCTCTAAATATGTAGTAGTCAAGTAGTAAGCCCTCTGAAACCTATATTTACAGCAAAGACAAATCAACGTTTCGTGGTTGTGATCTTCTGAAGGGTGATATCTTATCGTGAAAATATTATTAATTAATTCGTTTATCTTTGCAGCACTGGTACGTTGTAGTTCTAGCCCGTTTGTTGATTTATCCCTTAATGGTTACTCGTGTATCTGAAACAAAATTGTTTCTGTTTAAAACGACATAATACAAATGAAATTTTTATTGTTACCAAAATTATTTGTAATTAATTATGAGTATAGCATAATGACTATTGAATATTTGCTAAATTAATCTTAGCATTTACGACATTTTAAAAAACATACATCAATCATAAACGAAAATTAAATCGTCAGACTATTCTTCTTCAATGATAAAAGGTAATTTAATACAATAAATTCTACAAAGAGTGGTGTGCTAAAAGGCAACGCCTTGAGAAGTTAAGACACCAAATAAATATGATATCAAACATCATCATATTATCATATATTGTTTTCAGTTGTGGTTGTGGTGGTGTGGGTTCAGAGACCCCAGCCTTGCTCATTTGTGGTGACTATGGCGAGCTAGCACAGACAATGGCACATTTGTTGGTATGCCCTTCTTGCCCAAGCACTTGCACAGTATCTGAACTTTTGCGGCCACTCCTATCGCAATTAGAATGGCCGAACATTATGCAAATTATATAGGTATATAGTTCACGCAAGAAGAACCAGTTATTGTGGTCAAAGTTCGATGTAAAACAAAAATTATTTGAAAATTGTAAATATCAAACATATTCGAATACAATCGTATTCAATCATTGCATACAACACGACAGATAACGTTGTATAGTTGAAGACGCAACGGGTATCAGAGTTCAACAAACACTAATGATTTGAATATTATTTTAGCTATATCCTATTACTTTAACTATTCTCTAGTGTTATTATACAACCCTTCTTTAGTCAAATTAAAATATATTTCTTAAATTCGGAACGCACATACTTGTCTACGGTCAACACGTTCGTATTTCACTCGAATGCAATTCAGCGCATCACTAATGACAATAACACCGAAATTGCTTGTTGGCCATTACATCATCATCACCATCCAGCGGAAAGACGTCCAGTGCTGAACATAGGCCTACCTCAAGATTTTCACCCTGCCGGTCTTGGGCCACCCGCTGACCATTACATAGTTCCACGTTAATGTTTAGCAGCATAGGTAATAAAATAATAATTAGTATGTTTTATAGTCTACCTCAATTTAGGAGAAAAGCGCCTTCTTCTAATCTCATTGTTCTCTAACACATTACCAGATGTTATCTGAAAATAAAATATACACTTACATGAACTCTCGCCTGTATATTGATAAAGGAGTAACGGAGTTGGTTTAATAATGATATAATAATTATATCAGTCCTGTTTAAACACTGTCCCATTGCTAAGCATAAACTTCATCTCAGTATGATAAGAGTTAGGTCATATTCCACATCTCAGGGGCTAGTCCTAAAAAGTGCTTTACACCCACATTTCAAGAATTATGTTTTAGGTTCCACATCCCGAGTGGCCGCCTCACCATTACCCCTGCGCCGAAATTTGTGAGTTTGATCCCCATGAGGTGTGGTAATATGTACATATGTAGGTAAGTTCTATTATAAATATAACAGAACTTACCTACATACATAGCAGTAATAAATGGTAATCAGTTGAGCGATGCAATAGCGACTCTGATACCTTATATTTCGGGTGTGTGACGCGACTCATGAAGGGATGTTGTGTTATTGAAACAACTGCTCTCAACCGATTACCAGTTATTACTGCCTAATTAAATACAATCAAATTATATTTATAATAGAACTTAGCTAGCTACACACATACTACGGACTACCACACCTCACCCATACAGGACGAACATTTTATGATGCACAGATAGTTGTGTTCTTTGTGTCCCTTGTTTGAATGTTTGTGAAGGTCCGCGCGACACAGTTTTTAATTGATAAAAAAGAAATAAATATGAGGTTGGGTTTGGTATAACACAACACACTCGTTGTTTGCTTACCTCAGCAACAGCTAGTCTGGCGAGGTCCTCCTGTCTTGGAGGTCCATACACCGCGAATCCGGGAGGACTATTCTGCAGAAAGCCTTCTGAGACATGATCTAAATCACTGTAAATGGAAATTTAAGACTCCTTTTTAAACGTAAGAGCTTTGTTAAGGTAGAGTTATAAGATCTAATTATTTTATTAATTAATAACATTTTATTAAATAAACAAATTTTTGGAATTTTCTTCCTTTCATCTAGGTAAGTATTTTAAATTAAATAAATATGACCGGATTTTAATTATCAAAACCTTTCTACTAACTTCTGAAAAGTTGTATCAAATACAGAAATTAAAATCTACATAATATATTGCAAGTTAAGTGTAAGCCCCTTGTAATGGAGCGAGCTTATTGCTGTTTATACAAACCCTCATTGCTATCTGTCTGAACGTGTTGGGCAATCTTACCTGGGACATTAAGAACGACAGTACAAGTACTAGCTATTTGACCAACAAGATGGTCAATTAACAAAATGCCCAAATATAAATTGTGTATTTAAATACATACCTTGCTATTGATGTCTTTATTTGGAACCTGAAATTAAAGGCACTTTTAAATAAAACCAGTAAAATATTTGCATAAAACAAAAGCTGTTTAACTACTATTAATCATGTAAGAGTATATATGTATTATGTATAAATCAAAAAAAGCAAATAAATTATTAATTTTGAGGAAACTGATTTGAATGTCTCTTTTTACCTCACTTCATTATCCAAATTGACAAGACTCTCCTCAAAGTTCTTCACATCCTCTGTCACTGCTCCTACTTCTACTTCCGACGCAGGAATAGAAGGAGCATCTTGTACTAACTCTTCTGCTGCCAGACTGACAGAAGCAACTATTTTTTCTGATACTCCAATAGACACAGCATCTTGTTCCTGAACAACTGCGTCTGTCGCTGGAGCAGTAACAGTTAGCCAAGCATCTTGTACCAATTCTTGTTGCGCTAGAGGTACCACAATCTCTTCTGCCACAGCAATTAGAACAACATTCTCTTCCGTCACAGCAGTTAGAACAACATTCTCTTCTGACACAGCAGTTGGAACAACAATCTCTTCTGAAACAACAGTTGGAACAAGACACTCTTTTGCCACAGCACTTGTAACAGCACTCTTCTGCTACGGCAACAGTAGACGCAACGACCTCTTCTTGTATTATAACTTCTTCAGATTGGACGGCATCCAAAGTCTCTTGTAAATGTTCTACAACATTTAATGCTTCAGCTGTAGTAGTTGGTTGTGCTTCACAAAGTTCTGTAGTAAGTTCTTGTTCTGTTTGAACTATTTGAGCTTCTTGATATTCTGCAACTTTTGATATTTCTTCCTAAATAGCTAGCGTTTGCTGTGTGTCCACTAAAAGAACAAGTAGATAAAAGACTTTAAGTAATAATGATAAGTTAAGGTAAGATCCTAATATGTACATATCATATAATCCAATTAGTATACTTTGTCGAGATCGAATGTTCAAACCCTCTTTTATGGGTCATCTTTTCCCCTTTATATGGGAAATGCTTAAAATATATCTTAATATACTAAATATTAAAGCCGCAATTATCTTAAACAATATAATATTTTGTACTTGCTGATTGCATAATTCTATAACTATCGTAATAGATGATGCATAGAGTCGCTTTCAAACGCAGTCAAATTTCAATTCCCTAACTAGGAACAAGAACAGTTTAAGTGGTAAAGCTTCGACAAGATTTTTTGAGGTTATAGCTGCAAGTCCTGCTGTACGGATTGTTTTCTTCTTGGTTTATCTAAACTAAAATTATAAAGCTAATAATTTCGTTGTTTTTTGTTTGTACGTGATAATCTCTAGAATATAAAATCTAAAAATCTTTAGTTACGTTTAGTTACTTATACAAGAGTAGTAATTCTAACTAATATTATAAATGCGAATGTGAGTTTGTTTGTTTTTTCTTTCTTTTATCCAGAAATAAGTTCTGTTTCTGAGCGAAGCTGCGGGCAAAGCTTAGTTCTTTATATTATAACGTCTATATCTAGCATAAACATGCATACACCTACAGTCTGACTACAGTATCCATTAAGGGGTAAGCAGACTTGTGTTACACCCAGATTTTACCAGCTTTAGTTTAAGTTCTTACGCAATTGGAGGCAAGCTGTCTCGCGGGCTATAGTTCTAGACTCTACTAAGACTATTTGGAAGTAAATCCCGATAACACTTTGCCCAACCAGGACATCGAACCCGAGACCTCATGCGCATTCTACTTCTGCACCACCAGAACAAACTGTATTTCGTAATGAGATAATAAAAAATCTGTCGAAATACATCTAATCACATAAAACAGATGATTTTGTAGATAATAATTATGCGACAATAGAGAAGATGTAATGTTTAATAAATATGTAATTATGTCCTCTCATTGAATGTATTAACATTTTGATAGAAATAAGGGTATAAAAACTGAAGTTTAGTTTCATAATGTACATTGCTGAGATAACCATCGCATCTTAAACAACATGTATTGTAAAATATATTTGTACATTTTCGCGGTAGTCGCCATATTGTTAACGTAAGTACTTTTTAATTTTTCTAATATTAATAGTATCTTAACGTATCCAATGTATACATCTTAATTATTATATAAAGATTACCTGTATGGTTGGGCGTCTTAATAAATAAAACTCGGTTGATGGTTAGAATAAGACTGAGTTTATTTTATTGGATACATGTTTATATTTCTTTCATCTACAATCTTATACGTACTACACCATATACCTACTACCAATTTTAAAAGCAGCGTTATCCTAGTGTGATACCGTTGGAATACGAAGAAGTTTCGAGTTCGATCCAACGACACGCATCTTTGACTTTTTGGAGTCTTGTGTATATATTATCTGTCGCTTTAGCGGTGAAGAAAACTGCTGCATGTCTGTGAGTTCTCAGTTATGTTCAAGAAAGCTTGGCGAGTCGCGTAGAATTTCACGATCATTTAAGCCAAGGGCACAAAGGACAGACTCGGAATAATTATTTGTAGATCACTCAAATGTTTATCCCGTAGGGGGATTGAAATTCAAATTATTTTTAATTTGTTAAACACAGGCTTATAAATAGATATCAAGATTGATCCAACAACACTAGACAGTGGCGACACAACCACCATCCGTGCAGTCAAATTTTAAATTCAACTGCACGGATGGTTTGATTGCAAGTTTGGACTTGCAATCATAAGATGGTGTTTAAAGATTTTGACAACTACCTTTACCACGGGGCTACTGCTACATATTTTAAACGGATAATTTGCATTGAATGGTATCGGATTCGATTTTCAAATTAAGTAAAGTACTAGGCTTTCCCACCTAGTTATTCTGTTGCAGCAACACGAAAACTGGAATTCTGGCCTGAAAATAGATGAAAAATAGGTGAGCCTTTTGTGACCACAATAGGCTCACGATAGCCCTATTGGGCACTGTTCCAAACCCGTGAATCCAACGCGATACCTTATACAAGCTGCATGCTAAGTATATTGTTTATTCCTGTTTCAGAATGAGTCCTCGCGAAGGTGAAGGATCGGCACGGCGTTTGGACGAAAGCTTTAGCATGAACTTGGAGGAACCCAAAAACTATTGGCAATATTCTCATTTACTGGAAAAAATGGCTCAGATCGAAAAAAATAGAAACACAAGAGGCGAAGTAGATCCGTATGTATAATATTAATAATATATACTAAAATTCTGCACATCCGACTTAATGCTATTAGAGTAATCAAGGCTGACGCCGTTTTTCATCCATAGTTACCATTACATCAGTCCATCAAAGACCCATACTTATAGACCAGATATATTAGAGTCCATTCGTAGCAATAGTCCTACCCATGCTGCGGCTAGTGCCGCCGTAGGTGTTCCATCGAATTTAAGATTAAAACTCTCGAAGAGCCTCTTCACGTTGGACCGATGCCTCCATGTAAGCCTGCCTGAAGGCCAGGTATTTTTCTACAGTAATATGTTAAAATATGCTAGTGATAAAATTAACATAATACTAATATTATAAATGGGAAATCCGTTTTGCCGGCGCAACTGTAGTGAATACTGCGGTACTTGAACTCTCGGGATCGAATCCCGAGTCAAAATAAAGTTATTGGGCTTTTGAAGAAACTTTAATAACAGCCCGGTGTTGCAGTCACTCGTGCCTCGGCAAGCATGTCAAACTGTTGCTCCTTTATTTGATCTCTCTCCGAGAGTAAGGAATTAGGTAGTTCTTTTAATCCATTTTGAGAATCAAGAAGTAGGTTACATACTCGATCCATACAAGCAAGTATCACAACATGTACATCATACTTGCGTTGTGTAAAAATCATTAGTTAACTGTTCGTTTATTTGCAGGAAGGGTAAAGATAAAACCCCTTCTGATATAAGTGAAGTTGAAGAAGGCGAACTGATCGATGATGATTGGAAATCGAAAAATGATCACGATTCAAAGGGAAAACTGAAACGCCAAGAAGAAATACTTGACTATAATCTCATACCTCTGCGTAAAGTGCCTGTAAGTACTGCTTTTACTTTAAAAGGATGATGACTTACCTACTATCCTAATTGCCTAAACAATTTATAGCGAAATAATATTATGAGACAGCCTTGTTGGTTTAGTCACTAGTATATGCAGTTACAGATAAAGCGGGCCCAGATTCGATCCCGAGTCCAAATACAAAAGTAACATTGCTTAAAAAAAATACAACCGTGACAACTCAGCAAAAATATTCGTTTTAAAAAGAAATAGGATCACCGTAACAGCTCAGTTTTGAAAAGGTTTTGATGACGGGCGCATACAACTTCTTTCACTTGCTTAAAAAATCGAGATTTGGATCAACATATTGAATATGTAATTAATCCTTTTTCAGGAACTGCGACAGAAAGGCACTTTGGTACTTCTCTTTTCCTAAACGAACTTCTTTTGGCAAATATCGTATGGACAACCGAAGATAAATACCAAATACGGCTTAGATATCTTGCTTATATCAAGTTAAAAATAGCATAATTATTATTTACGTAGTATGATATATTACATATGACATATTTACACACGTATATATTTATATTACCTCACATAGTAATTGCTCACTAACAACGTAATTTGACTGCACACAACCCACTTATCTGGAGTCAGGAGAGGCTGGTATTCTGTAACACAGGTCTACCTAGTATAGATACCAGTCTCTCATACAGATTCAACTCGCATCTTTACTTTTATAACTACTCATAGATAAAGGACTGATATTTTGTAAATCATTTCTGCGTGAGAGAAAATAAATAAATAATAATAATAATTATTATTATTATTATATATAATCAGTTACATACTTGTAAGCCACCATGACCCGTAAACGCTGAAAATGTTGTGTTTGTGTTTTATCTTCAAACATCCCGAAATTCGTCCTAAATGTCGACACTTACCCTCTTGATTGTCTTAAAGCCTATCCTAACCTTATTGAAGTAGTTCAAATAACGCAGTAATGTTATTCTGAAAAAAGAAACCCAAAGAAATTGCAAAGCAAGTGTTTTCGTTCGGCCCGAAGTTTCGGATAGACATATTTATTTAATTTCGAAAGTTTCTTTAGCATTATGTAGATTTCTTAGATTATACATAGAAATAAACCAGGCACATTACTCGTGGTCCAATGCACCGAGAGGGAGCAGTTTTCCTGCTGTGCACCTGGTTGAGGTCTCTAAGATTTATAAAATGAATAAAAAATATTTAGATTTTTCAACTGATTGTATTTTTTGGACTTGCAACGACTACTTACTTGAAAGGAAGAATGATTTAGCAATAATATTAAGATATTGCAATCTTAACCTACGTAAAAATCTTTGCAGTCATCACAAAGATGAGAAATAAATATTATAACTGATGTAGAATTTAACCAACTGAATCTACACGGATTATGGCCCCTAAATCGAATTAGTGAATGCAAATTCATGATGAGCATGAGGTTCAGTTGATACACAGCACTTCTTGCTTCAATGGAATACTATATCTAATTAACTTAAGCAAATTGTTTCGTTGAGGTTTCAAAAGATTGTATCTTCTCTATGTAATTATTATCTCTAAATATAATTTGTTCTTTTAGTATAAGAGTATTGTTACTTATTTAAGTTTGTAATCTTGTTAATCTGTTCCATGCTGGTAAATGGCTTAAAAAGAGAAATAAACGTATATGTGATTTATTTAGCAATTTATTGTGTTTGATTTGTATCTAATTATCTAGTTATCCCATAGAGAGCTCAGCTCTTAGGTGCTGCTTAATCCACGACAAAGCAAGCGTCGTTTGTTTCAGTACTCTATGATCTTGTCGTTTACATATAGTGGTTTCCAATAAACTATCTGTCTATGGTTTTCGTCATTAGCGCTAAGAATTAGACATCATTTGTGTGGAGCTTGTGTCAAATTTTTATCTATAGTAAGCTCCAGTATTGGTATATGCAGCACTGTCTGCCTCTCCCTCATAGTAATTAAAGAAGCGTGTAATTAAGCACAATGATATTGTAATTTAGGGTACGATGCGGCTGGCATGCCTTTATAAGGTATAAGCCTCTAAATAAAACAGAATAATAAAAAATAAAGCTCCCGTAAGGAAAACCATAGATAGATACGCTATTGGAAACCATCGTAGATACATTGTTATCCTTTTATATTATGATGGCAGACAAGGCAACCTGATAGTGAGTGTTAACGACCACATGGACATGACAGTACATTCTTGGGATCGCAAAAGCGGTTCCAAATAAAGACAACGGAGCTACCGGCTATTATAAGCCACATAGATGGCAAGCAAGCACATGTTCTTGATGACAAGCTGTTACCGTAGCCTGTTAAAGTTAAAGGAGACGGATGGACGTGGATACAAGAAAGAAGGGAAGAATAAGGCCGAGGAGTAATAGGCTTCTATTGCTCTCATTTACCGAACGATATGCAACAGTACATAAACTGCTAATTCTCGATGTTCTGTGAGAGGGTAGTACTTTCCCGATCGAACTAGCAAGGCTTTAAACTTATAGATTTTATTTATTTTTTAAAAAGCCAACTTCCGTACCCTGTATAATTCCTGTGTCGCGGGGGACTTTACAAACATTCAAACAACGGACACAAAGAACATTTACACTCGGAACAACTATTTGTGGATCACACAAATGTTTGTCCTATCTGGGGATCGAACCCACAACACTCGGCACGGCGACAGAGGCGAGGCGACCACTTAAACAACTACGCCATCCGTGGAGTCCAGAGTTCAACAAACCTACTAATGCATATACGATATACATATACCTATAGTGGCTGCCTCCGTGGCGCAGCGGTAGTGAATGCGACTGCTGTGCATGAGGTCTCGGGTTCGAATCCCGGGTCGGGCCAACAAAAAGTTATTGAGTTTTTCTGTTAAGAAATCTCAATACGGGCCCGAAGTTAGGAAGTTGGCGGTGTTTGACACCCCCGTGCCTCGGAATACACGTAAAGCCGTTGGCCCTGCGCCTGATCTCTCTCCGGTCGTATCGGATTATTCGTCCCATCGGATCATGAGAGTTAGGGAACAGAGGGTGCACTTGTGTTTGCGCACACACTTGTGCACTATAATATCTCCTGCACCGATGGCCAGTCTCCGTTAAGATTGGCCGCCGTGACCGAAATTCGGTCAGGAGGACATTATTATTATTATTATATAGTGATATCGACTGACTTCTAAATATCCCTGAAGAGTAAGTAATAGAGCATTACATACACATTTCATATACCGTTTAATATAATAACGAGATGGGGGTAAAAACCCAGGATTCAACTTCTTCGTCTTCATGTGAACTTTATTTTATCAGCTTTTTGTAATGTACCTCTGCTAGGCAAAAGCCTCTCCCTTGGACTTCCAAATCACTCTGTTGATGGATATCCCCTGACCTTATGACCTTGTAGCCCCTTTATCTCGGGCGTCTTTTGACCCACAGGGCCCATATTCAAACTCGACCAAGAGATGACCCCAAGGTTTCGGCATGGGGTACCAATTAGAACAAAAAGTAAACAGTTCCAAAAAAAGATCATAGATGGCACTATGAGTTCCAATATTAATATTAAGATCGATCAAAATGCTTTATTGGAAGAAAATTGACCATAAAATGTTATTATAAATAAACATTGTACATATTTAATTAACGAGCATCAAGGTAAACGCATTTATTTTATGATTTAAAGATATCGATATATCAGTATTTTTTACATCACACATATATTCTACCTATCATTTTATTTTACCTATAGGGCTAGATGAGACGCTAGATGGCTCTTTTATATGTTTATACAAGTCTACAAAAACATTGTGTTTTTATTTCATACCCTTCTTTTGGTTTACTTCAATATTTGTTTATTACCTACTGATACTAATTAATAAGAAATTACTTATAATATGAAAAATATGTATGCTTAACAAATGTCAATGTATTAAACATAACGTTTTGTTGTACTTATATTTGTTGTACTACATGACATTATATTTAAACACCTGGTCGGTTCTCGTAACTTCTATTGTCAAATTTCATTTGCTTGTGCGGCAGTAGATATAGTAGTAGTAGATATAGAATATTCATTAAGTAGGTAGGTACTTATCTATTGTTTCGTTACTTGACTTTAAACTATTATTACATATTAATTATTGATTTCTCTACAAAATCAATAATTAATATGGATATAAAAGTAAAAGAACACAATGCCTATAATTATTATGACATAGTTAAAAGATTACGAGTCATGACTAATATATATTGGCCTTTGCGTCTATTTCAGACGATTTATGGCGTTATATCTGAGAGACATCGTCTCTGATGGCTAAATAAACCGATGCGAGAACGACATTCTCTACCACAGGTCTGGCATGAGAAGTTTGTGGTGGTTGGTGCCGAGCGACCTTGATGGCGTTTCTGTCTTTTGTCAGCAAGAGCTCCGAACCAGGCCTCATCGCAAAATTTGCGACCCTCCAAAACACGTTTTCGCCAATCCGTCCGCTTTTCAGCGAGCTTCTCCCAATCGCGGTGGTCAATTTTAAAATCGGCCATGTCTCGCTTGGCGCAGTCCTTAAAGCGAAGCAACGGTCTCCCAACGTCTCTTTTTGCATTCGCTACTGCACCGAGCATAACACGTCGTGCTAGTCGGGAGGGTTCCATCCTGTGCACGTGCCCTAACCAACGCAGTCGCCTCTGTTTGAGAAGCGCGGTCAAGCTAGGCAGCTGTGCGATTTCTAGGACCCTCTCGTTGGTGACCCTGTCTTGCCATGATATATCTAAAATCTTGCGGAGGCAACGCATATAGAAAGAATTGATACGACGTTCTTGTTTTGCATACGACGTCCAGGTCTCAGCTCCGTACAAGAGTATACTTAAGATGGAAGCCTGAAAGACGATCATCTTGGTCTTTCTTGTCAATTTATTATTATACCATACTCTTGCACTAAGCTTCCCGAACATGGTCGCCGCTCTGCCGATACGAACGTCGATCTCTGCGTTATGCGAGAGATTATTCGACACGGTCGACCCTAGGTAGCAAAACCTGTCAACTACCTCCAACAGCGTGCCATTTAGAGTTATTGATGGAGCCACAGTTGTGCCTTGTGCCAGCACAACTGTCTTTTTTGTATTAATAGACATGGCAAACAGAGAACATGCCTGAGAAAATTTGTCCACCATTGATTGAAGCTCTATTGCGGAATTAGCTACAAAGGCTGCGTCATCGGCAAAAAGGAGACTGTCGACGAAAAGGTCCTCTCGGTTTCTCTTAGATTTGAGGAGGGAGATGTTGAATAACTTTCCGTCTGTCCTCGTATATAAGTGAATACCCTGTTTGGCGTTACCAAAAGCTGTGCGCAGTATAAGAGAGAAGAATATTCCAAACAGGGTAGGAGCCAAAACGCAACCTTGGCGTACTCCTCTGCAAACGTCAAACGGCTCAGATGTGCTACCGTTGTACACTACCGCACCTTTCATATCCTCGTGAAATGATTTGACGAGGCTCAGGACTTTAGAAGGGCATCCAATGCTCTCCAGTGCCGAGTACAGACCCTCCCTGCTGACCGTGTCGAAGGCCTTGTTAAGGTCAACAAACGCCACAAGCAGAGGAGTCTTTTGCTCTCTACACTTCTCTTGTAACTGACGAAGCGTAAAAATCATATCCACTGTGGACCGCTGGGAACGGAATCCACACTGTGCCTCAGGATATACGCGATCTGCAAGTTTTTGGAGTCTAGACAGAACGACTCGGCCGAAAAGCTTGCCAACTATACTCAAAAGAGAAATGCCACGGTAACAGTTACAATCGCCGCGATCTCCTTTCCCTTTGTATAATGTGACGATGTTAGCATCACGCATGTCCTGTGGCACTTCTCCCGCTTCCCAGCACTTACAAAGTAGATTATGCAGTATCGGTCTCATGCACTGGAGCTTTATTATTTCGGCTTGGGTGCCATCACCGCCGGGACTCTTGCCGCGTTTAAGCTGTTTAACAGCCTTGATGAATTCCTCTACAGACGGTGGGTCATCTAGCTCACTCAATACATCCAGTTTGGGCATGCATTGAGCAGCCTCTGGTTGTAGGTATATAGGACGTGAGTAGAGACCTGTGTAGTGCTCGACCCAACGATCGAGCTGTTTTTGGCTATCTGTGATGATAGCACCGTTTGCGTCCTTTAGAGGGGCCGTCTTCTTAATAACAGGTCCTAGAGCCCGTTTGATACCCTCGTAAACGCCACTAATGTCTCCTCTGTCTGCACACATTTGAATTGCATTACCGAGACTCGACCAGTATAAGTTCGCAAAATATCGGGCACTTCGTTGTAGAGCTGCTTTGCTCGCTCGAAGAGCCTTGTCGGTCTCTAGACAGGGAGAGATGCGGTGCCTTAGAGCAGCATTACGCTTTGAGTCCAGCAAAGGTTGTAGGTGTTCAGCATTTTCTGCGAACCAGTCCTGTGACTTTGTTTTCAGTTGACCGAAAACGTCACTGGCGCAATCAGTCAGTAGTTTTTTGACAATGTTCCACTCGACGCTTATAGATGTATTAGCGTCCCAGGCATCAAGTTCTGCGGTAGCCATACGCTCAAATTTTCGGACTTTCTCGTCGTTCCTGATATTAGAAAGGTTTATCTTTCTTCTACCTGGCATTTTGGACGAATAAATCTTCTTGTGAGTGATAGCCACGCGCGCTGCCACAAGAGAGTGGTCGGTGTCGCAATCGGCGCTATGGAAGGTACGTGTATGAAGAATTTCACGGAGATCCTTAGTTCTGGAAAGTACTACATCTAGTTGATGCCAATGGCCGGATCGCGGGTGTTTCCAGGAAACTTTACGGGTCATTTTGCCCTTGAAATATGTATTGGTTACACATAACCCGTGCTCCGAGCAAAACTCTAGTAAGCGTTGGCCGTTGTCGTTCATGTTGCCAACTCCATGGTAACCAATACAACTTGGCCAAGCGGAATGATCCCGACCGACACGAGCGTTGAAGTCACCTAAAATATAGAGGTGATCGCCACTGCTGACATTTTTAACTGTCTCGGCTAGTTGAATGTAAAAACGATCTTTAGACTCGTCCGAAGATGTTAGAGTCGGAGCGTAGGCAGAGATAAGGGAAACAAACCCACAACTGCTATTGAGCCTTAAGACCATTATGCGCTCCGAAATCCCGCGAGGGCTCTCAATGGCGGATAAAATGTCGTTTCGGACCGCAAAACCAACTCCATGCTCGCGAACATCAGTAGAGTCTTTTTCTTTCCAGAAAAATGTGTATAGGGACTCGCGCAGTGAACCTTCGTCGGGTAGTCTGGTTTCTTGCAAGGCACAAACCGAGATGTTTAATTTATTTAATTCTACACCGATTACAGCAGTTTTGCGCAGGTCTTGCGTGCTGCATACTTGTGAGCCTCCACAGGTATTCGGGAGGGCTGTCCTCATAGTACGGACATTCCATGTTGCAATGCGCATGGATTGGGGGCGCGAAGTTTTGCACTGCTTTCTTTTATCAGTAGGTGTTATAAATAAATAACGGTACCAGCCATCTAGCCAAAAGCTAGTGCTCCCTACACCCTAAAGGAGCAGACCAGCGCCGGGACGGAACGATACCTTACTGACCGGGGGCTGCCCGGCTTGAAGCGGGCGGTAACCGAACATTGGACCTTCGATGGGCCCTCCCACTGTCGAAAGTGACCCCTAGCGTCCACACTTACGCCCATATGTGTAGACTTATAACTGGTAACTGCCACTTTCCGTGTTGTTGACCACGCAGCAGAACTTACATGGGTGGAGTGACCTCTCCACAGACATAACACCGCCTGGGACGGGGTTAAGGAAACGCAGTGTTGCCCAGGACCTGCATTACCCTCTCGGCCTTGCTGGCTGATCCCACAGGAAAGGCAAGCCAATACATGTGGAGCCAGGTTGGCTGCAGGGGTCTGCCGCTAATTTCGAGTTGAACTCTACTTGCGCCAATCGGAGACTCCATTCCGGGTTGAATTTCGGAGTTTTCCTTCTCCTAGATGGGTTGCAAACCGATGCTTAGAGGCCCATCTGTAAGAGCGTAAGACTAGCTTTCGACTAATAGAAGGTAAAGTATTTTTTCGACTAATACAAGTTGTATGTTAGACTAATATATTGAGTTGAATCCTTTGTTAGAAAGCTATTAGTCGAATCTTGGTTTCGGCTACTACCTTGATTATGCAAATCATATCCAAAAGTAAACTTTGGATACCTACTAACTCAGTTGTATTTGATTTGTTCATTGTATTTTATAGGAGGTATATCAATAATTATATTATTAGCCTTAACTTCTGTTAAAGTATTAAGCAGGTCCAGATAACTAATATTTCATAACAAAACTTCAGTTGACAATCAAGCTTCGACTCTCTATTGAGAATCGATGCGGCAGGCAGGCGCGCTACTCGACGCCGCGGCTACCGGCAGCGCTCATACACGATATTATACACGAAGATTCACGAAGCTGACCGGAATAAACCGAACGCCGCCGCCGGGCGATACTCGCGCGTGCGTGTGATTTGATTTCAAGTATGGCGTAGGGGTTTAATCGCTTAAACCGGGTACTTATCGACGTGCGGAGTGTTATGGGTTCGATTCTCATACAGAAAATAAATTATGTTCAACAGATTTTTTGTGTTGAGTCTGTTATACGACAAAAGAGTAACCGAATGAGTCTTTTAAAAAAAGCGCTGGTTATTATATTTATTTTTCGATAGTTAAATTCAAAATAATCTATGTGATGTATTTTATAAATAGTCATAGTAATAGTGTGTTTCTGTAGCCGCTATGTAAAGGAGGATTTCGTAGCAGCTGCCAGACTGTGCTTCAAAAATAATGCTTTGACAGCCGGGCAAATTGGTCTACCGGGCAATCAAAGGGTTTATATCAACGACCACCTGACTGGACAAAATAAGCTGTTACTATCTAAAACAAAGAAAGCAGCTGCCGAACTGGATTTTCGCTACGTATGGGTCAAGCATTCGAGGATACACGTGAGAAAAACAGATACGTCCCATATAATTGTGATAAAAACCGGAAAAGATCTCACAAAATTAAAATAATCTTGCTACTAATAAACTTTATAATATTCTTAATACTAAATATTTGTGTTATCAACAAAATAACATTCTTTAAAAAACAAAGAAATCTACAATCACATTATAACTGTGTTGAAAACTTTGAGAATTACTTCGTTAGGAGTGCTATATGCGTATTCCAACAATCATTGGATAGTTTAATAATTCTGTGTAAAGTCATTAGTAAAATAAATCACCTCGCTCTAAATTTTTGCCAAGCCATAGTTAGCTGTATTATCTACGTGTCACGGTCGGATTTAAATTTCTTTATGTATCGACTTATTACTTATCACATGTACGCTGTTTATTTTGTATCTATTCATTACATATTGTCCGTGCTTATTTTAAACTTCTGTGTAATTGGACACTGTGTATTGCCGTGCTTTGAATATTCAAATACTTTTTACTGTGCTACCTACGAATTTATGAATTGTTATAGAACTTTCTCGTATTTTATTGTGTACAATTGCTTTAAAATTAATTATAGACCCGGTTATATTAAGTATAGTAATATAGTTAGTGTAAAGATAGTAAAATGATTAGTATATACTATCAAAACGTACGTGGTCTGCGCACTAAAACCAATATATTTTTCCGTAACGTTTGTTTAAACAAGTACTCTGTAATTATACTAACTGAGACATGGTTAATAGATGGTATCCGTGATAGTGAGCTATTCGATGGACGATACTTAGTGTGGCGACGAGACCGTGATTATTGTAAAACTGCTCAAACGCGTGGTGGTGGAGTGTTAATTGCTGTGAATAACGACCTGACTGTGGTAGAAAGGCCTGACTGGCGTTCATCGGCTGAGGATATATGGATATCTGTATCTATGAAGGGATCTGGAGCTGCAGTAAGTTACAGTATTCATATTTGTAGTCTTTATCTTTGCAAAGAAAATGGATGCAACTCGTATGCAACCCAGTTACAGAATTTTCAAAATAAACTTAATTATTTGGTTACCAGCCGCCCGTCAGATATGTTTATTATATGTGGTGATTTTAATTTCGGTAATCAGGTGGACTGGCAATACTCCAACAGCAACAATGAGCTAGTGCCTTCAGTATTATCGTCTCAACTATTATTTGACTTCTTTGATACCATAAATATTTGTAACTTGTCTCAGTACAATGGTGAGCGTAATATTAATGGCAGAATATTAGATTTAATTTTTTCTAACAACTCATTAGTAGTAAAGGACTGTGATCCTCTGGCTATTCCAGTCGATGCTCATCACAAACCACTATTGATTTCGGCAGATATTGTCGAAACACATAAATACTTTGAAAATCATAGTGTTAAATATTTATTTTATAAGGGAGACTATACAGCCATAACATCCGCTCTTCAGCTAGTTAATTGGAATGAGGTTTTAAATACGGATAGCTTAGATCATGCGGTTAGTAATTTTTATAATAAACTTTATGAGCTTCGGGACGCATACATCCCAATCAAAACAAATAAAAAGTCCTCCCATCCACCGTGGTACACTAATGCATTGATTAAAATATTAAAAGAAAAATACAAATATTTTCGAAAGTATAAAAATTATAGGAATATACATGACTATAATTCCTTTTCAATACTTCGAGACAGGGCAAAACTATTAGAGAAAAAATGTTTTAACTCATATATGGAAAAAATTGAATCCTCAATCGCGAAAGACCCAAAATTATTTTGGTCTTATGTCAAAACTAAAAAAAGCTGTGACACTTTTCCTAGTGTTATGCAATATGGTGACATGTACGCAGCTACTGGTGAAACTATCGCTGCGTTGTTTGCGTCGTTCTTTCAATCCACTTATCAAGAACCTGACCCTGCAGATAGCGTAATGTTAGAATATGAGTCAATCAGCCCAGTCAACGCGAGCTCTGTAACTGTATGTCCCGACGCGGTACTAAACCTGTTAAAGAGTTTAGATCCTTCCAAATCATATAGACCAGATTTAATACATCCTATATTTTTAATAAAATGTGCGGATAGTTTGGTATCGCCTGCCTGCAAGCTGTTTGAAAGATCATTGAAAGAAGGATATGTTCCTAAAATATGGAAGTCTGCTTTTATTACGCCTGTTTTCAAAAAAGGCAACAAATCTCTAGTAGAAAATTATCGCCCGATATCAAAATTATGTTTATTGGCCAAGATTTTGGAACGTTTAGTGCACGCAGAGGTTTACTCAGTAATGAAAAATTACATCATTAATGAACAACATGGTTTCGTTAGAAAACGATCCACAACTTCAAATTTAATATTGTTTAATGATATTATAACTGACGGTATGGATAAAGGGTGCCAAGTTGATGTTATATACACCGACTATTCCAAATGTTTTGACCGGATCCAACATCACGTGCTTTTACATAAGCTTTTTGCTGCAGGAATACACGGAGAATTGTATCGATGGTTCTCGTCATATATTGACAATCGGACGCAGACAGTTGTGTTAAGGGGATACTCTTCAAACTGGTTTCAAGTACCTTCAGGCGTACCTCAGGGCTCAATTTTGGGGCCATTACTTTTTACTTTATTTATAAACGACATCAAAACATGCTTCATAAATTCTCAAGTTCTTTTATACGCTGACGATTTGAAGATACTAAAGGTAGTTAGCTGTGTATCTGATATTAATAAACTTCAATCAGACCTTAATAGATTTAATTTCTATTGCAAACACAATAAACTGCAACTGAATATTGAAAAATGTTGCCAGGTCACTTTTTCTCGACAAAAATCAGCAATACCCTCAATGTATTCTTTTGATCGTCAAACAATAAATAAAGTAAATACAATAAGAGACCTCGGCGTAGAGCATGATAGCAAATTAATATTCGATGTTCACATTGACACCGTCATAAAGAGAGCGTCCAAAGCGCTAGGTTTTATAATCCGAACTTGCTCCAGTTTTAAAACTCTGAAACCGATTAAGGTTTTATATTGCTCTTTTGTGCGTAGCCATCTTGAGTACGCTTCTCAAGTATGGAACCCACAATACCAAGTATACAAATTCCGCATCGAAGCCATACAGAAAAAGTTCTTGCGTTACCTAGATTACAAAGCACGGCAATATTCACGTGACTATGAGCATCGTTGTAAAAGATACCATTTCCTGCCATTGGAATTGAGGCGTAATGCAAACGATATATGCTTTTTAGTTAATATTGCAAATGGTGCAATTGACTGTCCAGACCTGTTGAGCAAAATAAATCTACGAACAAATCATAGTCATCTTAGGAAGCGTCCGCTTTTAGATGTAGCATTTGCTACCACTAATTATAGGCAGAATTCTTTCTGTATACGAAGCACAAGGGCTGTTAACAGTATCATTTTAGAAAACGACATTGATTTGTTCTGCACTAAGGCACAGAAAATCAGACGTATTCTTAATTTAGATTACTTTGGCGGCAATGACAGAGATCAAATTGAATAATAATTAATTAGTCATTGTATCTATCATTTTTGTATTCCCGTTTTGTTTTGTTTCTCATATTGTGTATTTCTTTTTGGTTTTACTTGCTAGTTTGTTTTTTTAAGTTTTAATTTCTTTTTATAGTGCCTTGTAATATAATTTAAATGTGAAAGCTTGTTATTAGCAATAGTAAATATTTATTCTTATCTATCCATATGTATATTAGTCTGTAAGCTTTCTTTAAAATTAAATAAATAAATAAATAAATAAATAAAAAAGTAAATTTCAACAGAGACTAAATATTAGGCATTGCCCAGTTGTTTTTGAAAATCTGAGCGCAATATTTTATGTTATTTTATATTTACAATTATAGTGAAATATAGATAACTAACTGCCAAAGTAGAATTCTATACGCCAATGAGTTATTTTCAAAGTAGCCGAACATCAATCACAATCGCATACATAATGAAATATATTGTTTTATTAATACTTTTTAAAACGCATTCATTAAAATTATATGAAAAAAATATATACAAGGTCAAATTTTGACAGCAACACGATATATTCACGAAAATCCGACGGAGTAAATGAGAATCACCAAAGTGTGATCGTACGCATTTCGGCACACAACACTATAGGTAGATAACTTTTATTTTCAAGGTTGCGCACATTTTGCATCGGCTCGTTTAAATGGGTATGTTCTATCCGTGGTAAACAGTCAAGTACCTATTTTACTGTCACAACGCCATCTCTTATGAGCTGTTATCAAATAGGATTCGGAACTTGTGTACTTGTTATGGGTAGATGGCAGCAGTGGCGCTAGTTTTGTGCTGCCATCTAGTGTAAAAAGATAGGTACCAAAATAGCAAGTAGAATAGCCAGAGTTAGGCGTGTCCAAGATTTTTGTATGGGATTGAGTATCTGTACTAGTATAGTATTATATTATCTGTGGTTTCGGTACACCAAGTTAAAAGGCAATCGGTCTAGTGGTTCCGGAGCTATGCCTGTCACTAACAGACAGACACACAGACACACATAGTGTTTTAATTAACCTCTTCAAAGAAGACTCAGAGGTTAATAATATCAGCCCTGTATTAAATAGTCCCACCGCTGGACACGAGCCTGTTCTCAGTGTGACTTTTAAAGTATTACTTTAGAATGGCTGAACCATTTATCGTCCACCAAATTGTCTAGTCTGTCCTATTACTGAGAATTATACTTTGTTATTTTTAATTGTTACTAAAATTATTTGTAATTAATTATGAGTATAGCATAATGACTATTGAATATTTGCTAAATGCTAGCACAGACAATGGCACATTTGTTGGTATGCCCTTCTTGCCCAAGCACTTGCACAGTATCTGAACTTTTTCGGCCACTCCTATCGCAATTAGAATGGCCGAACATTATGCAAATTATATAGGTATATAGTTCACGCAAGAAGAACCAGTTATTGTGGTCAAAGTTCGATGTACAACAAAAATTATTTGAAAATTGTAAATATCAAACATATTCGAATACAATCGTATTCAATCATTGCATACAACACGACAGATAACGTTGTATAGTTGAAGACGCAACGGGTATCAGAGTTCAACAAACACTAATGATTTAAATATTATTTTAGCTATATCCTATTACTTTAACTATTCTCTAGTGTTATTATACAACCCTTCTTTTGTCAAATTAAAATATATTTCTTAAATTCGGAACGCACATACTTGTCTACGGTCAACACGTTCGTATTTCACTCGAATGCAATTCAGCGCATCACTAATGACAATAACACCGAAATTGCTTGTTGGCCATTACATCATCATCACCATCCAGCGGAAAGACGTCCAGTGCTGAACATAGGCCTACCTCAAGTTTTCCACCCTGCCGGTCTTGGGCCACCCGCTGACCATTACATAGTTCCACGTTAATGTTTAGCAGCATAGGTAATAAAATAATAATTAGTATGTTTTATAGTCTACCTCAATTTAGGAGAAAAGCGCCTTCTTCTAATCTCATTGTTCTCTAACACATTACCAGATGTTATCTGAAAATAAAATATACACTTACATGAACTCTCGCCTGTATATTGATAAAGGAGTAACGGAGTTGGTTTAATAATGATATAATAATTATATCAGTCCTGTTTAAACACTGTCCCATTGCTAAGCATAAACTTCATCTCAGTATGATAAGAGTTAGGTCATATTCCACATCTCAGGTGCTAGTCCGAAAAAGTGCTTTACACCCACATTTCAAGAATTATGTTTTAGGTTCCACATCCCGAGTGGCCGACTCACCATTACTCCTGCGCCGAAATGTTGTGAATTTGATCCCCATGAGGTGTGGTAGTATGTACATATGTAGGTAAGTTCTATTATAAATATAACAGAACTTACCTACATACATAGCAGTAATAAATGGTAATCAGATGAGCGATGCAATAGCGACTCTGATACCTTATATTTCGGGTGTGTGACGCGACTCATGAAGGGATGTTGTGTTATTGAAACAACTGTTCTCAACCGATTACCAGTTATTACTGCCTAATTAAATACAATCAAATTATATTTATAATAGAACTTAGCTAGCTACACACATACTACGGACTACCACACCTCACCCATACAGGACGAACATTTTATGATGCACAGATAGTTGTGTTCTTTGTGTCCCTTGTTTGAATGTTTGTGAAGGTCCGCGCGACACAGTTTTTAATTGATAAAAAAGAAATAAATATGAGGTTGGGTTTGGTATAACACAATTATTACCTCAGCAACAGCTAGTCTGGCGGGGTCCTCCTGTCTTGGAGGTCCATACACCGCGAATCCGGGAGGACTATTCTGCAGAAAGCCTTCTGAGACATGATCTAAATCACTATAAATGGAAAATTAAGACTCCTTTTTAAACGTAAGAGCTTTGTTAAGGTAGAGTTATAAGATCTAATTATTTTATTAATTAATAACATTTTATTAAATAAACAAATTTTTGGAATTTTCTTCCTTTCATCTAGGTAAGTATTTTAAATTAAATAAATATGACCGGATTTTAATTATCAAAACCTTTCTACTAACTTCTGAAAAGTTGTATCAAATACAGAAATTAAAATCTACATAATATATTGCAAGTTAAGTGTAAGCCCCTTGTAATGGAGCGAGCTTATTGCTGTTTATACGAACCCTCATTACTATCTGTCTGAACGTGTTGGGCAATCTTACCTGGGACATTAAGAACGACAGTACAAGTACTAGCTATTTGACCAACAAGATGGTCAATTAACAAAATGCCCAAATATAAATTGTGTATTTAAATACATACCTTGCTATTGATGTCTTTATTTGGAACCTGAAATTAAAGGCACTTTTAAATAAAACCAGTAAAATATTTGCATAAAACAAAAGCTGTTTAACTACTATTAATCATGTAAGAGTATATATGTATTATGTATAAATCAAAAAAAGCAAATAAATTATTAATTTTGAGGAAACTGATTTGAATGTCTCTTTTTACCTCACTTCATTATCCAAATTGACAAGACTCTCCTCAAAGTTCTTCACATCCTCTGTCACTGCTCCTACTTCTACTTCCGACGCAGGAATTGAAGGAGCATCTTGTACTAACTCTTCTGCTGCCAGACTGACAGAAGCAACTATTTCTTCTGATACTCCAATAGACACAGCATCTTGTTCCTGAACAACTGCGTCTGTCGCTGGAGCAGTAACAGTTAGCCAAGCATCTTGTACCAATTCTTGTTGCGCTAGAGGTACCACAATCTCTTCTGCCACAGCAATTAGAACAACATTCTCTTCCGTCACAGCAGTTAGAACAACATTCTCTTCTGACACAGCAGTTGGAACAACAATCTCTTCTGAAACAACAGTTGGAACAAGACACTCTTCTGCCACAGCACTTGTAACAGCACTCTTCTGCTACGGCAACAGTAGACGCAACGACCTCTTCTTGTATTATAACTTATTCAGATTGGACGGCATCCAAAGTCTCTTGTAAATGTTCTACAACATTTAATGCTTCAGCTGTAGTAGTTAGTTGTGCTTCACAAAGTTCTGTAGTAAGTTCTTGTTCTGTAGTAAGTTCTTGTCCTGTTTGAACTATTTGAGCTTCTTGATATTCTGCAACTTTTGATATTTCTTCCTAAATAGCTAGCGTTTGCTGTGTGTCCACTAAAAGAACAAGTAGATAAAAGACTTTAAGTAATAATGATAAGTTAAGGTAAGATCCTAATATGTACATATCATATAATCCAATTAGTATACTTTGTCGAGATCGAATGTTCAAACCCTCTTTTATGGATCATCTTTTCCCCTTTATATGGGAAATGCTTAAAATATATCTTAATATACTAAATATTAAAGCCGCAATTATCTTAAACAATATAATATTTTGTACTTGCTGATTGCATAATTCTATAACTATCGTAATAGATGATGCATAGAGTCGCTTTCAAACGCAGTCAAATTTCAATTCCCTAACTAGGAACAAGAACAGTTTAAGTGGTAAAGCTTCGACAAGATTTTTTGAGGTTATAGCTGCAAGTCCTGCTGTACGGGTTGTTTTCTTCTTGGTTTATCTAAACTAAAATTATAAAGCTAATAATTTCGTTGTTTTTTGTTTGTTCGTGATAATCTCTAGAATATAAAATCTAAAAATCTTTAGTTACGTTTAGTTACTTATACAAGAGTAGTAATTCTAACTAATATTATAAATGCGAATGTGAGTTTGTTTGTTTTTTCTTTCTTTTATCCAGAAATAAGTTCTGTTTCTGAGCGAAGCCGCGGGCAAAGCTTAGTTCTTTATATTATAACGTCTATATCCAGCATAAACATGCATACACCTACAGTCTGACTACAGTATCCATTAAGGGGTAAGCAGACTTGTGTTACACCCAGATTTTACCAGCTTTAGTTTAAGTTCTTACGCAATTGGAGGCAAGCTGTCTCGCGGGCTATAGTTCTAGACTCTACTAAGACTATTTGGAAGTAAATCCCGATAACACTTTGCCCAACCAGGACATCGAACCCGAGACCTCATGCGAATTCTACTTCTGCACCACCAGAACAAACTGTATTTCGTAATGAGATAATAAAAAATCTGTCGAAATACATCTAATCACATAAAACAGATGATTTTGTAGATAATAATTATGCGACGTAATGTTTAATAAATATGTAATTATGTCCTTTCATTGAATGTATTAACATTTTGATAGAAATAAGGGTATAAAAACTGAAGTTTAGTTTCATAATGTACATTGCTGAGATAACCATCGCATCTTAAACAACATGTATTGTAAAATATATTTGTACATTTTCGCGGTAGTCGCCATATTGTTAACGTAAGTACTTTTTAATTTTTCTAATATTAATAGTATCTTAACGTATCCAATGTATACATCTTAATTATTATATAAGGATTACCTGTATGGTTGGGCGTCTTAATAAATAAAAACTCAGTTGATGGTTAGAATAAGACTGAGTTTATTTTATTGGATACATGTTTATATTTCTTTCATCTACAATCTTATACGTACTACACCATATACCTACTACCAATTTTAAAAGCAGCGTTATCCTAGTGTGATACCGTTGGAATACGAAGAAGTTTCGAGTTCGATCCAACGACACGCATCTTTGACTTTTTGGAGTCTTGTGTATATATTATCGGTCGGTGAAGAAAACTGCTGCATGTCTGTGAGTTCTCAGTTATGTTCAAGAAAGCTTGGCGAGTCGCGTAGAATTTCACGATCATTTAAGCCAAGGGCACAAAGGACAGACTCGGAATAATTATTTGTAGATCACTCAAATGTTTATCCCGTAGAAGGATTGAAATTCAAATTATTTTTAATTTGTTAAACACAGGCTCATAAATAGATATCAAGATTGATCCAACAACACTAGACAGTGGCGACACAACCACCATCCATGCAGTCAAATTTTAAATTCAACTGCACGGATGGTTTGATTGCACGTTTGAACTTGCAATCATAAGATGGTGTTTAAAGATTTTGACAACTACCTTAACCCCGTGGTTAAGGTAGTTGTCAAAATCAAAAGCCCCGTGGCTACTGCTACATATTTTAAACGGATAGTTTGCATTCGAATGGTATCGGATTCGATTTTCAAATTAAGTAAAGTGCTAAGCTTTTCCATCTAGTAATTCTGTTGCAGCAACACGAAAACTGGAATTGTGGCCTGAAAATAGATGAAAAATAGGTGAGCCTTTTGTGACCACAAATAGGCTCACGGTAGCCCTACTGGGCACTGTTCCAAACCTGTGAATCCAACGCGGTACCTTATACAAGCTGCATGCTAACTATATTGTTTATTCCTGTTTCAGAATGAGTCCTCGCGAAGGTGAAGGATCGGCACGGCGTTTGGACGAAAGCTTTAGCATGAACTTGGAGGAACCCAAAAACTATTGGCAGTATTCTCATTTACTGGAAAAAATGGCTCAGATCGAAAAAAATAGAAACACAAGAGGCGAAGTAGATCCGTATGTATAATATTAATAATATATACTAAAATTCTGCACATCTGACTTAATGCTATTAATGTAATCAAGGCTGACACCGTTTTTCATCCATAGTTACCTTTACATCAGTCCATCAAATAGACCAGATATATTAGAGTCCATTCGTAGCAATAGTCCTACCCATGCTGCGGCTAGTGCCGCCGTAGGTGTTCCATCGCATTTAAGATTAAAACTCTCGAAGAGCCTCTTCACGTTGGACCGATGCCTCCATGTAAGCCTGCCTGAAGGCCAGGTATTTTTCTACAGTAATATGTTAAAATATGCTAGTGACAAAATTTACATAATACTAATATTATAAATGGGAAATCCGTTTTGCCGGTGCAATTGTAGTGAATACCGCGGTACTTGAACTCTCGGGATCGAATCCCGAGTCAAAATAAAGTTATTGGGCTTTTGCAGAAACTTTAATAACAGCCCGGTGTTGCAGTCACTCGTGCCTCGGCAAGCATGTCAAACTGTTGCTCCTTTATTTGATCTCTCTCCGAGAGTTAGGAATTAGGCAGTTCTTTTAATCCATTTTGAGAATCAAGAAGTAGGTTACATACTCAATCCATACAAGCAAGTATCACAACATGTGCATCATACTTGCGTTGTGTAAAAATCATTAGTTACCTGTTCGTTTATTTGCAGGAAGGGTAAAGATACAACTCCTTCTGATATAAGTGAAGTTCAAGAAGGCGAACTGATCGATGATGATTGGAAATCGAAAAATGATCACGATTCAAAGGGAAAACTGAAACGCCAAGAAGAAATACTTGACTATAATCTCATACCTCTGCGTAAAGTGCCTGTAAGTACTGCTTTTACTTTAAAAGGATAATGGCTTACCTACTATCCTAATTGCCTAAACAATTTATAGCGAAATAATATTATGAGACAGCCTTGTTGGTTTAGTCACTAGTATATGCAGTTACAGATAAAGCGGGTCCAGATTCGATCCCGAGTCCAAATACAAAAGTAACATTGCTTAAAAAAAATACAACCGTGACAACTCAGCAAAAATATTCGTTTTAAAAAGAAATAGGATCACCGTAACAGCTCAGTTTTGAAAAGGTTTTGATGACGGGCGCATACAACTTCTTTCACTTGCTTAAAAAATCGAGATTTGGATCAACATATTGAATATGTAATTAATCCTTTTTCAGGAACTGCGACAGAAAGGCACTTTGGTACTTCTCTTTTCTTAAACGAACTTCTTTTGGCAAATATCGTATGGACAACCGAAGATAAATACCAAATACGGCTTAGATATCTTGCTTATATCAAGTTAAAAATAGCATAATTATTATTTACGTAGTATGATATATTACATATGACATATTTACACACGTATATATTTATATTACCTCACATAGTAATTGCTCACTAACAACGTAATTTGACTGCACACAACCCACTTATCTGGAGTCAGGAGAGGCTGGTATTCTGTAAGGCCCGTATTTGAGGAGTGGCTGGAGAGGCGGCATGGCGCCCTCACCTTCCGGCTGACACAGGTTCTGACTGGCCACGGATGTTTTGGCCGGTTCCTGTGTCGTATACACCGGCAAGAGACGCCCGGTTGTCACCACTGCGGCGACTGCCGCGACGTTGTTGAGGACACGGCGCTGCACACTTTGGCGGTTTGCCCCGCCTGGGCATCGCAGCGCCGTGATTTGATCGCGGCAGTCGGATCGGTTGCCCTCTCGCTCCCGGCCGTAGTTCAGTCTATGGTCCGGAGTGAGAGGTCGTGGAACGCCGTCGCCTCCTTTTGTGAGGAAGTAATTTCCATCAAGGAGGCGGCGGAGCGGGAGAGGGAGCGTTTAAACCCTCTCCCCAACCGCAGAGCCGGGCGCCGGAGGGCGCGCGATGACCTCCAGCCACCCTGAGGTTTGACCTGGGGGTGGCGGGCTTTCTGGGCCTGCCCGCCATCCGTTCAGCACCAGATCCGAGAGGCGGCGTGCGTGTTCCCACGCGCGCCTCTGTGTCGAGTCCGTCTCCCCTCTAGGGGAGACAGTAGGGTTTTATATGACGTAGTGCCTATTTTGGGTAGGTCTTTCGTGTAGTGGCCTGCCGTTTCATACGGCGGGCCGTAACCTTGGCGGGGTCGCGACCGCATGCGAAAGCGATTCGCGCGGCCCCGTCGATAGTGGTTGTGTCGAGGAACACCGTGGTAGGTTTAGTCGGTATCCCGGGAGGTACATTATATTTTCAACATCTTTCTTTACCCCGGCGAGTCCGACATAATCCCTCCGCCCGCCCCCGCGGAGGGATATGCGTCATAGCATTCCGCCACGTAAAAAAAAAAAAAAAAAAAAGGCTGGTATTCTGTAACACAGGTCTACCTAGTATAGATACCAGTCTCTCATACAGATTCCACTCGCATCTTTACTTTTATAACTACTCATAGATAAAGGACTGATATTTTGTAAATCATTTCTGCGTGAGAGAAAATAAATAAATAATAATAATAATTATTATTATTATTATATATAATCAGTTACATACTTGTAAGCCACCATGAACCGTAAACGCTGAAAATGTTGTGTTTGTGTTTTATCTTCAAACATCCCGAAATTCGTCCTAAATGTCGACACTTACCCTCTTGATTGTCTTAAAGCCTATCCTAACCTTATTGAAGTAGTTCAAATAACGCAGTAATGTTATTCTGAAAAAAAGAAATCCAAAGAAATTGCAAAGCAAGTGTTTTCGTTCGGCCCGAAGTTTCGGATAGACATATTTATATAATTTCGAAAGTTTCTTTAGCATTATGTAGATTTCTTAGATTATACATAGAAATAAACCAGGCTAATGTGCCTGGTTTATTTCGTGGTCTCGTGGTCCAATGCACCGAGAGTGAGCAGTTTTCCTGCTGTGCACCTGGTTGAGGTCTCTAAGATTTATAAAATGAATAAAAAATATTTAGATTTTTCAACTGATTGTATTTTTTGGACTTGCAACGACTACTTACTTGAAAGGAAGAATGATTTAGCAATAATATTAAGATATTGCAATCTTAACCTACGTAAAAATCTTTGCAGTCATCACAAAGATGAGAAATAAATATTATAACTGATGTAGAATTTAACCAACTGAATCTACACGGGTTATGGCCCCTAAATCGAATTAGTGAATGCAAATTCATGATGAGCCTGAGGTTCAGTTGATACACAGCACTTCTTGCTTCAATGGAATACTATATCTAATTAACTTAAGCAAATTGTTTCGTTGAGGTTTCAAAAGATTGTATCTTCTCTATGTAATTATTATCTCTAAATATAATTTGTTCTTTTAGTATAAGAGTATTGTTACTTATTTAAGTTTGTAATCTTGTTAATCTGTTCCATGCTGGTAAATGGCTTAAAAAGAGAAATAAACGTATATGTGATTTATTTAGCAATTTATTGTGTTTGATTTGTATCTAATTATCTAGTTATCCCATAGAGAGCTCAGCTCTTAGGTGCTGCTTAATCCACGACAAAGCAAGCGTCGTTTGTTTCAGTACTCTATGATCTTGTCGTTTACATATAGTGGTTTCCAATAAACTATCTGTCTATGGTTTTCGTTAGTAGCGATAAACATTAGACCTCATTTGTGTGGAGCTTGTGTCAAATTTTTATCTATAGTGAGCTGCAGTAATAGTATCTGCAGCACTGTCTGCTTCTCCCTCATAGTAATTAAGGAAGCGTGTAATTAAGCACAAGGAAATTGTAATTTAGGGTACGATGCGGCTGGCATGCCTTTATAAGTTACAAGCCCCTCAATAAAACAGAATAATAAAAAATAAAGCTTCCGTAAGAAAAACCATAGATAGATACGCTATTGGAAACCATCGTAGATACATTTTTATACTTTTATATTATGATGGCAGACAAGGCAACAGCCCACCTGATAGTTAGTGGCAACCACCACATGGACATGACAGTACATTCTTGGGATCGCAAAAGTGGTTCCAAATAAAGACAACGGAGCTACCGGCTATTATAAGCCACATAGATGGCAAGCAAGCACATGTTCTTGATGACAAGCTGTTTCAAAATTCAAATTCAAATTCAAATTCATTTATTAATGCGAAAATGGGTTTACATTTTAGTTGTCACAGTTTATATGAAAGTTCTGCCACATTCCACCCACAGGCGTGCATATGTCATTAGTAATTGTAATAATAAACGAATTAAATATTTCAAATTATAAAAAAATAACAATAATAATTGGAATCATAAACGAATTAAATATTTCAAATTATAAAAAATACATAGTAACAAATATTATAATACATAATATACTACAACAGAAAATAAAAGAAATACAGAAAATATAGTCCAGTTTACATTATTTTATCAATAAGAAATTCAGTTACATTGTAGTATGCTTTATGCTCTAAAAAGCCTTTTAACTGTGTTTTGAATGCATTATTGTTCATATCTTTCCACTGTTTTGGCAAATTGTTATAAATGATTGGAGCCATACAGTATACACTTCTACGCATAAGTGCAGTTTTAGCAATGTATAACCGCAACCTGCTGTTATCACGTCTATTACGCGAAACTGTGTCCTCCAGTCGTGGAAATAGGCTAGGATTTGCTCTAACGAACATCGCAGTATCCAGAATATATAGGCTCGGTAATGTTAGTATTTTGTACTGCTGGAAGTAAGGTTTACAGCTATCAGTTGTTTTAAGTCTGAACATTGATCTGATACACCTTTTCTGAGCTTTAAATGCTATCGAAGTATCAGTAGAGTTCCCCCAGAGAATGATACCGTACCGTATGCTTGAAGCAACTAAACCATAGTACGCCGTAATTACGGCTTCTGTATTTACAATAGACCTTAGCGAGTACAAGGCATATGCAGAGGTACATATTTTTTTGCAAAGCTTTTCTATGTGCAATTTCCAGTCCAGTCTTTTGTCGATTGTTAATCCGAGGAATTCAGTAGACGTTACATTTTCTATATTTTTATTAAGAACATTTATAGTCTGTAAGTTTACAATTGAGGATGTCCGTTGGCTAAAGTGCATTATTTTTGTTTTATCAAGATTTATTTTTAAATTATTACTGTCTAACCATTTTATTAAAGATGTCAAGGAATTTGTTATGTCATAATTATATTGCAATATGTCATTATTTTTACACACTATTGTTAAGGTACTATCGTCTGCAAAAAGAGTTACAGGATGTGATGTGCATTTTGGCAGGTCATTGATGTAGAGTGTAAAAAGTAGAGGCCCGAGTACACTACCTTGAGGCACACCGTAGAGTACTTGTCGCTCGTCTGAGAGATATATTTCTTCTCTTTTGGTAGTGGTGTTTATTTTTACAATCTCTGTTTTTTGAGTTCTGTTCTCTAAATAAGATTTAATTAGTTTAAGGACATTTCCTCTAATACCATAGGCATAAAGTTTCTTAATTAGGACGTCATGTTTGACGTAATCGAACGCCTGCGTCATATCACAGAATACAGCGCACACGGGCGTTCGTTTATCTACATTTGTCATGACTTTATGGAGAAAGTTGTAAATAGCCAAATTAAGAGATTTATTTTCACGAAATCCGTATTGTTCTTCGCAAAGCAGTTTATTTATTTCCAGATATTGATACAATTGCTTATGAATGAATTTCTCGAATATTTTGGAAATTATCGGGACTAATGAAATAGGCCTATAATACTGCATGAGCTCCCTATCCTGTTTCTTAAATAAAGGCCTTACTATTGATTGTTTAAGTGCATCAGGGAAAATGCCATTAGTTGTACTTAAGTTAATAATATAACTTAAGTGACTACTTATTTCTTTGGCAACAGTCTTAATCACTTTGGTAGATATGCCGTCATAACCAACACTGTTTGTATTTTTAAGACCATGAATTATATTTAGTATATCTTGTGGTAAACATGGTGCTATAAACATAGATTTACATGTACTAGTAATAGGAAAAGTAGTTTTTAAAGGTATAGGTATAGGTTGTATTTTGTCTATAAAATAATTATTAAATTCATTAGATATTTGTTTAGGATTTATTATATTAATGTCATGTATTTTAATTGTATTTATGTAGGTTCTTGGCATATTTAATTTTGATTGATTAATTATTTGCCATGTCGTTTTACTTTTATTAATAGATTTTTTTATTTTATAGTCATTTTGTGAGCGTTGAGTGAGAAACATAATACGTTTTAATAATTTTGAGTATGTTTTAAAACATGATTTATTGTACACGCTAGGCTTTCTTCTGTTAAGCCACAATAGTTGTCTTTTCCGTTTAGTACATCTTTTTATACCTTGCGATACCCATTTTGTCTTTTTATTTATACTTATGCATACTCTATTTTTTGGGAAACATAAATTATAGAAAAACATGAAATCTTTTAAGAAGACGTTGTAAGCAGCATTTGGATTGTCTGTGTTATACATATCAGAAAATCCCATACTATCCATGCATTGCTTAAATTTTATTAAGTTTTCTTTGCAGTAGTTACATCTTAGAGTGTAATATTTATCAATAATGCATATTTTACTCACTGGGCATTTTATTAGCTGTGCTGTGTGATTGGAAAGAGCAAATTCTATTATCTCCGTATTACAAGTCCGTCGTGTTACCGTAGCCTGTTAAAGTTAAAGGAGACGGATGGACGTGGATAAAAGAAGGAAGGGAAGAATAAGGCCAAGGAGTAATAGGCTTCTATTGCTCTCATTTACCGAACGATATGCAACAGTACATAAACTGCTAATTCTCGATGTTCTGTGAGAGGGTAGTACTTTCCCGATCAAACTAGCAAGGCTTTAAACTTATAGATTTTATTTATTTTTTAAAAAGCCAACTTCCGTACCCTGTATAATTCCTGTGTCGCGGGGACTTTACAAACATTCAAACAACGGACACAAAGAACATTTACACTGGGAACAACTATTTGTGGATCACACAAATGTTTGTCCTATCTGGGGATCGAACCCACAACACTCGGCACGGCGACAGAGGCGAGGCGACCACTTAAACAACTACGCCATCCGTGGAGTCCAGACTTCAACAAACCTACTAATGCATATACGATATACATATACCTATAGTGACTGCCTCCGTGGCGCAGCGGTAGTGAATGCGACTGGTGTGCATGAGGTGTCGGGTTCGAATCCCGGGTCGGGCCAACAAAAAGTTATTGAGTTTTTCTGTTAAGAAATCTCAATACGAGCCCGAAGTTAGGAAGTTGGCGGTGTTTGACACCCCCGTGGCTCGGAAAGCACGTAAAGCCGTTGGTCCTGCGCCTGATCTCTCTCCGGTCGTGTCGGATTATTCGTCCCATCGGATCATGAGAGTTAGGGAACCGAGAGTGCACTTGTGTTTGCGCACACACTTGTGCACTATAATATCTCCTGCACCGATGGCCAGTCTCCGTTAAGATTGGCCGCCGTGACCGAAATTCGGTCAGGAGGACATTATTATTATTATTTTTTTATTTTTTATTTTTTCTTTATTTATTTAGGGACATTTATAACCGCAATGCGTATGTCAGTCCCATCGTACCCTAAATAAACATTGGTCATATCTGGGCCATGAACCTAAACAGACTCTTCGGTTGTTTTATATAATAACGAGATGGGGGTAAAAACCCAGGATTCAACTTCTTCGTCTTCATGTGAACTTTATTTTATCAGCTTTTTGTAATGTACCTCTGCTAGGCAAAAGCCTCTCCCTTGGACTTCCAAATCACTCTGTTGATGGATATCCCCTGACCTTATGACCTTGTAGCCCCTTTATCTCGGGCGTCTTTTGACCCACAGGGCCCATATTCAAACTCGACCGAGAGATGACCCCAAGGCTTCGGTACACCAAGTTAAAAGGCAATCGGTCTAGTGTACACACATAGTGTTTTAATTAACCTCTTCAAAGAAGACTCAGAGGTTAATAATATCAGCCCTGTATTAAATAGTCCCACCGCTGGACACGGGCCTGTTCTCAGTGTGACTTTTAAAGTATTACTTTACAATGGCTGAACCATTTATCGTCCACCAAATTGTCTAGTCTGTCCTATTACTGAGAATTATACGATGTAATATATCTTTTCCCACCCTCTTTGGGGCTGATCAGGCGGCAATCTACACTCTTAGATCGCCACCCGATCAGCCCTTAAGAAGATCCTTTAGCATTATGCGTTAGTCTAAATAAACACATCATACATACTCATGTATGACGTGTTTATTTAGATTAACTATGCTTGTTTACAAATATGGCTTATAAATTCCGAGGATCCATATCCTGGTCGGTATTTTTAGGGCTATAAGTGGATGCAGTGATACTGTTAAGATATTAAATGAAAGATAATTATAGGTTTTTAAATAATTTATTATAATTATACATTTAGAAACCATTTCTTTAAAAAAATACTGCTTTTATTACATTTATACAGTAATATTCGTATACAAGCTAAAATTACAAAAGCTATTCCAATATTACTCGAATACAATGTTGTTAATTCATTCGAATGCAATCGTACACATGGCTAGTCTGCTTATAACATAGCGCTTTAAAAGCTCTGTAGACATATCACCATAAATTAAAGCATAAGACAATATTTATTTATTCAACAACATAAGCTTACAGTATTGCAGACACCAAATTGCTCATGTGTTAGGGTAATTTAACATATATTATTAAAAATAAATACAATAATGCAATCTAGATTTACAACAATGAAATATAAAATACAGAAAACAAAAACACAAAGAAACATTATACAATTAAACAACAAATAACATATTCTTTTGTTATACATACACAATTTAATCTGCCTAATTATATCTCTTTTATCATTTAACAATATTTAAATGAACATATATATATTTGGTTTTGAAATGAAAATGCAAATTACGTTAGGACTATCGAAAAATATGTCTGTGTCTGGAATATCTTTGAGAAATTTATTTTTAAGGTTAATCGCTCTAGCTGTGGGATTGTTAGTCGCTTACGGAAAGCGATATACGCAGCACTATATCTTTCTCTCAAATTATGTAGTAGTCAAGTAGTAAGCCCTCTGAAACCTATATTTATAGCAAAAACAAATCAACGTTACTTGGTTGTGATCTTTTGAAGGGTGATATCTTATCGTGAAAATATAATTAATTAATTCGTTTATCTTTGCAGCACTGATACGTTGTAGTTCTAGCCCGTTTGTTCATTTATCCCTTAATGGTTATTCGTGTATCTGAAACAAAATTGTTTTTGTTTAAAACGACATAATACAAATGAAATTAGGTATAGGTATAGGCATAGGTTACTGTAATTAATTATCAGCATAGCATAATGACTATTAGATATTTGCTAAACTACTCTTAGCATATACTCGTACGCCATTTTAAAATACATCAATCATAAACAAAAATTAAATCGTCAGACTATACTTATTTGATGATAAAAGGTACCTAAATTTATCCAATAAATTCTATATAGAGTGATGTGCTAAAAGGCAACGCCTTAAGAAGTTAAGACACCAAATAAATATGATATCAAACATCATCATATTATCATATCTTGTTTTCTGTTGTGGTTGTGGTGGTGTGGGTTCAGAGACCGCAGCCTTGCTCACTTGTGGTGACTATGGCGAGCTAGCACAGACAATGGCACATTTGTTGGTATGCCCTTCTTGCCCAAGCACTTGCACAGTATCTGAACTTTTGCGGCCACTCCTATCGCAATTAGAATGGCCGAACATTATGCAAATTATATAGGTATATAGTTCACGCAAGAAGAACCAGTTATTGTGGTCAAAGTTCGATGTACAACAAAAATCATTTGATAATTATAAATTTCAATCATATTCAAATACAAACGTATTCAATTATTGCATACTACACGACAGATAACGTTGTATAGTTGAAGACGCAACGGGTATCAGAGTTCAACAAACACTAATGATTTAAATATTATTTTAGCTATATCCTATTACTTTAACTATTCTCTAGTGTTATTATACAACCCTTCTTTTGTCAAATTAAAATATATTTCTTAAATTCGGAACGCCTTACTTGTCTACGGTCAACACGTTCGTATTTCATTCGAATGCAATTCAGCGCATCACTAATGACAATAATAGCCAAATTGCTTGTTAGCCATTACATCATCATCACCATCCAGCGGAAAGACGTCCAGTGCTGAACATAGGCCTACCTCAAGTTTTCCACCCTGCCGGTCTTGGGCCACCCGCTGACCATTACATAGTTCCACGTTAATGTTTAGCAGCATAGGTAATAAAATAATAATTAGTATGTTTTATAGTCTACCTCAATTTAGGAGAAAAGCGCCTTCTTCTAATCTCATTGTTCTCTAACACATTACCAGATGTTATCTGAAAATAAAATATACACTTACATGAACTCTCGCCTGTATATTGATAAAGGAGTAACGGAGTTGGTTTAATAATGATATAATAATTATATCAGTCCTGTTTAAACACTGTCCCATTGCTAAGCATAAACTTTATCTCAGTATGATAAGAGTTAGGTCATATTCCACATCTCAGGGGCTAGTCCGAAAAAGTGCTTTACACCCACATTTCAAGAATTATGTTTTAGGTTCCACATCCCGAGTGGCCGACTCACCATTACTCCTGCGCCGTAATGTTGTGAATTTGATCCCCATGAGGTGTGGTAGTATGTACATATGTAGGTAAGTTCTATTATAAATATAACAGAACTTACCTACATACATAGCAGTAATAAATGGTAATCAGTTGAGCGATGCAATAGCGACTCTGATACCTTATATTTCGGGTGTGTGACGCGACTCATGAAGGGATGTTGTGTTATTGAAACAACTGTTCTCAACCGATTACCAGTTATTACTGCCTAATTAAATACAATCAAATTATATTTATAATAGAACTTACCTACATACATACTACGGACTACCACACCTCACCCAGACAGGACAAACATTTTATGATGCACAGATAGTTGTATTCTTTGTGTCCCTTGTTTGAATGTTTGTGAAGGACCCCGCGACACAGTTTAAATTGATAAAAAAGAAATGAATATGAGGTTGGGTTTGGTATAACACAACACACTCGTTGTTTGCTTACCTCAGCAACAGCTAATCTTGCGAGGTCCTCCTGTCTTGGAGGTCCATACACCGCGAATCCGGGAGGACTATTCTGCAGAAAGCCTTCTGAGGTATGATCTAAATCACTGTAAATGGAAAATTAAGACTCCTTATTTTTAAACGTAAGAGGTTTGTTAAGGTAGAGTTATAAGATCCTATCATTTTTATTTATAAATAACATTTTATTAAATAGACAAATTTTTGGAGTTTTCTTCCTTGGTAAGTATTTTAAATTAAATAAATATGTCCGGTTTTAATTATTAAAACATAACCTATTAACTTCTGAAAAGTTGTATCAAATACAGAATTTAATATCTACATAATATATTGCAAGTTAAGTTTAAGCCCCTTGTAATGGAGCGAGCTTTTTGTTGTTTATCCGAACCCTCATTGCTATCTGTCTGAACGTGTTGGGCAATCTTACCTGGGACATTAAGAACGACAGTACAAGTACTAGCTATTTGACCAACAAGATGGTCAATTAACAAAAAGCCCAAATATAAATTGTGTATTTAAATTCATACCTTGCTATTGAGCTGATGTCTATATCTGGAACCTGAAATTAAAGGCACTTTTGATTAAAAACAGTAAAATATTTGCATAAAACAAAAGCTGTTTAACTACTATTAATCATGTAAGAGTATATATTATGTATAAATTAAAAAAGCAAATAAAATATATTTTAAGGTAACTGTTAAATGTCTCTTTTTACCTCAGGTGCATTCACTTCATTATCCAAATTGACAAGATCCTCCTCAAAGTGCTTAACATCCTCTGTCACTGCTCCTACTTCTACTTCCGACGCAGGAATAGAAGGAGCATCTTGTACTAACTCTTCTGCTGCCAAACTGACAGAAGCAACTGTTTCTTCTGATACTCCGGTAGACACAGCATCTTGTTCCTGAACAACTGCGACTGTCACCGGAGCAGTAACAGTTAGCCAAGCATCTTGTACCAATTCTTGTTGAGCTAAAGGTACTACAATCTCTTCTGCCACAGCAATTGGAACAACATTCTCTTCCGTCACAGTAGTTGGAACAACATTCTTTTCTGACACAGCAGTTGGAACAACATTCTCTTCTGCCACAGCAGTTGGAACAACACTCTCTTCTGCCACAGCAGTTGGAACAGCACTCTCTTCTGACACATCAGTTGAAACAAAATTCTCTTCTGCTACGGCAACAGTAGACGCAACGACCTCTTCTTGTATTATAACTTCTTCAGATTGGACAGCATCCGAAGTCTCTTGTAAATTTTCTACTACATTTAATGCTTCAGCTGTAGTAGTTGGTTGTGCTTCACAAAGTTCTGTAGTAAGATCTTCTTCTGTTTGAACTATTTGAGCTCCTTGATATTCTGCAACTTGTGATATGTCTTGCTCAATGGCTGGCATTTGCTGTGTGTCCACTGAAAGAACAAGTAGATAAAAGACTTTAAGTAATAGTAATAAGTTAAGGTAAGATCCTAATATGTACATATAATATAATCTAATTAGTATGCTTTTGTCAAGATCGAATGTTTAAATCCTGCTCTACGGATTATCTTTTCCCCTTTATAAGGGAAATGCTTAAAATATCACTTAATATACTAAATATTAAAGCCGCAATTATCTTAAACAGTATAATATTTTGAACTTGCTGATTGCATAATTCTATAACTATACGATAGATGACGCATAGGGTCGCTTTAGATGCGAAACACGCAGGCAAATTTCAATTCCTAAACTAGGAACGAGAACAGTTTAAGTGGTAACGCTTCGACAAGATTTTATGAGGTCTATAACCTCAAAAAATCTGCAAGTCCTGCTGTACGCATTGTTTTCTTCTTACGATATATGACGATCTATCGTATAGTTATAGAATTATGCGATGCGTGTTTCGCATTTTCAATTCAATTTCAATTCTTCAATCGCAATTTCAATTCCTAAACTAGAAACAAAAACAGTTTAAGTGGTAAATTATAAAGCTAAGAATGTTTTTTGTTTGAACGTGATAATCTCTAGAATTGAAAATCTTATTGCTTTAGATAGTTCTTTTACTGTGGAAGGATATATAATATCACGCTACGCGCAACAGGAGCGGAGCAGTAACCATAAACGTGGGTAAAACCGCGGGGAACAGCTAGTAATTTAAATAACAACAGCTACCTTCAACATTAACAGCCGTTTCAACAACAGCCACCTCATCATTCTTAACTTCAGTGTAGAAGGCTTGTTCAGTGGCGACATCAGGTAGACCCTGGTTAACGTTCAGGAACACCTCCTCAAGCTTTGGAGGTCCGTACTCCTTAAGGGCATCCGAGCCTGAAGCTTCGGTATCTTGGAACTGAAGTTCTGTGCGAGAATTCTCTGCTGGTTTCTGTGGAATAGTGAAATGTAGTTTTAATAGGATAATATTTGTAAATTTAACAAAAGAACTCACTTTCATGACCCGTCGGCTTAGCCCATAACAAAAGCATTACGTCCGGATACCGTGCGGTGAACAGTGTGCGCACACCCTTGAACGATTTAACATTATATAGGTATAATACGATCTTAAGCCGGCGGTGTTTTTTTTAGAACATTTCTCCCGCCGTTGTTATTTCCTGGAACTTGGCAAACATTTATTTCTTAATTCAAAGACCACTCAGACTCTGAACAACCATTTATGTAGCAAACTATTTTTTTAAACGAACCTACAACAATTGACTCATTGGCAGTTTCAGGGCGATCATTTAAACAATTACGCCATCCGTGCAGTAAAAACGAGATGGGTGTAAAAACCCAGGATTCAACCTCTTCGTCTTCATGTGACCTTTTTTTTAATCAGCTTTTCGTAATGTCTCACTGCTGTACAAAAGCCTCTCCCTTGGACTTCCAAATCACTCTGTTGGTGGATATCCCCTGACCTTATGACTTTGTGACCCCTATATCCCGGGGGTATTTTGACCCACAAGGCCCATATTCAAACTCAACCGAGGGATAACACCAAGGAGTCTGCACACCAAGTTACAAGTCAATCGGGCCAGTGGTTCCGGAGCTATGCATGTCACTAACAAACTGTCACTAACAGACTGACACACAGACCCACATAGTGTTTTCATTAGGTAACCTCTTCGAAGAAGACTCAGTGGTTAATAATTAAAGTACTGGCTAAAGCCTACCAGCTTAGCCATATCGAGACAATAACGCCGATGGACGATTTAATATTATATAATAAACTGACAGTAACTTCTGAAGGTAGGTAGAAGGCTGGGCCGTCTGGTTTCCATCCACTCGGTAGGTAAGGACCAGAGCCTCGAGCTGACACACAACCAATGGCAACGATGAAAATAATGAAGACCTGTAAGCAGTATAATAATAGCAACGTTAGGTAGATAAGTAATATAATAATAATATGTTCTATCACATGTTTGGAAAATAATATAAATAATGATCTAATATTTTTTATGATTTGTTTAGTGAAAGTAATTATTATATAATATAATATTCTATCACATACACATAACACCATCTAGCCCAAACAAGCAGAGCTTGTACTATGGGTACTAGACAATGGATAAAAATACATATATACATTATTTTTGTAAATACATACATATTATACATAGAAACACCCAGACCAAGTCAAACATACATATCCATGCACACAAATTTTTTAATTGTGCGATAATCGAACCCGTGACCTCAGGCGTGGCAGTCGGTTACACTGACTACTACGCCATCGAGCAACATTTCACCACTCATAAGCCCAATGGTTAAGGCGTTGGACATTGAGAGGTCGTGGATTCGATCCCCACCCATTGCACTGCCAAGGTTAATACTCTCAAAGTGAGTAATTAGATTAGCTCAAAGATTTATTTAGGATTTAACAAGAATACTTATAATAATTTGTGACTGGAGACTACAATCCTGAGCAGATTTTTAAATCCCGGCATTACGGATTTTTTGTTGCGTAATCCCAAGATCTCGGTTTTGGACACTGATAGAAAACACTTATTATTTTCTTTATAACCATCGCCATCGCCACATAGGTACCATATTATATGAAAAAACTAAAGTTAATCTGATCTATAAAGGAAATCTACTTACTAAGCACTTTTTACAGTAAAGGTTCTCCGTAATGTTCTCGAAGATATGTGAGGTCTGCTATCGCGCAGTGGGCCAGCGTGATAGACTATGGCCTGACCCTTCTCAAACTATGAATATGGCCCATACCCAGCAATAAGGCCGTTTATAAAAAAGAGCTGATATTATTACCATTTGTTTCTTTTTACAGTTATTTCTCTAGTACAGTAGGAAAATACCTGGCCATTTGGAAGACGTACATGGGACATGGGTGCAGAGGCCCTTCGTGAGATTTAATTTAGGATGGGATGGGACACTCACCGAGGCTCTAGCACCTTATCTGTTTCTCTTATCAAAGGAACTTTTAAATATATAACATTAGAAAAATAACCGAACCTTTGAAAGGCTTCCATGTAGACCTGGGTCCAACAGCACACGTATATAAGTACCAAGAATTATATCAATACAGGTCACTATAATTATTATAAAATACAAATTCTTGCCCGCGGCTTCGTTCGCGTAAATGTTGGTAGGTTAGTCTATACATACTTTTTTCTGGATGAAAGGTAGGTACCCTATGTCATATTCTGTACCCCATACAAAGTGTATGCAAAATTTCATGATGATCGGACGAGTAGTTAAGGCTTAACAAACAAACAAACATACTTTACTCTCGTTTATAATATTAATTAGGATTAAAATGGATTACCTTCATGATGTTCCAAGATGCGATTTAACGGATGATATTAAGGTCTTATCGAATGATGCTTCTGCAATGGCACATCGCGTTATATAGTGCGATAACTCAAACACTACAGACCTTGATATATCGCACAAATATTTGTTCAACGGGACAATTCGAGGCGATCGAATATAGCGGTGATTAACTAGTTCAATTTGTGGATTCATTCATAAACAAATATATACCAAGCTATGGTAAGAAGCGACTTTAAGGTTTAATTGTATTACCAAAAGTTCTGCTCGTCCACATACCGTAAGTACCTACGATCTTTCACATTATATTTTAGAAAAGTCAACTTCTGTTCTACTATTACATCTTAGACTTAGGACTGGATCCAAAGAGCACACACCTTATTATTCTGTGTCTCTCACAACACTCTACAGGCCCTAGCGAAACAGGAATTATTCCTTTAGTACGTGAGTAGTCTCTTAAAAACCAATTGATTAAAGCTTAGGTTTTGATTGTAGATACACATTTAACTTAAAATGATTTATCCATTGAAATTAAAGGTTTTTTTTATTGCATTGTTTATTTAAACCTTTTACATATCTTTAATAATACTAGCTGTCCTGACAGACGCTGTCATGTACAGACGAAAAAAATAAAAACAATTCTGAACCATCCTCGAATCCACTTGAACACACAAAAAATTCATTCAAATCGGTCCAGCCGTTTAGGACGAGTTCACTGGCAACACACAGCTAGTATTATATAATTTTGAAACTGTTACACTACTCCTCCTAATAAACTTTAATACTTTTTTAGCTTTATAAATTATTAAAACTATTTAAATTTAAGTTTACACTTTCCTCAATGTTTCGGTTGCTCTTCAGCAGCCATGTTCACGGGTACCCCGTTTCAGTTTCAAATGTAATAAAAGTGTTAAATAAACAACGCGATTAAATCCGTATAAAATAGTTACATTTCAATGTATAGCATTCGCGTAAACGTACGACAATATTATGATTCATACATTTTTGAAAGCCGGCACTTCTAATCTATACTAATATTATAAAGCTGAAGAATTTGTTTGTTTGGTTGTACGCGCGAATCTCAGGAACTACTGGTTCGAATTGAAAAAATATTTTAGTGTTGGATAGCCCATTTACCGACATAACATCACGCTACGACCAATAGGAGCGGAGCATCAATGAAAATTGTTGCAAAAACGGGGAAAATTCTCTTATGTGAGTAGATGAAGTTGCGCGGGTTAGCCAGTTTGATATATATATATTTCATGTGTTGCATGCCAAACGGCGGAATATACCAATTGTTTGTTACTACCAAATATTATGTGTAAACACTCATCGTAAACTATATTCGCAATAAACCTATTGAACTGTATTGAATTGAATTATATTTCGCTGCTCCTTAACTGCCACCGTGGCGCAGCGGTAGTGAATGCGACTGCTGTGCATGAGGTCTCGGGTTCAAATCCCGAGTGAGACCAACAAAAAGTTATTGGATTTTTCTGTTAAGAAATCTCAATAGCCGCTCGGAGTTAGGAAGTTGGCGGTGTTAGACATCCCCGTGCCTCAGGAAGCACGTAAAGCCGTTGGTCCTGCGCCTGATCCCTCTCCGGTCGTATCGGATTACCGTCCTATCGGATCATGAGAGTGGCGGAACAGTGAGTGCACTTGTGTTTGTGCACATGCTTCTGCACTTTAATATCTATCTCCTGCACAGTCTCCGTTAAGATTGACCGCCTTGACCGAAATTCGGTCTGGAGGACATTATCATCGTTCTTTTAATAATATCAACATAATTACTAACAACTAACTCTTCAGATTAAAAGCACAATGAATTTATATAGGTATAAATAGTTTTCCTCATATTGAGTGCGTATATATGATAGTAAGGAAAATGACGTTTATTTATTTATAATACCCGTTATCCATATTTAGTACGTACATAAGTCACAATACGTAAGCTTATGTATTGTTATTTTCACAGTCTATTGAGAACAGAATGCGCGCGGTGTTTTGGCGTTAACACTCATTGTATTAAGATTTTTTTTCTATATTGTCTATATTCCGAGGTGTTTTTTGAGGTTGCCATTTAAATAAAGAATAATATTTAAACAGAATAAATATTAACAATGAGCTGTGTAGTGTTGTTCACAATTGGATTGTGTATTACAAGATACGTTCATGCAGGTTAGTATTTTTTTGAGAATTAGATATCTTGGCACATACTTTGACCATGTTTAACTACACTGATGGCGTAATGATTTAAGTGGTCGATTCATCACTCCCGCTACGCCGAGTACTACAAATTCGATTCGGACAAAAAATTGTGTGGTACATAAATAATTGTTCCGGAACTGAATGTTCTATATGTCTATTGTTTGAATGTTTGTAAACTGCCCCGCGATGCAGGATCTATTACTAATGCGCGATTTGTTAACAAAAATGAATAAATAATATGTCCATATGTGTCTATCCTAATTTTGACTAACGGATTTAATATTTTTATACCAATATCTTGAACTTGAGATAATGGTTCAAATTGTTTTATCGTGTGTTTAGAAATTATGCCCAACGTGTATGTAAAACAAGATGTTTTGGGGTTTGTGATACTGTACGAAGTGTTGAAGTAGAAAGGAATCTATCGATTTGAGAATGTATGTAAATTTTATTTGTATTGTTTTGTATACATGCGAACATTTGTGTAAGTCGTCATGTATAAACATTGCACGACGATCGGTGTTTCGGTGTATGGCTTACAATTTGCCTAAAGCGGTGCTTATAACATCCTCGTAGTGTGTTTTTACTGCGTTTGTTGGTCGATCGCCGCACATTTCGCCGGGGAGTCGTAATGTTGTTCCATATAATGCTTTCGCCGAGGAGAAGTCAGTGTAGTCCTTGATTGAGGCGCGTAGTAACAGTACGGTAGGCAACTCGCGCGTCCATGTTGAATCTTGAAGCCAAGCGTATAGGGATGCTTTTAGAGAGCGATGCCATCTTTCGATAATGCCGTTTGCTTGTGGGTGATAACGCATTAGTGCGAAACTTGTCTGCTCCCATTCTATTCATAAGCAGTTGGAATAGCTTGGATTCGTACTGCCGTCCCTGGTCACTTGTAATCCGCTCGGGGCATCCAAAGCGCACTATCCAACCTTCGTAGACGATTGTTGCGATTGCGGTGGCGTCAATGTCGCTTACGGGAAATGCTTCGGGCCATCGGGTTGCTCTGTCGATTATCGTTACGCAATATCGTTTGCCATCTGCTAGTGGTAGTGGTCCGATAATGTCTATGTCTATGTGCGCTAATCGTTGTGCGGCAAAAAACTGTTAGTGGTGATATTGTATGCCGGTGTACTTTTGTTCGTTGGCAGGGTATGCAGGTTCTTGTCCAAGTGTTGATGTCCTGATTCATCTTTGGCCAGAAGATTCGTAGGGTTATAATTTTTCTTGTGGCTCGTATTCCAGGGTGAATTAAGCCGTGAATGCTATAAAATGTGCTTTGTCGTAGCTTTGTAGGCAGGTAAGAGCGTGCGGTTCCTGTTGATGTTTCGCAAATTATTGTCGTGTTCGTTTTGGCGTTAGGCCGCAGGCGTTCGTAACATAGCGTTGGATTTTTCATGACGTCAGGCAATTGTTTATCATGTCGTTGTTGTTGTTATTACTTGCCTACGGCGAGTAAGAACAACGAAGGAGGGTGAAGATATTGCTTCGATCCTTGATAAGGCATCGGCCACAACATTGCCCTGCCCTTCGATGTGTAGTATCTTCGTTATAAACTGGGTAATAAAATGTAAATATTTTGTACGTAATGGCGTTTCTGTCTTTGAATTTTGTCTCAATAAGGCGTGCGTCAGCGGCTTATGATCCGTGTAAACTGTTATTTCTCTGCCTTCGAACATGCGCCGAAAATGTCGTAAAGCTAGATAAATCGCAAGTAGCTCATGATCAAACTTACGGTATTTCTCCTGTGCTTTTGCCAGTTTCTTAGAAAAGAATCCTAGCGGCCTCCAGCTTCCGGCAACGAGTTGTTGTAATGCGGCGCCGACGCAGGTAATTGATGCGTCACATATTAGGGCTAAAGGCGCGTGTACAGCTTGGTGCGATAACGTGACGGCGTCCTTGAAGCTATTCTTGCAGGCTTCAAAAGCTTCTTTCTCGTCCGGCGTGAAGTCTATTGGAGTTTTGTCGTTCTTCTTACTAGTTCGAAGAAATTTGAATAGCTTCTCTTAAACATGAGCGGTGCGCGGTATGCATTCTTTGTAAAAATTCAGCATACCCAAGAAATGTCTCTCTCTAAACTCTTGCTCTGTCGTAGATTGAGGATAAGAAGATATAACTTGGACACGATCCGGTGTCGGCTGGATTCCCTTTCGAGTTAGTATGTATCCCAGAAATTCGAGCTTTTCTTGTCCAAATACTCATTTTGTGAGGTTTATATTTAGTCCGTGTTCTTGTAGTCGCTTGAATAACTCTGCTAGGTGTCTTCTATGAGTTTTTTTTCTGGGTGAGGCAAGCAAGACGTCTTCGACAATTGGGAAAACATGTTCCATATCTCCTAGGACGCTGTCTATATAGCATTGTTCAAGGTTTGCCCGGCGTTCCGCAAATCGAAGCACATCCTCGGAAACTCATACAACCCAAAAGGCGTGATGACAGCTGTCTTCTCCATATCCTCTTTGCGAATGCTCAGTTGAATGTAAGCCTTTTTTAAGTCGATTTTCGAGAAGATTTTCATCCCTTCCAGCCTGTAGGTGAAGTCGCATATCCGTGGAATCGGGTATCGATCAGGTTTGGTCACTGCATTTAATTTCCGATATTCGCCGCACGGTCTGTACTTGCCATCTTTCTTCTTGACTAGATGCAAGGGGCTTGCCCAGAGAGACTTTGATCGTAGACATATCCCTTGAAACAGCATAGCTTGAAATTCCTTTTCCGCTGCTTGGTATTTGTGTGAAGGCAAGTGTCTCGTCTTACAGTTTGTGGGCGGTCCGTGCGTCACGATGTGAAGTTGGACAGTGTTATACTTGATATTTGTGAAATTTGACGATGTTATGTCTGCATACTCTAGTAGCAACTTGTGATACGGGTCCGTAGTATTGATAGTGAAAACCGTCAGAGTTGTTGTGCTTTTATAACCTGCCCGCCGATGTGCAATCCTGTTCTTGTCAATAAGCTTTTTAGCGCGGATGTCGACAAGCAAGTCATGGTGAAGTAAAAAGTCTGTTACAGCTGCCACGATGAACTTCCACGCGAAAAGACGACGTAAGCCTAGGTTGCGATCTAGTTTCTTCACGCCGTAAGTCTGTATTGGAGTGCCGTTCGCCGTATACAATAGCTCGTGTGCTGCTCGCATTCCTTTCTGATAGGGAATCACGGAGACGTTGGTGCCTGTGTCCACCAAAAATTGCAGGTTGTTGTTGTAGTCGTGTACATATAAATGGTAAGTTGAAATGTCGTTGACCTCGGGTCCCGTCTCAGCCAAAGTCGCTACTAGTTTACCTGGAACTCTGCAAACTTGGAAGAAGATGTGCATTTTCGTGCTCGTTCACCGTATCGCTTGTGGTCGAAACAGGTATCACCCGTTGTATCTTGCCGCGGTCCATGTGTATGAGATTGCGAGCAGGATCGATAAGAGTAGTGTCCATATCGCTGCGCCTGACGACCTTTTCTCGTATGTGATTGATATATATTCATAGCTGATATTTCACGAGTTAACTGCATGACGGCTTCTTTTAATTCTTGGTCGGGTTTTTGATGGTCGTGGTCGTTTCAGGACGTCGACGGGTGTTGACAGAAACAGACTGCGCGCATTTCACGGGTTTGCTCGTGCATCTTGTCTGCCATGGCTGCGAGGACGTCGAGTGAAGTAGCTTGCTCGTTTATTGACAGCACTGCACGCGTTAACGAAGGCAAATGACTCAACCATAGCATTTGTAGGGTGGAGTCGAGTACCTTGTCGCGTGCGGTGCTTCTGATCTCCCAGTTCCATTTCGTTGAGTAGTTTATGGAGTTGCCCCGTCTCGGACTCTTCGTACACCGATAAAAAAAAATTTGCATCATCGTAGCGCCCGGTACGTGAATTGCACATAACAATGTCGCTTATCTGCTCGACGTCTGCCTTTTTTGGATGTGCGACGAGGAGACTGAATTTAGCTTCGTCGCTTGGCTTCTGAGGATTGACGACTGTTTCAACGGCTACTTCCTTAGATTTCATGTTGTTTTTGTTCGCCGGGGTCACCAATTTACCAAGTGTTGAGGTAGAAAGGAAACTATCGATTACCGCGGTCCACGAGTCTCGCCGACGTCACATGATGTTTCGTAGCTAAGCCAAGCACTCTGATTGGTTCGTTGGTTGTAATTCCGGTTTACTGCTAATACCTTTTTTCTAAATAGAAAATGTACTTATGCTGTGTTAAGCAAATAAAATTTACATACAATCTCAAATCGATAGTTAAAACAACTTTTAAACATAATTTTTGACTTTGACTTTTATTAAAAAAAGAAGTAATTGACTAACTATTCGCGGATTATGCGAATTCTTGTTCAACTAGTTGCTGTTGTTTTATAATATTACTAGCTGACTCGGCAAACGTTTATTTGCCATAAAAAAATGTTGTGACCAAAACATTTAAAAAAATGTTAGGGCTGGACAACCCTTATCACTAAGGGGTATGAAAAACAGATAGTAGCCGATTCTCAGACCTACTAATTATGCATATAAAATTTCATAAAAATCGGTCAAGACGTTTCGGAGGAGTATGGTAACTAATATTGTGACACGAGAATTTTATGTATAAGATTGTACCCATCTATCACTTTCTCACTAGTTTTTGATTTAACTTTACTCTTTTCAAACGTCTTGAAAACAAATAAACACAGTTTACACTAGTACATTTGTATAGTACAACGCATTTCTCTGAGATTAAAAAATCATTGTTATGTGCATATAAATATGTAAATGTAGATTAAGAGGAAAAACGTAAAAAAATATTTGGTAAAAATAAACTATTCTATTGTAAACTAACACTCGGCGCACTGGCAGACTGCTTTAAACTTCTTTTATATCTTAGAACAAATATTGTACTCATTGAACAGGAGACCTGTCAGTGTACGTGAATCGTATCGAGTTCCGATATACGATTACGGACAACCGGCGTTTCGACGATAAATACTCTTACTTTGACGGTGACATGGTCGATGTCTGCTGTGTCAGGGTGACAACGAATTGCGACCTACAGTTACATTACGATTTCACCGAAGAGCACGTCGGCGGTAAAGGTAATATTTTTTAATCCCTACCTGTCCTTGTGTTTGTCTCTTTCATTAACATTTTTTAGATTATTTATACATTCATCATCTCAGCCAAAAGACGTTCACTGCTGGGCATAAGCCTCCCCAACGGTTTGCCACACAGACCGATCTTGGGCCACCCGCATCCAACCGCTTCAAGCGACCCTTACCAGGTCGTCGGTCCACCTTGTGGGAGGCCATTAGATGCAATGATAGATTTATATAAATAAGCGTAACTTTTTTAAGCTTAATAAGAAGTATTGAGTCTTTTTTTGGTCGCATCTTGTTTATTAAGCTTTCACACTGCTCGGCCGATCATCATGAATTCTCGCATACACGTTATCTGGTGTAAAGAAAGAGATATAAGGTATTCCTAGTATCTCCTATTATCCAGAAAAAAGTACGATTCCCAAACAAAACCGCTGGCGTAAGTTAGTTCCATAATAATTTTAACTAAACTGGTGGACGAAATTTGCAAGCAATAAGCAAATTGTTACTTCCGCATATGAATGTGCAGGAGCATTGTTTATCTAAGAATATGCATTTTAATAAGTACTTACCTAATATTTTTGTATTATTGGAACGCAGTTCCTTATCGCGCATTGTGAAAGGGGGCTAGACGGAAAAAATTCTTACGAAAAGTTGTCACGACACTTTTTGCTATAGTAAGCTATTGTAAGCTGTGCGGCGTGCGTAAGTAGTTACGCTATCTCGCTCGCACTGTTCATTCATGCGCCAGCAGATTACTTCATTATGGAAAAAACGCGTGACCTTGTGGTCAGCTGCGAGCTAACAGACTTCTTATTATTATGCACGCGCCGTGTAGGGTGTGTATCATTTATGTTTTTTTTTAGATTTTCGGAAATTTATAAATTAAGTAATTAAAATTTTTTTATTGCAATTCCTTCACTAATTAATCGAAAGGAACTTCGTTCCATCCGGGTGTCCCTTGACACCTCTCAAGTTTTTATTAATAATAGCGATCCGCCCCGGCTTCACACGGGAAGTACAAAACCTTAACAAATTATACATCTAAACTTCTGTTCAATGAAATGAATCACTCTGTCTATTGGTGAAAACCGCATGAAAATCCGTTCAGTAGTTTTTGAGTTTATCGTGCACAGACAGACAGACACAGCGGGTGACTTTGTTTTATAATAATTATGTATTGAATGTAGTAAATCATAGATTCTAATTTATTTTTCATTGATAATCTAAACTTCTAAAGCTTGTTAATAGCTGCAAACAAAACAAAAAACATTAAATCGGTTGACAAACAGAGAAGAAAATGGTGCCTATTTTGTCTTTGCTTATTTATATATAAACTATAATAGAATTTGCCCGCAGCTTCGATCCAGTAAACGTAGGTTAGGTTAGTTCTGTAACAGTTCAGTTTCAGCGACCCACCCACCATGCAAAGCAGTGAGTTGGCACACCGTAGTACGCTACCTTTTCCGCGGAGAGGTATGCGTCAATGAATTCCCCACGAGGTCATAAACAGTACTTTCTTTTTTCTGGATGAATGGTACCATTATGTCCTTTTCTGTTCCCTGATAACGTGTATGCGAAATTGCATGGTGATCAGTCGAGTAGTTGAGACGTCTACGCGTAACAAACAAACTCACATTCGCATTTACCTATAATATTGGTAGCAATCACATGCATAGCAGCGATAATCTAGTGGGAAACCGTTGGACTGCCACGCAGAGGTCTCGAGTTCGATCGCAGCGTTCGAGCGCATCTCTGACTTTTCCAAGTTATGTGCGTATTAAATAGTTAATTATCGCTCGCTTCGACGGTGAAGGAAAACAACCTGCATGTCTAAGAGCTGTCCACAATGTTCTCGAAGGTATTTGAAGTCTGCCAATCCGAATTAGGCCAGCGTGGTGGTCTATCTAACCCTTTTCACATTGAGAAGCGTCCCGTGCCCAGCAGTGAGACTGTTTAATACAGGGCTGATATTATTATAGAATCATATGACTGATCATACAGGGTATGTCGCTGAGGTATCGAATCACTCTATAGAGAAGTTTAACGGAATCGGTCTACGGACAGTGCTGCGAGCAGCTCACAACCATAAGCACATCATTTGTGAATGCACCAATACTGCATTTAGAACTACAATAGACATTCAATTAGTTTTGGATGACTCGTTTAGCGGTAAGTTGCTACTACAAATAATTAGCTTTACATTTGAACTTGTATTCGCCGTAGTAATGGTATTTTTCATGGAAGAAAAATTCACACAGGTGATTGTGTTGTATTTTATATCCCCTTTGGTAAAAACGCTAAACGTTTACGGGAGCAAATGTTCGGAACCGCCAGGTTCACGAGCAATTTTATTCAAACGCTGGAGGAAGAATCGCCAAGTGCTCTACCCTCTTGCTGTTTTCAATCACACGTGTAAAGTTTTTTCAAAACAATACGCGGCCGAGCGACGACGGCAGTAAAGTATTTAGTTTAACTAATAAAGTATTTAATTTAACTAATTTGAACATATGTAGTTATTTCATTATTTGATAAAGTAAGCTTACAAAACAATGCTTTAGTCAGTCGAATTTTATATAGATATTGTGATACCTACGTGTTTTTCTCTTTTCAGTTAATTATTTTTAAACAGTCGGGTTTTATGTTTTTATAATAATAATTTTATTTGTAAGACTTTTATTCACTTTATAGGGATGAAGCTGAACATCAATGGCTTTCTTCTAAGATATCAACGACCGATTAACAAATTGACGACATATGTGAATATAGAAATATATTATATAATGAATGAACAATTGCGCTTTGAATATGAAAGAAACAAGAAGATGGAAGTGAAAACGCAATATAAGGAGAAATGTCAACGGTTCAATAAAAGTACATACTTAAAGATCTACCAAGAGTTTCCACAGTTCTTGGAACTTGATACGTTTGTTCGCCGCCATGTTTTTTTCATATTTGGATTAGTTCAGAGACTTCTCCGCTAGAGGCGCTTTTAGAAAATGTATGGCAAGAATGCCGTCGAACAAACGTATATATTATAGTTATATCCTCCTAAGTCTTAAGTGCCTTTGCATAGAACAAAATGGCGTTTATCTGTAAGTCCTGAGATTCACGAGGCAGGAGATAACATTTTGACCGAATGTGATTTATAAAGAACAAAATAAATATCTTCACTGAGTCCTGAGCTTTTGACATCTGATTAAACCATTTTATGCTATGTTATGACTATTTTGTTAAAATAAACTTTGTTTGTAGTAATGTAAAGAATAATTTGCACTAAACCAAATGGTCTTTATTTTTGTTCTTTATAAAGAACACTCGGTCTCAGTGTATATTGAAATGTTTAGTAAGTATACTATGTGCTTCTTCCAACTTTTTTGATAAAATAGTTAAAATACAGCATAATGTGACGGTAAATGAAACAAACAAAACATAAATTATTCCCTATTTATTTTCATTTGTACTTTTGGCATGGCACTTTGGCAAAATCACATTAGACTTAAAATTATAAAATATAGTACTATCAAAAAGTTGAGATCTAACAGCAAGTAATTAAGTAAAACATCTTATAAACTCTTAAAATGTTTTTGAAACGTATCCTTAAAATTAATAAACATAAACAAAAAAGATCTAACTTTTAAATAAAATCAACCACCTGTGTGGAAATCTGCAAAACAATTTATTTTCGGGGTAAAACACAAAGGTAATTCACAACCTTTACAATAGACAGTAGTCTTCATCACACAGCCTTTATGTCTGCACCTATGTTGTGAGGATCCCATTGCAGGTAAGTGAAGGGTACCGCAACGTCAAAAACCCACTGAGGGAATCGCTTTTACTGGAGGTCTACCTCTTTTGGAAGTATTGGTAACTTCTTCCAGGGCACCAGTCGACTCCGCAATTGTGCATTGACTTTCATTTTCTGAAAGCAGGTATCTATCCAGTATCTCCTCTGCAATAGTTTGCTTGAATGCACGTAATTGCACTATTTTGTGAGCTCGTATTCCTTGCAGCTTTTGGTCAGTCTTAAACTTTATCCAGGCATTGACGACAGATAAATCAATTAAGTGGGTAATAAATCTAACTGTCCACTTCTTGGTACGCATTCTCGAGGGGCAAACTGCTAACAGTCTGTCGGTAAGATCAACGCCCCCCATGTTACTATTATATTCCTTGACAACCTCAGGCCTTTGGACTTGTAAATAGCACCGTAGCTTTCTGTCGTATCGTCTACATTCATCGACAGTTTCTGCAGCATGTATGCTTGACAACAACATAACGGGCTTGTTGTCGTACCATTTTGTTAGCGCTATCTGCCGATCTTCTCGCACAAGAACGTCGTAGCTACCCCTACCCTGTCTTGCTAATTGTTTATCTGTGTGCAAATTGTTTATTAGATATTTAGGCAGCCGATTTTTCATAACAGTACCAGCGCATTTAAATCCTCGGTTGTTCAACTCATCCAACAACTTAATGCTCGTGAAGAATCGGTCACAATATATTATATGTCCAGGCACTAGAGTTTCGGTTAAACTTAAAACTACGCTCTCACCTAAATTGAACTCCCCACTACCGGTTATCGTATTCTTGCCTTGATATACTATAATATCGCATACTAAGCCATTTGGATTGGCAAGAATAAAGGCTTTGAGTCCAGTGGGATACGGTTTGCTGGGGCAGTATTGTCGCATCGGACAAGCGCCTGTAAAGGGTATTATCATCTCATCGATGGAAATTTTTTGGTCTCGAACCTGTGCGTAGCACCCTTGAAGAACTCTATCCAGTAACGGGCGTACTTTCCACAGCAAGTCGTTCTTCCTCGCGTCAAGCGAAATATCATTATCATAAACCAACTTAAGTGAATTTCTAAGTAAAAAATAACGATCTCGTGTCATAGTTTTTACTATAATTGGTACAGCATACTTCTCGCACCAGTACATTCTAATTTGTGGATAGCCGATACATCCCATAAGCATGGTTATTCCAATAAAAGCCTTGCACTCTCCTAAGGTTAAATTTAAACTTTTTCCTGTTTTTCCAACAGCAGTTTGATTACTCATTGTAACCATTAACGAAAGCAATTCTTCGTCTATATATTCATAAAAATATTCTATCATCGAGGATTTCGATTCAGAAGGGCGATACGATGGCTGTTGCAAGGCAGGAAACTCTTTGTTGAAGCCTGATCTATTCCAAGTTATAGGATCTCGCCCGAAAACCGCAGAAGCTCTTACTCTACCACGAGTACGCACACGTCTGCGCCCTGCACATCGACTACGCACTCCACCACGCGTACGTACCAAGTGTCTCGTCGGAGCTCTTCTAGATGGACCACCAGTCTCACTTTCCGGGCTACTTGAATCTTCATTTTCCGAGCTGCTTTCACATTCTTCACGACGATTTTCATCGTAATTCCTTGCCATGGGAATTACGATGTTTTCCTCAGGCTCTTGAGAAACCAGATCCTCGTCATCGTCACCGTCCTCTATCTCAGACTGATTGAGAAGCTCATCTATTTCCTTTTCATGCAGGGCTAAAACAAATAAATATTTATGTATATCATTATATTAACTCATTTTAATAACTTTTAACTACAAATTTATACGATACAAAACTATTAAACTAATACCGTAAGTGATTTTAAAAGAATAAATATTGACATCGACATTACTATATAAAGACCGTACATACTTTACAAAGAACAAATCATGGTTTTGAATTAACTATATATTGACCGAACACACTTTATAAAGAACAAATCAGTTAGACTTATATTACTCAATTTATACCTCATGTTTTGCAAAAATAATACACTACAGATATTGTTTAATTCCTTATAAGTAAGAAAAATACTAGTTTTCTTGAAAAATACTAAAATTATACAAGATATTAACAGATTTACTCACATTGCTTACGACGCCCTTCCATTGTCGCCTCCTCGTGCACCGTGAATGCAAATATGGCGGCTAGCTTGCACTTTACTCGATGCGTGTGACAGAGACGGACTTATAAATATCGTTCGGAAACGTCAGCTCTTTGAGTGTGTGGCTATAATTTACAAAAACTAATATGTTCTACTCATAGAACATTCGGTTATAAAGCTACTTGTCATTTCAAGATTGTCAGGTCTTAACTATGATTGCCATTTTGTTCTATAGATAGTCAGTTCGGTTTTTCTAACAACTAATTCTCAAAAGAACCGGGTCTTAGGAGGTTAAAGATATTTTTTTTTACTTGTCTTATGACTATACGGATGGCGGTAGCTTCGCCAGGTATCGGTTGTGGGTTTGATCCCCACACTGTTATTTGAATGTTTGTAAAGATCACCGTTCACCATCACCGGGTTTATACCTAATGCGAGAGTAGTCATTTTAAATAATAAAAAGAAAACCAACCACCAAACTAATCACATGTTCAAAAATTCTCCATAATGTTCTCGAAGATATGTGAAGTCTGCCAACCCGCGCTGGGCCAGCGTGGTGGACTATGGCCTAACTCTTCCCACAGGTATCCAACACTGGGACAGCTTAACACAGTGCTGATATTATTATTCCACGAGTGTAAAGCCCAACTTTTCTAAAAGTAAAATCAATACAATAATTAATTATTTAACAAATTCTCAAACGCATGTAAACTGCTGCGATTGGTGGATGACTGATTTAGCAATAACCATTCAAATTGCACCGATGGTGTATTGGTTTACATCCTCGCCACGCCACTGCTTCTGCGCCGAGTGTTGTGGGTTCGAATCCCACACGGAACAAAAATTGTGATCCACAAATGGTTGTTCCGAGTCTGAATGTTCTTTGTGTCCATTGTTTGAATTTATAAAGCGATGCAGAAATTCCCAGTGCAGGAGTTGTCTATAATTAAATAAAAATAAATTAATAATTTAATTTATATAAATTTTTGAGTAACATGCGGGTTTATTTGATGGCAATGGCTCAATTGAGTTGCCATCAAAAACCGCTTGTTAATCAATTGTTATATCTAATAAAATCATTCCTTTTTCGTTTCTAAAATGTGTGCCAATTTTTTTATCTCTAACAGGTACAGTGATAGATGTTATACCTGATGTAGATTGTTATATCAATTATAAGACATATAACTCATCGATTATTTTCCCTACTGTGGCCTTTCGTTTTAAACCATTTATGGGACATCTCTACGGTGAGTATCGATTCAAAGATTGCTTTTTTAACGACTGTACTTTGAAGTCACGAAGATTGGAATATTTAAATCCAAGAAGCCTATTGATGGTCTCGTCATTTTATTTACCTTCTTAAAATATATCTTAATAAGACTTTACTAGCTACAGGCCTACAGGACTGACCTAGCCTGGTGTAGGAAGTCTTTCGCTAAACGAAACATTAAATTATTAGGAAGCGTATGAATATGGCGTAGTGGTTAGTATAACCGACTGCCACGCCTGAGATCGCGGGTTCGATTCCCGCACAAGACAAACATTTGTGTGCCTGAACATGGATGTTTGTCTTGGTCTGGGTGTTTCTATCTAAAATATGTATGTATTTACAACAAAAAATAAAGTATATATGTATGTTTATCCATTGTCTAGTACCCATAGTACAAGCTCTGCTTAGTGTGGGCTGGATGGTGTTGTGTGTATGTGGTAGAATATTATATTATATATTATATTATATTATATATTATTATTCATTGTAGCTTCAGTAACTTAGTAAACTCACTAACCTATATATTTTGACGTTTATAAGTGTTACTTTGTGACCTAAATGAATAAAGGATTTTTGACTTTGACTATTTATATTATTAATTTATATCTGTGGAAGTGTATTTCTTTATTTGGTAAATAAATATTTTTATTTATTTATATAAGAATATAAATCTATAGAAATACCCGATATTCAAACCTAAGACTACCGCAGCGATAATGTATGCGACTGCAGTGCATTAGGATCCTACTAAAGCTTTTAAAATAATAATAATAACCTTCTGATCTTTCCACAGATTATCCACAACTGACTGGAATACCGAATGACAGTTTATTGCAGTTATATGGATTTAAAAAACTTGAATACTACAAATATGAAATTGACAAAAATTTGTCATTAATTTGTAATTCGAACAGTGGACATCAAACATCACCTCGAGCCACTATAGGTAACTAACGTTTCCTCCCCCCCCTCTACCCCTCTCCCTCCTCTCCCTCTCTCTCCCTCTCTTACTTAATTTATATGCCATATGATTGTAGGATGAACTTTCCTGCTCTTGCTCTGCCACCTCACTCTATCCACGACATCGTCTTCAAATAGCTCACGCTACCTCATATCTCTTTGCACTACAGCCTTCCACCTTGTAGTGAGTCGGCCTTTGGGTCTACGACCAGGGACGGAAGGTTACCTACTTAATAGTCATTAATTAGTTTATGAAGCTCCACCTACTTTGTGTAGATTCTCTGGTGGTTTTAGCTATAAACTTTCATGTTTCATTAATGTTCACTGTGTGGTGTGTTATTGGGTTTTTCTGTTAAGAAATCTCAATACCAGCCCGGAGTTAGGAAGTAGGCGGTGTTACACCTCCGTGCTTTGGAAAGTACATAAAGCCGTTAGTCCTGATCCCCCTCCGATCGTGTCGGATTGCCTTCCTTTCGGTTTATGATAGTTAGGGATCAGAGAGTGCACTTGCTTGTGCGCATATCGGATGATACATAAATAATCAAGACAAGATGTGATTGTAGTCCGTAGTTTAATCTAATTGTTTAAATAAAATGTAGTAAGTAAATTATCGAATTCCACGAAACCAGAATTCAGAATAAGACTCAAAAGAAAGCTTAACGGAACTGTCCATAATCACGAGTTGTCTTATACTTGTGCACTATAATATCTCCTGCGCAGATGGCCAGTTTTCGTTAAGTTTGGCCGCCATTATTAAATTCGGTCTGAAGAACATTATGAGTAACATAAATACTTGACTAAATGAGTAATTTTCCATTTCAGTAAAATACAATAACTGTTTTGTTAAACAAATTCAAACGAGTTTATCGCCTAACAATAAAACGACTAATAGTTATTTATCGAACAAGGATAACACTACTGACGGTCAAATTAAACACGATGCTTCGTCACAAGGTAAGTTCTTTATAATATCCTAACTAATTTATAAATACGAAAGTAAGCTCGTTATTTTTGACTAAAGTGGTCATCAACCATACGGCCCTCCTGATGGTAAGTGGTCACCGTAGCCTATGGACGCTGGCCCTGCAATACTAGACACATCATGCGCGTTTTTGCACACCCTTTTTGTTTGTCACGATTTCACGCTTTAACTCCTCAACAGATCATCATGAAATTTTGCATAGGTACACGTTGTCAGGGGTACAGAAAAGGATATAAGTAGGGTACATTTCATGCTGGAAAAGATATCGTTCCCGAGGGATAGAAATTGATTGACAAAATCTAAGTTAACGCGAGCCGAGAGTACCTCTCATCCAGGCAAAAATACTGTTGCTAACTTAACTTAACCTACATTTACACGAATGAAGACGCGGGCAAAATCTAGTAATATTATTAATGCATATGTGAGTTGTATTTTAAAGCTTTCACGTCTTAACGCGCTCATAGCCAGTTGCACTCAATGATCGGTAAACGATCAGCGAGGATGAGCAAGGTTGGGTACGGTCAATCTATAGATGACTGACCGCTCAGTAGTATTTCATCTGAGCGTTTCCATGCTTCGGAGGGAACGTAAAAAGTTGGTCCCGGTTGTTGACAAATTGACAGCAGTTGTTAAGCCATGTCAGAGGCCTACTAGCGGTTTGAACAACAATTGACAACAGGAAAATGAAGACGTCTTAACTACTCGACCGATCATCGTGTTTCGCATACACGTTGTCAGGGGAACAGAAAAGGACATAATACCTTTCATTCAGAAAAAAGTAGTGTTCCCGAGCGAACGAAAGTTAATAATAAAATAGGTAGATACATGAAACCATAACATACATACATATTATAACGTGCTGGGTTCGAGGGATAAGAATTTAAACAATATTATCGACTAAAACACATTTTATTCTAGCTAAATTTAAAACGTGGCACTCACTACTTAAACACTTTTGCAATCTAACTGCTTTAAACTGTGTGGTATTTTCGCTTCCGTTCGCACCGATGAACTTGACCGCTTACAATTGTAAACTGCCTAGGCATGCGCTTGCCTTGCCTTTTATATGTAATTATAAGCGGTTCTGGAATTTTCTAGAAGCGCCATACCCGGTATATTCTTTAAAACAGTACGAGAAAGTTCTAGCGCTCTTTCCACTCTTCTCGTACTGTCAAGCTACGTATATCAGTAAAACGTCAATAGATGGCGCTGTAATAAATGATTAGAAGGCCGGGCGCTTCCCCACAGTGCCGAAAGATGGCACTGGCTGTAACAATATATAAACTCACGTTTACATTCGCAAACGGGTGCATTACACATCCTCATTTTACCTGTGATTTTCCATGTATAGTAGGCGAGCCTTTACCCGGAAAAAGTACCAGATTCCGTGCTGCTACTGATACTCTGTTTGATCTGGGAATCGAACTCAAGTGGCAGATGTATACAAGACCGCAGCGCAACTGAAGCAGTTAAAATATATCAATTTAATATTGTCACAGACACTATGGTTTGCCCAATGAAAGCCGGCAAGCGGTATTCGGTTACATATATGAAGGTTAAGGACTGAACTAGTAAAAATAAAACAAACGTTTAAAACGAACTCGTCTAACTAGATCTAGTTAGTTTTTAATCATTTTCACTAACCAAATCATAAAAATTACCACCAACCCAACGTGTAGTCAAAGAAAGTACTTAGTCCATTTGTTTTTGACTACACGGATAGCTTTAGTGTTGTTTAGTGTGTGTGAGTTAGATCCCTAAGGCGCAAAAAGTTGTTTTCAGTTTTGAGGACTCATACATACGAAGCTAAATTTTTATCTAATAAAGATATTGTTTATGCAGACTCTGAGTTCCCATACGAGATCCTAGTGGCTGCGCTCGGCGCGTTGTGCTTCATAGTAATTGCTGTAACCACTGCTGTTTGCTTCTTGAAGAGACGAAACCACCGCCTGCTAGTAAGTAAACCAAACGAATTAATGAATAAGTGAATAAAATAATACAAAACTAAACGAATAAGAGTTACTAAAAGTATGACCGAATGCAGAACAATTGAACCACGTACGTATAATCGAATGAACGAATGATCGAATTAAATAATAAAAACTAAACGATTGAAAAAGTTACTGAAAGTACGAATGAATGATGATCAAATGAACCAATGAACGTATCAACGAATGAACGAATGCACGAATTAATGAATAAACAAATGAACGAAGGAATGCATTAATGAATGAAATTTACTAGACATAGATTACAGAAATATACCAGAAAATATACTTAGTGATAGAGCCCAATTATTTGATTACAATGCCAGCTCGTTTAGGGAAGTACACTGGCACCAACCACCCTCCTACAGGCAACCGACGTGAGTGTAGTAACACGGTTAGACTGTAGGTAACGCTGTTAGGTTAGTCGATCCATCGGTCCAGTGTCCACGCTGCTGTCACGTAGGATAAGGGCAAATGTGATTACTATTCCCTAGACAATAATATTTCAATTTCTTGGCATCAAGCTACCTCTAAATGGTAGGTAATGGTTTTAGGACACACATACCTAATAGAGGGCGAGCCTGATGCCGTCCAACGAGCATAATTCCAGACTCCATGCTGCTGCAGAGAATTTCTGGACAGAAATTTTGCCTAATTTGGGAATTTAACCCAAGACCCACAGCAATAAAAAAAATTCCCGAAGCAGATTAATTTGATCACATTTTACTGGTGCATCCTGCATTAATAGGCAATCAAACAAATTCTGCCCATTATTCATTATACGCTACATTATTCATTTATATTTCAGGGAGAGGAGGAGACCCAATTGGGTAATTCTCCAACGCCACCTTATCGTCAGAAGCAGTCGCACTACTCTATACCACCACACCAGAAATATAACGAGGTTATCTACAGTGAATTGCGAACTCGCTCTTCCAAAACGCCACTTCGCGTCCCATCTCCAGTCTGTACTACAGAGGAAGAAGGGCCATCATCCGAAATTACCTACGCTGTTCTTGATCTATCGCCTTTTAGCCAGGTTCCAAACAATTTAGTTACAGAATCGCCTTACGCTGAAGTCCTTTGTGGTGTTAGTCCACGGCGCTGTCCAAGTGATAATAAGTGAAAATATTCAATTCATAATTTATTAAAAAACTCTAAACTCCTAATAACTTAAAAATAATATATACTAAGTGTTACTTATGTCTAAATAATAATACAATCAGCCCTGTATATAAACTGTCCCACTGCTGGGCACGGGCCTCTTCTTAGTGTGCGAAGAGTTAGGCCATAGTCCACCACGCTGGCCCAGTGCGAGTTGGCAGACTTTATCTTCGAGAACATTATGTTGAACTCTGAGAAATGCAGGTTTCTTTACGATGTGTTCCTTCACCGTTAAAGCAAGCGATAATTAACTATTTAATACGCACATACTCAGTGGGGAGACCAACAGACTGCAATACAGAGGGTCTCGGGTTCGAACCCACGTCGCGCACCTCTGACTTTCGGAAGTTATATGACTTTTCGAAATTATGTGCGTATTGATTGACAATTATCTCCTGCTCCGTGCCTCGGAGAGCACGTTAAGCCGTCGGTCCCGACTGCCATGAACATCTATAGCAGTCGTTATTGGGGAAGTGGACACAAAAGATCCCACTAGGTAGAAGTGTCGCCGGTCTGTACTGACTGGCCCCCACACAAGATAAGATAATAATACGCACACAACATCGAAAAGTCAGAGATGCGTGCCTTGGGATCGAACTCGAGACCTCTACATGGAAATCCAACGGTCTCCCACTAAGCTATTGCTGCTGCTAGGCGCCAGTACATACATACATACATATACCAATCTGACGACTCACATACTTAGTCATCGGCGCCTACACTCAGGTCGCAACAAAAACGCTTACTAGCTGTTTACGATAATGAAAGTTAGCAATGTATTTTATAATCGCATAGTAATAAATAAATTAATAAATATGAATATTATGTTTGAACCATCGTTTTATTATAACGTTATATAGCCTTCCGACTTAGATGTTGTAAGCTGAACGATGATATAACATACTATAATTTGCCTGCAACTTCTCCCGCTTGAGTAAGTACAAGTGACTTCATTTAACACAAAGTGTTATTTGGTGTTCCGTGCCTCGAAATACACGTAAAGCCTCTGGTCCAGCGCCTAATCTCTCTCCAGTCGTGTCGGATTACCGCCCCATCGGAACAGAGCAGAGGGAACAAAGCGTGCACTTATGTTCGCACACATACTTATGCACTATAATATCTGCTGCGCAGATGGGCAATGTGCGTACAGATTGGCCACCGTGACCTAAATTCGAATTGGAGGACACTAATAATAAAACAAATAATAATGTCCTCCAGACCGAATTTCGGTCACAGCGTCCAATCTTAATCTATCAAAGAATAATATAGAAATGTGGCAATATACCTAAAGGTACCTTCATCATGTCCTAATAAACGAAATAAGAATGAATGGAAATAATAAAGCAGCTGGGTGCCTAATGCGAGTTGCGTTTACGTTAACGTGATCGAAACTATTACCGCGTTTAGCTCTCTGATTGGTTAAGAGCTTGGAGCGAGCCAATCGGAGTGCCGAACGTCATACATTTATGACGACACATTAGTCGATCGCTTTAACGTAAAACAAATTCGCACTAGGCACTCTGGCTGTAACATGCAGGCCGACAGTACCAACCTTATAATAAAATACACGTTAATCTTTTGCGTTTGGCTAACCAAAGATGATTGCTATGGCATAATGTGTTAGAATTCGCTAGGCTATAGTTATTTACTGTGATCACCGTATTTTATATAGCTAGAGCTGTAGGCTAATTCACGTATTTTCTTGACGCGCCTGTGGCGGACCTAGGCACATAATACATCATTATATATTAAATACAAGTAAATAATGTTTATATATCATACGCACATCCACAAAACATTCATACATAAGTACTTACTCACACACGTATACAGTACAACCTTACATATTATATCTATCTATATTTATGTAGTTATAAAATATTATTTCATACTCTGTCTGCCGTGCATTGATAACGGTTTCTCGTGACGTAGTGCATTCCAAGCGCGGCGCGGCCGCAGCGACCGTTAGACCACCCGCCAGTCACTTCTTATGTCTAACGCTGGACGCACGTTCGATCTGTGCTCGCGACATACGACATAAAACCTCACGTAATATTGCTTACTGGACTCTGCTATATATATATATATATGTTATCAACTGCTTCTTTACCACTGTTACTCTCCTGTGCCTTTTATAAATTATACGCTTCAAAACTGTTAAGCTCTTTCTCCTTCATCTCTCTACGCATATACAAACCCTTCTCCAAACTGGTGACCCCGTTAGAATACGAAGATGAGCAGTGACAGCGAAGATTCCCAGCGCAAGGCACGACGGCCCAGTAAATGTGAACGCATTTCACAAGATCGAGAACTTTCGATGGAACTGTTTCGAGTCGGCGTACGGATACCCCCGTTTTGGCCGGAAAAACCGAACATATGGTTTTGCCAGATAGAAGGGCAATTTAAATTGGCCAGGATAACAGATGAAGACACGAAATTTCATTACGTTCTCGCGCACCTGGACCGGCAGTACTCCGCAGAAGTAGAGGATATCATTACATCGCCACCTACCTCCGGCAAATATGAAACCTTAAAACGCGAGCTCATAAAGCGACTATCCGTATCCAAGGAAAAGAAAACCAAGCAGCTTCTCCAGGCTGAGGAACTAGGAGACCGCAAGCCGTCGCAGTTTTTACGACACCTGCAACATCTGGCGGGTCCAACTATCCCCGAGGACTTCGTGAGGACTATTTGGACGAGCCGGCTGCCGTCAAACCTACAAGCTGTTGTGGCATCGCAGATCAGCTTATCCCTAACGGAGCTTGCAGAACTGGCAGATAGAGTGCACGATGTTGTACCGACTACCCTACAAGTTGCGTCGACATGCGCCGCGCGAACGGACACGCCCAACGACATGTTGGGGCTAATTATGGAACTTTCGAAGAAAGTGGACGCGTTGAGCACCGAACTGCATGGCCGCTCACGCGCCCGTACCAGGCAAAACCAGAACCCGACGTCTAGAAGTCGGACTCCATCGCGAAGGTCACAGTCCAACTACAGAAAATTCCCGGTGTGCTGGTACCATCACAAATTCAGCACCCGTGCAAAGAAATGCATTCGCCCATGCGATTTTCAATCGGGAAACGCCCAGAGCAATCTGTAATGGCGGCAGATGATTGCTATCCTACGACTGGCCGCCTGTTCGTGACGGACCGCAGGATGAGACTCCAATTTTTGGTGGACACCGGAAGCGACTTATGCGTCTTCCCTCGTCGTGCGCTTCTACATCAAGGTCGTGTGAAGACGGAATACCAGCTGTCTGCAGCCAATGGAACACCGATCGACACCTACGGTTACCTGAACGTGTGCTTAGACTTTGGTTTACGTAGACAATTTACGTGGCGTTTTGTAGTTGCAGACGTAACAAAAGCAATTATCGGTGTAGATTTTTTATCTTTTTACAATTTAATAGTCGACATTCGCAATCATCGGTTGTTAGATGGCATAACTAGCCTTTCTTGTGCTGCTACTTTAGCTTCGACGGTCAATAACGTACTCAGAATAAAGGTTGTGACTTGTGAGAGTAGTGATTCCAGGTACGTAAAATTACTTTCTGAATTCCCAGAAATTACACGGCCGGCAGGGACACCGCACACACCAAAACACAACACTAAACACCACATACGTACAACACCAGGTCCACCAGTGTCATGCGCACCCCGGAGACTAGCTCCAGATAAACTGAAGATCGCCAAGGCTGAGTTCGAAGCCATGTTAGCGAACGGGACGGCTCGACCATCGGAGAGCCCGTGGTCGTCACCCCTACACCTCGTCCCTAAGAAAGATGAAGGATGGCGTCCTTGCGGGGACTATAGGTTATTGAACGCCAGGACAATCCCCGATAAATACCCCATCAGACATATCCATGACTTTGCCCACAGTCTATCTGGTTGTAAGATATTTTCAAAAATAGATCTTATAAAGGCATATAACCAGATCCCCGTTTTCGAGCCGGATATTCCTAAAACCGCAATTACTACACCCTTCGGACTTTATGAATTTCCGTTTATGACGTTTGGCCTGCGCAACGCCGGTCAAACTTTCCAAAGATTCGTCGACGAAATGACCCGTGGCCTCGATTTTTGCTACCCATATCTCGACGATTATTTAATAGGATCCCGGGATGAATCCCAGCATGAGGAACACCTTCGTATACTCTTCACGAGAATGCGAGACTACGGTGTACTCATAAACACATCAAAATCCGTATTCGGGGCTAGCGAGTTAACTTTTCTAGGCTACCATGTATCAGAACACGGTACTAAGCCGTTGCAAAGCAAGGTACAGGCTATAAAAGAATTCCCAGTACCTAAAACAGCTCGGCAGCTTAGACGGTTTCTGGGCATGGTGAATTTTTATAGGAGGTTCATACCTCACGCAGCCCAAATACAAGGACCTTTACATACATTACTAACTGGTACAGTAAAAGCTTCGCAGCCAGTCGCCATAAACGGCAATTCACTGAAAGCCTTCGAGGAGTGCAAAGAAAGCCTTTGCAACGCAGCTTTACTTGCACACCCCGACGCTCAAGCTAAGTTGGGTCTAGTCACGGATGCATCTGATGTGGCTATAGGAGGTGTTTTACAACAGTTTAAGGATGGCAGTTGGGAACCGTTAGCATTTTTTTCTAGGAAATTAAGTCCCGCTCAAAAGAAATATTCGCCTTATGATAGGGAGCTTCTCGCTATCTACCAATGTATTAAATATTTTCAACATTGGCTTATAGCTACTAATTTCACTATATATACTGACCACAAACCGTTATGTTATGGTTTCCATCAACGGAAAAATAACTGTTCGCCGCGTCAATATAGATACTTAGATTACATATCACAATTTTCAACGGATATTCAACACATTGCTGGAAAAGACAACGTCGTTGCGGACACACTTTCCCGTATCGACGAAGTACAAATTCCCGTTGATCCAGATGAGATCGCCAAAGCCCAGGAATCAGATCCTGAACTCGCCCAATTTCTTCGCGAAGATTCTTCTTTGCGCATTAAGCGTATGAGTACACCCGGCAGTCGTATAGATTTGTACTGCGATGTCAGCACAGCGACTCCCCGGCCGTTCATACCGCAACCGCTCCGCAAACGAATCTTCGACACGTTGCACTCGCTCAGTCATCCCGGCGCTAACGCTAGTGTGAAGCTTATAGCACAACGCTACGTTTGGCCACAGATGAGGAAAGACTGCCGCGAGTGGGCTAGGGCATGTTTGGCTTGCCAGCGCACGAAGATAAGTCGACACGTTTCATCACCATTAGGCACCCTCGACTTACCTTCAGCGCGATTCAAATATGTCCACCTAGACCTTATCGGGCCACTACCTCCATCCAATGAATATCGGTATTGTTTGACACTCGTCGATCGCTTTACGCGATGGGCAGAAGTAGTCCCTCTTACCGATATTACAGCGGAATCTGTGGCCAAAGCGTTCTTATCGGGATGGGTCGCTCGATTCGGTTGTCCTACTGATATCGTTACTGATCGTGGTAGACAATTTGAGTCAGCACTTTTCCAGCACCTATCCCAGTCCATCGGTTTTAAACACCGGAAAACCACTGCTTACCACCCGCAGTGCAATGGGTTAGTTGAGCGTTTTCATAGGCAGCTCAAAGCGGCAATCAAATGTCATGCTGACACGCATTGGACCGAAATATTACCGTTCGTATTACTCGGAATACGTAGCTCTTATAAAGAAGACTTGCAATCTTCTTCGGCGGAGCTAGTATATGGCGAGCCTCTACGACTGCCGGGCGAATTCTTCGGACATAAAAATAACAATCGTACGACGGACATAACAGATTTTACAGCGCGCATTAGATCATTCGCTAATAATTTGCAACCAATCCCAACTGCACATCACTGTACTAATAAAATATTTATTTATAAAGACCTCTCGACTTGTACACACATCTTCCTTCGGGACGACGCAGTGAGGGGTGGACTTCAACCCGCATACACTGGTCCCTACGAGGTGATCGACAGAGGCGCTAAAACGTTTAAAATAAAAGTTAGAAACAAGATCATTACAGTATCTGTAGACCGAGTAAAACCGGCCTACATATTGTGCGATAACAACTACACGTCCACTAATACAAATACTCAACAACCAGTATCACGTCCCACTCCAGTTAGTAAAACTACACGTTCAGGTCGCCGGGTTCGATTCCCAGACTTTTATCGCCCGTAGAACGGTCTCTGGGGGGGAGCGATGTGGCGGACCTAGGCACATAATACATCATTATATATTAAATACAAGTAAATAATGTTTATATATCATACGCACATCCACAAAACATTCATACATAAGTACTTACTCACACACGTATACAGTACAACCTTACATATTATATCTATCTATATTTATGTAGTTATAAAATATTATTTCATACTCTGTCTGCCGTGCATTGATAACGGTTTCTCGTGACGTAGTGCATTCCAAGCGCGGCGCGGCCGCAGCGACCGTTAGACCACCCGCCAGTCACTTCTTATGTCTAACGCTGGACGCACGTTCGATCTGTGCTCGCGACATACGACATAAAACCTCACGTAATATTGCTTACTGGACTCTGCTATATATATATATATATATGTTATCAACTGCTTCTTTACCACTGTTACTCTCCTGTGCCTTTTATAAATTATACGCTTCAAAACTGTTAAGCTCTTTCTCCTTCATCTCTCTACGCATATACAAACCCTTCTCCAAACGCCGATCAAGTTGCGATGCAGTTGCAATTAAGTTTACGTCTTAATGCAAAATGATATTCTTGTAATTGTTTAGCTGCGCGTGAGTTGCACGTAAGCTATGCGTAAACTGCGCGTGTGCTGCGCTTCAACTGTACGTCAGTCATATGTACTTAATACTTTTGACATGGCATTTTGGGCCATTACATCAGTTAAATTTATCCACGGTGTGGCCACATGAGCGAAATTAATTTACTCACTAAGTAATCGCATGGAATCGATTACGTTTAACGTTTCACGTTGATGGGACTAAACTGTCATTTGAGACGTCAAATGAATAGGTGAATACCGATCAAGTTGCGATCTGAAACATGCACATAAAACGCGCAGCAGTAGAATACTCTAAAGCGCTCGCGTGATGCGAACTTGACGCGAGCGTATCTAACAGTGGTTGTAAAAATTACGAGAATACGAAAAGGGCTGTTTTGATGAAAACTTAACTGCAACTGCACTGCAACTGAACTTATTTAATTACGTGAATTAGCCTACTGATCAGTGATATCTGATACTTAACACGTAGGTACACGATTTGTGGAAGTTCGTACATGATCATTGACTATCAAGTCAAGTCAAAGTCAAAAATAATTAAAATTTATTCACATAAGTCACAAAGTAACACTTATGAACGTCAAAGGGGTTAGTAAGTCTATTGTCGCTGATGTACATACAACAAGTAGGACTTTAGTATTTGATTTAATCATAACTAATATTATAAAAATGTGAATGTTTGTTTGTTTTTTTTTTACGCTTTTACGCCCTAACTATTCTACTGATCATCATGAAATATTGTATACATGTTATGGGGGTGCAGAAAAGGACACAGGGTACATTTCATCCAGAAATAAACACTAATATTAACCTAACCTACACTTAGGCAAGCAAAGCCGCGAGCAACATCTAGTTATCCATTAAAATTAATTTATTGTTTGATTTATGAAAGTAAATAGGATCATACCGCTCTCTTGCCTCTTTGCCTTATCTAAGATCATTTCTGGTCATCATGCCCGATTTCAAGACATCCGGACTTCAAAAAATCATTAGTTACGTAGAAAAATACCTACATTTCTATTAGTAACTCTATAACCTTGGTCATGCAGTAAGAAGGTAGAATTCTTGAGCAGGCTTTGTTCTGTCAGCAGGGGAACTGTAATCTATTGCCAAGCTTATACCCACTTAGAGCAGGCAGCAGCAACTAGCTTCGGCGCATTATGACTACTTTGCCTATGTTTTAGCAATAGGTATAACGAGACTCAGATGGTGTTATAGTCTGTTTAATTTCAGTAAAAGTAAAGCGTATATACTAGTGTGGCGCGTGTATACATTTGCATGCGTGTGCATTTTAACTTATCTTAAGATGTGCTCTATCGGAATACGTGTAATAATGTAGTCGCTACAACTACTATTCCTGCAAGCATCCATAGGCTTCAGTAAAACATGTACCATGAGCTTTGAAAATCAATAAACTCATCAAACGGTAATATAATATTTTAAAATGTATGTTATCCGAGGTATTTGTAGATTATTCGTAGTATGGACTGCACATTTTACCAATAGTTCGTATGATTGGCACGTTAGTATAGAAATAGCAATCTTAACTTATATCGTTAAGCTGCCATCGATCAAACAACAACGATCAGAAATTCCTTCTTGTGGATTCGCAGGCCGTAAGGTTTGGGTGCATAGGTGCATGTAAGAAGCCCTAACCAAAGAACGTAGTCAGTAAATCATATTATAATGTTGTTTTAAATAAATAAAATTATATAATTATATATTTAAAATGAACTAAATAACATGACTGTGTCTTTTCCCTTAATATTTATATTTTTAAGCTTTCCCTCTCTCGCAGCTATGTATGGAGCCCAAAACTCACAGCTGATTTTCAACGGCAAATTCCCATATTGCCATGGAAACAGAAAGTACTCGAAGAGACCGCACCCGCAAAACATGTTGATACACAACCTACCTATTCAACTGTTATGGGATGCATTTCTTGTAAACTACACATGTGTAAAAATATAAATATATCTTTATGTTTATCTTTATTTGTTCTCTAAATAATTAATTGTTTCTCAACGCAATTCAAATTGGGAAGACTAAACGAATAAAAACCATTTATTCCTATGAATAATCACGTAGAGGCATATACTCAATACGAATAAATGGTAATGAAATCAAAATGGTTTCGATTGTTTTAGTCTTCCCATTTAATTACGTAAAGAAGTAATTAATTATTTAGAGAACAAAAGAATGTGATATAACAAAAAAAAACTTAGGAATATTTTCGCTATGTTTTCTACAGTTTACGGGCAGCACTAGTTATATAGTGTCTTATGTTTATGCAGCACTAACAAACTTGTCAACTGTCAAATATGATTTTTGAAGTGTGATTAGAATAATATTTAGAACTTGTGTATTGTATGTTTGTTTTCGTGAGACGCATAGAGTAAATTTTATAGACAGAGAGTGAGACGTGAAGTAATCAATTTGACAACATGGATAACAGTAATAACATTTATATAAAAGAAAATTATGGAACGGGCTTTAGAAAGGTGTCGCGTATTTGTAGAGCTTGTATGGCGGCTAAACAAGATATGCTCAATATAAACCATTTTAAGGGTTTATTCAAAGATTTGACCGGAATTGATGTAAGTAAACCTACTATTTCATTTATTGCATAAGGTTTCGGCTTTGATTCTTGCGTCGTGAAATTACAAAGCGATTATTTTAGACAGTAGTGACACATTTTTGGTAGACGATAATAAGCTCGTCCTGTATTTCCCGAAACCTAAACATATAGCTAGCAAAATGCGGGTGTAATGCACCTCCACCTAGCCCTTTTGAGACATAGACGTGAGCCGAAGTATGTATGTAACTAAACATATTTAACTTGGCATAATCCAGAGTACAGTATCACTCGCTCACGATTTCAGTACTAAACAGCTCACAGAAACAAATGGGACAAATTACCTGAATGTACTTGTCTTATAAATATATATGTTACATGCACCTATATTCTTAAGGGGGATTCATAAACTGTATCTCTGTTATGAATATTAGAAAATGTAGTTTTTAGGACTACTACATGTTGGTGATAAGGAACTCTTTATATATATACCTATATATATCTCTCTCTTTATATTCCAGTAACATTTGTCTGTACCTACTGTACATCTTCTCCCTAGCCTTTATTATTCCCAAGACAATTGGGGTCGGCTTTTCTAGTCTAGCCGGATTTGACTGGATATCAATTTTTACATGGAGCGGCTGCCACCTGACCTCCGCAACCTGAAGGCTAACGATACCCTAAGGCTAGACCAGTGTCAGGATATTATAGGGCACTGACTTCCCAATAACGACTGCCATAGATGTTCATGGCAGCCGGGACCGACGGCTTAATGTGCTCTCCGAAGCATAAATACAATTAATTGCTCTATCTATGCAAAACTAACATACTAATGACTGGTACTACTAACCAGTCAGATTATAAATATTCTTCTTGAATTTGATAGCCTAATTCTTAAGAAAGGTTATAGACTATATAACATCAAGCTACAAGCCATGGAAGCAGAGCAGCAATCATAAAAATGGGTGAAACTGCAGGGGCAGCTAGTAATGATTCAACAATCATAAACTTGTTTATATTTCAGATCTCACCATCAGATGGGTTACCACAGTGGCTGTGTATTGAATGTTCAGGCTTGCTCAAGAAATGCATTAAATTCAGACATCTGCTAATGCAATCACACAACACACTAAGCCAATGTCTGCTCAAAACTGTACTAGTAAGTGCTTATATTGTATATTTAAATAATTCTACTGCATTTTGATTTCATAATGATTTGTATAATTACACTTTTAATATTATTTTTTCTTTGTTAGTAAGCTTTGCCTTTGGTTCAACTTCCTTCAGTGTAATGGATTAGATAAGATTAGGACACGAGACAAAAAATTGTATATTTCACAAATATGTTATTCCCAATATGGGATAAAAAATTTGTGTGATTCACATTAGTTGTTCGAATGTCAGTGTTTTTTGTGTCTGTTGTTTCAATTTATGTAAAGTCCACCTTGACACGGGAATTAATACGAATTTCAAAGAAATTACGGATAAGATAAAAATAAAAATTGATTTTGCATTTCCTCGCTTAACTTCATGTTATAAAATATTGTTGTTCAAAATAAAGTACTCATCCTACACAAAATCACAGTCATACAACTTTGTATTGTGTTTCTATGGTAATAATTAAGATTTCCAGGCTCCTTCCTGTCCTTAAAGTGCTATGCTGTCAGCACTGTAATCATAGCTCCATGCGCTGGTAACACGTCGGCAGTTCTTGTAGACCGGTTCCTATATTTAAGGAATGAGTCGGTTTGGCTACGGACAACTAATTATGCCATAAAGTATGTGGCTCGTTGATTCTTGTTTCTTGAATATAGGAACTGGACCTTAAAAGACAACTCGCAAACTATACCTCGCATGTAGTATAGCAAGATTTTGGAACCATTTACCATCATGCAAACCACCTTGATTGTATAAAAATAAACATGATTTTATGTATTATTTGTATAGTATTAAACCCATTTATTATACAGATGTCGGATCGCGAGTCGTACGTTGATATCGAAGCGGCGTCTCACTTACCGCTAGCAAAGGAAACAAGCTCACACAAGCAGTCGAGTAAGTGCAAACTGGTTTTCTCCAACACCTAGTAAAGTTAGTACAACCACAGTGTAAAGCATATAGTCGGTCATCATTAACGAGTTACTGTGTATGATCATTAACAGGTGACACAGGCAGTATCAGAAAATCAAGTTGTTAACTAGTATTTTCCTGATCTGCCCCCACAACATTATTTTATGGCTTCGTTAGCATACTGTATAATTGAGCTTTTGGGCAATTTTGGTATAACAGATATGAAAATGACAGTTTTACAGCGATATATAAAAGCTATAAAAAGCAGATTTATTATTCAGATTGATGCAAAAGCATGTCTACATTTTAAAATAGTTATGTAATTGGGATGTTTCGTGCGCTCCATGGCATAAGTTTTAGCTTGATTAACGCCGATCTTGAAGTCTCCGTTTCGATTCATCTTTTGACCAATGTGTTCCAGTGATTGTCCGTCAAAAAATTTAATACTATTTTAAGTGAATAATGAGTCCATATTCAAAATCATTTTTTTATACATTATAGATGGGCCTAATCTTACGAAATCTGAAAACATCACACAGAAGAAGGACTCTGGAAATGCTACTTCGAGGGTAGTTAAGAAATATGGATCAGCTAAGATTAAAGAAACCAAGATTAAAACGAAAAAAATAACTGTCATACGTAAATCAGATACCCAAAACGAAATACTTGCTAATGAACAAATAGAAGTACAAAATAATGTTGTACTTGTTCTTATAAAAAACAAAAATAATAAAGATACTAACGTTAAAAGTACTATTTTCACTGATGGCTGTGTTGTTAATAATTCATCTAGTAATGTAAAACCGTATAGATTTGGCGAAAGCAAGAACTGTCTCAAAAACATTACTTCTTCCCCGGCATGTGTAAGTGAAAATTCAATTGAGAGATCATTTAAATGTGATTCATGTGAAAAATGTTTTACGACTAAGTATTATTTGAATCTACATGCCCGAATTCACGCTGGTGGTGGCCCATACAAATGTGATTTATGCTATAAGTATTACGTATTTAAAGGCAGTTTAGAGCAACACATTCGCAAACATAGAGTAAGGATGCCGAATATGAGATACCATTTTTGTTCTCGGCAATAAAAAAATAATTGCACTAATGACTATAAAAATTACAATATTCGATAGGGTATTTAATGAAGTTTATCTACGAAAGACCGTTTCATGCTGAGTATAATAATTTTTTTATTATATCAGATAATATTGGAAAATTTAGGAATTTCATCTCAGGCAAATGGTCTCCTATTATGAGATACTAAGGGTTGCTAATATGAGATATATTAGGTATCTTGTAGTATCTACATATAATAGGGTATTTTGGGTTTGAGTATAGATTTAGAGGGAAAGGAAAGAAATCAAATTGGATATGGTAAACTTTTTATTGGCGATATTTTTTTATCAACAACTTTATATATCTAAATTAAAAGGTCTAGTAACGACTGAATATATCTACTTAACGTACAGTGGCACTTATTAAACAGTATCAAAAATAAACAAATACTAAAAATCAAAAGTACCTATTAACCTTAGATATCTAAACATAAACTTGACATTTTAGCCCATTTTTCTCCACTCCTGTCTTGTGAAAACCTTTCGCTGCAGTATAGACATTCAGCGTTACTTGATTTATCATCACTGCTGCTATCTGCAAGATCAGGTAAGACTTCATCCTCAAAGCTAGAACTAACTGGCTCTTTAGATCTCTTTTTCTTCATAACTTTTAATACTTTTTTGTTTGCTGTTTTTTATTAGTCTTTTTAGAACCTTTCCCTTTCGGTCTTTTTATTTAAGGAGTCTATTAGCGAGTTTTTATATGGAGAACAAGTAATTATGGAAGCTGCTCCAGTTCGGGTTTTCTTGGACGAATCGTTCTTAGGTAGTCTAGGCACTGGCCTAACTGCAAAAGGTGAGACATGAGATAACGTGCTAGGCTCTGGATTTTCATTGGCAGCGGGATCGGAGGTAGCTTCTGTCATGTTAGACGGATTTTCTGTCGAAGGAGTTACGTGACGTGTTTCCTCAGGATTTTCATTTGACACCGCATAATCTGATAATCCTTTTACTCATACAGCTGAAACTGCGTCAGATGTTCTAACTGAGAATCCTGAAATGATTTTTTAAAATAGTCGTATTTTATATATCCTAATATAATTTCATTTTAGGAACTCCCCCACGTGTCTCATTAGGAAAACATCTCCATTCAACAGAATGGCTGCCTATTACTTCGTGTCAAAAAAAAGTAACAAAACTGCAAATGCATCTTAAAATTAATCATATAATTAAGACCTTTAATTGAAATCATTTAATGTAATTATAAAGTAATAACATACCTTGTAAATATTTCCTTTAGGTCGACAATGACCACTTTCCTTAAATGACTACTTTCCGGTAAAGACCACCTCTGATTCCGAAAATGACTACTTCCTGAAATGACCACTTTCTTAAAATGACTACTTCCTCATATGACCACTTTCCTAAAATGACCACTTTCCCGAAAATACCACTTTCCGCTCATTCTCATATATTTATTCAAAATTCAGAATTCAAAATTCAAGAAATAATAATAGCCTATATGTTATGGGGGATAACATATAGGCTATATATTATTTCTTTCCCGGGGATAAATGTGCCTTATGTAGTGCGAGATTTAGATACGAAAGTAATTTACAGAATCATAGAGTGGTGCATGCCGATTTCAAATCTTCGTGTGTGTGTCATATTTGTAATAAAGCTTTTCCATACAAAGCTATTTTGAGAGCACATATGCGTGAACATGATGAGAAACCATATAAATGTGATGTTTGCGAAAACACTTTTAATAGTAAAATGTACTTTACCCGCCATAGGCGTTCACACATTGTAAAGGACAAGTGCAACATATGTGATAAAAGTTTCTTTGGAAAGCGTAATTTAAATCATCATTTACGCGCACATACTGAAGGTAAGTGCGACGTTTGCCAGAAAACTTTCAAAGCTAAAGATGACTTTGATTCTTTGATCGATATGTCCGTACGCATACCGGTAAGCAACCATATAAATGTGACGTATGCAATATGTAAATACTTGTTAAAATTCCAAATACTTGATATAATGAAACTGATATTGAACTAATTTGCACAGCGATCACATTTAAATAGTCACGTACACGTACGTTTTTCACTATTATGGTAAAACTATTATCATGTAGATAATATACTACACGACGGAATACTATATATGTTATAAATAGTACCTATATATTTTGTAGTGGTAATGTATATTCATATTTGATTATGTAAACACTGATATGAAGTATGATGATTTTATAATTATGTTAAAAGTACTGCTACTAAAATAATTCATTTGTCTCAGAAACGAAAATGTGAACGTTAAAAATAACAAAGGCCAGATCAACTTTGTAAATTTCAACGTACATGCTAGATAGATTCTTCACATTGCCTGGATTCATAATAGATGCAGGCAGTTCGAAAGGACTTTTTTGAAAATCAAGTATTTTTGTGTATTTTAATGCATTTATGAAATCATAATATATGCATGGTTTCTATATTCATCAGTAGCAATGGGCGTATCGCAAGGTTTCGTTTTAGGTCCAGTCTTCACTTTAATTTACTATGAATCAGAAACATTCCGTATTTTAATTAATTTACTGTCGGCAACGTAAGTAGCTAAACATTGAACAAAGTAATAGAATTTTATGAATTAAATATATGTAATTGTATTCTTATTATTATTCTGTATTTTTATTCAAGTCTATCTTTTATAAATTAAAAGATAGTCTTGATCAAAAATACAGAATACTTAACTGAAAATAATGGAAATCGAAATCATGGTTGTGTGTCGTTTCGATTTATGTTGCAGACTGAACGTGTTAAATAACACCGAAAACCCTTTTTATAAAGGTGTTTCTAACGTACCTCCTGTGTAGAAGGATCGGGGTTAGCTAAAGATAAGTCTGTTTTAAGATAAAAATAATGAATTTATTAACCGGACCAAGATAAAATACAAAGGAGCGAGGGAGCACACGCGATGACCGCTAATCGAGTACTGAATTGGTTAATGAATATAAAATTATAAAGTGAAGTAAAATGCTTAGTTGACAATAGTGTAAGGTTTCACCGTACATGCTCCCGGGCCAAAAAGATACAAAATTCACACATCTTCAAATTTAAATCGTCATTTTTCACTATAGGTGAGGTAGCTCTGTCCGTTTTAGAGTTATTTGCCGCACTAGGCAATTCATTCACAATATTTACTCTTTATTATACATTTGGAAGCACCAGTCACATGTTTAAATGCAACTTGATCTTAACATATAATCCTTAAAACATATGTGTTGCAACTAAAATAGAAATACCTCGATGGAGTATTTAATTCAAGCCATATGTCTTGGCAAAGCGATTTAGTTACAATGCATTGTTCGCCGTTATTGTTCAGTTTGCAAAATTTTTCATCAATGGATAGGTGGTTAATTGGTTTGTTTATTTGACACATGTACGAGTGATCATTATGCAGACATAACTGAAGCTCCAAAAATTACGTGCTGAAGAAAGCGTTTTTTCTTAAGTTAATAGCAATATACTCTGCAGTTGGTAGTACGCTAATCATATTATTTTGAACTTGTTGAGGCACGGGTAAAATCTTGTAAATTTTATAGCTGTCTGCTTGTCAGCGGCAAAGTAATTTCAAATTTAAAGTAGTCCTTCATCATTCTCGCTTTTACTTTTAGCATATTATAAATATGTCATAGATCGGATTGTATACTATCTACAGGTAAGGTAATATCCTTTGTCAATTGGCCAAAAATGAACTGTAGTTCACGCAGTAATTGATCTGGTGTAAGCAGGTGAGTGTTGAATTTGCCATGGTAAACATCAGTGATAGTATCCAACAGGGTATCCTGGATTCATTTCAAATTTTGAACTAAACTAATAGCCGTTACTGCGGACAAGGTAAAATCCTGCGTTCTATTAAGTTTTCAACTTCTTGCTTGATATTAAGAACAGCATTGTCTAATTGGTTTATATGTTTATTTATAGTTTTGTGCTGTATTTGAATAGTATGTTCGGTTCTTTTTAATACATTGTATTCCGCCTCAATGACAGAGGTCTGAGTTCTTAACAAGTTAGCGAGATGTTGTTCGTTTTGTTTTACAAGTCTTATATCTAGTGCGTACTTTTCCGCGAATCGTTCGTCTAATATGCCGAACAGACTGTTGGCCACGTAACCGATACCATTCACGAGACCGCGACGCTGTCTCGTGCGCGCGCCAAAGTGTTGGTTCAGCATAAGTTCATTATAGTGCAACAATTCTTTGTAGTCATGATTTAATTGTAGCGTTATCATACCACAATGACTTTTGTCACTCAGGGATGAGTAGAGTCTTTCTAAATAATCTAAAATCTTTGTTGCAGCAATATTTCCTTCCCAGTACGAGCGCATGTCGTAATAGACAATTAAGGTCCAATTATCTCGGATAACTTGCATGTTATCTATCGACTCTAAGTAAAGAGAGTTGTTGCTAGGTAAAACTGATATATTGAATGCTGCGTGTGAGTTCGTCAATAACGAAAGGAAATATATAAGTGATATTGCTAAAGATGCACATTTAGACGTAGGCTTCTTGCTCGTTATGCGGCCGGGTTCGGGTTCCTGTTTATTATTATTTTCTTGAATATCATTGCTATCCTTTGTACTACTTGCCGCCGGCTCAATCGGCAAGACTGAAAGTTTAACAATAGGCCTCTTGATGATTCCACCTTTTGTTTTTAATTTTACTACACGAACCAATCCGTCTAGACCTGGATGAGTCTCAATTACTCTACCCATCATCCATTTACCAGGAGGCAGGTTGTTATCGTGGATAGTGACTAAATCGCCGATGTTAATGTTCTGCTCAGTTGTACGCCATTTGCTTCTTATGGATAGTTGGGTAAGATATTCTTGTTTCCATTTCTTCCAGATATCATTCAGTAACTTGGCTAATAAATACCATCTAGCCCGAGCATCTTCGCGTGTTTCTATGATACCGGTTCCGCATCTTCCGGATAAGAAATGGGCTGGGGTAAGAATGTTTAAATCTTCGATGTTCTCTGATAAAGCACATAAAGGTCTGGAGTTTAGACAAACCTCCACTTGAGTTAGTATCGTGCTGAATTCCTCGAAGGTCAATTTTTGATTGCCTATGACACGTTTGAGGTGGTGCTTTAAGCTTCTTACCGCCCGTTCCCATAAGCCACCAGCACTTGGCCAGGAGGGGGAATTAAAATGCCATTCTATATTTAGATCAGCAAGTTCCGCAAAAAAGTTGCTGTCATAAATACTTCGAAAATCATGATAACTTTCTTGAAGCATCCTATTTGCTCCTATGAAATTCGTGCCGTTATCACTGTAAAGATGTCGTAGCGCTCCTCTCCGTGCCGCCATTCGACGTAAAGCTGCTAAAATCGCCGAACTAATTAAATCGGATACGAGCTCTAAGTGTACAGCTTTAGTCGCCATACAAATAAACAAAGCGATATATCCTTTAGTTGTCGTGATTCCCCGTCCCTTATTACATTTTACATCTACATAACCAGTGTAATCCACTCCCGATTGATAGAATGGCGGGGCAGGGTTGCTTCTAGCTTGGGGTAGTTCCCCTATTAGTTAGTGCTGTAATCTAGGCTCATGTTTCTTACAGGTTACGAAGTTTCTTATTATCTTTTTTACGGCTATATTCCCACCAATTATCCAATAACTCTGTCTCAAATGAAATAAAGTTAGCCGTGGACCACCATAGAAAGTGAGCTGATGAGCTTGTTGGATTAACATAATTGTAAGTTGACTGCTATGAGGCAATATGGCAGGATGTTTCATCTCCATGCTCATGTTTGTATTGCTCAAGTGCCCTCCAACTCTTAAAATTCCCTCCTTATCAAGAAAGGGGTTTAATTTTAATAAATTACTTTTATTGTTTAATTTACTATCTTTTCTTAACAAAAATATGTCGTCTGAAAACTCTGTTCTTTGTATATATTTTATAATAAGTAATTTTGCTTGTCTTAATTCATATAATGTTAGAAAACTGGGCAAGACAATATTCTGACCTGCCGAGGTTGCACACTTTACAAAGTGTACTGTTTTAAACGCTCGTAAAATCCAAGCTAAGATTCTAATAACTTTATCGATTGAACTAAATTTAAGCAAAAGCTGTAATAAGATGGTTTCTTTGCTATTTTGGACAGAGTTTATGTTAATTGGTTTGCAATTAGCCCTTACTTCTTGATCAGTACTATAGATAGTTTTAGTGTTTAGCTTCTCATCAAATGATTTTAATGATTGTGGTCCTTGCTACCACAGCGTATGGTTTTTCAATTGTGAGGCAGATATGCCTCTGCTAGCAGCATCTGCTGGGTTATCCTTCGACTTAACATATCTCCAGCAGCTTGGTTTCATTATATCTGTAATAATTTTAGTTCTATTTGCAACAAAGGGTTTCCATCGGCTGGGCTCCCCTTGTAGCCATCCTAAGACTACCATTGAGTCAATCCACCCATATATTCGAATATCTAATTCGCTAAAGCAATAAATAACCTTATTCATTAACTTTGCTAACAAATGTGCTCCACTTAACTCTAATCTCGGCAGGGATACGCTCTTAGAGATAGGTACTAGTCGAGCTTTGGCAACGACTAGTACTACAGATGTTTCTTTTCCTTGCCGTATTCGCTCGTAAATAACCGCAGCGTAAGCTTTTGTAGAGGCGTCACAATAACCATGCAACTCAATTATGTTATTAGGTTGATATCCTATCCAGCGTGGTATCTCGCATTGATTTACAGCTTTCATATCAGCATTTATTGCAACCCATTCTTTTTTGATACTCTGAAAGACTTCTTCATCCCAATGCATTTTGTTTAACCAAAGCTGCTGAAATATTAGTTTTAATTTAGTAGTTAGCGGTGACAACCATCCGAGGGGATCAAATACCTTAGAGATTTCTGATAAAAGTAGTCGTTTAGTCATTTTAGCGTTCGAATCGGATAAAGAAAAACTGAAAGTAAACTTGTCATTGCAAGAGTTCCATCGTAGACCTAACGTTTTCGATATACTTTCAGATTTCAAATTAAAAATTATTTCGCTATTGCTATTGTGGTGCTCAATATTTTGGAGAAGATCCGGATGATTGACATACCATTTTCTTAGTGTAAAACCTCCAGTTCTCAACAATGTGTTCAGTTCATCGATAAGTGCTCTACCTTGATCTATAGTTTGTGATCCATGGACCAGGTCATCCATGTAAAATGACTCTTCCAAAGCCTTAGCAGCATCAGGATATCGATGGCGCTCATCCGCGGCCAAGCGCTTGAGAGTCATCATGGCCAAGAACGGAGCTTTTGTTCCATACGTTACTGTATCTAGATTGTACGTTTGTAATGCTTGATCCGGTGCATGCCTCCAGATAATCCGCTGGTATTGTTGATCTACTTTATTTACCATTATCTGTCTGTACATTTTTTCAATGTCAGATGTATATGCATAACGATATTTACGCCACTTCAATATAAGTTCTTGTAAGTCCTGTTGTAAATTCGGCCCTTTGTACGACAGGTCATTTATACTATATCCGCTAGACGTCCTTGCTGACGCGTTGAATACTACGCGCAGCTTGGTAGTTGCTGATTCTGCCCGTTGCACACAATGGTGCAGTAAGTAACACGAGCGCGCTTCATTGTTATGATCGCTGTAACTAACCACCATATGTCCTATGGCTATGTACTGACTGATAAATGCCTTGTATTGATCTGCTAAAATGGGCTGGTTACAAAATTTACGCTCCAAATTTTTGAACTGCGCTATCGCTATTTGTTTAGATGAGCCTAGCTTTTCATCGATGTCAGGTTTTAATGGCAGTTTGACCTCATATCGCCCATCTTCACGACGTTTTGTAGTTGATTCATAAAAGTCAACACATTGCTGATCTTCCACGGATAAGATTGTCGTTTCGCTTATATCCTCGATCTCGCAAAATTGTTGTATATTTTGGATATTGTTTAGGACTACATTACATTGAAATGACGACATTTCGCCACCTCCATATATAATCCAACCAAGCTGGATTTCTTGCAACACGGGTTGCGATAAGCTCTCACCTTTTATCAAACCTCCTAACAATATCATTCCATTAACCTGGGCGCTTAATAGTAAATCCACTTGACGGCTAACGTTAAAGTATGGATCGCTATCGATAGCTGCGACTTTTACCAAGGCGGTAGCCAACAAAACTTCATTCGTACCCGGTTTATTCTGTGACACGTATGCCGTTATAGGCACGTTTTTCTGGCTGATTCTGTTCAATAGTTGTAATTGCTGAGCTCTTAGATTGCGACATATTTTGTGCGCAGGCGTCATGTAAAACGGAGTGGTGATTTCCTGCACACTTGCGACATCGTCTAACGGAAATGCATTGTTGGCCATGATGATCAAATAGGCAATTCTAGCATAATTTTAATTTTAAAACTTTTTTAATTTGATATCATTAGGCATCTTTAAAAACATTGCGCAATTAAATAGAGCATGTTGTTAATTGCACAATGGACATTTGATCGTGGAAACGTGTAAAGCTTTTGGGTTCGATTGCGGCTTGATAAATTAGTTAGCGAATGGAGCGTTGTATCGCCTGGTTTTCTGATTTTCAGGAACTTCCTGGGATGTATGGTTATAAGATTTCGGTGCCATTTTTGAGCCGATGATAAGGTAGGGTTATTATGTATAGTTTCGGTAAAGAGGTACTTGAACGAAGTCCAGTGTTGATAACTGCCTGAAAAAACAGGTATATCCATTTTTGGTGTAGAGTGCTCCCGGTGTGATACACACCAAAGCTTTTTATTGATAATTTTCTTGAGATGTAAATATGATCACTTATGCTGGGTAAAAAGTTCTTCGTAATCATCATGCTCTCCACCTATTTCACTATCCAACTCCCAGTGAAGAGTATCAATTTGCGACCAGCGCTCTTGTAATGTTTTCAAAGCATCCTCCATCTCCCATTTTTCGGACATGGTGTTGAGATCCATGAAACTCACTGTTCTCTTAAAAGCTTTGAAATTTGATGCTTGCTTACGTATCATGTCATCTAAATTGCTGGTAGAGCCTTTCGACTCGCTTTTTTGCTCGCAGAATGCTCGATTTGGTTGTTTGTTCGCTACCCGATGGTCCCGGTTTTTCAAAATCTGCTTGCTGATGCTCTTGCTGTTTTGCTTGAGTACTCCTAACGACCTTTAGAGGCGTTTGTTTGCTAGACAACAGCAAGCGCTGCTCATTGATAAAGGATTTGCTGTATAGACCTTACTAACACTTTCATGCTCGGAATTTGTAAAATATGCGTGGTCTTTAACACCATACTGACAAATAGCTATATGATTATTCTGAAAATCCGACCAATACCTATCTAACAACTCTAAACGTCTCTTAAAATAATCATCTGATTTTCTTTCGGTGCTATCTTTCTTAATGTTTACCGATACTTTCCTAATCAAGTCGCTCAGTTCGAGTTGTTGTTCGTAGAGATCTTACATTCTGCTGCTGGTTTAGATTACGGAAATAAAAGGAAAGATCTTACTTGTACAACTCTGGTTTTCGGCTTCTGCTGATTCGCTGATGACGCACTTTGAATAGCGAAGTCCTGCTATGCCTGGATACTGGTGTCTACTGCTGTAGATACTGAGTGCTGCTGATATACACCTAGTGCTGCTGCTGTCGATGCTGGTTGTCTCGGGCTCGAGACGCTGATATTTCTCTGCTAACATCCCACCGCCGACGAAAACTGCTAGTTGTTGGTCTGGAACTTCACCCTTTGCTGCTAGGGATTGGTACCTAAACACTTTGCTAGAGTCTCACGATTACGAAACTGTTCACAGTAGACACGTGTAACTGCAATCCAATACGCTTAGTTCTGAACGAGGTCACTCACAAGTTCACCAATATACGTTATACACCAAGGAAATACGAATAGCAAAACTCGCGAGGTCCCGCTCAGTAGCTCAAAGGACCATGTAGAAGGTTTGGGGTTAGCTAAAGATAATGGAGGAGCGAGGGAGCACACACAGTGACCGCTAATCGAGTACTGAATTGGTTAATGAATATAAAATTATAAAGTGAAGTAAAATGCTTAGTTGACAATAGTGTAAGGTTTCACCGTACATCCTGATTTATTACATATATTATAAATTGTGTAATCCTTGTAAGATAAATGTTCTTGTATTTATGTCAATGTAATTTTAATTATCCACTTATGTCTCATTACATAATAAATTCATTATTTCGGTTTTGACACATTGTATGTCGGAGTGTAATGTAAACCAATTTATTCTTAAGCGAGACGAATGATGGCGGGCCAGTTATTGCGCACTGATCCGACTGGAAGGTTGAAGTAACCGGCAGGTTTGCAATAAATTTAGACTTGATTTTTCAATACACTTTTAATTACCGACCTTACAATCTTCTACCATCAGCCGAAGCAGTGATTCAAATCAGAGATAGTAAGTAGCGAGTAAGTACACCTATCACTAAAGTTTGATTTGTTGTATTTTCCTTATCCGCACTGCATTTGAATTCGAAAAAGAAACGTTTGCGCTGTAACTTGACTACGTAAAATTATAACTATAGTAATTAAAGGGAACGTCCCACATTCTTTAATCTGATTAAGGATACCTAAATGAAATAAACTTAAGAGACAAAGTCCAATAGTTGTGAATCAGAATGTTGGGGATAATGTTACGGATCAGCATGGAATAAAAATGTATCAAATCTACCTATAAAGAAAGAAATTCTACCTATTTGAGTTCAAGAGATAGCACAAAAAGAAAGCGAGTCGCCAACCTGATGTCAGAACGAAACCGAAATTTCTATTTCTGAACGAAATACTTACCAATTTAAGTATGGATTCACTTTCATCAAAATCTACCTGTATACTACCTTACAATAATACAAACAAATATTAAATATAAGGAACAAATGAAGCGTAATTTGATAGCAAAATTTAGAAATCAGTAAGCGCCTGGCAAATTAATAATAGCGTTAAAATTAAGAATTGCTATTTAAAAGCACGTTAGCTCCCGTCGAATTCTTGGAGATGTCACTACTTGCTTCTTATTTTAACTAATGACTTGGTATATTTCCTACTGCATAAATAACATAGAACATTTGTAATATGTTTATTTATTTACCTACACATCGCATACCTACTTGTAGATGTGTTCATAATTTTATTTTGGTATCTATTTGAGGTTATTTATTTTTCATAAATTTGAACTATTTTATTATTAATTCTATATATATAAGACATTTAATTAGGTAGATTTGTTTGTGCTGCGTTATGTAATTAAATAAATTGTGGTTATTTCGTTGCGTTGCCTGCTTGTCTCTTCATTATAGTACGTAAATGTCTGGAGCAGGACAATAATTATAACGAGTATATTTTAATGATTACGTTTGGCTTCACGTTACTCTTTCTTAATCAGCAATTTCTGGAATAATTATTTGTCCAATCATCTGTACACATCAAAAAAGTCTGCGTTCACTTGGAAAAGTCGAGATATTTATTATCGTGTGCTATATTTAATGACTGCATTATTTATTGCTTTAACATTTAATAACGCACAATTTAAATATGAAAATCTTTATATTCTTTTTGTTTTTCGTTAAGAAAATAATTTATTTAAACCCTGTAAAATTTGTATTTTAAAGAAATGCGAAGGTTTGATTAACCTTTTCGACGCCCATGCCTATAATACGCAATGTCTCGCCCAGCACCACGCTACAAATGTATAACTACATACTTACAGCTAAAACGTAGGTATGGGATGCTTTTCTATCGGTAAAAAATAATCACATGTTTAAATTGAAGTTTAATCGTCAATTTACGAAGACAAATAAAAACTGATATTGTATTTTCATAATTATATTTTATAAAAATATAGTAAAACTTAAAATATTTTGTCAGTAATAAAGGAAAAGAATCATAGATTTATTAGAGGTATGTTATATAGGATATATCCCTCTTTGTTTCCAAATGTAATATTATATCCCTATTTATAGTATTCGCAATAATTCGTCAGAACTATAATATTCGCCACTCATTTTGCACTGTGAGGACACGTGCGTCTACGTACAATTACAACGCTGCACTACACTGTTACTTTGACCTTGAAACCCGCTCGCTTGTGACGTCACAGATTTACTTATATATAAGCGTAGGGATGGGTATTTCAAACTCATAAATTTTGATTTAGAGGGAAAATCTAGTTAAAATTTTGCAGTTTATTATATGAATGTTAATTTTCGACCTAAATTCTTTTTCAATAATATTAATTATAATCATTTCGAAAAGATGTATCATAATGTGGTAACTATTGTGTGAATTGTGTCCCATCACTAGCCTACTTTATATCAAGTGCTTGGCGCTAGAGGCATTAATAAATACAAACAAAGAAACCTTTAATTATCGCAATTTTATATTATTACAGTAGTTACTTCTAATAAAGTCGTGGCGATGAGGGCACGAAAATCTCTTACTTCTATACAAGTCGTTGGCTATGAAAAGATTAAAGTCAATAATTTTATTGATTTAATACAAAATGACTCCTCCTCTGGCTTGAACGCATGCGGAAATCCTTCTGGGCATGCTGTAGATCAAGTTGTCCAATAGTTCTAGTGGTAGCCTGTCCCATTCTTGAATGGCGGCTTCCTTGGTCTCTGACAGAGTTCTTAGAGATGGCTGACGACTTCAAACAGCTCGCTTGAGAGCGTTCCATGCATGCTCGATTGGATTTAAGTTCGAAGAGCCAGCAGGCCAGTCTTACCGCGTGATTTCGTACTCCCGGAGAGCAGCGCTCACTCGTTGAGCTCGATGTGCCGGCGCATTATCGTCGACCAACACGAAATGGTTACCATAATTTATCCTGAATGTTCTGGTGACGCCACCAATAACAGCTGTCTTGTACAAATAGCTGTCATAGAGCCTTAGTACAGGATAAAAGGCGTTCGAGCTCCAATCATTATTCCACCCTAAAAAGATACCCATTTGCCATCTTGCTGAATAGTTCCAGCAGCAGTTCTTTGCCTTTCGGAATTCCCAGGCCGTCTCCAAACTCGGACACGTTGGTTATCAGGGTTCGTACTAAACCGAGTTTCGTCAACGAAAAGACAATTACGCCAAACATCTTCTTCTTCGTCTTCATCGTTTTCACGCTGCCTGGTCCTCTGCAATCTGTGTCGCTGTCGTTCCCGTGTATTCAAAGGTACTCACCAGGATCTCCTTTATCGTAATCTAAAGTGGTGTAAACAATTACGAATGGTCTGAGTGTTAATACCCAGTCCAGTAGCAGCTCGCAGCTTTACTCTCAGTTTGGTAGTGTGATATCCACTAATTTAACCTTGGGTATTGAATAAAATACCAAATAATCCAGTAAGTAGGTACACAGCTCAGCGACGTGTCTGCTCACTACAAGTTACAGATCGAGAGGGTGCAGTTAGCGCCACCGTTGATTTATGTACTACGTTTAATAATACATCTGTATACATCACATCTCTTTCCGTTTATATAATTGTTTAATCACGAATACAAATGATACTACACGAATAAATCAAAATATGAGCCTAAATCAACTACTCTTCTATATTAGATGTTTCTTCGTGATTGATAACTTTTCATTCACCTTCTACTTTTTTTAGGTGTACAATATATCGTCTGTATTCCTGGCCAGTTTCATCATTTTTTATATTTATATCGCTTCCTTCAGCGCCTGTTACGGTATGAGGTGCTGGATTAGTCTGGTGTTATTTTTTGTTTTTGACGAAGTTCTTTACGTTTTCTTTCTCAACGATTTCCAGTTCTCTATCTACAGCCTTTCTCTTTCTGTCTTCGTTTAATTTGATTTTCACTTTAGTTTCTTTGTCTCGATCCCTAATTTCTAAATCTTCTAAATTGATCTTAAAATCTGTCAGAAAAGGTAATTTATCTCGAAATTGTCTTCCATAAAATTACTATTGTACATTACTAGGTATTTTAACAAATCGTTTTCCAGTCCGATTTCTCGCATTGGCTGATTTTAAGCCGTTTAAGAATATCCCTGTTTTGTCCGTCAACCTCACCGTTTTGTTGAGACCAATATGGGATTTTGTTGAAGAGTGTGATTCCTTGTTCGCTGCAAAATGCCTTGAATTCCTAACTACAAAATTGTCTGCCGTTATCGGCAGTTATACTAGCAGGATTACCAGTACCTGAAAAATTTTTCTTCAACACTAATTGTGTCCTCTGTAGAAATCGTTTTAATGGTCTCGATCTCTTTGTATCGGCTACAATAGTCGATAATCACAAAAAGATAATCCTCGCTTGGCAATGGACCCAAAAAACTTACAGCAGTATCCACCCAGGCTTTTGAAGGAAGTTCACGCGTTTTCATAGGCACTGGTGGATTGGGAGTCGAACCTAAAGTACATCCTCTGCAGCTTTTTACAGTATTTTCGGCGTTCTTGTCAATTTTTGGCCATCAGACCTTAGTGCGTAACCTAGCCTTCATATTGACTATACCTGGGTGGTCTTCATGGGTCGCTGCCATAACTTGTTTTCTCAGCTCAGTAAGAATTACCATTTTAGTTCCTCTAAACAAAACGCCATCATATAAACAGAGTTTATGTTGGAATAATTTGTAATTATTTACTGAAGAGTCCCAATTATTATTCAGTAAGTCGTCTTTAACCAATTTGAACTCAGCATCCTTATTCAATACTTCAATAATTGTCTTAAGTGATTGCACAATCTGATTGATATTATGTTCGTCTCCAAGAGGAATTTCCTGTGAGTTCGTAGGTCTGCATAAACAAGATAATGGGTCTGCTATGTTAGATTTGCCCGGTTTATATGTGACTTTGTAATCATATGTTTGCAATCGAAGGACCCAGCGTTCGATTTTTGCGCAGGGCTTTGATCGCGTGCCAAATATGACCTCTAGAGGCTTATGATTGGTGACGAGCTCAAACTTCTTTCCATATAAATATATACGGAAGTGCTCGATTGCCCACACCAGAGCTATACCCTCTATTTCAGTTTGACAATAGTTTTTCTACATCGGTTAGGCTTGAATTTTATTGCCGAATGCAATGATATGGAGGCCATTATTGTCGTACTGAATCGGTACCGCACCTAATCCTACAGGACTCGCATCAGCGAATACCTGGGTACGATCTTTTGGGTCATAGTAGCCAAGAGTGGGAATCTTGGAGAGACAATGCTTTAATTTGTCAAAAGCTACGGCTTGTGGTTCTTGCCAAAATTTAGTTATTTTGGCATTCTTATGCACTTTTTGTCGAAGTAATTGTCAAGAGTTATCTCAAATTGAACATCTTTAAACATGGGAAATGCTGTTTGTTCAATAGAATTTATATCAAGGCCTACTTTTAGCACATTGAGAGAAATTGCTGTTTCTTTCCCTAAAAGGTTCCTCGAACCATTTTGAATAACATAAAATCTCCGAAGTTATTGAATTCAAACCAGCTTTTATTTGAGCATCAAATAAGCCTAGCACTTTTAATGGCTCTTTGGTATCGTATGCCAAAAACGTTTTGTCCGAAGACTTTCGCTGGTTTGAAACTTAAACTTTAGATTGTTTCATATATTCCCAAGTTCTATCGTTTATAATATTAGATTTACTACCAGAATCAATAAGCATTTCAATTTCAACTCCACCTACCAGACAATCAATTTTTGCATCATCATCGATGTAGAATTTAGTCTACTGATGTGGATCCTTTACTTTGGGTAGGTCCTGTTCGAGGCTTTTTATTTTTATTATTATCGGTTAATAAGAGGTTAGTACTTCTTCGTTTATTTACTCTGGTTCGGCAGTGTTTTTGAAAATGGCCTCTTAAACCACATTTTAGCCAATTGGTTTCAACTGCAGGGCAGGTACTACTATCACCTCTGTGATTTTTGCTGCCACATCGGCTGCAGAAATCAAGCTCTTTTCTAGTAAACCGTTTATGGTTTTAGTGTCGAGAGATTTTTTTGATGCTGGTAAATGTTGCATTTTGGTTCTGTCTATCGTGGAACTCGCTTAATTGCCGATCCACTGTTTCTAAAGTATTTGCTTCTGCTACTATTTTCTCTATGGTTGCGGTGTCACCAACTATCAAAATATTCTTTACGTAGACTTACACTTTTCTGTTATTTGGTCAATTTGGTTTTCGTTTAGCAAAATTGCACTTTGAGCTCTGTCGTCTCAAACGAATCAAAAACTTTTCGAATTATTCCTCAGGTTCCTGCTTCATTAAACGAAACATGTGTCTTTCAAATAAATAGCTTTGTTTCGGGGAAAAATGATAGTCTAACTACAACCACAGTAGGATCACCTAACCACAGTAGGATCAGTGACGTGTGCGCCGGATATGTTGAAATATATGTCTTGTAACAACATGCCCCCGGAATGTAGTAAAATTGCTCGTCTTATCTTTTAGTCATTGGTGTTGGCCGCTACGAAATATATTTCTAGGGCTCGTTACCACTTCTACCAGCGAGAGCCTAAAGACGTTGGATCACCATCACATTCGAATGGTTCTACCGTTGGTATTTGTGATTGGAACATAATGGACGATCTGCAATAAAGACGCAAGACGTCTAATTAACACATAAATACTGTAATTAAATTTATCTCTTTATATTGTGTTTGCATTTATTTTATTTTAATTATACCATTGAAATACCTATTTGTGAAATAATATTTATTTTGTCGGTACATTGTAAAATAAAGTTGCGTCTAGATACCTATTTCTGACATAAACTTACTAATATGAGTATAGGATACTTCCAATTTCCTACAGCGATAGGCAGAGCTGAATGCATTGGCATCACTTTAATTATATTAATATTAGCCGTAACGGATTTATGACACTTATTTAGTTATGACATACGTCAGGTACATAAATTTCGATAATATCGGATTGGTACTTTAAACAATGACACTCATTTGGTTATGACATAAGTCAGGTACATAAATGCCGATAATATCAGATTGGTACTTTAATTAACGGTTATCCTATGATACCGTTGATAATTCGATCGAATAATGTTATTCGATAGGAATCACATAATTAGATATGTTTGCTAACAGATTCGGTCAACAATACGTAATACAAATGCGTATTGTAAATATGTATGAAAAAGCACTACACGCACACAACCATGCATTTGACACACGCTGTCGAATCGCGTTCGTAGTATTTCGGCATTGTTCGGCCGATTTAGTACTATTCTTCGTAACTATGGTTAGATATTATATCAATATGATAATTTGTTTGTCAAAGATAGGTAAAATATCTCAAACATTGATTTATGCACGATACTTATGTTTGTTACTGGTTTACGCAGATGATTCACTGCTAGTTATCGACACAATGCACTTCATAAAATTATTACTGAATGTTCTCACAGTAGTTTCAAATTAATCACGCGTTACAACCTTCTCGTCCAAAAAATTTTTTGTCTTTGTTTATCGCATACTGAAAGCAGGTACATAATTATATTTACTTACTGCGCATTTACTCGTCGCCAATGTGATGTCCACTAATTTAACCTTGGGTATTGAATAAAATAACAAATAATCCAGTAAGTAGCTACACACCTCGGCGGCGTGTCTGCTCACTACGAGTGACAGATCAAGAGTGTGCAGCAGTGGTAGGTATCACAGTTAGAATATCTACATTTGACAGGCGTTTGCACCGCAAAAGCGGACAAATTAAGAACTATTCTTGTATTGGTTCCTTAGTATTATGCAATTTAACACGATAGATGTCACTGGTCAAACATGGATTGTAGAATATTTTTAGTTAATTAATAAAAACTACAATTTTATTACTATTGTTTCATAATAATACTTATTGATTTATTAGTCTCATATGACTTCGATTTATTAATTTAAAACTTCAAACTAAGAGTTAGATGTTTGCCTTCTACTTATTTTCCTAGAGTCCAAAACGGATTTAGAAATTTCTGACATATCATAAAAATACAATTCACAAATTTCACAAAAACGGCGTACGCGCATGTTTTTATTTATTTATTTATTTATTTATTACTATATTGACACACCAACAGCTTTTAGGCGATGCAATCACAATAAAATTAAATCCAGCACCACAGACTGGCCTACGAGCTAATAATAGGTGTGAGACAGCATTTTTAGATGACAAGTAATTAGTGAGAATTACAAAATAAGGTTAAAACACAAAAAAAAATAAGAAATTGAAATGAAAAAACTCTTCAGAATTGCAAGTATAAGCTAATACAACATTGGTTTACTTAAACTGTGCTATGGTTGCAGTATTTGACGCTTCCATTGGGATAACGTGTCCTTAAAAATATCTAAATTAAATGTCTTGTGAGAAATATTGTATCTGTATTGGAGTCTTCGAATAGGAGAAAATTTACCGACATTGGTTCTGCTTCGAAGAGACCGGAATGTATCATTGCAGGATAAACGACTGTTTTAATGGAATTTTGTGATTTTAGTGCCTTTCGCTGTTATTAACCTGGTGATTTCAAAAGAATACAATACCAACAAGAAATGACTACTCATCTAAAGAAAGTTTGAATAGGTACCTTCAAATACACACAAAATTCTACCTGTGCGTTTTTAAAAAGAGACGTTTCAAAATACAACATAAGATCAAAAATAAAGTTATACGATACAATGATAACATATTATGAATTTACATGCCAACGACATAATATAAAAGATATTTTGTGAACGTCTCAATACATTTATTAAATTGTAGCTGGTGTCGCTCAATAAACAGAACTTTGTCTGCAAAAATAAATACCTATGATGGTGAGGATGAAATAAAAAGTGCAGCTCAATCGTACTACTAAGCTAAATCTATTAAATTAAAATAACGCCTTATTCCAATTTCCTCTTTATGTTTTATTTGTGAACCATTAATTTCTGTAATCAATAAAGAATTGGTATGAATAATAGCTGTTTTTATTTTACCCTAAAGTAAACACAATTTATGCATACCTATATTTATATATAATATATACACGATATAGCTACAAATATATATATATATATATATATATACATATACAGCTATCTTTAAATAGGTACTTGCATATAGTTCTTAGAACCAAATAAAAGATGGCACTAGCGGGCGTTGAAAAAGAGGTGGCAAATTTTTTGCTTGAGTGGGCTCTCTATTCCTATTATACTTATACTACTCTATGGTGTGCAGGTAGCGCCACCGTTAATCTATGTACTACATTTAATAATACATCTGTATACATCACAGGTAGCGTTAATTATTGGTTCACAGGCGGCAAGAATTCTGATGTAGTGCTTCTGAACATCACTAAGGACAGCCGGGCGGCTACTGCGAGATCGATCAGCCAGGTTGCCAAGGCTCCAGTACCTCTGCGGGATAGTAACGACGAAGGTTTGAGAAACGGAGACTGGCTGCGATTTGCCTTGTAGAATATCCTTCTTCACGCAAATAACACTGTTCTTGCTTGCAAGTCTTCAGACAGTCCACCTGTCATTTTTCGAATAAACAATTTAAGAGAAATTGATTAAAAATTTATTAAAATAGCTTTCAGGCAAAAACAAGAATGAGGGTAATTTATCATTCGCCTCGTTATTATATAAAATACAAAAGAAGATTTTATGATTTCTACAACATTTAAATGATGTGTTTTTAAATATTAACGCAATAAATAAATCATTCATTATATTTTGACATGAGAAAAAATATCTCATCTTTTTCAAGTGAACGCGGAGTTTTTATTATATGTGTATGTGAATACGCATAACGTAAAAACTGTATAAGTTTTAATTGAACTTTAGACACGAATAGCCTATTTTTAAACTCAACATCCAAGGTGTATTCTTATATTCATCATTTTAGTAGATTTTGCAATATAGCTTCACCTCTATAATTTTGAGTGTGACTAAATTTAAAGACTAAATCCTGTTAGGATTTAGTCTTTAAATTATTGTAGATAAAAACGATAACTTATGCAAATTACTATGAATTCTAAACAGTACCTTCTGCCAACGCGGTCGTAAGCTATTTTCTAAATATAAATTGCCTTGATAAAATGTTTTATACAATTATTTATCATCATTTTAATGGACAGATGGTCATTGGGCCAAAGCTATCTGTATATGTACTAAATATCGACTAAAGACACAAATTAATCGATTCAATGCGTATGTTATAGAGATTGATAGAGAACGTGTTGACCGGAAACAGATGAAAAGCGCCACCAGCGGATAAAAACGAAACAATTATTATTAAAAACGTAATGGTGGCTGCTTGCGGTCCATTGCTGACAACATATTTTGTTACTAAACCGTATGAAAACCTTCAAAAACTAATATTTTCCCGAAGATAATCTAATAAACCGGCCAGGTATGTTGGATTAAGTGTTTTTATCACGATTTCTTAACACAGATTAGTCGTTAATAATATCTGGAATGTTAAAATGGCTGCCTTTTATATGTAAAATATCACAAGTCGACAAATTTTATGTTAGAAAATCTTGAATATTTTTCGTGTATGGTGGTAGTAATTTTGAAATTATCAGTGATTGATAAGGATGTAAACAGTGATTTTATTATAATTAGTTAGGCAAATAGCATTAAACTGTCGCATAATTACATAAGAGTAATCGAAAATAGATAGAAATGCCTATTGGAATTTAAAATATTGCTGAAAACCTGGTAAATAAAATAAAACATACACAATATTTTCACTTTAATAAATGATTTTGTTCATTAAAATCTTTAGTCTCTAAATTAGTATATACAATTTTCAGACACTTACTTGAATTTAATTTGTTCTTTTGGTAAAATAAATCAAATAACCAGAAATTGTTCAAATGAAAAATATATAAATATATTGTTATAGTTAATGTTATTTACAAAATAGTAATTTATTGTATAATTTACATAAAACCTATTCAAACCTATCCACCAGCAAGATAATTGTCCACATTAAAGTCATGCACCATCGACTCTCTTATCTTTTTGTTAGAACAATATTTTGTTAGAATATTTTTTAGATTGTTGGCTCTAGGATTAACAATAGTACGACTGCTTAACCTAGCCTCTTTTATTATTATAAATACTGCACTTATTGAAAAAGATTACTTAGGCAATATAGAAGCAAAAATAACAGTTACTCTATTATCAATTGTTGTAATAACTTTTTGGGATGAATGTGGTTTGGTGATTAAATATATTATTCCCTACCTTTAAATGACATTAATTGAATGTTGAACTAGTTACAAACTAAAAATATTCTTTTACAAATGTAAGTAGGTATTTCACATTATTGTATCCTGCTCGCAGCTATTGCTTTAAGAACATCTTTCTTTTCAGTATGAACCAATGTTGTTTAATATGTAACAACAGAGCTGGCTTATCACTAAGGAATGCGTCCAGCCTTTTTGGACAACATGTGAGTATATTAAAAATGTAGAGTTTATGTATATTCTGTATTACGAGCAACTTATATGTTTACAAGCAAATTTATACAAACTTGGAAAAGTCATTTACTTATGCATAAAAAAAATTAACTAAATGTGTAGCCAATTGATAAATGAGTGATTTATGATTTACATAAAGAGTCTCATGGTCTCTCTATACGCTTACTGAGGCTTCGAGACTTCATCAAGAGTATGTCTAAACAGGTGTCTTCTGACTTGCTCCAAAAAAAGGTCTTGTATAAGGCTGGCTTTATACGTCAGTAGCTGTATTCAATGCATAAAACAATTATAAAATTGAAGACATAACATTTTGCTCTTTTTATCCCATATTTACTTAACCTTTTGAGTGACAGCGGCACACCGGCAGCTAGACACAATAGGTTTTTAATTATATCTGGCATTCCAAGAACTGACAGGTTAAAATATATTATTTTAAAAAAATTATATAGTAGGTATTTAAATTAAATCCAAATAGATTGCTGCTAACTGCTAATCTATACTTAATAAGAAAAGTACCTACACATATTTTTATAACAATATGTATCAGTGTAACCACACATAGGTTTTTATAACATTATGGCACTAATGAGACTAGGGAACCATTGGACTGCCGTGCAGAGGTCTCAAGTTCAATCCCCTGATATATACCTCACTTTATAAAATGATGCAATTACTTTTACAACTTACTGCAAAGTTAAAACGGCTAATTTATCCCTCATTAGAGTTAGTAGAGAGTAAGTTATAATCTTATCTTATCTTGTGTACAGTCAGTACAGATCGGCGACACTTCGACCCAGTGGGATCTTTTGTGTCGACTTCTCCAATAACAACTGCCATAGATATTCATGACAGCCGGGACCGACGGCTTAACGTGCTCTCCGAGGCACGGAGCAGGCGATAATTGTCAACCTACGCACATAATTTCAAAAAGTCATATAACTGCCGAAAGTCAGACGTGCGCGACGTGGGTTCGAACCTGAGACTCTCTGCATTGCAGTCTGTTGGTCTCCCCACTGAGCTATCGCTGCTCTACCAAGTTCTAAAGAACATGAACAAGCTGTATATAATGATTTTACTCTTTGCTTTGTGTGTGTAAGTAAAACAAGGATAGTTTATGAGATCGCCCCGCCGCTGCACCGACGTGTGGGTTAAATCCCGACCCAGATCAAAAAAAATTGTGATTCACAAACAGTTGTTACGAGTCTGGGGGTTCCTTGTGTCCGCTGTTTGAATGTTTCTTAAGTAGGGTACTTTGTGGGTGACACAGGAATTAATCTCAAAGCGAGAGTTGTTTGTTCTTTAAACAAAAAACCGAATATGTATATAATTATAGAGGTTTAGAAAACATAATTGCTTTGGTGCATCCAAAACATTTCAGTTTAGGTAGTTTTAGCTATGTTTACCTACTGATCTGATTGGATTTAATAAACATTTCTGCGATGTATCTTATGCTAATGCATAGTTATTATGAAAATCATTGTATAATTGTTATAACAACTAATAACAATGGCCGAAATATATTCCATAACATTGTAAGTAGGTACATGTTTCTAAACACACATACATACATAGTTTAAAGCCTATAACCCCGAAGGGTCCGGTAAAGGAGTATCACACCTACAAATCGCAAGCTAAGGTTTAAGTCCCTTGTTACAGGGCCTACCTTTGAAACGTCCATGACTCATACCGTGGAGTCAAGGAAACTCGTTGTGATTGGTCGCGAAAAAAATACGAAAGATTTTCTTGACTCCACCGTAGGGGTCACGGGCGCAACGAGCGTTTTACTGGACTCCACGGTAGGAGTCATGGACGTTTCAGAAGTTAATTATTGCCGTTTACCGGGCACTGTGTCAGACTCCGGGCTATTACTAAGATTATTTTGACAGAAAAGCCTTATTGCACTTTACCCGACCTGGGAAACTAATTTGAGTCAGTCAGATAAAGACTATACCTACTTATAGTAGTAATATTTTATTTAATAGCTACTTCTAAATCAATAGACCTACATGCCTTGGTTTTTTTTAAATTACTTCCGCCACAGTGATCGATCCCTACATCAAGAAGGACTTTAAATTATTATACCAATAACGTATACATAGTACGCCCAGGCTTAGCACAATAAAAAAAATTAGTTGTTGAAACAGTTCATAGTCTCATGTGCGAAGTGTATAAATAAGTGCAGAATTTATAATGAGTGTACTTGAGAGAAATTCGCAATTAGCTTTTGTTCGCCTAATCCGGGATTCGAACTCGATTCTCACATATTTACCTACTCCGAAGCAGTTAATCACTACAAATTTTAAAACAAAGTCCTCCACCGCATCTGTCTGTTAGTTCGCGATAAACTCAAAATCTACGAAACGGATTTTCATGCGGTTTTCACCAATAGACAGAATCATTCATGAGGATGGTTTCTGTGTATAATTTGTTAAGGTTTTGTATTACCCGTGCTAAGCCGAGGCAAATCGCTAGTATATATTAATGTTGTAATCGTAAAATAATATGTTATATTTTCAGAACACATTACAATCGGGCAAGAAACTATCGGAGGTCGTAAGCGATATCCTGGGTAAGCCGATACAAGAAAACAAAGTACACACAAGCGTGGTATGCAAGAAGTGCTACAAGGCATGCTCTGAATACGATTTAATTCAAACGAGGTATGTATCGTAGCTGTTCAGTCAACAATTTCTTTTTATAAAGATTGCAATTAATTTGGGTATCAAATTACTAGAATTCTTGTTAACCCCTCCCAGCTAAGCTAGAATGCTTGTGTTAGGAGTGGGTTCACGTCGATAGTGCAATGGGTGGGATCCGAACCCGCGACCTCTCAATCGCAAATCCAATACCTTATCCATTGGGCTACAACCGCGCCGATTAACTTAGGGTAACACATGATCCATACATAGTCAAATAAAATAATATATTTACTAGAATACATTCACTAAAGGATTTGTGGTCGTTCCGCACGAATCTGTACTCAAGAATTGTGCGAAGCGGCACTTTTAGAATCATTTTTTAGTGTCGATTCGCACACATTGCTTTAATTTGAGTGCGGAAAGACCCAGTCCGGAAAAGAAGATGTGCGAATCGACAACTAAGATAATATTATTTTTTAAAAGCGGCGTTTCCCAGTAATCTTCGCATAGATTGTGCCAAACGCCACTTATTTAAAATACAACCACTAAGCTACAACTACAGTGAGGGCTTACATATGAAGTTTATTTCAAATGTATTCAGCCTGCAAACAGGCGTCAATGAAATTTCGGTTACGGCTACCGAACGAAGACTAGTCATCTGCGCAGGAGATATTATAGTGCACAAGTATGTGCGCAAACACAAGTGCATTCTCTGTTCCCTAACCCTCATGATTCGATGGGACGGATAATCCGAAACAACCGGAGATCAGGCGCAGAACCAACGGCTTTACGTGCTTTCCGAGGCATGGAGATGTCTAACACTGCCAAGTGCCTAACTCCGGGCTGGTATTGAGATTTCTTAACAGTAAAATCCAATACATTTTTATTAGCCCGACCCGGGATTCGAACTCGAGACCTCACGCATAGCAGTCGCATTCATTACCGCTGCGCTACGGAGGCAGTGATGCGCTATTACAATGATTTTCAAATATTTTGGATATATTTGTAATAGACATTGATCTCTTGGATACAGTGTAGTGTAAAAATTTTACATTTGTGTCTGCTTCACAACCATATAGGTACAAAAGACCGTAGCTGAAATACACTGCTGCCTCCCCCTCAGAGATAACCTTGAAGGGAGCCGTAAAACATCCACATCTGCCAGTGATAGTTTTGACCCAGATATTAAGAGGCAACCCTAATACCGCTTACCTGGTCACAAACCACATGACTCGGATGGAACTGCGCCAAATTTTGTGGGTTTGAATCCCACACGGGACAAAACTTTATGTAATCCACAAATGGGTGTTCCAAGTCTGGATGTTCTTTGTGTCCGTTGTTTCAATGTTTGCGAAGTCCCCCGCGACACAGGATTTACACTGAGTGCGAGAGTTGTCTCTTAAAACAAACAAAACCAAACTGAACTCAAAATTACTTAACAAGAATACCAAACAACATTACTTGACTTAGAAATCAACTCTGAACCTTATAACTAGTGTCAGTCATTACAGATGCATTAAATTAATTATTAATTAATTTCCAGGTTACAAAAAGTAAAAGATGAGCTTGTGAGGCAATTCAAAGAATCTTTATCCAGCCTGAAACTTGATTATGACAACTATGAACGAAATGTCTGCGAGAAGACCACGATGCCACCACCGGCGCCAAAGCCAATACTTCTGGGCAAGAAACTCGTGGTCCCAGCATCCAAACTGCAACCCATCACACCGGAGCTACTCCTCAAAGTGGGCAAACTACCTGCACTGTCCAAGAACAGCATGATCTTACCACAAATGAAGGTACATTTTATTTTAACCCTAAAAATAATTGAGTCCATACGGTAATTTTTGTGAAATACTCAGAGTGGATGGCCTTGGAGGCACCACGGCAATCCACGCTGAGTATTTCACAAAAATTAAGGTATCCCTTAAACTTTGACTGCCCTAGATAACGTTGTGATTTTAGTAATCGCCTCGGCACAGCCTTGGCGCCAAGTGTTGTTCGAATCCCACACGGAACAAAACTTTGTGAGATCCACAAGTGATTGTTCCGAGTCTGGGTGTTCTTTGTGTCCGTTGTTTGAATGTTTGTAAAGTCCTTCGCGACACAGGAATTATTCCTAGTGCGGGAGTTGTCTTTTTTAAAACTATAAAGCCGGCAATACATGGTGGCCCAACGTTGCCGAGTGACAGCCAATGCCAACGTATAGACCGTGTATTTGCTTTACCTTACCTGTGCTTGGTATCACTCGCCTAGTTGGCCGAGTGAAGGCAAGCGCCAACGTGTATAGAGCTTAATTTTCATAGCTTGTAAGAACTCAGTCGCTCGCGACCACTTGTCTCACTTCGGAGCGGTGTCGGTTTCTCTACACAAATTAAAGGCGTTGGTCTGCGCTTGGCCAATAGCGTCCACGTGTTGATCCGGCTGCCATTTCGCGCTACGTGAACATCGCAATTATATGTTCAAAATGTATTATTTTACAAATCTACTACGGTATACACTGATATAATAATTATATGCGCTCATTAATCGTGAATAATTTGTTGGATTGCCATAATTAAATAAATACCAGCAGCTGCAATAACTTTTACAACGTCCATATTGTTTCAATGCTCAATAAAGACTGATAGCGCCCAACATGTGGAGCACAAAGCTCGTCTACATTGGCCGTTTGTATTGGTTATCTTCAAACTTGCCGAACGTGTAGACGGTAGTACTTGCCTTGTATCAGTTTGCCTTCGCTCGCGTTGGCCTACGCTTGGCCAACATGTATTGCAGGCTTAAAATACAAAAATAAAAATCTTGAGTTCATGCACGATGCTTGGATCATGGACAAAGTTATTGAACTTTTATGTCTCATCACCACCATAGAGTCCAAAAATAAGTATGTTATTACTTTTGACTAGTCCTTCGGGCATATGCAGTCTTGAATCTGATGATGTTGAAACATCTTTAGGTGGCCTCGTTCACTTAACGCTTATTACTTAACTTGGTAATAAAATAAAGAGTTCACGAATAGCGTAGTAAGTGGTTTAATAGATCGTCTCGTTACTACGCCGAGTGGCTTCGAAGCCCGTACAGGAAAAATAATTGCGTCATCGACAAACAGTTGTTCCAAGTCTGGGTGTTCTTTCTGACCGTTGTATGCCTACCAATCCACACTTGGCCAGCATGGTTGTAGTCTACTGACCCTTCTCGTATTGGGAAGAAACCCTTGCCTAGTTGTGGGACAGTTTGTATATACTGCTGTAAATAATAATCACATTCCTTATGCCGTTATGTCTTTATTAAATTTCAGCCAGCAACAGCCTCAAAATTAAACCTGAAAGTTACAGTCGGCAGTTCAGTCTTAACACAAACGATAATAACCACAACCAACACAAAACCAGCAGACAAGCAAACATCCAACATTGACACGAATATCTTAACATCACTAACAAACTCATTTAAAGATGACATAGACAATTTGGTTACACCCCAAAGTCATATAACGCCAAAAACATCAATTTTGAATTTCAACGTAAACAGTTTGCCGACCAATTTTTTGTCGGAGGCGGTGTTGACGAAAGTTGACGATGAAGAAAATGATGATGATGATAATGATTGTCATGATATTGGTGATGATGATAATGATGATGAGAGAAGTGATGGCGGTGAACATGATAAAGGAAATGAAGATGAACAGTCTATGGAGATTGATGAAGGTGTGTATTATGTAGTATTCAAAACTTTGCTTTGCTCACGTAAAGGTAGATTAGGTTCGGTTATGTTAGTAACAGTACTTTTTAAATAAAATATAGCCTATGTTACTCGGGGATAATATACCTTTGTAATGGTAAAATAATTTTTAATAATTATACCTTTGTAATGGTGAAAGAATTTTTACTATCGGTTGAGTAGTTTTTGAGCAGCGATAGCTCAGTGGGGAGACCAACAGACTGCAATGCAGAGGGTCTCGGGTTCCAACCCACGTCGCGCACCTATGACTTTCGGAAGTCATATGACTTTTCGAAATGATGTGCGTATTGATTGACAATTATCGCCTGCTCCGTGCTTCGGAGAGCACGTTAAGCCGTCGGTCCCGGCTGCCTTGAACATCTATGGAAGTCGTTATTGGGAAGTCAGTGCCCTTTAATATCCTGACACTGGTCTAGCCTTAGGGTATCGTTAGCCTTCGGGTTGCGGAAGTCAGGTGGCAGCCGCTCCGTGTCAAAACTGATATCCAGTCAAATCCGGTTAGACCAGAAAAGCCGACACCAAGTGACTTGGGAATAATAAAGGCTAGGGAGTAGAAGGTTGAGTAGTTTTTGAGTTATATCCTTGTAAACAAACAAAAAATCTAATCTTTGCTCTTTATAATATTAGTATAGTATAATATTTATAACTTATGTGTTTTCCTAGGACAATATAGGTACCTACTTAGCTTTAGATAATCCGTGCGAGTAAATAAAAATCAGTCAATGTTGATAGGACGCGACGACAACACTATTAGTACCTACATTATATTTTCGAAGTGCACACATATCCCCGCTCGTTAAAATAAGTGACGATAAGAAACTGTATAAATTGTAAAGTTTCTAAGATTATAGTTGAGTAATAAATAAACCTTAGGTCAATGAAATACTGATTTAACTCGTATAGTTATTTTATTCTTCTACTTCTTCGTTCTTCTCTTCGTTTACGCAGGGTAGGCTCCGGGCAAAATCTAGTAATAAATGAATAAGTTCATCTGTTTGTTTATAACTCTTTCGCGTCTAACGAATTTTAATCAAAGTTGACAAGGAGATTTATTTAATCTATACTAGTACACACAATACAAATCCACAATCCCATACCATAATAATTATACATACGCCTAGAAATTCTAGAAATAAATGGAAAAGTTTTATAAATTCTAATTTTATAGAAAGGGTTATAAACAAACAGATAAAGTTTGCGGACTAGGCACAATTCGTATCTCGCAGGTAGTAAAGCTTCTAATTGTATTCGAATGATTTGTAATACTGTTCTGTACACACAGCGACTCATCAACCTAGACTGTTTAGACTTTAAACTATTAGACTTTCAACACTGCGAATTGTGCGAGAGAGAGTGCGTTATATTTTTGTTACGCTCTATCCTTACCATTACATCGACACTACTATGTACTGTCCCTTTCCGACAATTCTCTATTTTGTATGTAGCGTAGTTATGCGTATATAGAGTGTCTAACTTAATGTGTAGCCGTGTGTACATTTACTTAAATGGTCAAGGACTTGCACACATATAAATGTCTACCCTACAATAACTACCCTCAAATACGATTGAAATACAACAAAGCGTGTAGAAACTTAAGACTGCGCCGAGCGTAAGACTAAGACACGGTTGGACTGAATGACAGAGTTCGATATTCAAATCGGCGCGCGGCCGCCGTAGTAAAATTGTATGGACGATTTGAAGTGCTTTTTTGATAAATATCTTTATTGTCAACCAATAACTTAAATATTTGGGACGTACAAATTGTAATATAACTATTAATGTTTCGTTTAAGCTGTAAAATAGGATAGATTTCTACAGTTATAATCTAAAAATCACGTAACACGAGCTTATGTTTTTGCAAATTTACGTGATTTTGTAGGTGAAAATATTAATTATTTTATGTTTTTTACACGGAGTAATTGTAAACACATTCATTGTTATAGTTAATATATTTTTTATATTTGTATTAATCAAAAAGTGGTGATTTTATTCATTTAACTGTGATCTACTGTTTTCTTGCACATTTCGTTCGACGCAGTCTTAAATAAAAAACAATGAATGCATAGACTTCGTACTTTTTTGTTTCGTTGGGATTGAAGCCACATTCGGTACTGATAGTATGCGACGGCGTTCTATAGTCATGTTTTTTGTGGCGATAGGTACAAATATATCTACATGTCTGTAATATTTTATAATTACCTACATATATATATTCACGCCTGTTTCCCAGAGGGGTAGAGCAGAGACTACGGATTTCCATTTGCTACGATCCTGACAAACTTCTCTGGCTTCATTTACTTTTATAACATTCCTCATACGGTTTAAAATGCTCTTAACATGGCCTTTATCCAGAACGTCTCCGATCTGATCAGGAAACGTTCGCCTAGTTCGTTTATAATTAATATTATCTTAATACATATTGCAGATTGCTCATTATCCCTGGTGCCAGTCTCTACGGGTGATAGCAGCAATAACTTAGTTCTAGAAGTGGAAGAAATGAAGGTAAACATTGCTGTATTTATATTCGTGTTTTTTTTTATACCTTAGAATACTCTTAATAATGTAATTAAATTGTTACTAGCTATAAGTTGTTGAAGGTAAAATATTTTTACACCAGACATGGTACAATATAGGAGACGTATTGTGAATTCTTCTTATTGTAACTATATTCTTACATATAAATGTTCCTTTCTTTTTTTTATACAGGGTTATATAAAAAACACTTGAGCCTTTTACCCGTGTCTTCTTTACATCATACTTAACAACTCTGTTCTACCACTTTTTACAAAACTCCATACTTTTCCAAAAAACATATCTTATTAAGTTTACGCCCCGTCGGTTCAATGCCTTCCCGCATTTAGTGACGTCGTTGCTTTCTCTTGCGAACACGTGTATTCTTAATCGTGTGATTAGGGCAACGCATTTCAAAATTTGTATATTTGTGTGAAAATTAAATAATGAAAAATAATTGTACAAAACTTGTTTAGTGTAAATAAGTCACGGATAGGTTATATTATTTTTCAATGAATGTTATTATCTTTTCAGAGCACCACAAAGTCTGAAGTGAGCGAATTCCTGAACGTGGAAGAACTACCATCGTTGGATCCCAATAATGAAGAACACAAGTACATTCTAGGCAAGCTGCAGATCCTTAACGAGGGGGAAGATGAAATCGATGAGGATGAAGAAGGACGTAAGTGATTATATATTTTTTTAGGAAAGGCTGCTCCCGTACTGTTTATAATTTCTGTGTCGCGGGGACTTTACAAACATTCAAAGACCGGACACAAAGAACATGGATACTCGGAACAACTATTTGAGAATCACACAAAATTTTGTTTCGTGAGGGATTCGAACCCACAACACTCGGCGCAGTGACAGCGGCGAGGCGTCCACTTTAACCAGTAGGCCATCCGTGTAGTCTATATTATTCTGTTAACCTTTCAATTGTTGGCATGCCAGACATAGTTGATAATCCAGGGGTTCCTAAACTTGTAAGATAACGGAACACTCACCAAATATCTTTTGTTTTATGGAACCCCATATCAAATGATTACAAATCAAAGACCCAGTAATTTAAATAAGAACAAAAATTTTACGTCTTATCACATTCTGCGCTATTGCAAAATAATATTTGTACTTAACTGTGGTATTATTGAACAGCCAAAAATTTCGCAGAAGCCTGGCGACTTTTCTACGGAACCACTAGGTTCCGTGGAACCCACTTTATGAATCGCTGTGATAATCTATTGTGTCTGGCCACCGGTGTGCCGGGGCGACTCAATAGATTAAAGTTTAAAGAAACATAGGCTCTTAAACTAACGAAACTGTCACGTTTTCTTAGACGGCTATAGGCTCGCCTTCTTTATCGTAGGTCCTTTATGTACAGAAGTATGACTTACGTGTCTTTTATGTTTGAAGGGTTCAGTCGCTGTACTGCCACTAAGCAGTGTTATTGGTTCTATAGATATAGAAATAGAAATCTTTATACGCTTGAAACATGGTATACAAACAAAGTGTTACAAGTTTTAAAGGTTCAAACACATCTCGTAGACATGCGAAAATTTAAATTTATATCATCATTATTTACTATACTTATTTTACACGTAACAAAACTTAAAATTTTCTTTTATAGCTAATAAATTCTTTAATATTGTAAAAACTATTTTCTAGAAGCCATGACCAAAACCTGCTTTTAAATTTATGTAAAGGGAGTTCTCTTATCTCTCTAGGTTCGGCTATTATTTTTATGAAGTGTGCTTCTACATCTTACCATTCTTAATTTAGTAGAATCTCTTTGCATATATCTTTGGATAAAGTTGTGGGTGGTTTCGAACAAACATAGCAATCTTAACTATATATAAAGAAGCCAAAGTGAGCATTCGTAACTTTTTGAAAAGTGGTCTGTAAGATTCTATCACAAAACAAGGCGAAAATCTGCCTGTTGGCAATTTGCAGAAGTAACAGACAAAATAACAAAACATTATGTCTGGCAATAACTTTCAAAGATAGATACTATCATTTTAATAAAATATGTTGCACAAGCATTTGTACCCGGCTCCGCCCGCGTAGTAGCTACATCGATAAAGTAGCCAATATTTAGTATATATCCTTTCCCAGGTTTTAAAATATATCTGTACACACAGCAACACATCAATCCAGACTGTTTGGACTTTGAACTATTAGAAGTTGAACGCTGCGAATCGTGCGAGAGAGTGCGTTATATTTTTGTTATTTTGTCTCACTCACGCTGAACGGGACACGACGCTCTATCCTTACCATTACATCGACACCACTATGCACTGTCCCTTTCCGACAATTCTCTATTTCTATGTAGCGTAGATATGCGTATATAGGATGTGTGGATAACTTGATGTGTTTCGGCAAAATTAGAGTACAGATTTTTTTCATGAAATGATTTCAAATAGTCATATTTTAACCACCTGACACAATCTTAATATTTTACTAATTTAAAAATAATAACATAACAATAACTGATGTCGTAAATAATAAGGGGCAATAAAAAGGACCGCCCGTTATTATTTACGACATTAATTATTAATATGTTTTTTTATTTTAATTAGTAAAAAATTAAAATTGCCTCGGTTGGTTAACATATGACTATCTGACACCATTTCACGAAAAAAACGGAACAATAATTTTTCAAAAAATATAATTCTAATTAAATAAAAATATGGTCAGGGTTATTCCATATCACCAGTAGAATGCGTGGTTAAAAGGAATTACATGATTTCAAAATCAACGATAATGTCCCGAATCTCAACGATAACCTGGTACCGGGCGAGAGGTCAAGGTATGCCAGTTATGAAAAAAATAAGAAAAAGTCCATGTCGCTTAGTCATGCGACAATAGACATTTCCCGAAAATGTTGAAAATTTGACACCCACAAAAAAATACGAAGTAGCATTATTACTTAGCTTTTAACTTGATGTTTTTAAATAATATATGTATAAAATTACTGCTAATTTGCATTTAATGCTACATGCTGCAACAGATCCTGTGGAAAATACAGAGTTCTACAGACCGAAGTGCTAACCAGGGTTTTCAAATTTCTTCAAGTCACACAATTCAAGTCACACGCCAGAAATATGTGTGGAACAGCGAAACAAACTATTGTTCTGTGTCTGAGTAATTCTCGTGTCCGATGTTTGTGTAAACTCCTAAGAAGTTAGGGAAGTGCCTAGTGTAAGAGTGTTAAAACTGTGTTTAATATAATTATGTATTGTTGTGTTCCAGATACGATAGTGGTGAACAGTGAGAACGGCTCAATACTGCGGATGGTGTCTGGACAGAAGTTCATATACGAGGGCGGCGAGATATCCCTGGTGATGGCCGAAGATGATCAACAACAGGATGACAACAACGATGATGAGCTTAATGATGAACAAGGTAAGTAAACCAACTGCAGCTTGAAACTGAGCCTAGTAGGGCTATTAGGCTAAGTTGCAAAACTACTTCAAAAATGTCACTTTCGCAGAACGTCCCTTTTGCAAATGGAGGGACCATTCGCAAAATGATCCTTTTGCAAATTGTCCTTTTCGCTAAATGATTCTTTGCAAAATGTCCCTTTCGCAGAATAACCCTTTTGCAAAATGACCCTTTCGCAGAATGGCCCTTTTGCAAAATGTCCCTTCTGCAAAATTACCCTTTTGCAAAATGTCCCTTTCTCAGAATGTCCCTTTCGTAAAATGTCCCATTCGCATAATGACCCATTTTTCCAATTCTTTGGTATCAGTAAACGGTAAAACACGGATTAGATTCACGTACAGAGGATTCCATGACAATATATTATTTAGATAGCCATCACAAAAACTACAATAAAGAATAAACATTACATTACAATTTGCTAAATTTATTTATTTTGGCAACTATTTTATACTTATAAAATGCAAATCGGCTCTATATCATTTTAATATTTTAATTGTCCGTCGGCGTACAGATGCCGGCATCCAGACATAATTACAATCGAAATATATTCAAATACATTTGTGTACAATGCGATAACTGCTTTGCATCGACAAGGATAGTATAATGATGAAATATATAGGCTGTCCCGTAAGTATTAGATCACGGAACACCTGTATCAGTTTATCATTACTTTTAAAATCACTTAGTTTCCAGCTCAATCCAAAATATCAGCTATGATTCATAATTTCGTGCAAACAGTGCAAAGGTTGATTCAGGTAAATACAAGCGCGGTCAAGCCTATCTAATAATAACCTGTTAATTTCAGATTCAAATGACGAGACTGCGATAGAACTACAGATGGCAGGTGATGAGGAAACTGCTAAAGCTATTTTAGCAGCTGCTCAGGAACAAGGTATTTATTTATTATGTAATACATTGATATTATAAATACACACACATAAATAAATAACAGTATGGGTGTGGCACTAGTTATTAAAAAAGAATAAAACAAAATAGTAACAATTAAAAGTTAACAAAAGTGACTTTCAAAATTGTAAATTATGCGTTCATGGTGTCGTTGAAATAAAAAAAATTAAACTATGCGGGATCTTATTAGCTTGTATTAAAAAAAAAGACTAAGAAAATCATAAGTCGCGAGGGACTATAAATATTCAAACCAAGGACACAAGGAACACCCAGACTAAGAACAACTATTTGTGTTCAACAATTTGTTATCCCATATGGAGATCGAACAGTTAGGGCAATGGCAAGCAAGGTGATCATTTAAACTACTACGCCATCCGTACCAGTTTACATAAAACGCTGAAATTGAAACATGCTATTTCAACTTTTGGAATTTATATCTATTGTGTTAAAATAGTCTTTGATACGCTGTACTAACACCAGGTTTTAAAAGGATTTCATAAGGACGCGTCAAAATTCAAAGCAGCGATAGCTCAGTGGGGAGACCAACAGAATGTAATGCAGAGAGTCTCGGGTTCGAACCCACGTCGCGCACATCTGACTTTCGAAAGTTATATGACTTTTCAAAATGATGTGCGTATTGATTGACAATTATCGCCTGCTCCGTGCCTCGGAGAGCACGTTAAGCCGTCGGTCCCGGCTGACGTGAACTTCTATGGCACTCGTTATTGGGAAGTCAGTGCCCTGTAATACCCTGACACTGGTCTAGCCTTAGGGTATCGTTAGCCTTCGGGTTGCGGAGGTCAGGTGGCAGCCGCTCCGTGTAAAAACTGATATCCAATCAAATCCGGTTAGACCAGAAAAGCCGACCCCAAGTGAGTTAGAAATAATAAAGGCTAGGGAGAAAGAAGGACGTGTCAAAATTAAATTCATGATAAATTGAAATTAAACACTTTATATGAATTTGAATTTTGTCGCGTTGTTTATTTTACTTTAAAACACTTTAATTTCATAATTTTGACGTTTCAGACCCACCGTACCCCTGGCCATACCGCTGGTGGTACGGTGGGTCTCTTAAAGTTAAACGATGCCACTGACTAATATATTATTAAACTTTACTACTATTTAGGCTATTTAATTTTTTTTTTTTTTTTTACGTTGGGGAATGCAATGACGCATATCCCTCCGCGAGGGTGGGCGGAGGGATTATGTCGGACTCGCCGGGGTAAAAGAGAGATGGAATTAATAGTAAAGTACCTCCCGGAATACCGACTAAACCTACCACGGTGTTCCTCGACAAAACCACTATCGACGGGGCCGCGCGAATCGCTTTCGCATGCGGTCGCGACCCCGCCGAGGTTACGGCCCGCCGTGTGAAACGGCAGGCCACTACACAACAAGACCTACCCATAATAGGCAGACTTTACGCCACTAGTAAACCCTACTGTCCCCCCACTAAAAAGAGGGGAGACGGACTCGACACAGAGGCGCGCGTGGGAACACGCACGCCGCCTCTCGGACCTGGTGCTGAACGGATGGCGGGCAGGCCCACAAAGCCCGCCACCCCCAGGTCAAACCTCAGGGTGGCTGGAGGTCATCTCGCGCCCTCCGGCGCCCGGCTCTGCGGTTAGGGAGAGGGTTTAAACGCTCCCTCTCCCGCTCCGCCGCCTCCTTGATGGAAATCACTTCCTCGCAAAAGGAGGCGACGGCGTTCCACGACCTCTCACTCCGGACCATAGACTGAAGTACGGTCGGGAGCGAGAGGGCAATCGATCCGACTGCCGCGATCAACTCACGGCGCTGCGATGCCCAGGCGGGGCAAACCGCCAAAGTGTGCAGCGCCGTGTCCTCTACAACGTCGCGGCAGTCGCCGCAGTGGTGACAACCGGGCGTCTCTTGCCGGCGTATACGACACAGGAACCGGCCAAAACAACCGTGGCCAGTCAGAACCTGTGTCAGCCGGAAGGTGAGGGCGCCATGCCGCCTCTCCAGCCACTCCTCAAACACGGGACTTACCGCCACGATTGTGGCGTGCCCGATTTAATTTAATTTAACTTTACTACTATTTAGGCTATTTAATTTAACTTTACTACTATTTAGGCTATTTAATTCAATTGAACTTTACTAATATTTAAGCTATTTAATTTAATTAAAACTATTTATATTTAAGTTTACACTTTACCCCGACGTAATAATCTATATAAATAAAAAATTACATTATAAAAAAATTTACTAAAATATAACGCATTAAAGAGTTACAGTTTGTACCTAGAAGTGACGTAACACGAAATTTAAACGCGTTCAATCTTCGTTGTACTAGTGTGTGGGAGGGGCAAAAGAAAAATAGGTGTCCAATATTTTTTGCTAATCTAAAAGATGGACTAAAACCTCTTTTTAGTCATCATGCCTTAATAGGCATGATTATTACAAGGTTGCTATAATCCATGGACATTAAAAGGAACAGAGTATTCCATATGGGCTCAGTGTTAATTTGAAACGGTTAAAAACTCGATAAAGATAAAAATAGAAAATCACTTTTTCAAACAAATTAAATCGTGACCATGGCTGCTGTAAAGCAACTGAAACGTCGAGGAAAGTGTAAACCAAAAATAAATAGATTTAATAGTTTAAATAATTTTATTAGCTTATAAATTAGTAAAATAAAATCAATAGTAGTAGGAGTGTAATATTTTCAAAATTTTGTAGTACAGTGATAAATAAACAACGCGATAAAATCCGTATATAGTAGTTTAATTTCAATAAATTAAATTAATTTAAAACACAAACATCATTTTTAAAATTTTATACTAACCTGCGGTCACCTGCATAACAAAACTGCAATGTCGCATTCTGTATTTTTTTTACTTTATTTTTAAGGCACTTAGAGCCATTTTGGCTATATCAGTCCCATCAGGTTTACAAATAGCACAAACAATTTAAAATATCTAAGATTGTCTTTCATTGTTGTTTTTCTTTCATTGTTTCATTGTTGTCACGGGTATCCCGGAACAATTGTGGCGGTAGAGCGGCGACGTCTCCTACATTTTTGTCGCTTTAAGGTGCATGACCTTAGATATCTATACTTAGACTCTCGGTCAGCTGTTAGGGCAGATACAACCTAATGCAGTTTAGCAAAAACTAAAAATCTATCCTGTGGCTAAACTACTGCTTTTATTGAATTGAAATTTGGTATAGAGCTTGTATGTGGTACATACTATATGAAGATAGAAATAAAGCCTCAATGAAGGTTGTATAACTTGTTCCGTAGGTGGTGCCTTTATCAAAGTGGAGTCGGGCGAGATGTTCCGCGTGCAGACGGTGGACCGGCGCGACGACGCGCTGCCGCCGCTCGTGGCGCGCGAGCCGGACGGCTTCAAGTGTCTGCTCTGTGACAACGTTAAGAATGGTAAGAGTACACATCAATATTGTAATAGCGCTACACTCACCGACATGGAATTAATATTATTGTAACATAATGTCTGCCATGCCTACTTTATGCTGAGGCAGTATATCGATCTAGCAGACGCCGTTTTTTCATCCACAGTTTGCATTATAAAGGCTGGCCTTTCCAACACACATCCATATAGCCCAGATTTATTAGGTTCCATGTATAATATAATAATATAATATAATATATTAATTTATTCAGACAGATTCCATAATGTTAGTAACAATTTTTCTTACGCTATGTTAATAAATATTTAAAACAGATCAAGCTACTTAACCAAGACTCGAATGAACCCCCTCATTATGTCAGAGTCACACTTTTCCAAAATGCCCTTACGAGCTGGCAGGGCAGCCGTTTGAGCGAGTTACTTCTATACGAGATCTTGGACTTACCCTAGACAATCAATTAAATTTTCGCGATCACATCACAACCATATGTAAGGCTGCTAATAAATCATTAGGATTTATAATTAGAATGTCCTCTCAGTTTGATAATGTTCTAGTAATAAAACTGTTATATAACGCCTATGTACGTAGCAAACTGGAGTACAATGCGATTGTTTGGCATCCACATGAGCAGTTATATACACTTATGATAGAGAGAGTTCAACGCAAATTTGCTCGTTACTTGTACAAACGCATATATGGCTACTATCCCTTTCTATACCCCTCTATGTTTGTCTCGGGAATGATTAGTCTCAATACCTTAGAATTTAGGCGCAATCTTGCACACATAATGCACTATTATTTATTACTGGTACATAGGGTGGATAACCCTTCTGTGCGTGAGTGTATTTACTTCTATGTGCCAAATCAGTACATGCGTGCTGTTGGACGTAGGCGACATAGATTATTCACGTATCCTACATCATGGCGTCTGCCGCAGGTTACTAATTGTCCAACGGCAAGAGCGATTGACAATATGAACAAATTACTACTTGCAAGTCCGGATACAGATTTATTTTATTGTAACACTAGTCAAATGTTTAAAAAAGTAACAGAGTTCCTTAACATGATGGCATAAATTATTTTATCTATTGTTTCTATACGAATGCTCAAAATTGTTTTATTTTAGTAGTTAATATGATTGTGAATGTTTCTTTTATATTTTATTTTAATTTATTTGTTTTGTGTGTTTAAAGTGTATGTTAGTAGTATAGCACTAAAGGCGTGTTGGTACAGATGCTGTAAGCCTCTAGTGTTTATAAAAAAAAAAAAAAAAAAAAAAAAATATAGCATGGAAGCCATCGACTCTCGTTTGTACAAACATTTTCGAGGCGCTATAAATGCGAGGCTCTTCTACATCTGCCGCGACCAGTGTCTCGGTAAGAGTCCCATCTCACTCCTAACTAACTCTCGAAGGGCGTCTGCATGTTGGACCCATGTCCCCGTGTAAACCTCCCAGATGGCTTGGATTTCCTTACGCATTAGGAAAATACCCGTGAAAAAGAAACATGTAACATAATGTTAGATAGAAGTTTTAACATGTGCAACGATTTGGTATATACAGTAATGTTGTTAATTTGTTTTAAATAATAAGTAAATAAAATAAATTAAAACATTAGCTAGATTTAAATAGTTTTATCATACAGAATAACAGTAATTTCTTTTAACCTGCAGTAACGCTTAAGGAATTGTTATTTTAATCGTATTGGCATAGAAAATTAATAAGTAAATATTTATATCAAAACTTGTTACAAATTTGTTAAACGTTTAGCTTCTTAAGTTACTGACTGTATCTTCGCATAAGTCTAACAGTGGCTTGTCTAACTTGCTTTACTATAAAGATATATCCAGAATATATTCTACTAATATTATGAATGTGGGTTTGTAAAGATGTTTGGATTGTGTTACCAAGTTATGTGTAAACCGTTAAACATACTTAAATGCAAGTTAACATATAAGCATGTCTTAAATTAATATGTATAGTTTATGTATACTCAAATTTGTAAAAGTATATGTCAGAAGAAATAGGCACACTTGTCTTTATGGCTAGACTAATATTGAGATTGTTGGTTAGATTACTTGATCGAACAAAACGTTATTATTATTTCCTGTCTGGGAATTTATTTACTTATAAGGCTTATAGATTTATATAAATTTAGAAAGTATACATTTTATGGCTACACATGTTGCTAATAACAAGCCTTCACATATGAATACTAAGAAACAAAAATAAAACAAGAATAATCTAATATTTAAGAATACACAAGAATAGAAAACACAATTAAATTAAATAGCAAACACAGTTTAATCATATCAGTTTTAAAGTTTCAGTTCCGATACCCACTATCAAATAAAACAAGTGAGAATCGGCAATGAATTGCCGTAAATCTTAGAGTTCGAAAAAATGGTATTACGTGACCTCGGTCAGAGGTCATAGTCATTTCGGGGTATATCAATTATGCTGAGTCGAATACCGCAAGTCTCTATCTTTTACGGTTCTTGAGTTGAAAGTTGTATAACAGATAGACGGACAAAGCTGTCGTATAAGAGTTTTTCCGAACTCTAAATAGCATCAATTTCGCTCAAACACGAAGCATCTAAGGGTGCGTCCAGATCTGAAGAATGCGGCGCTCGCGACCCGACTGCTAGTGCTTGCTGCCTCTAGGCGCAGCGCGTGCGAGGATCGCACAGTGGGCGGCTGGGCGCGCGCCTGCAGTTCCCTTCGCTCGCATACTGGATGTGTAAGGCACTTGTTGCGGGAGGAACTACGTGCAGAACGCGAGTGGTGCAGGAACGGCGCTGAAATGAACGCACGTAGTGAGCGAGCGGCGCATTCACAGCGCATTCTCCAGATCAGGAAACCCCCACACCCAAATATTTATTTTCAGTGAATTACATATATTGGTACTAAACATTAGTTTTACGTATGAATTTTAATGACTGTATTGTATATTGCAGAGGAGAGCTGGCCCAGCGTGACGGGCGACGCGGAATCCATGATGCGGCATCTCAAGCGCTTCCACGACGCGCGCATCTACATCTGCCAGTTCTGCTCCGCCATCATGCGCAAGCGCACCGACTATACCGCGCATATAGGTCAGTGCGAACTATTTCATAGCAACATTCAGAGGCCAGCTGGTCTTTTGACACAATTTCGGTCACGGCGGCCAACCTTAACGGAGACTGCCATCTGCGCAAGAGAAATTATGGCGCAAACGTGTGTGCGCAAACACAAGTGCACTCTCTGCTTCGATAGCTCTCGTGATCCGATCGGACGACAATCCGACACGACTATAAAGAGATCAGACGAAGAACCAACGGCTTTACGTACTTTCGAAGACACGGGGTGCCTTAAAACTATTGAGACTTTTAGCTAAAAACCCAATAACTTTGTGCCAACCTGGGATTCGAACCGAGATTCCAAGCACAGCTGTCACACTCGCTACCGCTGTGCCACGGAGCCAGCCAAACAAGCCTAATTCTATGCCACGGATCTAACGAAGTCACAATATTGTTACTTACTTGTTGTTATAAATGCATTTCTGTCTCGAGTTCGATCCCAAGGGCGCAGCCTTGACCTTCTCAGACTTCTCGAAGTCATGTGCGTATAATATAGTTAATTATCACTCGCTTTAACGGTGAAGGAAAACATCGTGAGGAATCCTGCATATCTTAGAGTTCTCCGTAATGTTCTCGAAGATATGTGAAGTCTGCCAACCAGCACTGACCCAGCGTGGTGACTACGACCTAATCCTTCTCACACTAAGAAGAGGCCCGTGGTCAGCAGTGAGACAGTTTAATACAGGGCTGATATTATTATTATAAAACATTTCTATAAAAAAATATTCCGTAATACACTATAAACAAAGATTTTATGATTATTTCTCATTTTCAGCTGAACATGCTTCAAAACTAAAGACTGGCAGTAACCGTGCCACTCACTTATGCACATCATGCGGCAAGACATTCGGTAGCAGAGCCCTACTCCTGGAGCACGCCAACCTGCACGCAGGGCTTCGCCCCTACACCTGCGACCTGTGCCACAAGACCTTCGCCTCCAAGTACACCCATCAGGCACATCTGAAGACACATGCGGTATGTTTTATACACTATTATCATTTGAGTCACCTAATAGTAAGTTGTCACTGCACCGATGGCTTATCGGCTTAAGTGGTCGTGCATGGCGTGACAGTGTTGTGTATACAAAACACACACGGGACAAAAATAGTGTATTTCACGAATGATTGCTCTGGGTTATCTTTATGTCCATTGTTTGAATGTCAGTAAAGCAATCCAGGTATTGTTAATATTGCAGGAAATGTCTTTTGTAAAACGCTTCCAAAAAGCTCTGAATAGTTTACTCACCTGAAGAATTCCTGAGCATTCTATATGACAAACATTGATAAATATATTGTTAACCAGGGTGTAAGGTGTTTTAGGATTATCCATTCTATATGGTTGTAAAAAATAGATAATCCTTAAACACATGTATATTAGAGCTACATATATGGGTAACCAATATCTGAAACAAAATAAGTGAGAAACGGCAATGAATTGCCGTAAATCTTAGAGTTCGAAAAAATGGTTCAAGTAATATGCAAAGGTCACGTGATACCACGTGGCCTTGAGGTCAGAGGTCATAGTCATTTTGGGGCTATATCGACTATGCTGAGTCGAATGGCGCTGACCGCGAGTCTCTAGCTCTTACGGTTCTTGAGTTGAAAGTTGTATAACAGACAGACGGACAAAGATGTTGTATAGGAGTTTTTTCGAACTTTAAAAGTTATATAAAAATGTCTGTTTATGCATCAGCAGTATTTACTACGCCATCCGTTCAGTCGGGAATATAAGCGTAAATCTTTTATATCTCTGTGTATTCATAGATAAATTTAATATTACAGAACCGCCCCCGTCCGTACAAATGCAGTCAGTGCGGTAAATCGTTCCTAACTCAGCAGAATCTGACGCAGCATGAGAAAACACACTCAGGAGTTAAAGATTTCGTCTGTAATGTATGCAGTAAGTATTTTTACTTTCATAAATGTTATAATAATAATCTAATACGCTACAGATGGTAGTCAAGCATTGAAGCCGCGGTCAATTTTAAGATAAATGACTGTGCAGTAAAATGAAAAACTAAAAAACAAGCTTTATGAAAAAAACCAACCTTAAAAAAGTAGAAAATAATTTAATAATTTTAATTAAATTATTTCCTACTTTTTAGTTCGATTTTTTAATAAAGCTTGATTTTTAGTTATTTTAGACTATTATTTATTTTTATATTTATTTCTCATATTTATTTCTAATATATATTGTTTTCTAAATTGTTGTGCAAATTTCAAATCAAGCCGTCGGTTTGAAAGAGGTGAAAATCACGTTCAAAGATTCCGTTACATAGATACATACCAAGCTAATAAAAGCGTGTTAATAGGTTCATCAAATATGATGTATTGGCATCGACGACGCAATATTATTATAAATTATATATTAAACGGAATCCGTTAGGGATTAACTGGTCGCCTCGTCACTGCCATTGCGCCGAGTGTTGTGGGATGAATCCCACACGGGACAAAACTTTGTGTGATCCACAAATGGTTGTTCAAAGTCTGGGTGTTGTTTGTATCCATTGTTTGAATGTTTGTAAAATGCCCGAGAAAAGAGGAATTATTCCTGGAATTACATACCAAATGTGTTTACAATCTGTTTCGATAAATAAACATTGAATAATATTGATCAAAATTCTAACTAATATTATAAATGCGAATGTGAGTTGATTTGTTTGTTCTTACGCTTTCATATTTTTACTAAACCGATCATCATTAAATTTCGCAAACACGTTGTCAGGGGTACAGAACAGGGTGTAGGGTATCTTTCATCAAGAAAATAGTTCTGAGCCCGAGAAACAGCTAATCTATACTTCTGTACTAATATTATAAAGCTGAAGTGAGTTTGTTTGTTTGTTTGGTTGAACGCGCTAATCTCAGGAACTACTGGTTCGAATTGAAAAATTATTTTAGTGTTGGACAGCGACCATGGGGGCGGCGCAGTAATCATTAACGCGGGTGAAAGCGCGTGCACATCTAGTGCTATACCAACATGGCAACCAATTGATTAAACTATATACTTAACCTTCCAGACAAGGCGTTCAGTACGCAACACAACCTGGAAGTCCACGGCGTGGTGCACTCCGGGAACAAAGCGTTCGTGTGCACCATCTGCGGGAAGGCCTTCGCGCGCCGCGCCGAGCTGCGGGACCATATGCGGACACATACTGGTTACTCACACACATATTATTGTACTTGTTGGGTGGGTACACATCCTGGGGCTAGTATGTCTTTAGATTGTCAAAGTAGATGCCGAGCCATCACTTAACTTGTAATAAGAACGTGATGTGAAGGACTCTGCTTGCTACATGACTGCTTACTACAAGGCGGAGTGTAGCCATTTTGACAGAAAATAAAAAAGATCTACAGCATAGGATACCTTAACCGTAAGTTAAATTACGTGTTATTATGTTCTGTTGGAAAATAAAACGTACGAAAATACTTAAAAGGCACTAGCATATACTGGGTATTTCTTATTCTTAGTATAGTGAAAACCTCTCAGGGGGTGATATACATATACATGTTATTACGAACAACTTTTCAGTTCAGGGACATTGCCGAAATCGCGGCAAATAGCTGTTCCATACAAAATTGGACTTTGACCTCAACAAAATGTATGGAACAGCTGATTTTTCTTCTACCATAAGACAATAAAAAATATATTTTCCATTTGGTCGAAGTGGGTACCTACCTGTATATTATTTGAAACATTACTTAATTACAGGTGAACGTCCATTCCCGTGCGACATATGCGGTGCACGCTTCACTCAGCGGTCGAACCTGCACTCCCACAGACGTGCGACACATCTAGACGATAAACGATACCATTGTACACAATGTCCGAAACAATTTAAAAGAAGACGGTAATATATATTTTTTTTTATTAACATATCACTTTGGACCCTTGGCATTCGATTTGTGCTTATGGACGATGATAACGTCCCGGGTCTACTGCCTGGATCAGATAAGTTATTATTAGTTATTTGTCCAGTAAATGGCTATTGCCTGCGCAGATGGCTTAAAAGGTCGTTGCTATTACTAATACTCTATAATTAAAACCTGAATAGTAGTTTAATAGTTTCAAAATTGTGTAATATAAGTGTTTTTAAATAAACAACGCGATATATGTATAAAGTAGTTTAATTTCAATGTATAACATATGCGCATACGTAACACAATATTAGTCGTGCACTAGGCTCGCAGAATATGGTTCAACTAGTTTTCCCCGCGGTTTCACCCGCGTAATTCCCATTCCCTGGGATAAAAAGTAGCCTATGTGTGAATCTAGCGTCTCCAGCTATCTACATACCAAGTTTCATCGCAATCGGTCCAGTAGTTTTTGCGTGAAGAAGTAACAAACATCCATACAGACTTTCGCGTTTATAATATTAGTAAGTATTTAATTCCAACATTTTATCTTGTCTACAGATTACTGGAATATCACATAAAGGCTTGTCACACGGGTGAGCGACCGCTCAAATGTAAAGTGTGTCCTGCATCATTCGTGTATCCTGAACATTACAAGAAGCATCTACGTATACATAGTGGAGAACAGCCCTACGTTTGTGAGGTATTTATATTTACTATCACTCTAGCTGTATAAGGGGCCCGGTAGAAAACAGTCATGATCTTGTCTGAATGATAGAAAACATACAAAGATTCTTTTTAACTTGGTATTAGTTCTACATTTCTATTCTTGTAATATCGATGCTGCCAGTTTAAGCAAGGGTGACTGTAAAAATATTTGTGTTTTGACACTCATGAAATCTAGATTTCATAAGTGGAAACTTTATTATTTAACTTTTATTGTAATTTATAACCGTTTTAAGAGTGTCAGCTCCGTTCGCCCCTTCTGATAAAATGTTCTGTTCGCCCCTTATTCGTGGCCACGATCGCCCCTTCACAGGGGGCGAACGGCACATTTATATTTAATTATTTATTTTGGTGTAGCTGATCGCCCCATACAAGATTTTTATAGAAATTTGAAGTATCTAAGTACAGTCAGCCGAAATAAAATAATGTAATACTGAATATACTGATAAAGTATTATTTAAATACTCAAAATGCAACCGTAAAAAAAATTTTCGTTGAAATGTAGTTCATTTAATACAGACATAGACATCCCAAACTTTTTAATCTAAATCTCCGCACACTCATTATCTACGCTAAAACTTTTCAAATAGACGAAGTAATTTTTATTTACGAAATAGCATTAATTAGTAGCTACTGTTCTTTATGCTTTTATTTTAATATCTCACATATATGTGAAATAGACGCCCGACATACAAAAAACAAAATCCAACATGCTGATCGCTAACGTTTCTGACTGTACTTTTCATCGGCTAGTAATCGGGGCGAAACTGAGTATCTAAAATGCCACAGGGCGAACGAGTACACTTAGGTAATCAGGGGCGAACGGAGCCGACATCGTTTTAAGATTTACAAACAATGAATATTGCGTATTTATTTAGTATGTGTGTATAGGAGTAGAAAATAATACTTTGAAATCGTGTAATTTAATTATAATCAATTAAATATTTTATATATAAATATACCGGATATAAATAATGTTTCAATAAAATATATTTTTGGAGATAATAAATTATATTATTGAATTAATGGTAGGTATTTATTTATAAATCAGGTGTAGTAGATAATATTATGATTAGGTATTGTTTTTGTCGTAATTTTATAATCTTGCTTCGGCGGTAGAGGAGATTTGTGGGGTGAGATTGCTTTAGGTATTTATTTGTTGGGTTTTATGGAATATTTAAGTAAATATCTGGTTTAAGAACTTTATTCTCATAAGAATTACAATAGTTTACTTACTGAGAATCTATATTTACAATAAATGAGTGCTTAGAAAATAGACAAAAATAAAAAAAATTATATACATAAAGTGGGTAAACTTATAATTTTATGTTAAACGTATCATTGTCAACATCACCAACCAAGCAAATAGGAATCTAAAGTAACTAAATACAAATACAGCTAGATGTAGCTATCATGGCAATGAAGGCAGAAGGTATATTATATGCCGTTTTATACGGTGAAAATGTGTTATGGTTAGGTGGTATGTCGTTTTCAGTCCTTTTTCCGTTATTTTTTGTAAAGATAACTTTCGTTCTAGGTATAGTACCTACCTGTATTTTGTGGTACCTATTTACAAACATCAAAATGATGTTTGTAACATTAAAATAATGGACATATGAGATATGTGTCAATTATTTATGGGTATAATACATTTTTGTCGCGTGTGAGATTTGAATTTACAATACTCGGTGTAGTGGCGGTGTAGTAGATTCGTGGAGTTATTTTACATTTTGTGTGTGCATGGTTGCTTTGAGTTTTTGTACATAATTATTTCGAGCGCTTGTGGTAGCTATCGTCTACACTTAACTAAATTTACCACACTGTTGTTACGTTAACGCGCACATACCAGTTTGATTTATTTCATAATATCGAAGCTGTATAAATGATGTTCGTCGGTAGGCAAGGCTTGTAGTAGTGCGGTAGTGGAGAGATCACAGACACACGTTGGTTGATAGGTCGAGCGTGCAGCGCGGCCGGCGCGGCCTCCCCACGCGCCACGCTAATATCTAGAGAAAATATCAACCATACCTATATCATCAATTTCCATTTATACCCGGCTATGCCAGCTAATGTCTCTGAAACATATCATAATATATAAATAATTATAACACAACAACATCAATAACTTCATTCTGTTACTCTTCACTCTCCTTTTAATATCTTGCTTATTTTTATCATCTCTTGCAAACATTAAACCAATAAAAAATATATTAGCTCCAATGACGTAATATAAATAGACGCGTCATGCATGTACATCACGACACTCGAAAACAGCGTAAATACTATCGGTAGCTAGACAGCTACTTAGACGCGCGAAAAAAGGGAAAGACAATTAAATGTCATCTACGGAATTCCTGTTGTTAGAGAAAGATAAATAGGTATATTTCTTTAATTACGTTGTAATTCTATGGTGTATGCTCATTGGCCGAGCGCGAAGACATGTTCGTGCTCGGCGCCAACCGCCATTAGAAGGCATCGAAAAAAATAAAATAAAATCCATTTTTCTTGATACTTACGCATAAAATGATACTTTTTTAACTTTCACATTTGCAGTGTAATTTTTACGTTTTCTAAAAACACAGAACGGCATTATTTTTTTGTTTTTTGAGTAAGTTATTCTCTCTTGTTATTTTAATGTCACGAACACCCGCGGCACTGGTTAGTACGTGAGTGACTAAATGGACTTGTCTGGTAATTACCTTGCATTCATGTTGCCTCTACAGAGCGCGGGTAACGTATCTATAATTTATATATCATTGTATTAACTCCTTCACTCTTCTTATTACTCTTGACGGATGACGTAATCGTTTAAGTGATCGCCTCACCGCTACCATAAGGTACTCCAAATGTTATAGGTTCAAATCCCACATGACACCAAACTTTCCATGATTCCATTGATTTGAATGAACTTTACAGAACAGATGATTGTTCCAAGTCTAGTTGTTTTTTGTGTCCGTTATTTGGATATTTATTATTAGTCCCTCGCGACACAGGAATGCGGTAATAAATACATTCATAAAAAAGAAATTAAAATATATTTATAATAATCTATTATTTTAATCCTATTAACATTCACTTTCATTCCTGACCTGTCAAAGCTTCATGCATAACCGTTACCAATACCTGTAACTCTTCTACCAACGACGCAAGTTATTATTAGCTGATCAACGGCATCGGCAAAGAAGACATTTGTCATTAATCATCACCACCGCACATCGCAACCGCACACATTACGAATAACATAAAGAAACATTTTTATTCTTTGTAGCTTTCTGATATCCCACGTGGAATGGCAAGACTACAAAAAACATGCTTTATTAAAAAAAGAAACTAAAGAGTAGAAAATAATTTAAATGTAAAAAGGCGTGAGGAGGGGGGGGGGGGGGTGTTATCAAAGTATCTTAGAAAGCACCCCACACTTTTTTATATTAAAATTATTAAATTATTTTCTACTTTGTGGCATACGCACAAAGTTTATGAGGAACCACAGAAAATAGAACAAGGCCTGTTAGGAGCCAATATAAAACCACACTACATGTAAACGCCCACAATACAGCTTTATTAAAGAAAAGTGTTTTTAACATGAGTATCATAATTTATAATAAAGTACCGGCCATTATAAAAAATGCTCCGATTCAATTATTTAAAACTAAACTGACTGCATTGTTGCTGGAAAAATGTTATTATACCATAGATGACTTCTTAAAAGACATTTTGTAATTGTATTTTAATTCTGACATTTAAATTCTGACATCTTTTAATAAATAATAATAAAAAAAATTTATATAAATATTTGCATGCCTAGTCTAAGGTAGATTGTATAAGGATCTGAAATTATGTTAACATCTGTATTCTATTTTGTACTTACAATCTATGCAAATAAATGATTTATTATTTATTATTATTATTAACCTGAAATCGAACGGAGCATCATACGTCTAGCCGCGCCGAAAAGAACTTACGAACTAAACAACGCGCGAAAGTGATCGAACGGAGCATCATAGGTCTAGCCGCGACAAAACCAACGGACGAACTAGCGACGCGCGAAGAGGCCGTCTGTTTTTATACGTGGCACTATTTTTATACGCACGCACACACGCGCGAGGACCGCCGCGCCTATAGATGTAAGGCCGGTTTAAAACCAATTAAATGGATTGGTTTAATTGTTGTATGTTCAAGTACGTATCGCGAAAAACAAACCGCTAGTGTGAACATTGTCACTACATATTATAAAACAAAGTCCTTCGCCGCATCTATCTGTTCACGATAAACTTAAAAACTGCTGAACGGATTTTCATGCGGTTTTCGCCAATAGACAGCGTGATTCATAAAGAAGGTTTAGGCACAGATTAAATATAGTACTAACGTACAGAAGGATCACTTCGCAAACCAATTTATAGAAATAGCGACTCTTGCTACTAAACAACAAAGTGCAATTCAGCTCGTATAAGCACTCAGTGCCTAACGCGATATTCACCTAACCGTTTTCGCTCTTTTCTAACACATAACGCTGTCGCTGTCTGGCGCGGAGTGACGCGCTAGCTGTCGCGCTAGGGTTGTCGACTTGCCGCTGCTACTATAATATCTATTCATCGTCCATCTACCTACTTGACCACGTAATAATAAATAATTATCCTATGTTTAATGCGTATGGTTACACGGTAAATTTTAATAAATGAAAACAAACCTAGATATATCCTTGTTTTGTTTGTTTGTTTTTACTTTTTGTTAATTTACTTCAAGTTAACTTGACGAATTCTTAGGAAGTGTTTTTCGTCTGTTCGCTAGGTATAAACAAGTAACTGCACCTTACTTACTCAGGCTATTGGTAAATTCTTAGTCTAGGTATGTAACTACTTACTTAAGCAATTATCATTTATTTTAAACTTAGTCTAATAAAGTATTAGCGAGCTCTGCGCGCGAGCGGTGACAACCGACTGGCGATGCGGCTTAGAAGCCGCGCAATAGTGTAGGCTCTTATCACTGTAGGTACGGCCGAGTGAAGGAGGCCTGGTTTAGGTTTATAATATGTTAAGATTTTGTACTACTTGTGCGAAGCCAAAGTGGGTCGCTAAAGCTTAGCAAATTCGTACATGACACTCACATGGTCCATGGGTGATGGGGGTCGTAAGGCAGCGGGGGTGGTACAACGTGCGCGCGGTGCGGGGGTCACTTCACGGGAGCGTCAGTCGGCCGCCAGCGCTGTTGACGATCACTTGTGTCTATAAGTGCGGACGCTTAAGACAAAACCACACGGTATCACTATACGAAGATGAATCCGCCGATAGGGAAAGTTATTAAACGTCAAGCCAAACAAATTACGTTTATAACTATTTTAAAAATCGCAAGGAAGATCTAAACGTCAAAATGGTATTAATTAGGCGAGCTTAATGGCTAATGTTACAGATTTTCAAATACTACAGTCGGGAACATTATACGTCAAGGAAAATTGCTATGTGAAGATATCGGTGTTCCTATATTCAAATCCCCAAGGAAATCCAAAATTGCAAAGAAACGAATTGAAATTCATAACTTTACGAAGGGTGTTATTCGGCAAAAAATTACTCAATACTATACGTATAAGAAAGAAATCCCCACATTAAGAAAATAAATGCCGAATTAAAGCAAGATGGAGTATTATACTGCTGCTGGGAGTATTGAAGAAATTCTTTGCAGAGATTGGGTTTTAAATATAACAAATGTCAATGCAAGCGAAAACTGCTCATTGAGTGCGCTGATATCACTTCTTTGAGATGGCACTACCTTCTAGCGATAAAAAAATATCGAAATGAATTAGAGAAACTAATATTTACTTTGATGAGACGTATGTTAATCACTCGCCAACTGCTGGCAATCAGCCACTGGATTTGGGGCTATGACAGATATTGGCAAATGTCTTATTAATGATTTGAAATTTTTACTACATTGATTTTATTTACCGTTTGAGGAAACCTTGCAAACATGTGATTTGAAAGTATTAATTTTTTTTTTTTTTATATCAATAATTTATTATAATTGCAACACTTGTATTTTAATTAAATAAAGTATGTAATTTAAGCTCGTGCGCATCGAGCACGGTCGTCGGGCAGGCGTTCAGTGAACAAATGGATCGATCTCTGACTTTTCGAAGTTATGTGCGTATTAAATAGTTCATTATCGCTCGCCTTAACGGTGAAGGAAAACATCACGAGAAAATCTACATGTCTGAGAGTTCTCTATAATGTTCTCGCAGATACGTGAAGTCTGCCTACCAGCAATGGGCCAGTGTGGTGGACTATGGCCTAACTTTTCTCACACTGAGATGTAGCCCGTATCCAGCAGTGGAACAATTTGATACAGAGCTGATATTATATATCTGTCTTCGCTTCGTTTATGTGCGCCTGGTGCATATTAAACAAATAAACCATCTCTCTTTTATCCGCCTCCACTTCATTCATGTGCGCCTGGTACACATCGGGCACAAATAAACTATAATAATTAATAATAATAATAATTTATTCAATAATAATAATAATACATACATAGATATACATTTTGTTATTAGTCTAAAATAATGTTATACTACTATAAATTGGTAGTCAAAAGCTGCCAAAACAATACACACTTGATGAAATAATAAATTAAGGAGGACATTCAGTGCTTCGATGGCCTCCATATCATCCCTACCTCAATGCAATCGAGATGGTATGGGTTGATATTGTTACGTGCTGGGTTCGACGGATAAGAATATAAAACAATATTACCGACTAAAACGTTTTATTCTATTCACACAATTAAATTTAAAACACTATACTACACTTTTCCACTGTAACTGCTTCAAACTCCGTAGTATTTTCGCTTCCGTTCGCTTCGATGAACACTTGATCGCTTACGATAGTAAACTGACTCGGCGGTGCAAGTGCGCTATATTTATACGCGGGTAAAGCGCTTCTGGAGTTTTCCAGAAAACGTCACACACGGCACGCAACAGCGCGATGATTCGAGAATGTGCCAGCGCTCTCTCCACTGAACTCGTACCGACAAATACGTAGTTCCGTAAGATTTCAATAGATGGTGCTGTAATAAATTATTATTAGAAACCGCCGACTCTTCCCCACAGTGCCGGCAGAGGGCATTAGCCGTAACAATATCAAAGGAGACTTAAACGAGGAATTATATCATTCCAATTTAGATCAGAAAATAGATGCTCTTGGAAACTTGTTTGTGCAGTACAGTGCTGATAAATGGAGAAAATGTGATGATCACGTAATAAAAAAATGAAAATAAGTACATAATATATACCGGATATGTGACGATAAGTTTGATAGATTCGTTATATAGCTCTGATTATATAAGCGAAGATAGTTCAGAAGATGAATATATGGACAAAAGTGATTAAATTAATTTCGTTTCCTTATTATTATTTTTTTTATTTCTTGTATGCGTATTTCTAGTTTTCATTTTAAAATGTTAATAAATAAATATTACTATTATGTTTCTTATTTTTACTTAGAACACAAACATATATTATTAATAATAATAAAATCATTATTATTAATAATAATTATAACAATTATATTATATTCGGCGTGGCGTTTTTTACCGTTTTGAAAAAAATAGGGCGTAATAGGTAAATAGAGTAGTAGCCTAAGGCATCGGGCACGCCACGATTGTGGCTGGAGAGGCGGCATGGCGCCCTCACCTTCCGGCTGACACAGGTTCTGACTGGCCATGGTTGTTTTGGCCAGTTCCTGTGTCGTATACGCCGGCAAGAGACGCCCGGTTGTCACCACTGCGGCGACTGCCGCGACGTTGTAGAGGACACGCCGCTGCACACTTTGGCGGTTTGCCCCGCCTGGGCATCGCAGCGCCGTGATTTGATCGCGGCAGTCGGATCGGTTGCCCTGTCGCTCCCGGCCGTAGTTCAGTCTATGGTCCGGAGTGAGAGGTCGTGGAACGCCGTCGCCTCCTTTTGTGAGGAAGTAATTTCCATCAAGGAGGCGGCGGAGCGGGAGAGGGAGCGTTTAAACCCTCTCCCCAACCGCAGAGCCGGGCGCCGGAGGCCGCGCGATGACCTCCAGCCAACCTGAGGTTTGACCTGGGGGTGGCGGGCTTTGTGGGCCTGCCCGCCATCCGTTCAGCACCAGGTCCGAGAGGCGGCGTGCGTGTTCCCACGCGCGCCTCTGTGTCGAGTCCGTCTCCCCTCTAGGGGAGACATTGAGTTTTATATGACGTAGTGCCTATTTTGGGTAGGTCTTTCGTGTAGTGGCCTGCCGTTTCATACGGCGGGCCGTAACCTTGGCGGGGTCGCGACCGCATGCGAAAGCGATTCGCGCGGCCCCGTCGATAGTGGTTGTGTCGAGGAACACCGTGGTAGGTTTAGTCGGTATCCCGGGAGGTACATTATATTTTCAACATCTTTCTTTACCCCGGCGAGTCCGACATAATCCCTCCGCCCGCCCCCGCGGAGGGATATGCGTCATAGCATTCCACCACGTAAAAAAAAAAAATAGAAAAAAAAAAGGCATAGTTATTTTATTTTATTATTTTTTTACTGACATAGTCTTAAATTAATCCACCATTGTACACTCCTTATTTATAATCTATATTTCATATTAAAACGATTATTATAATTAATAATAATAATTTGAAAAATAATGAAAATAATGCAAAATCGCAAACGTATTCACCCTAATAACGTGCTACAAATTATGAATGATTTCGTTACAAATAACATAAAAACTATCTTTAAGGGCACTCGCACTCGCCGGCCGTCGCTAGCGCCGAACACCCGCACCTACCCACCCTCTCTCGGTCACCCGCCGCCATTTTAGTCGCATGCGATTAGGCACACTGTGACGCACAGAACACTTATACTCAGAGAGAAGAATGACAACTTCATATAAAATTTGTGAGGATTTTTTACCTTAGCGTCTTGCGTCATCTATTTGCAGCCCGCACAAACTATCGTAAATAGCATGTTTGTATAAGCGCGGGAAATTCAAAATTAGTGATGTGTGTGTATATATATGGGTATGTATATCTATTTGCTTGTCATTATTAAGGGTTCAAAATTGGAAGCACTGTATTTGTGAAGGGTTCCTTGAAGTTAATGTGTATGCCGATTTAGATTTTTTATGTTATTCTATAGAAATCTGGTTAATAATAAAATCAGCGTTCACATATTCAAAGAAAACTTAATCGAAAAACACAGTTTAGAGAGTTCAATAAAATATGTACATAAGTAACTTTATTAAAAAAAAATTATTTGTGAATAGAGCAATACATACAAATCTTACTATGAATATAGGTATATGTGCATAAATACTACATATATCTGACTGTTTACATTCTGCTAGCACTTGTCTATTTAAGTTACAACAGGTTTGCTAGTATGTATCTATTATGAGATTTCATTAATTTCCTTAGTTAAAACAAAAACAATGTGAGAGTCACTTTCTCACAACTTGATATCTCACAAAATAACACTTGATTTCACCAAAACACTACAACAGAGGAATAGGGTGCTCGACTTAACGTTTTTAATGCAGGAGAAATCAAAACTAGTTTATTTATCGAAAATAAATCGAAATTACAAGATAAACAGTGCGCAAGCGGTGGCAGACATTTTTCTTGTAGTGTTGCCAGTAAATAACACGAAATTAATTGTAAATATTTATATTTATATTGAATTATCTTTTTTATACTGCGACTGCTCTATTGTTTAATTATCAAAAATATAATTCAAAATTATTTCCAGGTTTTTTCCATTGTATTTGAAATTTATTTATTTAATTTTTAAATGTATTTTTTCAGTGGTATCAGGTATGATATCGCTATCCTTGTATTCCACTATCATTATCTCTGTCGAGTCTAACAACCCTCCAATCAACATTTTGTAGAACAGAGTTGATCTACCCTGCTGTTACGTCGCGTGATCTCAAAATGCTAGAACACAAATACTATTAGATTCTATTCCACTTTTTTTTTTTTTTTTTTTTTTTTTACGTGGGGGAATGCTATGACGCATATCCCTCCGCGGGGGCGGGCGGAGGGATTATGTCGGACTCGCCGGGGTAAAAGAAGATGGAAAAGAAATAATGTACCTCCCGGAATACCGACTAAACCTACCACGGTGTTCCTCAACAAAACCACTATCGGCGGGGCCGCGCGAATCGCTTTCGCATGCGGTCGCGACCCCGCCGAGGTTTCGGCCCGCCGTATGGAACGGCAGGCCACTACCCAAAGAGACCTACGCAAAGGACTCCCTCAAAAATTCCCTACTGTCTCCCCCCTAGGGGGGAGACGAACTCGACACAGAGGCGCGCGTGGGAACACGCACGCCGCCTCTCGGACCTGGTGCTGAACGGATGGCGGGCAGGCCCACAAAGCCCGCCACCCCCAGGTCAAACCTCAGGGTGGCTGGAGGTCGTCGCGCGCCCTCCGGCGCCCGGCTCTGCGGTTGGGGAGAGGGTTTAAACGCTCCCTCTCCCGCTCCGCCGCCTCCTTGATGGAAATTACTTCCTCACAGAAGGAGGCGACGGCGTTCCACGACCTCTCACTCCGGACCATAGACTGAACTACGGCCGGGAGCGAGAGGGCAACCGATCCGACTGCCGCGATCAACTCACGGCGCTGCGATGCCCAGGCGGGGCAAACCGCCAAAGTGTGCAGCGCCGTGTCCTCTACAACGTCGCGGCAGTCGCCGCAGTGGTGACAACCGGGCGTCTCTTGCCGGCGTATACGACACAGGAACCGGCCAAAACAACCGTGGCCAGTCAGAACCTGTGTCAGCCGGAAGGTGAGGGCGCCATGCCGCCTCTCCAGCCACTCCTCAAAAAAACGGGACTTACCGCCACGATCGTATTGTGCCCGAGATTCTATTCCACTTACACAACACACCATATTATTATCAAGACGGTAAAAAAATTCACGCGGTATAACGCAATAAATTAAGTTATAAGCAATTATACTAAGGGATATCTGCTGACCAATTCGTAATGTAATTGCTGTCGTGTGTAGCGGTGTAAAATACGTCTTCGGGTAGTAACGTCCGCCACCCGCGTTGACCATGGGAGTGTCACGTACGAATTTGTCAAGTGTAGTAATCAATCAATTGTTGTTTAGGGACAAAATAAGCAGTAAAATGATGTTTGCAACAATGCGCATGACGCATCGCAAAACCTTCGATCTAATATTTACATAGGAAAAGAGACTAGAATATATATAGACCTTAGTCTATAAAGTGTCTTAATTTCTTTTTAAATAAATATCGAATAATTTAATTATATTTGAAAACCTCAAATTGGAACATCTATTTACGACGTTGCCATGCGTTACAGGTCACAAGGCGTAACAAGGCTTGCTTATCTTGGGTGCCGATTGAAACACCAGATTTTTATTTATTCAATAGGCACTACTAAATAATAATAATATTCTACCACATACACACAACACCATCTAGCCCAAACTAAGCAGAGCTTGTACTATGGGTACTAGACAATGGATAAACATACATATATACTTTTTTTTTTTGTAAATACATAAATATTATACATAGAACACCCAGACCAAGACAAACATTCATGTTCATGCACACAAATATTTGTCTTGTGCGGGAATCGAACCCGCGACCTTAGGCGTGGCAGTCGGTTACACTAACCACTACGCCATCGAGGCCGACGAGAAATACGAATAGTGATAAAGGTAATTTATATGTGAATTTGATATCCGATTATGGTTGCGCACAGCATTTGAACAAAATAATTTACAATACAATACGGGGTACCTAGATTAAGGAAAGAAAATATTATATACATTTAATATAAGAAAAATCTGAAATAAGTTTAGTTTTAAAATTCCAAAAAATATAATATATGAATTACAATGAAAGTTATAAGTTAATGTAAAAGAAACACTAAATCAATTAAATTAAATTAAAAATAGGCTATATAAATATATGTGAAAAAACAAAAACTAACAAATTTATAATATTACTAGCGACCCGCCCCGATTTCGCACGGGTAGTACAAAACCTTAACAAATTATACACCTAAACCATCCTTATGAATCATTCTGTCTATTGGTGATAACTGCATCGCGAACAAACAGACAGACGCGGCGAAGGACTTTGTTTTATAATATGTAGTGATATATAAGAGATAAATTAGGCCGAGATGTACTACTGAGATATCAGTAAATCTTAATTAAAGTCTTAATTTTTTATCTAGATATGCTTTGGTTTTTTATAACGCAGTTATTACCGCTAATGCGTGCGGTCAATAGACACAAGTGAAGGGGCATAAGATGTACCGTATCATGCATCGTGTCAATGTATAGTGAGCTGCAAAAATGCATACCCATTTCAAAACGATTAATGGTAATACGAAAAATTTTATAAGCCGGTAATTGACGCCATCTAACGGAAATCGATACAAGAACTGTTAAGTAGTTTATATATATCGTAATAGATGGCGGTGCACTACTATAAAATAAAAATAATTAGATTTCTTAATTACTCAATCTTAATAAATTTACTTTAAACAATTTTTTAATGTCTATTCACACGTATTTTTACACGTAGTGGTTAGTGTAACCGACTGCCACGCCTAAGGTCGCGGGTTCGATTCCCGCACAAGTCAAACATTTGTGTGCATTTGGATGGATGTTTGTCTTGGTCTGGGTATGTCTATGTATAATATGTACGTATTTACAAAATAAAAGTATATTTGTATGTTTATCCATTGTCTAATACCCATAGTACAAGCTCAGCTTAGTTTGGGCTAGATGGTGTTGTGTGTATGTGGTAGAATATATTATTATTTTTATTATTATTCTGTCCCTGCGTTCCAGTGTCTTTTTGTTTGAGATTATAATTTCTTATAAATTTCAACTATTTGCTGAAATGAGTACGCGTTGCAATATTAATAAAACAACGCCATCTAGTTCATTCATATTAATTCTAATTCGAGTGTTCACAGGCTTTTGAACCTTAAGGTGTTGATGCACTTTTACAGGTGACTGTACAATTATCTGTCCATTTGGATTCAATACTAATTAGGTACATTATCTCGTGTTTCTTTAACTATACAATTACGAGAAATAATTTGTATGTATAATTTAAACCCATAATCCTAACTAATACATATTATAAATGGGACTCAAAAGTACATAGGGGTACCCTTACATACCGTATAACCTATCATCCAGAAAAATAGCGCTGTTCCCGAGGTACAGAAATTTATTGAAATAATCTACATTAACGCCAGCGAAGCTGCGGCTAAAATCTAGTAAATTATACGAGAGAATTGTAGGTGATTAAATTGGTGGCCAGTATATATTATAATACATTGTTTGCCAACAGATTTCACATCATTTACGTGAATTTACAATTAATGTTAACAAAAACTTTTACAGAATGTAAATCCAATGCTAGGTACACAAAACATTTACTGAGTAAGTATATCACTTATACTCATCAGCGGCATCACAAAATACTTAAATGTAAAAAATAATACTAATTAACACTTATAAAAATAAATGAATAAAAGGAAATTACATAAACGAAAACAAAAGAATCGTCATTTACTGGTTGACTTAAAACTGTACAATTCTTTTTTGAAAACCGGCAAAGACACGGCATGAATGTCAACCTTTTTATGTTTAAACAGACGGTTGTGCTCACGACATAATCTGGGAATCATACTATGAAATCATCCAATATTTGTTTTAAAGAACTTCGAGGCAAATGGACGGTAATTTTGTAATCTTTGGCCACGATGTGGTACAGTAAAGTGAATTATTTGTAATAATAGTGGACAGTCGAGATTACCAGTTAAAATTTTAAATATAATTATTTGATTTGAACCCACCGACGATACTCTAAAGAATTAATCTTGAAAAAGTTTAGTCTTTCATTATAAGTACGAAGAGATTGTAATTTTTAGCATGAACTGTTAAGAAAAACAGATATCGTTTTTGAACGACGACTAGAAGACATCTATCTTCTCCTCGTCGTTACTGTCTCTGGACTGTAATTGGGCTTTCCTACAGATCCGTTACAATCATATTGTCGAGTCACGATAAAAAAAAAAGTCCAGTATAGTCCGCACAAGAGCATTATAAACTGTAACAAGTGCACGTCTTTCTTTAAAAGATTTGCAGTTACGCCAAATGAAACCTAACATTTTAAATGACCTGGTGACAATATTATCAATATGCGGTATAAAGGAAAATATGGAGTCAATAATCACACCGAGGTCCCTAATCTGATCAACTTCATTCTTCATTTCATTCGAGCATGTTGTTATCAATGATGTAAAAGTTTGTAAAATTCGTTTACGATGAAATTTTATTTGTTTAAATTTATTTAAATTTAGTGGGATTTTATTTATTTTAGTCCAATTAGATATTTTGATTAAATCTTCCTGCAACTGCGAAAATTTTAAGATACTCTGCAAAATATCAAAATTTAGAATACTTGATCACGCAACCAAGATCATTTATGAAAATAGAAAATAATATCGGTCCCAAATGAGAACCTTGAGGGAAGCCCGATGAAGCTACATAACTATCAGATTCGTGACCACAAAGCACTACTCTCTGGGATCTGTCAGTTAAATAAGATGAAAACCATGTAAGTAATGACTCATGGATACCAACATTCGACATCTTAGTAAGTAACAATTTGTGATCCACTTTGTCAAACGCTTTACTTATATCGGTATAAACAGCGTTGACTTGGAAAGACTTATCTAATGAATCAGATAATTCACTCGCATAACTCCTAATGTTCGAACAAGTTGACATTTTACTACGAAATCCGTGCTGTTCTTGTAACAATATGGGCTTGATGTGATTACTTACAAAAGGGCAAATAAGAGATTCAAAAATTTGCTTAATACTGATAACAATGAGATAGGTCGATAATTCGTAATATCATCTGCATGACCATCTTTTGGTATAGGGACAACATTAGCCGATTTCCACTTAGAAGGAAAGGTTCTCGTTGAAAGAGAAAGATTAAATATTATTTGAAGATGGATTACGAGAGCTCTTAAACATTTCTTAATAAATACAGCTGGGATCTGATGAGGACCCGCTCCAAAGGTAGTATTCTGTTTTCTTAGAGCCTTTCCAACTTGTGACTTATCAATTGTAATTGAACCTAATGTACCTGGATTTTGCTGCAAAGTGCAAGCAGATGTAGATTGACCATCGTAACTACTTATATACAGGGTTATTGGAAATTCGATACATTCCCTTGGTGGGGTGAAAGTAGAGCCCATTTGCAGAAAAAAACAAAAGAAAAAATTTAAAAATTTAAAAAAATACTTAAATAATTATTTAAATAATTTTTACAATTCAATTTTATAATAAATTAACAAAAAAATTTTTTTTACCTAATTTTTTGCATTTCGGACGCTACAACATGAAATTTATTTGTAATTTTCCGATTTTTGCTATCTTGAAGATGTGTTGGAATGTTAGCTGTCAGAAAATGTACAAAACACAAAATAAAAAAGCTTTTTGGCAAGAATCGGCATTTTAAAGTAAAAACATTAAAATTGCTCGAAAACTAACCATTATCGGATAGGGTAGCACATGACAAAATTTACTGCAAACGGGCTCTACTTTCACCCCTCCAAGGGAATGTATTGAATTTCCAATAACCCTGTATACTGATGAAAAATTTCTGGCAAATGCATTACAAATTGACTGTGGCGCAGAAAATGTTTAGGCACCTAGCATCATTTCACTAGGAATAGCGGAACCTTTACGCTTGTTATTTATGTAAGACCTAAACCCTTTAATATTATTATTAGAAATTTCTACCTCAGTATATTTTAAATATTTGGCATAACAAGACGTTATGAGGCTGTGGACTCTAGTTCTAGCCAAGCGGTAATCAATCTCATCCATAGGATTCCTAAAACGCTTAAACCTCTGACGGTATTTGTCTTTTTCGGCCTCCAATGAGATTTATAAGTTGCCGTGTATACCACACAGGATAGCTCCTTTTGGTGAATGTTGAAACAGGAACATATCTTGCTATGATATTCCATAGAATATCATAAAAAGCTTCCACTATATCCTCTACATCCCCCTGACATAATATTTCATACCAGTTTATTTTTGCATTATTGGATAATCGAGAGTAGCTGACAACGGCGGGTGATAATCATCAATTTTAGTAATTACTCAATTCTTTATTGCATTCCACAATGTAGGCTTAGGTGGTAAACATTTATTTAGTAGGTAACAATCGTGGACCCTGTCGGGCACAGCAAAAGATATAATAAATAAATGTAAATGTGGAGAGGACTTATAATTTAAGAATAGCGCGTTGTAACGTTGCCGCTCCGCTCGCATTGCGCTCGCGACGTGAATAAATAATAACTTAAGTTCGTAAATGGAGTGTCAAAAATGCAAAAAAGGACTATCCAAGAAAGGATCTCATTTCCTATGTCAAGGTCAGTGCCAAGGAACCTTTCATAGAAGCTGCGTAAAAGGATTGGTAGCTGATTTGAAAGCGGGTAGAAACAGATTATACTGTAATAACTGCGAAGAGGATGAGTCGGAAATCGAGGAACAGGAAGGAGATGACCGAGAACCTGACAAGATCCTAAGGGATATTCAAAAAAATGTACGTGTAATCCCTGGACTCATGAAACAGCTTGATTCCATAAAACAGAGTATGTCCCTGCTGTCCGATAAATACGACACTCTGCTAACGGAACATGAAAAATCAAAAGTTAAAATACATAAACTAGAAAAGACCGTAGAACACATAAACAATAAGTGTACATATTTGGAAAAATGCAACGTCGCCTTAGAACAACGAGTGCACGATTACGAGCAAACTGCACGTAAACATAACCTCGAAATTGTGAGTATAGAACAGATGCCGGATGAAAACTTGAAGGAAATAATTAACAAGATTGGAAAGATGATTAACGCCAGCAGCGACGATATTGATTGGGTGAGGAGAAATCAACCACGAAAACAAGGAGTCAAAACTGCTTCAATAATCGTAGGATTTAAGACCTCAGGAACCGAATCCCGCGACGCCTGGCTGACCCAACGTCCGAAACTCACGGATGTAACGAGTGATAAAATAACCGGTGGAACCAACAATAGTAAAATATATATAAATGAAGATTTGACTAAGGCTACAAGAACATTACTATGGAAAACAAAGAAAGAACTACACAAAATATACAAGTATATCTGGGTGTCTAAAGGTAAAATACTGGTTAAGAAGAATGAAGGTGAAAATTCGATCTGGGTGAGATCTGATAATGATATCGGCGATCTACTTAATACAAAAACATAGGTCCATAATTAATGTGTGTTCTTATTCTATATAAATACATAATCATGTAAGTAAGTGTCTAAAAACTTTATCAAAATTCACGACCCTAGACAATATTGAAATAATTACTGATAATACGATTACAGCAGTTGAAATAGAAAATTTAAACATTTGGTTATCATCTATAAAATATAAAAATGACTTTTGTATAGTACACATAAATATAAGATCTTTAAAAAAGAATTTTAACGAATTATCAGTTACTTTACACAATAATTTAAAATACATCGACATAATAATAATTACAGAACCAAACATTAATTTTGATTCGATAAATTACTATAAGATTACAGGATTTGATATCTATAGTGTAACAAGAACGGGGCGAACCGGGGGAGGCGTACTTGTTTACACGCGTGAGTCATTAAAGGCCCGAGTGAACGAGTCGGTAGTGACACAAAATATGCACTCGGCAGAGTGCGTTTCCATTGCGCTCGACAATTGCGGGAGTGATCCGGTTCATTTGTTATGTATTTACCGACCTCCAAAAATTAACAAAAAAGATAAAATAAAACAATTTCTCGAAGATTTACGTAACATTTTAGAACATTTGCCAATAAAGAATAACTTAATTATATGTGGAGATATAAATATAAACTTATTGAAAAGCCAAGATAGCCATGTAATGGAATATGAAACTTTATTAGCGGAATTCGGATTAATTAAATGCATAAATAAAATAACACGCAAAGAAATCATGAAAGGAAATATCGTTGAATCATGCCTAGATCATATATATATTAGGGCACCGACTGCACATATAAATTCTGCGGTAATACAGCATAAAATATCGGATCACTTTATGGTGTCGGCCGCAGTGCGGTGGAACCGCGCTCCTCAGAGTAGCGTACGCGCTGGCAACAGCGCATCACTCGGGCGATTAGCCGACGAAAGGAGTGGGAGAACCATACCTACCACGTATCGCCGCCGCGTTCTTGATAATCGTTTAGTTAGAGAGCGATTATTAAATACTGATTTTAAAACATTATTATCTACTGAATGTCCGGTAGAATTATATAATTCTTTTAAGCAACTATTCATCAACATCTATAATGATTGCTATAAAATAGTAACTGTAAGTGGAAGTTATAGAAATAATAAAAGTTGGGTTACGAATTATTTAAAAAAGATAATAAAGGAGAGAGATAGACTATTTAAGGTGTGGTGCAGTGATCCAAAAAATATGGTTAAAAGATTAGAATATACTAAACATAGAAATAAATGTTATAAAACCATAACTAAATGTAGAAATGAATATGATAGACAAAGTATTATTAACTGTAATAAAAATATTAAAAAGATATGGGACAGAATAAATATACTATTAGGAAATAGGAAACAATCACTAGATACTATGATATTATCTAATATGAACATGCAGGGAAACACGAAAGTTATAGCTGATGGGTTTGCGACTACTTTTGATGAGGAAATCCAACGAATTAAACATATATGTGACGATAAATGGTTAAGTAGATGCAATTACGTGCAAAAATCTGACAAAAATATGAGATGGCAACCAGTGAGCGACAAATACGTAAGGAAAATAATTAAAAATATGAACGCTAACAAATCACCTGGGAGCGATCTCATACGGATGTCAGATTTAAAAATAATAGCTAACAAGATAAGTCCTATTATAGCGAAGTTAATTAATTTATCTGTTGAAAAACATAAATTTCCCGATAAACTTAAAGAAGCAATAATACGTCCTATATATAAAAAAGGCGACCGTAAGATATACTCTAATTATAGACCGATAGCAATTTTATCTAGTGTTGACAAAGTGATAGAAAAGTGCATAATAAATCAACTAGGGAACTATTTAAGTACAAATAACTTAATAAATAAATCACAGCACGGTTTTCAAAAAGGAAAGGGTACCAATACATTATTGTCCAATTTTACTAACGAAATTAATAACTATTTAAACGAGAAAAAAATTGTAGTAGCAATATTTTTTGATTACAAAAAAGCTTTTGAAACTTTAGAAACAAACACGCTAATAACATCATTAGAAGAGTGTGGCGTGGAGAGGCCTCTGAAAGAATGGTTCAGAGACTACCTCACTTCACGCTGCTACCGGGTCAAGATAGGGGACACGTTTAGCGATGAAAAATTGGTCCGATGTGGGGTACCGCAGGGCTCAGGAAGCGGTCCCGTATGCTATTTAATGCATGTAAATAGCTTATGTAATGTGCTACAACATTGCTCAGCGCACATGTTCGCGGACGACCTGTGTATCTTGCGAGCCGGTACGGACCTCGCTGAAACGTGTCAAGTAGTTCAGCAAGACGTGGACGTAGTAGTGAAATGGTCGCATGATAACGGAATCGTATTAAATACCGATAAAACACAATATATGATCATACACTCGCCCTACATTAAAGGAAAATCCTCTAACACTATACACTCACACTTTTGATTGCATTCATGGTAACTGTGTCAATTGTGGTTGCAAACCTATTCAGAGAATAAAATGTGTTACTTACTTAGGTATTAAAGTTGACGAGCATTTCTCATGGATAGAACATATAAATTTCTTGATAAATAAACTAAGAAGTATATTGAGTAAATTTTACCACTTAAGTTACCGAGTTCCTAGTAACACCCTAAAAATTCTGTACACTTGTATGGTGGAATCTGTAATGGATTATGCTCTTGACTGCTATGGGCTTACATTTAAATCCTACATTGAAAAATTAGAAAACATACAAATTAGGTTCCTAAAACTACTAGTGGATAAAAAAACTAAAAATAAATATAAAAATGATTATTATAAACTTTTCAAAATTTGTAAAATATTACCGGTCAGACTGAAACATAAATATATTCTCGCAACCAATAACCATGGCAGACATGAGCATAGCTCATTGCTGACAAAAGTGTGTAACAATTATAACACCCGAGCGATGTCATCTGGTAAATATGTAGTACCGAGAGTTAATAATGTCTATGGAGACCGAACATTAAACAAACGTATCCCTTATATACTCAACAATTTACCAGATGAAATCAGGGACGAAGAAATAAAATATAAATTTAAGAATAAACTAAAAAAATATCTACTCAGTACACTGCCATAACTTGTCTATATGTATATATATGTATGTATGTGTGTATATATGTATATGGGTGTGTGTATGTATGTATGTGTATATATATATATATATACCTAACGGTTGTTTTTCTATTACTATTTTGTTTTTATAGATTAATATTACTATACACTTTCATAAATTATATTAAACTATGATTGTAAATCGATCCAACAGACAAACTATGTACATATAGTTTTGTTGGACTTAGTGTTAAATTGTAAGAACTACTATGTACCTTTATTAAATAAATAAATAAAAATAAATATTCTAAAAACATAGACATAACATTAACATCAGAATGTAAACTACAAAAGACTTTATTTTTCAAGTTTTAGAGATTTATTACTTAAATATTCGTCGACACTATAGTAGGATTTTTTTAATAATAACTTTTTAATTTATTTACGAATAAATGGAGTTTTTTTTCTTTTCGTATTGTTTCTGGTAGCACATTGTATATTTTTATTGACATTACCAGAGGATTTGTAGAATGTATTTTTAAGCGGGACGATGGTAGGTTGAGTCTTGTTTTGTGTCTGAGTGTGTACCTTGTTTGTATATCTTCTCGTTTAGTGTAAAAGTCTTGGTGTTTGTGAGCAGATTTGCATATTTCAAGTATGTACATACAAGGCAGAGTTAAGATATTTTGTTCTATAAAATGGGGTTTGCAGCTATCTGTCTGTTGTATATTTACCAGGATACGGATAAGTTTCTTTTGAACGGTGAATAGCGTTGGGGCATCTGTACTGTATCCCCACATAATGATGCCGTAGCTAAGCCATGCGTAAGCATAGGCGTAGTACATAACCAGAGCAGTCTGTAAATTTGTGGTTTTTTTAACTTCCCGGAAAGCATATAAAAATTTCGATAGTTTTGATTTTATGTTTTGTATGTGTAACTTCCAATTTATATTTTTGTCTATGGTGATGCCTAATAGTTTGAATTCATTAACTGGTTGTATTATATGGTTATTGAAGGAAAAGAGTACATTTAGAGGAGTTTTTTGGTGGGGATGGAAAGTTATATGTTTAGTCTTTTTGAAGTTTATTTCAAGGTTGTGTTCATTCATCCAGGTTATTATTTTCTCGAGAATTTCATTAAGGGTACTGTTTAAGTTCGTATTGTCATGACATTGGGTGAGAATGGAGATGTCGTCCGCAAATAAAACGCAAGGTCCGGTTTCTGCAATAAATTTTGGGAGATCATTGATGTAAATGAGAAATAAAAGACATCCAATAACACTACCCTGTGGTATTGATGCGCTTATCGCCTTTAGGTCAGATCGAAACTTTTGAAGTTCGTTTATAGTGTTATTGAAGTATTCTATCTCTACTAGCTGTGCTCTATTTTGCAGATAAGATTTGAACCATTCCTGTGCTTTACCGCGGATCCCTAATCTATATAATTTGTTTAATAAAATGTCATATTGCACTTTATCATAAGCTTTGGTCATGTCAGGCATTAACCCTACTGCGTATTTTTTATTATTTATTATGCTTAGGGCTCCCTGTATAAATTTATAAACTGCTAACGCTGTTCATCGATTTTTTCGAAAGCCGTTTTGGCATTCGTCAAATATTTGATATTTTTCGCAGAAAGTGTACACGCGATTGCACATTGCTTTCCCGAAGATCTTTGAAGCTGTAGGCAGTAAAGCTATTGGACGGTAATTACTTGGCTCTGTTTTGTCATTTTTCTTGTGTAGAGGCTTCACTAACGCTATTTTCAGCTGGTCTGCGAATACGCCATCTTCAAAAGACTGGTTTAGCAATTTATAGAAGGGTAGTGTAAGCTCATCAGCGCATTTTCTGAGTAGACAGGGTGGAAGTTCGTCTATGCCGTGGCTTTTTTAATTTTTAGTGTTTTCAGCATACTATTGATTTCGTAAGGGTCTGCTGGAGTGAGGAACATTGTATTTTCGGTTTATGAAGTCACTGGTATACTTTTCGACTCATTGCTAGTTCGTACTCGACTTCCCTCACCGATAGATGCAAAAAAGTTGTTAAATATATTGGCTACTTTCTTTGGCTCTGAGGTTGTTTTATTATTATTTGTTTGTAGTTTTATGTTAAATTTGTCTTTTTTATGATTTTATTGGTTCGCTCGTTTATAATATTCCACATTGTTTTGACTTTGTTATTAGATTTTTTAATTTTGTTAATATACTGTTGTTTTTTTGCTGTTGTTACTGACTTTTTTAATATTTTTTCATATTGATTACAGTGTTGTGATAGTATAGGGTTGTTTGTTTTGAGTGTAAATATTTTCAATAATCTCTTATTTTTGCAGGAATTTTTGATACCTTTGGTTAGCCATTTTTTGTTAAAATTTGATTTTAATTAAATTTTATGTAATGGTATGCATTTGTTTAGGATAGTTGTTAGGGTATCATTGAATGCTTTGTAGTTATCGTTCATATTTTGGTCCTCTAATATTATTTTGTTCCAGTCTATGTCTTGTAGTGTAGTGACTTAAACTTTAATATATTGGTATCGTTAAATAATTTCTTTTTTACATACCAAGTAGGTTGAGATGTGATTACATGTGGTATTGAGATTTGTAGTGTTGTTCCGCTATGGTCTGACAAACCATATTCTTCAATTTTTGTACATATTCTATTTATGTTACAGTTTGTAAATATTAAATCTAAGCATGTAGATGTAGTTTGTGTAATTCGTGTGGGTTTTTTTACGTGTTGTGTAAGTTTGAACTCTAGCATTAGATCTAAGAGTATCTAATGACAATTGGACTGTTACATTTTTGTAAGACGAGAAAACTAAGTCAAGCAAGCATTTTATTATCAGTATATTATATCTTTTTAAGTTATACTGTTGTATAGTTATAATAAAATCTACGTGAACTTCCATATACGTAAGATTGCGCTTAAAACTGAAATGCTGTTCACGTTGAAAGTGCAACGCTGCACTCATGCGCGCGTTACTACCCAGACGCTTGTCTTTGGTGCGCAGTGTATAAGCGCAGCGTCTCAGAAAGAGAGCATTAAGTTTTAATCCACATGAATTATGATTTAATGCTCTCTTTACAAATTTTTCAATGAATATATAACGCACATTTTAAGGAACGCAAGGAAAGTGGCGGTTGTAAACAGTTTGTTAATGTTTCCAGATCTGCGGCAAGTCATTCAACTCACGCGACAACCGCAACACGCACCGCTTCATCCACAGCGACAAGAAGCCCTACGAGTGCGTCGCGTGCGGCGCCGGCTTCATGCGCAAACAGCTGCTCTACGCGCACATGAACACTAGCGTGAGTCACTTGTTGTTTGTCAACTCGCGCGACAACCGCAACACGCAACACGCAACACGCACCGCTTCATCCACAGCGACAAGAAGCCCTACGAGTGCGTCGCGTGCGGCGCCGGCTTCATGCGCAAACAGCTGCTCTACGCGCACATGAACACTAGCGTGAGTCACTTGTTGTTTGTCAACTCGCGCGACAACCGCAACACGCAACACGCAACACGCACCGCTTCATCCACAGCGACAAGAAGCCCTACGAGTGCGTCGCGTGCGGCGCCGGCTTCATGCGCAAACAGCTGCTCTACGCGCACATGAACACTAGCGTGAGTCACTTGTTGTTTGTCAACTCGCGCGACAACCGCAACACGCAACACGCAACACGCACCGCTTCATCCAAAGCGACAAGAAGCCCTACGAGTGCGTCGCGTGCGGCGCCGGCTTCATGCGCAAACAGCTGCTCTACGCGCACATGAACACTAGCGTGAGTCACTTGTTGTTTGTCAACTCGCGCGACAACCGCAACACGCAACACGCAACACGCACCGCTTCATCCACAGCGACAAGAAGCCCTACGAGTGCGTCGCGTGCGGCGCCGGCTTCATGCGCAAACAGCTGCTCTACGCGCACATGAACACTAGCGTGAGTCACTTGTTGTTTGTCAACTCGCGCGACAACCGCAACACGCAACACGCAACACGCACCGCTTCATCCACAGCGACAAGAAGCCCTACGAGTGCGTCGCGTGCGGCGCCGGCTTCATGCGCAAACAGCTGCTCTACGCGCACATGAACACTAGCGTGAGTCACTTGTTGTTTGTCAACTCGCGCGACAACCGCAACACGCAACACGCAACACGCACCGCTTCATCCACAGCGACAAGAAGCCCTACGAGTGCGTCGCGTGCGGCGCCGGCTTCATGCGCAAACAGCTGCTCTACGCGCACATGAACACTAGCGTGAGTCACTTGTTGTTTGTCAACTCGCGCGACAACCGCAACACGCAACACGCAACACGCACCGCTTCATCCACAGCGACAAGAAGCCCTACGAGTGCGTCGCGTGCGGCGCCGGCTTCATGCGCAAACAGCTGCTCTACGCGCACATGAACACTAGCGTGAGTCACTTGTTGTTTGTCAACTCGCGCGACAACCGCAACACGCAACACGCAACACGCACCGCTTCATCCACAGCGACAAGAAGCCCTACGAGTGCGTCGCGTGCGGCGCCGGCTTCATGCGCAAACAGCTGCTCTACGCGCACATGAACACTAGCGTGAGTCACTTGTTGTTTGTCAACTCGCGCGACAACCGCAACACGCAACACGCAACACGCACCGCTTCATCCACAGCGACAAGAAGCCCTACGAGTGCGTCGCGTGCGGCGCCGGCTTCATGCGCAAACAGCTGCTCTACGCGCACATGAACACTAGCGTGAGTCACTTGTTGTTTGTCAACTCGCGCGACAACCGCAACACGCAACACGCAACACGCACCGCTTCATCCACAGCGACAAGAAGCCCTACGAGTGCGTCGCGTGCGGCGCCGGCTTCATGCGCAAACAGCTGCTCTACGCGCACATGAACACTAGCGTGAGTCACTTGTTGTTTGTCAACTCGCGCGACAACCGCAACACGCAACACGCAACACGCACCGCTTCATCCACAGCGACAAGAAGCCCTACGAGTGCGTCGCGTGCGGCGCCGGCTTCATGCGCAAACAGCTGCTCTACGCGCACATGAACACTAGCGTGAGTCACTTGTTGTTTGTCAACTCGCGCGACAACCGCAACACGCAACACGCAACACGCACCGCTTCATCCACAGCGACAAGAAGCCCTACGAGTGCGTCGCGTGCGGCGCCGGCTTCATGCGCAAACAGCTGCTCTACGCGCACATGAACACTAGCGTGAGTCACTTGTTGTTTGTCAACTCGCGCGACAACCGCAACACGCAACACGCAACACGCACCGCTTCATCCACAGCGACAAGAAGCCCTACGAGTGCGTCGCGTGCGGCGCCGGCTTCATGCGCAAACAGCTGCTCTACGCGCACATGAACACTAGCGTGAGTCACTTGTTGTTTGTCAACTCGCGCGACAACCGCAACACGCAACACGCAACACGCACCGCTTCATCCACAGCGACAAGAAGCCCTACGAGTGCGTCGCGTGCGGCGCCGGCTTCATGCGCAAACAGCTGCTCTACGCGCACATGAACACTAGCGTGAGTCACTTGTTGTTTGTCAACTCGCGCGACAACCGCAACACGCAACACGCAACACGCACCGCTTCATCCACAGCGACAAGAAGCCCTACGAGTGCGTCGCGTGCGGCGCCGGCTTCATGCGCAAACAGCTGCTCTACGCGCACATGAACACTAGCGTGAGTCACTTGTTGTTTGTCAACTCGCGCGACAACCGCAACACGCAACACGCACCGCTTCATCCACAGCGACAAGAAGCCCTACGTATTACGGTATTTCTAAAGTTAATATATAAATTATATATTTAACTTTAGAAATACCGTTCATTGCGATTATGAATTGTATTGATAAAACGACATGCGTCCCATATTTTCTAGTAGCACGTATACCTAATATCAGGCATGACTATACGTTACGAACTTTATGATAACTTTTCGTTCCATGCAATTGATTTCGTTATAATTACTTATCAAATTATTGTTTGTTTACAGGGTCACTTAGCAGAATCAATAGTAGTCAATCAACCAAGGGTTATTAAAGTTACAGAAAATGTGAGTATTCATTTTAATCTTTACTAATACCAACTTCTATGAACTGACAATTTACAACTTGACAATCAATTCAATACATAATCTATTTTCGTGCTAAACTTCACCCAAATCTATTTAAGCCCCGTTTCCTATATCAACAACACGTCGTTTTAGTTGCGGAAAATTAAATTTTGTCAAAAATTTCTGTCCGTAGGTAAACGACTCGTTTGTAGATATAGGATAAAATTAAAGCTACTTGGAACATTATTAATAATGAAACTGGACGCACCAAGCAGCGTGATAATACTATTAACCTTAATGTAAATAATAAGATAATTTCAAATAACTTGCAAATAGCTGAAACATTTAATAACTACTTTGCAAAGATACCTGTTACTATAACTAGTTCCTTAAGGTCTTGCCCAGTAAAAGCAGAATCCTTGGTTAGGGATAGCGTGGTGGAGTGTAAAGTCCTGTTTAGTTTTAGATATGTACATCCGCATGACATAATAAAAGTATTTAAGTCACTTAATTCAAAAAAATCAGCTGACTTGTGGGCTTGTATTTCTGTGAAATTAATTACAAGTATTATTGATAACGTAGCGCCACACCTAGCTGCCATATTCAACGGATGCATTGATGTGGGCATTTTTCCAAATTTAATGAAATGTAGCAAAATAATACCATTATTTAAAAATGGATGTAAAAGTGATCCATGTAATTTTAGACCGATTTCTATATTACCTGCTATAAGTAAAATATTTGAGAAAATTATATTACAGCAATTAGAGAGCCACTTTAACGTAAACAACTTATTTCATACTCAACAATATGGTTTTAGAAAGGGTCGATCTACAATAGATGCGGGTGTTACACTTTTAGAACATATTTTTGCTGCTTGGGAAAATTCGCAAGATGCCATTGGCGTATTCTGTGATCTCTCAAAAGCCTTTGACTGCGTTGAACATCAAACGTTATTGCGAAAGCTCAGGCATTATGGAATTCCAAATGCTTCACTCGACCTCGTTGGTTCTTACCTAAGCGATAGATTACAACACGTTGAAATCAACGGAAGTAGATCTTCTGGATTACCAGTCGCAATGGGCGTGCCACAGGGCTCAATTTTAGGAACCTTGCCGTTTCTAGCGTACGTGAATGATTTGCCGTACTTCGTACAGAATTTGTGCGACATTGTATTATTTGCTGATGACACATCACTTATTTTTAAAGTAGACCGTAAGGCACCAAATTTACAGGGTGTTAATTCTTCCCTCGCGCAAGTCCTGGACTGGTTCACGGCGAATAATTTACTACTCAATTAAAAAAAAACAAAATGTATTAAGTTTACATTGCCTAATATAAAGAGTCGTAGCATAAACGTTAATTTAAATAATGAAACAGTAACATTTGTACAATCCACAGTTTTCTTAGGCATTACTTTAGATGATAAAGTTCAGTGGGGCGCACAAATATCGTGTCTTGCAGGGAGACTTAGTTCAGCCGCATTCGCGGTTAGGAAAGTAAGACAGCTTACTGATATAGATACTGCGAGACTAGTATATTTTAGTTATTTTCACAGCGTTATGTCCTATGGCATACTATTGTGGGGTAAGGCAGCTGATATTGAAACAATTTTCATTCTTCAAAAGCGTGCAGTACGTAGCATTTATAATTTAGGCCCACGAGTTTCCCTGAAAGAGCGATTTAAAGAAATTGGTATACTTACTGTTGCGTCGCAATATATATTTACGAATATTATGTTTATAAAACATAATATTCACATATATAATAAGAATAGTGATATTCACAACTTAAACACTAGAAATAAGCATAAGTTGGTAGGTCCGTATCATCGTTTACATAAAGTTCACAATTCATTTGCGGGACTCAGTATACGCTTTTTTAATAAACTACCGATTGATATTATAAATTTACCTTTACTAAAATTTAAAAGTGCTGTTAAAAGTCAGCTTATCCGGAAGGGCTATTATTCAATCAATGATTACTTAAATGATAAAAACTCATGGAACTAGTTGCTTGTTTCATACAGGATTCAAACAATGTACGTATTATATAAGTCAATTTAGGTATGTGAAGGTACTTCGTGTTTATTTGGTGGTGTTAAAGTATCTTTCTTTTCTTTTAAACAAACTTTATAAGTATTAACGTAAATTTTGTTTTAACTACATTTATTCATATTCACAAAGTGTAAGTGTATGCGTCCTCATGCCATACTACTAATATAATAATATTCTATCACATACACACAACACCATCTAGCCCAAACTAAGCAGAGCTTGTACTATGTCAAAGTCAAAGTCAAAGTCAAAAATAATTTATTCACTTAGGTCACAAAGTAACACTTATGAACGTCAAATGGGTTAGTGAGTTTATTATATTTACTGAATTTACATTTATGTTAGTTGCAAGGTTCAGGCAAAAGGTTGAGCCTATGAGAAGATACCTGCAAGAAACTCAAGGCCACTCTTTTAAATCGCCATCAACTTATAATTTCAGTATTTTACAACTCATTTATGTACCAGGTGTTGCAGTCATTATGCCATATGTCACTGTCCATATAAAACTAAATTCTAAAATAAAGAAAAGTTGGTAATATTATGTAAAAAGCATTTGAGATTTGAAATCATATTTATCAGTACGTAGCCATTTGTAATAGACAATAGTATGGCATGAGGACGCATACACTTACACTTTGTAACATGAAAAGGTAGTTCGTGACTAAATGTAGTTAAAACAAAATTTACGTTATTACTTATAAAGTTTGTTTAAAAGAAAAGAAAGATACTTTAACACCACCAAATAAACACGAAGTACCTTCACATAACTAAATTGACTTATATAATACATACATTGTTTGAATCCTGTATGAAACAAGCAACTAGTTCCATGAGTTTTTATCATTTAAGTAATCATTGATTGAATAATAGCCCTTCCGGATAAGCTGACTTTTAACAGCACTTTTAAATTTTATTAAAGGTAAATTTATAATATCAATCGGTAGTTTATTAAAAAAGCGTATACTGAGTCCCGCAAATGAATTGTGAACTTTATGTAAACGATGATACGGACCTACCAACTTATGCTTATTTCTAGTGTTTAAGTTGTGAATATCACTATTCTTATTATATAAGTGAATATTATGTTTTATAAACATAATATTCGTAAATATATATTGCGACGCAACAGTAAGTATACCAATTTCTTTAAAACGCTCTTTCAGGGAAACTCGTGGGCCTAAATTATAAATGCTACGTACTGCACGCTTTTGAAGAATGAAAATTGTTTCAATATCAGCTGCCTTACCCCACAATAGTATGCCATAGGACATAACGCTGTGAAAATAACTAAAATATACTAGTCTCGCAGTATCTATATCAGTAAGCTGTCTTACTTTCCTAACCGCGAATGCTGCTGAACTAAGTCTCCCTGCAAGACACGATATTTGAGCGCCCCACTGAACTTTATCATCTAAAGTAATGCCTAAGAAAACTGTGGATTGTACAAATGTTACTGTTTCATTATTTAAATTAACGTTTATGCTAGGACTCTTTATATTAGGCAATGTAAACTTAATACATTTTGTTTTTTTTGAATTGAGTAGTAAATTATTCGCCGTGAACCAGTCCAGGACTTGCGCGAGTGAAGAATTAACACCCTGTAAATTTGGTGTCTTACGGTCTACTTTAAAAATAAGTGATGTGTCATCAGCAAATAATACAATGTCGCACAAATTCTGTACGAAGAACGGCAAATCATTCACGTACGCTAGAAACAGAAAGGGTCCTAAAATTGAGCCCTGTGGCACGCCCATTGCGACTGGTAATCCAGAAGATCTACTTCCGTTGATTTCAACGTGTTGTAATCTATCGCTTAGGTAAGAACTAACGAGGTCGAGTGCAGCATTTCGAATTCCATAATGCCTGAGCTTTCGCAATAACGTTTGATGTTCAACGCAGTCAAAGGCTTTTGAGAGATCACAGAATACGCCAATGGCATCTTGCGAATTTTCCCAAGCAGCAAAAATATGTTTTAAAAGTGTAACACCCGCATCTATTGTAGATCGACCCTTTCTAAAACCATATTGTTGAGTATGAAATAAGTTGTTTACGTTAAAGTGGCTCTCTAATTGCTGTAATATAATTTTCTCAAATATTTTACTTATAGCAGGTAATATAGAAATCGGTCTGAAATTACATGGATCACTTTTACATCCATTTTTAAATAATGGTATTATTTTGCTACATTTCATTAAATTTGGAAAAATGCCCACATCAATGCATCCGTTGAATATGGCAGCTAGGTGTGGCGCTACGTTATCAATAATACTTGTAATTAATTTCACAGAAATACAAGCCCACAAGTCAGCTGATTTTTTTGAATTAAGTGACTTAAATACTTTTATTATGTCATGCGGATGTACATATCTAAAACTAAACAGGACTTTACACTCCACCACGCTATCCCTAACCAAGGATTCTGCTTTTACTGGGCAAGACCTTAAGGAACTAGTTATAGTAACAGGTATCTTTGCAAAGTAGTTATTAAATGTTTCAGCTACTTGCAAGTTATTTGAAATTATCTTATTATTTACATTAAGTTTAATAGTATTATCACGCTGCTTGGTGCGTCCAGTTTCATTATTAATAATATTCCAAGTAGCTTTAATTTTATCGTCGGCATTTCGAATTTTGTTTTTTAAATAAAGGGACTTGGCTGTAGCACAAGCCTTTTTAAATAATTTTGAATAACTTCTAACATATTTAATAAAATTTGGATCAAAATTATATTTTTTTATTCCATATAATTCATATAACTTAGCTCTACTTGTATATATCCCAGGTGTTGCCCAATCACAAAACTTAACTTTGAATTTTTTGTAAAATGTCTTCATTTTAAAATTTTTGTTATATTCCAGTGTAATGACGTTAAGCAAAGACTCGTATAGTTAATATGGGTACTAGACAATGGATAAACATACATATATACTTTTTTTTTTGTAAATACATACATATTATACATAGAAACACCCAGACCAAGACAAACATCCATGTTCATGCACACAAATGTTTGACTCGTGCGGGAATCGAACCCGCGTCCTCAGGCGTGGCAGTCGGTTACACTGACCACTACGCCATCGAGGCTCTATCTACCTACTGATAAATATCATTTCAAATCTCAAATGCTTTTTACATAATATTACCAAATTTTCTTTATTTTAGAATTTAGTTTTATATGGACAGTGACATATGGCATAATGACTGCAACACCTGGTACATAAATGAGTTGTAAAATACTGAAATGATAAGTTGATGGCGATTTAAAAGAGTGGCCTTGAGTTTCTTGCAGGTATCTTCTCATAGGCTCAACCTTTTGCCTGAACCTTGCAACTAACATAAACGTAAATTCAGTAAATATAATAAACTCACTAACCCCTTTGACTTTCATAAGTGTTACTTTGTGACCTAAGTGAATAAATTATTTTTGACTTTGACTTTGAGGAAACAGGGCCTTAGCTGTTAGCATGATGAATCAATTAGTGCCTTCGTCTATCCATACCTAATACTTTCCATGACATATTGACTTATTGCGAGAAAGAAAAACGCAAAAAGAGAGGCTATGTGCAGACTGTGACTCCCATGTTTTAATTTCCCCTTTTTTTAAAATACAATTCCCGCATCAGGAATAAATCCTGGATCGCGGAGAACTTCAAACAACGGACATATGCAGGCTCGGAACAACTATAAATTAGGTAGTTGCGAAATGTGAGGAAATCGTATCACACCCACATTTTTCCAGCTATTGTTTTAGAGCTTAATTCAAATTCAAATTCAAAATTTTTATTCATTAACAATTTTTACATTGTGTTTGAATTAGTACATAGATAGTTCAAAAAAGCAATAAGAATCGGAAATGTCACAATGCAATTAATAAGTAATACACAATAATACAATTAATGATAACAAAAAAAAAAACATTAAGTCAATACAATCAAAAGTGGTCAATAATAAGTTAGAATTGAAAATAATAATGTCAATAGGATAAGATACAAAATAACAATCATAATGTATGTAAATGAATTAAAATTTATATTGATTGTAATTTATTATTGATCTTCCATATCACTGAAAGTACACTTTGGCATGTCATCTACAGAATATAAACAACCTTTCAGTAGAAATGTTTTAAGCTTGGTATTAAAATTACTTTTATAGAGCAAGCTCTTCAAGCCAACGAGCAACTTATTAAATAATCTGACAGCATTGTAATGACTACTGTGCTTCACTATATTCAGCTGTGGTGTACAGTTAGACTGAAAATCCTTTCTGCGCGTAGACTCTCTTTGATGGCGTTCTTCCTGTGTTTCATATTTATGAATGTTTTTTGCAAAATTTGTTAGTAATACCAGTATGTAAAGACTCGGCACAGTTAAAATGTCTAACTCAACAAAATATGGTTTGCAAGACACGTCCTGTTTTATGCCTACAATCGTTCTAATCGCCCTTTTCTGCAGAATGAACGCTCGGGAAATGTTGTAATTATAGCTACCTCCCCAGAGTAATATGCTGTATCTCAACTTAGACTCTATTAGAGCATAGTATACCATTTTTAAGTATTGAGTACTAACTACATCCCTCAAACTTCTTAGCACGTAGCATGCAGAACTGATTGCACCTTCCAAACTTGTGAGCTCATATTTCCAGTTCAGAAACTCGTCAATATTAACTCCAAGAAACTTCGTAGTTTTATAAGTATTTACCGATTCACCATTTATGACACAATCAAGTCTATCACTATTCTTGGCTGTCGACCGAAACAGCATGATGTTAGTTTTATTGATATTTAATGTAAGACTATTTACTGAAAACCAATCATAGAATATTCTTATAGCCTCGTTTACTTTCAAACTTAAGCTGTTTATATTTTCTGCTGATATAATAGCATTAGTGTCGTCAGCAAACATAATCGGTTCAATATCTCCCCTGGAAATATATATAACGTGGGGTATTAAATCATTAATGAAAGTAATAAAGAATATTGGGCCGAGTATTGAGCCTTGTGGAACGCCAGTCAAAATTGGGGTCATTTTTGACTTGAAAGTTTCCCTGCAATCATATTTGTTATTAGAATTGTTGCCATTAGCTACTGCATCAATTTCGACAAACATCTTTCTATTTTGCAGATATGATTGAAACAATTGCCCCGCATTACCCCTAACTCCATAATGGTCCAATTTTTTCAAAAGCAGTTCATGGTTGATAGTGTCAAATGCAGCACTTAGATCTAGGAAGAGCCCGGCTACTTTGTATTTCAGGTTCATTTTATTTACAACATCCCCGACTAGTAACTCAATAGCGTCTTGAGTGCCGACTCCCGTTGTATACCCAAACTGTCTATGATGTAGTACCTTATTTATATTTAAGTGTTTAATCAACCTATCTTTTATCACTTTTTCAAAGATTTTTGATATTGTAGGTAGTAACGAAATAGGCCTATACATGGCAGGATCAGACTTTACTCCCTTTTTAAACACAGGTATAATTTTGGCTATTTTGAATTGATCGGGAAAAATACCCTGCTTCATACAGTAATTGAACAAATTGGTTAGAGGCTCAGCTAGGATGTCAATATTTTCCTTAATTGATGATATAGGTAATTCATCGTAACCACACGAAGATTTATTTTCCATATGAGTTACTAGAGTAGAGATTTCTTTAGGTGTAACTGAAGCCCACGTAATCGGGTTTTCGACTCTGACAGTGTTTCTTTCTAGCATGCTAATTGCCGTTTGGGAGTAGATCTGCGTTTGACCAAATTTTCGCCCGAATTCTTCTGCAAAAATATTCACAATTTCCGACGGGTCACTTACTACTTTGTTACCTGATTTTAGAATAATTTTATCATTAACGAATTGTTTTTTATTTCTATGTCGATTAATAATCTTCCAAATATCTCTAGAAAGGTTTTTAAACTTGAGTATTTGTCTTTGAATAGCCAGTCTCTTGGCCATTTTTATAACCCGTCTATACACTGCTATGTATATCTGTCTATATCGTATAATGCTGAAATGATTATGGTTCCCTTTACCTACCATCAAGAAACGTTTCATTTGACTAGAAGTTTTAATTCCATTTGAAACCCATCGCAAATTCGATAAAGCATTTAACCGAATTTCCCTTTTTTGTTTTCTAAAGCTCTGTTTATAAACATTTTGAAGTACTTTTAATAAATTATTTGGACCCAGATTATTCCAGTCATAACTTAATAATCTTTGCCTAAATCTGATTTTATTTTTTATGCTCAGCCTCCTTTTCATAACATAGAAAACTTTGTTTTTATTTAATTTACTACATAATAATGTCAAGTTGCAAAATAAACCGGCATGTCCATCAGCTAAACTATTATGGTCAGTGTCTAATTTAACAATAGAATGTGTTGGCATATTAGTCAAAAAATTATCAATACAGGATGAAGAGTCATTGCGAATAAAAGTAATTGTGTCAATTAGCGGTCTAAAATTATAACATGTCAATAAATTAACAAAATCTCGACATTTTTTGCTATCTGTCAATAAGTCAATATTAAAGTCTCCACATATGCAACAATTGCTATCATAAAAATGTTCTAACAAATCTTCTAATTTATTCATAAATGTCATTAAATTTGTATCATAAGGTGTACGATAACAACAACAGACACAAGCACCAGTGGCTATGTCTTTAATTGCGCTTATCTCAAAAGCCTCTACTGTATAAAGTTTCTTAGCAATTGGTAGTTCCTCACATTTTCTATCATTTCTTGACAGTATAACTTATGTAATAGGAGTCGATTATTTTGCCGTCTACCGAGGACAGTCCAAAACTTCATGTTGTTCCTAAAATAATCTTGACAGATAAATCCAATAACACTTTGCCCGACCCGGGAATTCAATTCAAAATTTGATGCACATTTACTACTGCTTCACACTAGTCAAAGTTCTCTTTATCAATAATTTTTTTTTTTTTCAGGGTGTGACGGTGCCAATAGAAAATGAGAGATTAGACTCGCAGTCTAGTGATAAATTCGACACGGTAAGTTGCATTTATTATTTTTACTTGTAAGATTGGGCACAAATAAAATTTTACTAGTTTCTACTCGTAGTTTTGCCTGCGTGAATCCCACTAAACGAATACTGGGCTATCTTTAGTATTATTCTATGTGTTAATCGAGGACTTCTCTCTGTGTGTCAAGTTTCATCCAAAACCGTTCATCAGCTTACGCGTGATTGTGTTACAAATTTACAAATGACCAAACATCGTCAGTAACATTCACATTAATGTTGAATGATTAGCTTTTGTCGTGAAGTCATGACAAAAGCTAATTGTTCCCAGCATCATAACTAGCCCCAAGCAAGAGCTGGGAACAGTACTATTTTTCCGAATTAAAGGTATAACAACGTGTATGCAAAATTTCATGATGATCGTCCGAGTAGTTGAAGTGTAAAAGCGTAACAAACAAACTCACATTCACATTTATAATATTAGAGAATGAAATAGAATTATATAGATTTAAAATATTGATGTATATTGTAGCGTGCCAAAGATTTTAGATTAAGTCTCAATTACTCAATTACTCAATTCTTTATTGCATTCCACAATGTAGGCTTAGGTGGTAAATATTTATTTGGTAGGTAACAATCGTGGACCCTGTCGGGCACAGCAAAAGATATAATAAATAAATGTAAATGTGGAGAGGACTTATCATTTAAGTATCTTATAACAATCCAACTTATTCTAAAAACATAGACATAACATTAACATCAGAATTTAAATTACAAAAGACTTTATTTTTCAAGTTTTAGAGATTTATCACTTAAATATTCGTCGACACTATAGTAGGATTTTTTTAATAATAACTTTTTAATTTATTTACGAATAAATGGAGTTTTTTTCTTTTCTTATTGTTTCTGGTAGCACATTGTATATTTTTATTGACATTACCAGAGGACTTGTAGAATGTATTTTTAAGCGGGACGATGGTAGGTTGAGTCTTGTTTTGTGTCTGAGTGTGTACCTTGTTTGTATATCTTCTCGTTTAGTGTAAAAGTCTTGGTGTAAAAGTCTATAAGTATAAGTATTGGTAGTAAATGATTGGTGGCCATATACTGGGTGTTTCTTAGTATAGTTTCTACTCGTTGTTTCTCCTGCGTAAAAATAAATCAGCAGTGCCATACATTTTGTCGAGGTCAAAGTCCAATTTTGTATGGAACAGTTGATTTAATGCCGATTTCGGCAATATCTCAGACCAAAAGTTATTCATAATAACAGGTATAATCACCCCTGAGAGGATTTCACTATACTAAGAAACGCCCAGTTTATGTATTTAATATTTTTTTTCCTCGTCGTGAACAACGAACCATTATTAAAACGAGTTATTATGTTAGCATGCCAATATAAGAATACATATAACACACCATCTCCACTCAATAATCCTTATCCACAGTTCATTAAATCAATTCATTGTTAAGATGAGGAATATCTTTGCAAGTATCAAATCCATGTTCCGATTTTGAATTATTTTTCTGTATTATAACAACTTTTACAACCTAAAAATATAAGCACACATTACAATACCCGTTGTATTCTGGGTCAAGCATTTTATTTTGGCTAACTGGACTTTTAGGCCTCTATAAAGTGCCGCGTTGTGAAAATGTTTGGATGTTTCTAACTCAACCACGCGTAAACCGTTAAACCGATTCTATGGAAAGATAGAATTTTGTCCAAAAAAGTCAAAAACAATATATCTAATTAATATATTTTTAATATATTAAATATTTGAATAAAACACATTTAAATTACTTGATAATAAAGGTCTGATTTTGTTTCTGGAACAAAATTTTACAGAGCGTAGTTTTTGTGCCTCCTGAAAAGTTACGTATTTCGCAGTAACGAGGTTTTTACTATAAGCCATCGATATGGTATGTGTTCGGTATATGCTCCCATGGGATGTATATGAGCAAAGCCGCGCGCAGAAGCCAGTTCTGCATAAACTAAGATATCTTTTTATATTTCAGATATTTGAAACGAATGAATTGGATCATAATGTCAAATCTGGTAAGTGCTTATATTTATTCTTAGTAAACAGAATAATTGTTTATAAAACAGTACTGTAATGTACTCGCCCGTACCTACTACTCTTGCGTGGTGTACTTAAGACTGCGCCGAGCGTAAGGCGCGGTTGGACTGAATGACAGCTCGATATTCAAATCGGCGCGCGGCCGCCATAGTGAAATCGTATGGAGGATTTGAAGTGCTTTTTTGATAAATATGTATCTTTATTGTCAACCAATAACTTAAATATTTGGGATGGATTAATTGTAATATAACTGTTTCGTTAACATGTTTCGTTGAAGCTGTAAAATAGGATAGATTTCTACAGTTACAATCTAAAAATCACGTAACACGAGCTTACATTTTTGCATTTTTCGTGCAAATTTACGTAATTTTGTAGACGAATATATTAATTATTTTAAGTTTTTTACACGAAGTAATTGTAAACACATTCAATGTTATAGTAAATGTATATTTTATATTTGTATTAAACAAAAAGTGTTGATTTTATCAAATTAACTGTGACCGCCTGTTTTGGCACATTTCGCTCAGCGCAGCCTTAAGTGGTTAGCTCACCATTACGCCGCACTGAATACCTATTGCAGTTTCGATCCCCAATGTTCTTTGTGTCTATTATTATAATATAATAACCTATTTATTTTGTAAAAATCATTAGTTATACAATTACATCTTTACGGTTACATATTCAGTACACTTATTGGTTATTGAGGCGCTCATAGCCAGTTGCACTCACTGATCAGTAAACGATTAGCGAGGTTAAGCAACGTTGGGTGCGGTCGGTCTATAGATGGGTGACCGCTTAGTGGTATTTCATCTGAGCGTCTTCGTGTTTTGGAGGGCACGTAAAAAGTCGGTCCCGGTTGTTGTCAAATTGACAGCAGTCGTTAACCCATGTCAGAGGCCTACGGGTGGCTTGAATAACTCTTGACAACAGGTTGGCCATTAACCACAAGAAAAAGAAAAAAAAAAGATTGGTTATACCTGTGTTTGAAGAAACATTAATTATCTCTAATTGCAATGTTTCTAAAGTACATAGCAACATAATGATTACAGTATGGTAAATTTAAAACAAAAAGACAAATTAAACATATATTTTTTTAGTTTCAGTAAAAACTGAGGAATTGGATCAAACGAAACTAATATGCAATATAATAGCTGACGACAAGAAGCTGATTTTACAAGATAGTAAGTCTACATATTATTTATGGAGAGGATGGATAGATTAAAGAGTGGATGAGTAGATGAGTGAGCGAATAAAAGAATGGACGAGTGCTTGTGTGGTCGTGTGAATGGATAGACGGGTAGGCGAATGGATAGGTTACCTATTCACCGTCTGTCCACACAAACTTACAATGGAGAGTGTTAAATATTTGACTCGCCGGGGTCATCAAATGAAACTCGTCAAAGTGTACTGCACCACTGATTTTATTATTTGATAATGGACAATATGCACTTAAACAAAGTTCAACAAAATATGTTTGTTCGAGCTTATATACCCTAGCGTGGAACGAAACCATATCGCGATCTAGACACACGGTACAACGCCATCTATCGAGCTAGGGTATAAACTTTTACTGTTATATTGAATTTGGACAGAATGATAACTGGTCGGATAGACAGATAAAAATGTAGGCTACTACTGATGTAATATCTGGATGGATTAATTCTATAATATTCTACCACATACACACAACACCATCTAGCACAAACTAAGCAGAGCTTGCACTATGGGTACTAGACAATGGATAAACTACATGTATAGTTTTTTTTTTTTTGTGAATACTTACATATTATACATAGAAACACCCAGACCAAGACAAGCATCCATGTTCATGCACACAAATGTTTGACTTGTGCGGGAATCGAACCCGTGACCTCAGACGTGGCAGTCGGTTACACCAATCACTACGCCATCGAGCCTTGATTAATGCGGTTATATGACAATATACTTACTAAACACAAAATAATGCTATCATCCGTTTAATTATTCCGTATAAAACTGATGCGCACTCTACTTTTTTTGTTTCAGCGGATAAGGCAACTATAAGTCTAATGCAAGAAAGCGAAGATCCCACATTGCTAACTATCCGTAAGTATTCTCAAGTATATTACCTATATACTACCCAGTGGACATTATCGCATAAGTTTGCTTGCGATTCATAGCTCCTGGGTTCGATTTCCGGGTAGGACAAACTGATAGTTCCTGTTAGGAAATTGCAGCGAGTCTGGGACCACGTCCAGCAAATGTCAAGATGGTATTAAAATACCTTTGCTGGTAAAAGTGATCACTCCAAAAAGTAGCTCATTATAATGTTTATTATTTTACAGATAACTTAGGAGAGAGGACTCAAAGTGCGATTTTAGAAGCAGTCAGCGCTGAGCAGTTAAATGAACAGGCCGAGGTAAACATTTAATAATAAATAATAATATCAGCCCTTTATTAAACTGTCCCACTGCTGGGCACGAGCCTCTTCTCAGTGCAAGAAGTGTTAGACCATAGTCCACCACGCTAGCCCAGTGGCAGGCTTCACATATGTTCAAGAACATTATGTAGAACTCTCAGACATGCAGGTTCCCTCACAATATTTTCCTTCACCGTTAAAGCAAGCGATAATGAGGTTATTAATATGCACATAAATTCGAAACGTACCAGGCTATCGCTTTTATCAGGTTAACATTTACATATTTCCATTATACACTTCTCCTTATACCTGTATTGCGGCACCTTTTAATAATTTAAACGAACAGATATAAAGAACCATTTGTGGATCACAAAGTTTTGTCACGAGTGGGATTTGAAACCACAATACTCGGCGTAGTGCAGCGGCGAGGCGATCAGTTATACATTTTAGTGCCCAGCACTCACCCAATGAGCACAAAAAATCGTTCATGTGCCCTCGCATCCGAGTCGTGTCTATGTGTAACTATTGTTGACTCGTATCATACCCAGTAGTAAAACATTTTTTACGAAATTCGTGATGAATTTCAGTACGTAACCTCTTCATTGTTCTAAATCCTTTTAGAAACAGTTTCAAGACTTTCAAGTCGGTAGTGCAATAAATGGGATTGAAACATTTCAATCTAACGACATTTCGATCGCAAGTCCATCCATTGCATTGCGTCGTATTAAAATCACTTGTATTGGGCATCTTAGCACAGCCACCATCGCAAACTATATACGTAGTGAATTAGTCGACAATTAATCGAAATTGGTCATTAAATAGCAGAAATGGTCGGCCCGCCGTTTATCTGATATGATAATATAAAAACTTATTTATTTTACAGATCGTAGCGAACGATGAAAATGGCGGTGTGGTACGACTGATACAGATCAAACTGCCCGACGGGAACAACGGCTGGGTGGCGCTGAACCGCTAACCTCGACGAACCAGGGTGACTGCCAAAACTAGGAACATATAGGAAAATTAATGGTCTCGTTATTAAACTACTTTATACGGCTTTTATTGCGGGTTAATCAACTGTTGTCCTATAAGAAAAATTGGCATTTTGTTGTCTCTACTTTACAGGGATGTTGTCTCAGTTAATTCTAATATTTATTATACTTAGGAATAATGTTACATTATTCCAAATGGAAATCCTAAATAGTATTATAAATGCAAATGTGAGTTTCTTACACTTTTATGCCCTAACTATTCGACTGATCATTATGAAATTTGGCACACAAGTTGTCAGGACAGAATAGGACATATCATCGAGAAAAAAGGTATTGTTCCCAAGAGAGCGGAGCCGCGGTTAAAATCTTGTAGGCCTATATATTATGTTTAAACCGGGTGCAGTCGAACGGGCCGCTAGTAATTAATTAATAATAAAAATAAATATTAGAATTAACTGAGACAACATCTCTATAAAGTAGTTTAATAACCTAATATATATAATCAAATAGTGAAAATGTTTTCTTATACCTGCAGTGACTAACTCAAAACTCGCACTATTGTCACTCACTAGTTAGTAATCGATTTTGGAATTTGTAAAGAAATCTATTGGAAATATGTAAAAAAAAAAAAAACGTAATTGCATAATTATTTATTGGACAAATGGCATACCAACTAACAGCATCTACTTTTTTTAACTTATATTAATCAAATATATCACTTAATTTTGTACTACAATTTATTAAAAATTTATGACTATTTCAATTTTAGTAGCTACTGATTGCTTTTTAGCGGGACTTGCCAATGCCCGTAGATATTAAAAACTCAATGAAATCAGTATAAAGTAGTTAAATTTTATTTGAGTTACATAAGTTTGATTGTGACACGTCGTTGATTAGCTTTTCAGAAATCTAGTGTTTATATATTACATTTAGTAAGAGTATGATGTAAAGTATTAAAAATTGTGTTTAATTACAGCCAAATTATATTGCACATATGTATATAAATAAATAATATAAAATATTTTAAATGTAAGACTGAATTTATATTGAACACTGTCTTTAAATTATTATGATAACTATAATAATAATTATAAAATAATTGTGATTATATGGTATATGAGGTACATAGTCTGTGACGGCAATTGGCTCGCTTCCTTTTACGTGGGAGCTGAAATCATAGCCGGCTAAATGTGGATGTGATACTTACTATCTTATCCCTTGGGATATACCCGTGGCTATATAGACGTATGTATGAGGTACAGTCACCCTCAATAAGATCTATATAGAATAAAGTTCTATTTAAGTCTACATCCACTTTACCAATATATTGAATACTAGGTTTTTCCTGCGGCTATGCTCGCATTCATGTAGATATTGTCAAAAACATCTAAATTAACGTTCCCTCGGCAACAGTACTTTCTTTCTGGATGAAAGGTACACTATGTCTTTAGTACCTCTGACAACGTGTATGCGAAATTTCTAAATCTTATATAAATCTTTCTAAATCTTGTTCTTAGTCGGCCACTCTTGTCAGAGTGGCCGTGGCTATCATTGATGGACAGGGTTGCGTCGCACTGCCGTCATTTGCCGCACGTCGAGCGACGTCCCTCCACCCCCGGCGGCTACTGGCATTGCGAGCACACTGTATTGCGGTTGACTGCGTGACTTTGGTGATAAAGTCTAGGAAATCACATTTATACTATTTGTTAAGATTGTATAACTACTTTTCACTCTGAATAGATAGTTATTGCGTCAAAACATGATATTTACTGTAACTTGTCAGTAATATGTTCACATCTGCTCCAAAACTTTGTAAACGTGGATGTTTCTTAAGTTTATATGACCCTAATTAATACTAAACTAACCAACTAAACCGAAAACTTTGTATACGACTATTGTTTAATAATAAAAGAAAATATAATAGATGTGTACAACAAATATATTTTGGCATATTGAATGTAGACATTTAAGTGGCACTTTGTTCTATATACAATTCTTTTTGTGGGTGACTGTACATATATATTGTCTTCTGTTTACGCGAATGTTATTCATTGAAATTAAACTACTATATACGGATTTTATCGCGTTGTTTAAATCCGTATATAGTCGATAAAATCCGTATATAGTAGTTTAATTTCAATGACTGTACATATTATTGAGAAGCTGATGTTTTGAATAAATTATAATTCGATGTTAGGAGTATTGGACAAATGTCTAGGGGGATAATTAGCCACCTAGGAAACCAAAGAGCGTGCACGAATAATGTGACATAAAATCTTACCCACCCGATTCTTATCTCTTCATAAAAAGAAGTAGAATATATATATATCCCGTAAACAATGGATATCCCTAAAACACCTTAAAGTGAAGATATTGGAGACCCAAAATTAAATACAAACAGAAAATGTCTACCAATTACTTAGTACCTAAGATATGTGTTTATTAGTAACATTTTCACAATTCTTTGCTTTCCTGTATACCATGGCTACAAATAAATAAGAAATATTAAAAATGCGTATTTAATACAGATTGCAAAATGGTATTATGCATTATTTTGTCTTGTGTAAGTACAAGGTTATTGCTATAAATATGCAGGAGTTAATTGGATTGGGAAACATTTTTCTTTTTGGGCCCCCAATCGCTCTAATAGGAGGTGTTTCAGAATTATCCATTCTTTCCAGGACATCCTATATTGTGTATATACAAATCAAGTACTTGCTTCCATTAAATAAAATATTTAGAACATGCTTATCCAAGGCTAAATATTAAATCGAAATATAGAAGACTAGGTGCAACCCGCGGTTTCATTTACGTGGTATATCATTAAATCATAGTTAATGTTACACAAGAATAATGTAATTTATATTAATAAAGGAAGTTTTAGAAGTAGTTCCTACATATTACAAAAATATACTATGTCTCTTCGGAAATCGGTCTATACTATGTCATGTTTGAAACATACAAGTACTGTACATATATACTTAAAGTATAAGAAAGTATTTAAGTCTGCGGAATGTATATTAAATTATGTGTAATATCGCAAAGCGAAATGAGCACCATTTTGTAAATTGTAATATTGTAAATATGTATCAATAAAGTAGATACTATGACATATACATCATTTAAAAAGCTGCGCAATGCATTCTTGTTTTATTTAATATATATATCCCTCGGCAACAGTAGGTACTTTTTCTGTATGAAAGCTATCCTATGTCCTTTTCTGTATCCTTGACAACGTGTATGTGAAAATTTCATGATGAACGATCGAGTAGTTAAGACGTGATAACGCCACAAACAAACAAACTCACATTCACATTTATAATATTATTATATTTTGTCCGTGGCTTCGCTCGCGTAAATGTAGGTTAGGTAAGATAAGTAGGTATCAGTACTTTTTCTGAAAAGGTACCTTATGTCCTTTTCTGTTCCTCTGGCAACATGTATACGAAATTTCATGATGATTGGTCTAGTACTTAAGGCGTGAAAGCGTAACAAACCAACTCACAGTCTATAATATTAGTTAGGATTTTGTCCGCGGTCTTGCTCGCATTAATCTTGATTTTGTCGATACATTGCTATCCTTCGAGAATGAGACTTATACCCGCGGCAGGCTGATAGAAGAACTAATTGCTTGAGGTGAGATGACGAATAATATTGATGTGGCTACACGACTGCACAGAAGAGGCTGAAAGCTTACAAAGCACTTTCTCAGTACTCGAAAGAGGAAAGCCGAGTGGACAGAAAGAACTGGTTCAAGAAATAATAATATTTATTCATATTAAGTACAACATCAGTAATGCTTATTGGTAATTTACATCTAGGTAAATAATATAGGTACATGATACGGTTGTACAATTTGTAACTTGTAATAGAATAAAATAAATATTGATAACAGAACACAAACAGTTCATGTACCTACTTCGCCAATATGCTAAATGATAGATAAACAACTAAAGTTAGTGTAAATATTGTCTTCTGTTTACGCGAATGTTATTCATTGAAATTAAACAACTATATACTGATTTTATCGCGTTGTTTATTTGACACTCTATTACATAATTAAGAAACTGTTACACTGCATACTATTATTATTAAACTTTACTAATTTTGAAGCTAATTAAATTATTAAAACTATTATAACTATTTTGATTTAATTTTACACTTTCCTCGACGTTTCGGTTGTTTTTCAGCAGCCATGGTCACGGGGAGACTAAGATGGTAGTTGTCTCAATGTTCCAGTGTAGTTATTTCAAAGTACCTGAACATAATTTAATCTTTGATGTTTCTATTTACGCAAAATGAGCTCAAAGTGTCATGAAGTCTAGCTGTGGTTTGCTTCTTCTTGGGTTTGACTATTTGAATTACTGGATCCCAAGCTGGTGGTACATTCCAACCATCTTCTCTATTGAAATTAGGATGTTTTTTTATTTCAATAGCCTCAGGAAGCATCCGCTAAAATACAACTTATTCAGAAGTGTTATTGTTCAGTCAACGACTACTTAAATGACAAAATCTCGTGGAACTAGTTGCTTGTTGTAGGTATACAGGATTCAATAATCTATATTAGGTACTTATAAGTCAATGTAGTAATGTAGAGGTACCTCGTGATTATTTGTGATGTTAACAAGTATCTTGATTCTTAATTTGATTATTATTGAAGAATATAAATCCTCAACAGCATTTAATCACGGACTGCCTTTGCATTGTCACTAAGTGTACCCAAGTGTATGCGCCATCATGCCATCCTACTGTCTATTTTAGATTTATATTGAAAAATATACCTTTGCCCAAATTATTTCATCTCTATAATATTATTAAGTTATTATTGTTATTACCTTTAGTTTTTATAGTAAATGGTATAATGGCTGCAACATCTTGTTAATCTGAGTTGTAAAATACTGAAATTATATTTAAGTAATTGGCGATTTAAAAGAGTGGCCGTGAGTTTCTTGCAGGTTTCTTCTCATAGGCTCAACCCTTTACCTGAACCTAGCAATTAACATAAATGTAGCTTTATGTCTCAGACCCCGCGCGCGTTAACGTAAACAATAAACAATTGCCGGTAATTTGACACCGTCGCAGCACGCGCCACTTGAGCGTCACTTGAGACGCATTATCTCTGTTTATGTTTCTGAGTTCTAAGTTATGATAACATCGCTTGTGTTTCTTAGAAATATACATTGTAAGCTACGACAAGTATATAATGAATCATCGCATTTACGTGTACCTATATTTTAGTTTATACGCCTAGTTAAACTAACCATTCACGTAATTTCGTGACGCGCCGATCAAGTTGCGGTGCAGTTGCAATGAAGTTTACGTCTAAATGCGAAATGGTATTCTTGTAATTGTTTAGCTGCGCGTGAGCTGCACGTAAACTGCGCGTCAACTGTACGTCAGTCGTATGTAATACTTTTGACATGGCTTTCAGGCTTTTACTCCATTACATCGGTTAAATTTACCCACGGTGTGGCCACATGAGGGAAATTAATTTACTCACTAAGTAATCGCATGGAATCGCACGTTTAACGTTTCACAATGATCGGACTAAACTGTCATTTGAGACTTCAAATGAATAGGTGAATACCGATCAATTTGCGATCTGAATCACGCACATAAAACGCGCAGCAGTAGAATACTCTAAAGCGCTCACGTGACGTGAACTTGACGCAAGCGTATCTGACAGCGGTTGTCAAAATTACGAGAATACGAAAAGTGCTATGATCGAAACTTAACTGCAACTGCACTGCAACTGAACTTATTTAATTACGTGAATTAGCCTACAGATCTGTAAAAATATTCGATATTACGATATTGAAAATATTTGCTTCTAAAGAAATGTAAATGTAATAAAAAGAGGTTTCACTTTGTCTATTGCCTAGATAAATACTCTATATAGAACAAAAAAAAAAAAAAATATATATATATATACAGTGTGACCCGCGTTAAAGTGCAACCCCGAAAATGGGTGAAATTAGATCGAAAACTATCGACGAAAATGGGTCTAAAAAACTTCTAAAAAAAAACTAATTTTTTTATACGCCACTGAACATTTGTTTCCCGAATTTTGACCTCTATGTACAAATAAATTTATTCCTCCCAAACTAGCTGGCCGATTTTGATGAAATAAACGACAAATCAATGCCAAGTATTTAGCGATGAGAATAAAACAAAAAAAAACAACAAAAAATGGCTTTAAATACTTCATTTTTTTAAATACTTGTGAAAAAAGTCACTATTTTTCACTGTTTTTTTCAATCAACTCAAATTTCTATGAAATAAACCCCTACATCTTGATTTGTTTTATAATTTATTATTATTCTTGACTGTATTAGCTTTCAAAAAAAAATAATCAAACATTGTATCTCTAAAAATACAGGAGTTACGAATTTTTAAAGTTCACTACTCAGAATGGGCAAATCCAGGTAGAGACCCTTTTTTTATTCCTTTGTTATACCGGTGGCCAGCTGCTATTGTATTTAATGCTTGGGGTGTATAACAAAACGAAATAAGCTTCCAATGAGCTTATTCCGTTTTAGTTGACAGTTGAAATAAAACAAAAATTAATCAAAAACAATGATTTATTATTAATTATTGTTGACTTAGTATTAGGTTTTCGAAATGTGCTCCGCGTTGTTGCAAACACATTGCCACGCGTAATGATATGTGTTGTGTGGCCCTCCGTATAAGTTGCGGTTCATTTTTCAATTCTTCAGCGCACCTCATGATGCGGTCATGAAGCTCAGCCTCTGAATTCACAGGTGCACTGTACACCTTTTGCTTCATGTGGCCCCATAGAAAGTAGTCGAGCGGCGTCAGATCAGGAGAGCGGGCTGGCCAGCCCACTGGGCCTTCGCGCCCAATCCAGCGATTGGCATAATTATTATTTAAAAATTTACGGACATTGCGCCCGTAGTGAGCAGGGCAGCCGTCCATTTGCAAGTACATGCCCTGTCTCGATGCCAGCGGCACATCCTCTAACAGACGGGGAAGCTCATCCCTTAATAAAGTTAGGAATCGTTCCGAATTTAATGTCGCTGGTAAAATTACTGGTCCTATCAACATGTCGTCGAGTAGACCTGCCCAAACATTTATTGAAAATTGCACCTGGAATGACGAGGCCCTCTTCAGATGTGGATTATCATGTGTCCACTCGTGCAAATTCCTAGCGTTCGTGATGCCATTCCTGGTGAACTTCGACTCATCCATCCATAAAATCTTTTTAAAAAATTGTGGATTGCGACGAATTTGTCGTTGTAGCCAGATCGACATAACGCACCTTGATTGGAAATCCATATCCCCGTGCAAATCGTGGACTCTTTGATAATGATATGGATGTAGACCTTCTTTCTTCAAGATTCTCCACGCTGAGGCTTGTGATATGCCGTGAAGTAAAGCTAAACGCCTCGTACTAATAGTAGGAGTGGCAAAAACGGTACTTAAAACCGCTTCTTCTATCGCTGTGTCGATTACAATGGATTCTTGTTCACGTCTTGTGTGTTGTAATCCAAGTCCGATGTCGGAGAGCTTCCGATGAACTTCCTGGAAGTTCCTTGCCGACGGTGCAAGTCTGTTCGGAAATGCATTTACGTATGCCGATCGAGCGACTGTTGTGCGTCCACCATACATTCCATAATAATAATGGATGTCAGCGATTTCTCGCGGGGAGAATGCATTTAATCGCGGCATCTCAACCCAGCACAACCACGAAAACAGTCGAGTAACGTAACAAACAGTCAATAACAAAAACGTAACAAGTAGTCAATAACGAAAACTCAACGAAAAACTGTAACTTTAATGCGAGAACAACAGCTGACGTACAGCAGCAGCGATGTGATCGGAGCGGACTAGCGCGGGCGACTGCCGGACTGTACCAATACCCCTTCCCTTTTCCCCAAGCATTGAACACAATAGCAGCCGACCACCGGTATAACAAAGGAATAAAAAAAGGGTCTCTACCTGGATTTGCCCATTCTGAGTAGTGAACTTTAAAAATTCGTAACTCCTGTATTTTTAGAGATACAATGTTTGATTATTTTTTTTTTGAAAGCTAATACAGTCAAGAATAATAATAAATTATAAAACAAATCAAGATGTAGGGGTTTATTTCATAGAAATTTGAGTTGATTGAAAAAAACAGTGAAAAATAGTGACTTTTTCCACAAGTATTTAAAAAAATGAAGTATTTAAAGCCATTTTTTGTTGTTTTTTTTTGTTTTATTCTCATCGCTAAATACTTGGCATTGATTTGTCGTTTATTTCATCAAAATCGGCCAGCTAGTTTGGGAGGAATAAATTTATTTGTACATAGAGGTCAAAATTCGGGAAACAAATGTTCAGTGGCGTATAAAAAAATTAGTTTTTTTTTTAGAAGTTTTTTAGACCCATTTTCGTCGATAGTTTTCGATCTAATTTCACCCATTTTCGGGGTTGCACTTTAACGCGGGTCACACTGTATATATGTCTGTAAGAAAAATTAAGATATTAGCATTTGGAAGTAGCACTGAAATGCGAGACGTGTACGTTTAGAGCGCAGTGAAAGTAAATTTTGAAAATCAGAAAAATATTTATTTATTTTATTTATTTATTCATCTCTTACTTACAACTATCATTACAGGTATAACCCAATGCAATAGTGAAGATAACAATAAACATACACATATCTTATTTTCTATAACTTATTACATAGAATGTTATCCTTGTGAACTCACTCAGTGGTGCCAATTCTGTTGTAATTTTCTCTTAGCTAAAAATTCTCTAATTTTAGTTAAGAGATTTCGTGTAGGGCATTCTGCTGTTCCATCGAACTAAATTTAGATGTCTTTTAGACAGCACCTAATTCGAGTTTGACAATCCTAAATTGAATTGAGGCGGTGTTACCCGTATTTAAACTACATAAATATAAAGAATGAATGTGAGTGCGTGTATGAAAAATCCCTCATAAAATAATATTTTTTATTTTTGTTAAATGCGTGTAATTGTTTATGAACACTTCATAAGGAATAAACGGTAAGTAAAATTATATTTAAGTCGTTTTTTAGTTGAGTAAATACTGCACAACTAAGAGAATGTACTTACCTGGCAGCCTATCAAATCGTTTTTTAATTAATTCTGTTATCCAATAGGCTATTTGCATTAATTTTGTATTACTTTTTAAGAGTACCTTATCCTTAAATAAGTCGTTAATAATTTCAATTTATTTTAATAAGTATGTAGTTAAAAGCTTTAAAATAAATACTTCTAACCAATATTTTTATGAACGCACGAAAACGCTGTTCCCACTTGACGTTTGTTTTGTTTGTTTGTGTGACGTCGCTGAAGCAGTAAACACGTAGATTTTGTATGGAAAATAGATTAATTTTATTATTTTGTTATGATGTCCAATGTATACACCAATTTTGGTTGGTGTATTGTGCTGGAGTGTAAAAACTAAAAACACTAGTATTAAAACGCCAGAAAAGCTGTAGATCCAGTTACCAAAGGATATAAAATTAAGAAATACATGGATACAACTGGCGAGGAGAGATCCTAAATCATTATCAACTAAAAGCCAACTATATATGTGTGAAGATCACTATGATTTAAGTTTAGATAAATCTAACATCAGTAATAAAGTATTAGTTATATTTATATATTTTCTTTAAAATTATGTTGTCAATAATTTTTGTTTCAGTTGGAGAATGACATGGACAACTATATGCAATACAAATTAATGGTTTCAGTCAAAAGAATACGCCTAAAACGTGATTGCGGACCGTCGAGGTTTGAATGTCAACAGGACAGAAAACACAAAGCCACACCAACCGAACCTAGACCTGCCTTCAAGAAACGACAAAACTTATCGCTTCTAGAAGAAATATATTCTGTTGACCCTTCATAGTCTTCGTTCAATCAAGGTACAGGTATATTCTACTAATTATTCCTACTTTCGTTTACTACCTATGTAATGATTTTAATTTAGCTAATATTGGGGAAGTACCTATCTAAATATTCTTTACTATTTTATTTTTAGATATACTCATTGAAGAAAACGAGCCTTCATGTGTGTTGCCTCCTCCTGAAGGGACATTTTAGGATAAAGCAGTACAGGCTGTGCCACATCAGGAACATAAAGCTATTCAAGTACATGTTACACACTACAGAAGTAAAATATTTCAGATTGGTGTAAATATGAGAGATGTTAAATTATCACCAATTAAGTTTACTGTGTCTACGGCAACATCAGAAGATGCACTCGATTATTAACTTAAATTATTAAGGGTTCTGGACTTAATTATTACTACAGCCTGTGCTTTAGTAAATTTACAAGATGCAGTTATTAAATAAAGACTTTTCAAGTACCTTTCCTTTTTCATTAATATCAATTTCCTAGTGCTGAAGGATGAATGATATAAACTAATAAAGGAAGTAGCAGTAGGCAATAAAGTAAACTTGAATTTCTATTCTATTCTCTTCTACCCATACCTATCACTCTAAAAGAATGTTTCATAGAAATGTCATGGCATGTTTCACTGTAGTCTATAATAATTATGAAAATGTACCAAATTATAATATTTTAGTAAAGATATTGCATAAAGAAAACAAGTTCATTGGTGTAGGTTAACATTTAATATATTTATTAATCTTTTACACTGTTACAACGGGCAGGGTAAATGTTAGTTTCAGTAATTTTTGTTTGACTCATATTCAGCTTACATTCAATATATTATTATTGTGCTGATTTGTTAGTTGTATGTACCTGAGAAGCTTAACTTGTTGGAAACATCGGTTTGAGCCTAATATCAAAATTTATTTTAGCCAGCAATGAAATAGAAGACTCATAAAATGAATTACACAGTAGGTTCTTTAAACCTATTATACTAAGAAATGTAAATAAAATGTATAGTTGCATGCCACTATACATTTACATTAAATACATGTATTTACAGTGTATATAATTTAAGCACATTGAGTTGTAATCATACAAATTATAAGACTTAAATGATGTTTTATTGAATTGTGTGATAATGCAAGAAATAAAAAAGTTGTGGGATAATCCTTATAAAATATTATATTTTATGTATTTAATTAGAATTAATAGCTATAATGATTGACACAGAATGTTTAAGAACCAGATTTTTTTATATAACAGAATTTTAAATAAGAACTATCCAATGTCGGAGGCACTCGTCAATTTCTTCTGCGTTCAAGTGTTGCGGCATCCAGGAACAAAAAGCCCAAATTAGTTCCGTCCGTGAATCTCCACCTGATCATGTTCTCTTTGCTCAATAATAAGTGATAATATATGTATACATAACTGAGTCTGACATATAGTTTAAAGGCTTCCAGACCACCTCTGGTGATCCATAATCAGGCGTTTCAGGTGATACAAATATGTTTGGTAGGGATATTCCTTCCTTTCAAAAGTGTGCCTTACAGGCCTCACTTTTGGTGGCTCCAAGGTTAATGGCACAATTGACAGAACTTTTACGGCTCTTCATATATTTAAAATCCCACTGATCAAGCCTTAACTACTAAATCTCTAGGAAAACTAAACTTCGTATCATGTTTTCAGATGTCATCTAATATTAGTTTGACATTTCTAATTTTAGATCATTTTTGACGTTTAAGCCGTACAGCAGAATGCAGAAAGGACTAAATTGAGTAACTAAACCAATTTTAATCCTGTTTCACTAAAATAAGTTTAGACCTGTCACTTTTAGCGGTTTCAGAATACGAAATGTCGTTTGACAGGACTAAACTAAATTTTAGAGATTTTTTAGCTAAGATAAGAGAATTTTGTGACAACAGAATTGGCACCAGTGTACAGGTAAAAATATCTGACTGTTCAGCTACCAGGTTAAGAGTGCGAAGCGCCCGTGTCAGGAGCGCCTCATTCAACAGATTAGTGCGTCCACTAGGTACGGCCAGCAACTGAGGCCGACGTCGCCTCCACACATGTCTCTCCGGCACACTTAAACACATTAATTCTAAAATGTTGGCGTTATGTGCCTTGCCTCTAATTAATTTAAATAAATATAGGACAAGTGCAAACTCACGCCTAACTCTCAGCTCGTTGTATCCAACCATGCCTAATATAAACAAGGTTGGATACATAAGCGGGTAAAACGGGTATACTCCATAGAGCCTTAAATATAAATACCTAACAAATTTGTTTTGTATTCGCTCCAACATGAGACTATACTTAGTCTCATGTGGAGCCCAGACCACTGCATTAAATTCTAATTGGCTTCTCACTAAGGTGTTATATAAAGCGACAATCGCTGTAATATTTGTGAAACTACGAACAGTACGATTACGTACTGTTCGTAGTTACTACTAGTAGTACTCGCAAAAAGGCTTATAGAAACTTAGGATTTATATTAATAAATCCTAAGTTTCTATAAGCCTTTTTGCAACACTTGACTATATGATCACGAAACATTAACCCTGTGTTAAGACTAACTCCCAAGTCCCTAACCTCTGTCATCCTGACCATGGGCCGTCCATCAATGTGATAATCATGCACAATAGGACTACGAGCACGTGAGAAAGTGATAGTGACGCACTTCTGGGCATTAAATTGGAGAAGGTTTTCCTTGCTCCACGTAACTACACTATATATTGCTTTCTGTAACCGTTCGCAATCATCGTCACTCCTCACTGCCAGGGATAACTTTAGATCGTCTGCAAATAATAAACAATTTGCCTCTCTTACGACTTTGGGCAAATCGTTTATCATAATTATAAATTGAAGAGGTCCGAGGTTACTCCCTTGGCTTATTCCTGACAGCGTAAAGTACGGCTCTGACTTGTGTCCCTCGTACTCTACGTACTGTTTCCTATCCCGCATGTAACTGGCGAAGAAATGTAGTAGATGCGGAGTGAAACCAACAGCTGCTAACTTCTTGAGCAACACGTCATTATCGACAAGGTCGAATGCTTTTTTGAAGTCGAAGTATGCAGCATCAGCTTGCCCCCCGCTATCCACTATAGGCAGTATATGGGCCATGTAACTCAGTAAGTTAGTGGTGGTGCTCCGCGTAGGTCGAAACCCGTGCTGGGCATCAGACAGTTGCGCTCTAACCTGCATAAAAATGCTATTATGTATAGCGCACTCCAACACCTTAGCCGGTGATGACAGTACAGCAATAGGCCTGTACCCACTAACATTGTCAATACCCATTCCTCCCTTTGGTACCGGCACGACACGTGAGGTTTTCCACCTCTCAGGAAACGCGGCTACCTTGTTGCTTTGTATTCAGATATTTTTATAAAAAGACAAATACATAACACTATTACAATGATTGAAACCTGAAATACGATACAATACTATACCTAAAAACAAAACATATCAAAAGGGCCGGCAAATCCGATAAATGATAATAGGTTATTTTGGGCTTCAGTTTGTTATACAAAAATAACATAAGTCAGTATTGTTTTTATTGTATCTAAAAATAGAAAGAATAAGCTTTCCCATAATGTAATACACTTACATACGGCCTCGATGGCGTAGTGGTTAGTGTAACCGACTGCCACGCCTGAGGTCGCGGGTTCGATTCCCGCATAAGACAAATATTTGTGTGCATGAACATGGATGTTTGTCTTGGTCTGGGTGTTTCTAAGTATAATATGTATGTATTTACAGAAAAAAAAAGTATATATGTATGTTTATCCATTGTCTAGTATCCATAGTACAAGCTCTGCTTAGTTTGGGCTAGATAGTGATGTGTTTATGTGGTAGAATATTATTATTATATTATATACTTGACCTACAAAAAACTACAGAAAACAGCGGAACAAATAACGAACATTTGGTGCGAAGTCACGTGACATGACAAAACAAAATTATTTAAATATTATTCAGTTGGTACGTTGAACGGACCAGGCTTTCGAAAAACTCAGTTCATTCCACGTACATTGATATCCAATACAAGACTTTAAATACAGGCCTTTCAATACAAAATAAAATTATATAATCAACGGCTCTATAGACGCACCGCTTATTAACAGTTTCAAATTCAAAATTAACCAACGGGTGATGCGACATCCACGTTTATTTGTAGTACCCATGTGCACCTTGAATATCAGGTACAATAGTTCACTGACGCGTATGGCCCGGTTATATGATGAGAGAGTTGCCAAATCAAATAACGTAATTGACATCTTTTCCATGAAATTTAAAACTTATTAGGCATTTACTTTTGCAATTGGGACACAGGTTTTGTTATTATTTTTTTCTAATTATTGTATTTTGTGTTTAATTTTTTGTTTATATTTTTTGTATTATTTTCAATGGTTTGTATTTAGTATTGCATGCAAGTATAGCATAGCATTGTATAATTAAATAAAAGAGATCCCTTAGAAAAAAAAATGTATACAATGCTATGCCCTGTGTAATTACAATTTATTTAGAAATAAGAAAGTCTTTACTAAAATTTGTGTAATTGTATTGTTGGTGTGCTTATTCAATAAAAATAAAAAATTCATAAGCAGGCGCTGGTGGAAGAGATCAAATCGAGCGACGACAGGTTTTAAAGATAGGCATTAAAAACAGCAGGACCAGGGGTAGCCAATGATAGTCAGTTAAAGAAGTTTGAGTCTGTTAATGGAATGAAGTCTGCTCGGTTTACAAAGGGGCGTAAGCCAGGCATTGTCGTCAAGGACGTGCTCGATTCTATGGAGGACAAAAATCGAATGATCTTTTCCATTGATCGTTCAATTTTAATTCGTCTTTAAGTGATTTCACTCGTAGGCGTAAATTATATAACGGTTGAAAATGAATAGGTCTGAAAGTAGATATTACATATATCTAGTTCCAGACATGTTCATTTGGTACCAAAACCCTGTATCGTCTATCTTTTGCTTGCAGCTTTGCTTCCTCGGGAACAGTATTTTTTTGAAAGGCACTCTATATCCTTTTCTGTATCCTTGATAACATGTATGCAAAATTTCATGATAATCGGTTAAGTTATCAATATCTTATAAAGGTTAGTTTAACAACGCGCTGAAAACCGTTGCGGATCTCAGGAATTGCCCACATGCAAACTCAATCTGCAACAAATACCTAAGCTTATTTCGGACACGGTCTACTAAACTACAGTTTAGTGTTTCTTTTCTTAGGCACTTTTAATAGTTCATCTTACTGTGGGTCAATTAAACCTTCACAATTATAGGATGGGTGGGATAAGTTGATAGCCCCAAGCAAGGGGGGATTCTCTGACCAGGCGAGGGAGGAGTATCTAACAGGCTTAGATCAGATGGTCGACGTCGGGCTTGTACATATAGTATCTTGTACTGCAAACTACGCTTGCGTGATTTAGGACCGTACTGACTAGTATGTAATTGAGTACAGTGCCATCTTTTGTCATGAGTCATGAGTCATAATTTCTTCGCCAGAGTGGAGTCACTACAAATGTTTAACAAGTAAGTAAAAGACAAATGAATAAATCTGAAGAATTTATTTATTACATAGTTTTTATTGCAGCACACATGTTTCAATAACTTTTTGGAGAAATAGCTGACATGACGCTATTAAGCTCAAAGTTTTACGCCAACAGCCATGTCATTGCGAGTGCGTAGGTCGTCTTGTTGCACGCTCTGAAACAAAAACAACATTATTATATTTTGATTACTTGAATTGTATTATGGTTTAGGGGTCGTTTGGTGGCTTGTCCACACAAAGACATCACAATGCACACATTGGCGTCACTTCTTGTCACGATGTTTACGAACCCGGCGGTGACTTTTAATATTTCTTGTACAAGTAACGTGCCGTCACGTCAATTATCTAGAAATTCCTCCTAGGCGAATGCAAACTGCATACAGTAGTTGCCTTTAAGTAATAAAATTGTACTAATTTATTTAGAATTAGTCTTATAATAGGTATAGAATACCAATAGGTAAATTATTAAACTGGCAACATGTCCCATGGATTTTTTGGTTTAAAATATGTATATGTACTTATTAGTTAACGCGGTACACTCATGACTTACAAATTGAGATTAATTGATACCTATGGATACTCTTGCGGATTGTTAATAAGTCCAGTTGTTATTGTAATTTAATTATTATTTCTTTGAGTTATAAACCTTGATTTTTCAATAAATAAGCTCGTTTAAGAAATCCATCGCTATTATTTTTCCACCTGCAAAAAGCTCATTCCTTACGCTTATAAACATCTATAACAGTAATTGATGGGGCCTCAAATATCCTAACTAATATTATAAATGCGAATGTGAGTTTATTTGTTACGCTTTCACGCCTTAACTACTCGACAGTTTATCATGAACTTTCGCATACATGTTGGAAGTAGAAAAGTACAAAGGGTACCTTTCATCCAGAAAACCCATTGTATCCAACCTAACCTGCTTACATTTACGAGAGCTACAAATAATAAAATACTATACTAGTACGCGAGAGACGCCGCGGGCAACAATTTAAGTATATAATTATTGTTATAACATTTTTCTTTAACGTGCAACAAAAAATTAATACTAATTATATTTGGAATCTACAGTGCGTTTCAAAAACTTTCGACAACTGATACAAAACATCTATAAGTATGGTTCAGAAATATATATCGGCTGGCATCCACTCATCATTATTCCGTATGAAATCAAATCGCATTGTTATTATTATAGTTGATGATTATTAATACCTCAAAAAGAGACATTCAGTACCAAAAACATATTCTACTAGATTTTGTTTGCGGCTTCGCTTGCGTACAATTGGGTTAGGTTAGTAACAGTAGGTACTTTTTTAGGACGACAGGTACTATATATCCTTTTTCGTTCGCCTGACAACGTGTATGCGTAATGTCATAATGATCGGTCGAGAGAGGTTTGAAAATACTTAATAATATAATACCTAAAATAAACTTACGAATGCGACGAACGACAATAACGTGACACAGAAAGCGAACCACTTCATTTTAATAAGTGTAGATAATCGTTGTTAACTGTAAACTGTAGTAATGTGTAACTGACGTACGGTTCTTCTATGAGTATTTATAGTCTCATGCTATCAGAATATACAACTAATTAGTATATTATAAATTCAGTACATTGCGTACACTTACCTTATCTTAATTTAATGCCCTAGAATATAATTTCTTAATAGGGTTCTTCAGTGGAACCTTTTGGATATATTTAATGAAGGGGTTTTCTGGAATGATTAGTAGCGGCTACGCACAGACGAAGAAGTTTCGACGATTGACAAGAGATGGCGCTGTACACAAAATGCGCTTCGTCATACAATCCTGAATCACGCAAGTGAAATTTACACAGCGACTAAATATACAAGTGCCCTACTTCAACAGCTGGGTCTGCCCTCTCGTAAGCGGCTAGCTGGGCCTCTCCCAACGGATAGGTACTCACCCGGTTGGCCAACCTCGGGGGCGTGCTACCACAATGATCGGGCAATAGTGATGGACCGCAGTGACTACCATCTCATAAAGGCCTCCTTCAAGGGGAACCCTATCTTCCATACCAGGGAGGTGGGAAAAAAACCACGAACAGCTGAGCCGTGGCTCGCTAGGCACGATCACCCAGCCTGGTCAAAGAATATTCCCTTTGGGTTAGATAGACGAACTACGTTCCTTCACAAATTAATTCAACTACTAGCAAAAGAGCTTCACCTCTCAACTATTGGCATGCCAGATATAATTAAAAATCTATTGTGTCTGGCCATATGTGTACCGCTGCAACTCAATAAGTTAAAATGCTATACTGTGAAGATATCTTTGTATTAATCAATGTAGTTAACGCGCGGATTAATCATCAGTATGGTGGTGCAGCGGGAATGCTTGCGACTGCTGTGCTTTCGGACTCGGGTTTGATACCCAAGTAATGTGAATGTGTGTTTGTTTGTTTGTTACGCTTTTACGCCTTAACTACTCAACCGATCTTCATGAAACTTCGCATGCGCGCAGGGGTACAGAAAAGGACACAGAAAAGTTTTTATCGAGAAAAAGTACATCTACTAACCTTTTTTTTTTTACGTGGGGCATGCTTTGCTTTATCTCTCCGCGTTGTGAAGGAGAGGTTATGTCGGGCTCACCGTGGAAAAGATACCCGGTAAAACCGACTAAACCTACCACGGTGTTCGTCCACATAACCATAGACAGCAGGGCCGCGCGAATCGCTTTCACATGCAATCGCGATCGTGTGAAATGGCAGGCCATTACATAAAAAGACCTCTACTGTCCCCTTGTGAGGGGACGAAGACACTACACAGAGGCGCGTGATAGATTATTCGAAATATTTTGTCTAAATATTCAAAGAAATATGAAAATAAGTACGCTTAAATATGTGTGTGTCTCATTTGTAAGTACCTATTTATCCCAGCAATAGTGCCGATAACAAACTGTGTAATGAATCCGGCTAGATTTTATGTCATTGTTATTTATAGGTTAGATTTTAGGTTAAGTTACAATAATAAGATCAATTTTAGAGTTATTTACATGTTCAAACATAAAGAAAAATAAATTATGATTTAACAACATTATTAGCAAAAATTAAGTAGCTCAAATATAATCATTTCTAAAAAACACGTGGCCGCCCGACTTGTTTGTTCACTAGTATAAAAGAACACGTGTCAGACGGATCAGGTCACTTGTTGATTGGCCGCCGAACCGAACGGAGCTCCAAGTTTGCGCTACGAAATAAAAGCTGAGTAACTATTCAATTGTTATTACTATTTATTTACCTGTTAAAATCAAAATGATTAAATTAAATATAATATTAAATTGAACCATTCTCGTTTGATATTTCCATTTTGTGTCTATGTATTATATACGATATTATAAACTTTAAGAATTAAATATGAATTGAATTATACTTCTTTTCATTACCCTATAAATATGAATTAAGATTGGGTTTTCTATAAATGATTTGATAGCGTAACATTGTCTATGCTTAGTATATGAATAAATGTATATATAAACATACATAGTGTTTATGTATACATATATGTAAGTGTGATATGATAGTGTATATATACATATACTATATAAAACAAATATAACCTTATGCACATGATTTTAATAAATACATATAAATGAATTAATGGGTTCTTTTTATTTTACTTTTATTATTGACTTATAAATATATACATACATAGATAAAAATTATGTAGTTAAATAAAATATTTTATTATCAGAAGTGGGATTCGAACAAAATACTAATGTGTTATGTTTTCAGAAATTGAACGTGGTTTCATAATGGGTTCCACCATTATTGAAAGTCTACTGAAGACAATTCAAGCTGCATTCACGGATAAACGCCGAGGCGATGATGTCGTACTACCGCCTTTTGATCCAGAGAAAAACGAAAATGGTGCTGATAGCTGGTGTCGTTCCATCAACTCTATTGTTGTGGACATGGGATGGAGCGAAATAACAACAGTTGCTAAGGCAGGTAAAGCCTTAAAAGGTTCTGCATTACTATGGTACGAGACTTGGGATCCTGAAGAGGGTAGAACATGGGAAGTTTTTAAAACGACTTTGACTGACTTATACCCAGAAAAACGTAATCTTTCTGAAAAACTATCCAGAGCAGTGTTATTGACATCCGAAAACACTGACTCTTACTGTGAATACGCCAGGGAAAAACTAAGACTATTTAAGCAGACAAAAATAGCGTTTACTGAAGTACAGTTAGTAGAACTTATCTGTGGGGGCATACATGATACTACGGTTAAAATGGCAGCACACAACAGTCGTATTAACACTACGGCCAAATTAATATAATTATTTACGACATACGCCAAAGTTCCCAAAAAGCGACCACTAGACAACAAAACTGATAAAAATGACTCCTTATCCATTGCTAGTAGTCATAAACGATCTAGAATAGAAGACAAACGTTGCTTTCTTTGTAATAAACCTGGTCATACTCGTGCTCAATGTTTTCATAACCCAAATCGCGAAACCAATCAGTCCAAAGCTTCTACCTCATCGTCACCCTATCAGCCCATTCAATGTACATATTGTAAAAAGATGGGCCATGCTGAAAATGTATTTTTCTTTAAGCAACGAGCTAATAATTCTAAAAATAATGCAACAACAGATAATAAAAATGATGTAAACTGTTTTGCTAAGGTTGACAACCTCAAATTAACAAAGATTGACATTAAACGACGTGACTTTGGACGCTCTTATCGACACTGGTGCTACGTGTAGTATCATTAAAAACTCCATAGCCAAACGACTGGACTGTAAACTAGATCCTCATTACACCACACTTTGTGGTATTGGGAATGGTATCTTACACATTTTTGGTAAAATCACTGTACCTGTAAAATTTAATGAAATCTGTATCGAAATAGAATTTAACGTAGCTCGGGATAGTGAGTTCCATTATGATTGCTTGATAAGTGGTAATATTATACAATATTCAGATATTTCTGTTATTATGGATTCCACGGGTTGTAGGGTGACTCGTAGAGTAACTCCATTATCGACTGACATTGTTAACTGTACGGAGACTAGTACTGATGAGTTAGGATTACTGAATAACTTGGTTAATCATTTAGATATTGGCCTTCAGACTAGAATAAAAACAGTATTTGAAAAATTTCCATCTGTTTTACCCTCTGAACACAATATTGGGACTGTCAAAACTGGTACATTGCATCTACGTCTAAAACGAGACGAAGTTTTACATTATAGACCTTACCGACTAGCACCCGTTGAGAGAGAAAAAGTCAATGAAATCTGCAAAGATCTTTTAAATAAAAATATAATCAGAGAAAGTGATTCCCCCTATGCTAGCCCTGTTTTACTTGTAAAAAAGAAAGATGGAACTGACCGTATGTGCGTTGATTTTAGAGCCCTCAATAAAATTATTGAAAAGGAAAGATATCCTCTCCCTTTGATTGAGGACCAACTTGATAGATTGGGTAACTCTAAATATTACATCTCGATAGATATGAAGAGTGGATTTCACCAAATTCCGGTGTCTGAAGACTCTATTAAATATACTGCCTTCGTTACTCCAGATAACCATTATGAGTTTATAAAATTGCCTTTTGGTATATGTAATGGCCCGTCTGTCTTCCAAAAAGCCATCAGCAAAGCAGTCCAGCACTTAAAGCTTTTATTAGTATATGTTGATGATCTGTTGATTCCCTTTAAGACTGAAACGGAAGGTTTACAATATTTAGAACTCACTTTAGATGCTCTCAGTGTAGCTGGATTTACTATAAATTTAAAAAAATGCAAATTCTTTGTAAATGAGATAGAGTATTTGGGTCGAAATGTCTCTGAAGAAGGAATAAGACCAAGTCAAAACAAAATTACTGCTTTAACTAACTCTCCAACTCCTACATCTATCAAGGAAGTACGACAATTTATGGGATTAGCCAGTTATTTTCGTAGGTTTATACCGGAGTTTGCTTCAAAAACCGCTAGTATAACTAAATTAACAAAGAAAGACCAAAAATGAGAATGGGGCGACGACCAAGAGAAAGCTAAAGAATACGTGATAAGACATTTAATATCAAAACCCCTTTTAACTGTATTTGATCCAAAATTACCGACTGAATTACATACAGACGCCATTCCATAGGGTATGGAGCCATTTTACTACAAAAAATAAATAATTAAAATCGAGTTGTAGCATATTTTAGCAAACGTACTACCCCTATTGAATCCAAATATTGTTCATACGATTTAGAAACATTAGCCATTTATAATGCCCTTAGACATTTTAGAGTATATTTGTTGGGAGTAAATTTTACTATAGTGACAGACTGCAACTCTATCAAATCTACGATGACAAAAAAGGACTTGTCCCCTCGTGTAGCTAGATGGTGGACCTTTATGCAAGACTTCCAGTTTCAAATTTCATATAAAAAGGGTACATTTGTTCAACATGTTGATTACTTAAGTCGCAACCCAGTAACTGTACTTTTAGACAGTCCGAGGATGGTTATAAGCACATTTTGTTAGTTGTCGATGGTTTCACAAAGTTTTGTATTCTAAAACCACTTAAGAATTTAGGAGGACAGGAATTAGTATTTGTTTTACGGGAGACTATAACATTATTTGGCACCCCTTCCCTGATAATTACAGACAGAGGAACAAACTTTTCCTCAAACATAGTACAATCACTATTTAGAGAATTGCAAATTCGACACCATATGATATGTACCGGTACACCTCGCAGTAACGGCCAAGTTGAACGTTATGTAGCGACAGTTATAAACATGCTAACTACAACAATTTATGATACTGCAGAATGGCCAAACGCTCTTTGGAATGTACAGCAATCCCTCAATACCACCATTCAGAAAACTACAGGATTTTCGCCTGTTAGACTGTTAATAGGCAGAGAAGGAAACATACCTCCCATACAAGCTCGCTTAGATGACGTGACAGATGTATCTAATCAACCCCATATTAATGTAAATTCTGACCGGGACTTAGCACGACAAAGACTTGATGAAAGCGCTACTAAATTTAAAGACCGATTTGACTATACTAGACGAAATAATAAAACTTATTCTACTGGCGATAGTTTACATTAGTCTAGACCATAGACGTCATGACAAACTTGCCCCTAAATTTAAAGGTCCATATGAAATAATAGAAGTGCTAGAAAATGACAGATTTAGGCTACGGGGTCAAAATAATATTAGGGCTATTACAGTACCTAAGGAGAAATTACGAGCCTGGCCAGGCGAATGGTTAGAACAAAATATTTGTTTTGAAGAATCTTTGTAAATCTGATCCGTGATAGATTATTATTATAAGATATTATGATTGTTATTTCTGCATGTAAAATAATAGTTATTATAAATATTTATATTGTATACAAATATTTTTTGATTATGATTTGTGTATAAGGCTAAAATAAAGCATGTTATAAAGATATCTACATTTTACTTTTCTACGTAAGACATACACATATTTAATGGTTTTACCGCTGGTCGGCTTCTGATCAGATATTAACCTGAATATCATACTGCGGCGGGTGATAGGGTTGATATGTCATGGTTAGAAGTCACAAAAATACTGCTGGTCGATCTTTGCCCTGATACTTCACTGAAATTCACACTGCAGCGGGTGATAGATGCTTGTATGCCAAGGCCAAAGATCAAAAAACAATACTGCTGGTTAACTAAACGTTAATGCAGCAGGTGCTAAACAAAAAGGGAATAATTATATATTATATATACAGACTAATACAAAGGGTACTTCAAAAGCGAAGTACTGGTCAGTCTGGCCGTGATAGATTATTCGAAATATTTTGTCTAAATATTCAAAGAAATATGAAAATAAGTACGCTTAAATATGTGTGTGTCTCATTTGTAAGTACCTATTTATCCCGGCAATAGTGCCGATAACAAACTGTGTAATGAATCTGGCTAGATTTTATGTCATTGTTATTTATAGGTTAGATTTTAGGTTAAGTTACAATAATAAGATCAATTTTAGAGTTATTTACATGTTCAAACATAAAGAAAAATAAATTATGATTTAACAACATTATTAGCAAAAACTAAGTAGCTCAAATATAATCATTTCTAAAAAACACGTGGCCGCCCGACTTGTTTGTTCACTAGTATAAAAGGACACGTGTCAGACGGATCAGGTCACTTGTTGATTGGCCGCCGAACCGAACGGAGCTCCAAGTTTGCGCTACGAAATAAAAGCTGAGTAACTATTCAATTGTTATTACTATTTATTTACCTGTTAAAATCAAAATGATTAAATTAAATAAAATATTAAATTGAACCATTCTCGTTTGATATTTCCATTTTGTGTCTATGTATTATATACGATATTATAAACTTTAAGAATCAAATATGAATTGAATTATACTTCTTTTCATTACCCTATAAATATGAATTAAGATTGGGTTTTCTATAAATGATTTGATAGCCTAACATTGTCTATGCTTAGTATATGAATAAATGTATATATAAACATACATAGTGTTTATGTATACATATATGTAAGTGTGATATGATAGTCTATATATAGGTACATATACTATACAGGGTGATTTTGAAATCGTGTAATTCCTTTTAACCACGCATTCTACTGGTGATATAGAATAACCCTGACCATATTTTTATTTAATTAGATTTTTTTTTTTTTTAAATTATTATTCCGTTTTTTTCGTGAAATGGTGTCAGATAGGCATTTTTTTTTTTTTTTTTTTTTTTTTTTACGTTGGGGAATGCTATGACGCATATCCCTCCGCGGGGGCGGGCGGAGGGATTATGTCGGACTCGCCGGGGTAAAAGAAAGATGTTAAAAGACAATGTACCTCCCGGAATACCGACTAAACCTACCACGGTGTTCCTCGACAAAACCACTATCGACGGGGCCGCGCGAATCGCTTTCGCATGCGGTCGCGACCCCGCCGAGGTTATGGCCCGCCGTGTAAAACGGCAGGCCACTACGCGAAGAGACCTACCCAAAGGACTCACTACTATAATATACCCTACTGTCTCCCCCCTAGAGGGGAGACGGACTCGAAACAGAGGCGCGCGTGGAAACACGCACGCCGCCTCTTGGATCTGGTGCTGAACGGATGGTGGGCAGGCCCACAAAGCCCACCACCCCCAGGTCAAACCTCAGGGTGGCTGGAGGTCATCTCGCGCCCTCCGGCGCCCGGCTCTGCGGTTGGGGAGAGGGTTTAAACGCTCCCTCTCCCGCTCCGCCGCCTCCTTGATGGAAATTACTTCCTCGCAGAAGGAGGCGACGGCGTTCCACGACCTCTCACTCCGGACCATAGACTGAACTACGGCCGGGAGCGAGAGGGCAACCGATCCGACTGCCGCGATCAACTCACGGCGCTGCGATGTCCAGGCGGGGCAAACCGCCAAAGTGTGCAGCGCCGTGTCCTCAACAATGTCGCGGCAGTCGCCGCAGTGGTGACAACCGGGCGTCTCTTGCCGGCGTATACGACACAGGAACCGGCCAAAACAACCGTGGCCAGTCAGAACCTGTGTCAGCCGGAAGGTGAGGGCGCCATGCCGCCTCTCCAGCCACTCCTGAAACACGGGACTTACCGCCACGATCGTGGCGTGCCCGGCACTAGGGTGCACAAGTCGCTCCTTCCAATTAGCCACTAGGACCTGGCGGAGCTCGGACCTTGCCGCCTTGATTGCGGCAAAACCCGGTCCCTCGCCCCGAGCTAGCGCCTCCTGGCGCCAACGATAGAGCGACGCCAGGAGCGCCGCTTCCAGGTCCCATGGCATCGATCCGGCGAGGAGGCTCGCAGCCTCGAACGAGATCGTGCGGTAACCTCTAATCAACCTGACGGCCATGGCGCGCTGTGGAGCACGAAGCGCCGTGATGTTACGGGCCGTCAGGTTGTTTGCCCACACTGGGGCCCCATATAGGGCCATGGACCGCACGGCCCCCTCGTAGAGCCTCCGGCAGGAGGTGCTTGGCCCCCCAAGGTTGGGCAGCAGGTGCGAGAGCGCGCCTGCAGCGCCCCGAAGAATGGGGGCCAAACGACGAAAATGGGCTATAAAGTCCCATCGGCTGTCGAGCAAGAGACCTAAATACTTTAGGGTTGACTCGACGCCGATGCGGACCCCTCCTACCATAATATGGGCCCCTGGAGGTGGCCGTTTCCGAGGGCCGTGGAAACAAACGGCCTCAGACTTGGACAGGGCCACCTCGAGGCCCAACCGCCGGATACGACCAACGACTTGTGCGACCCCAGCGGTCGCCAGTATGGCCGCCGCCCGGTGCGACTTACCCCTCGCCGTGACAAGCGTGTCGTCGGCGTAACAAATGACGCCGACGCCACGGAGGAGCGCATCTCGCAGCACCCAGTCGTAACCGATGTTCCACAGGAGCGGACCCAGAACCGATCCCTGTGGAACACCGCACGACATCTCTCGCCGACTCCAACCGTCGTGACCCGGGTAGACGACTACCCTCTCCGACAAATATGCCCCGACTATGCGGCGGAGGTAGGTCGGCACTCGATGAAAGATGAGTGCCTCCCTAATACAACTCCAGGGCAAGGTATTAAAGGCATTCGCGATGTCCAAAGACACCGCGAAGACGACCTCGCCCCGGGACACCGCATCCTCCACCATACCTACATTTACGCGAGCGAAGCCGCAGGTAGGAAAATATGGAGTAAAATAAATAAAATATTTTCTAAAATCCTTTTTTCTGCTTAGAATATAATACGGAACACTATTGAGAAACTTTATTCTAGGGCATAATATAAAGATTATAATTATAGACAAATGTCTACGTAATGAACCGAATGTATATATATACTTACTTAGCATATCATTACATACTAATTAATGATATGTTCTGATAATAAGTGACTATAAAAACTAATAAGAAAGTACGTCGGCTACACATTACCTACTACAGTTTACAGTAAACAACTATTAACTAACTAAACTAATTAAAATGAAGTGGTTCGCTTTCTGTGTCATGTTATTGTCGTTCGTCGCATTCGTAAGTTTATTTTTAACCCCCGACGCAAAAACGACGGGGTGTTATAAGTTTGACGTGTCTGTGTGTATGTCTGTCTGTGGCATTGTAGCTCCCGAACGGATGAACCGATTTTAATTTTGTTTTTTTTGTTTGAAAGGTGAATTAGTCGGGAGTGTTCTTAGCTACGTTTGATAAAAATCGTTCCAAGATGGCCGCCGCCACAAAATGGCGGATTACATATTTTTTCACAACTCCCTCAATATGGGTATCAAATGAAAGGGCCTGACTAGTAGAATACTATACACTATGATAAATTTCAAATCCAAGATGTCCGCCGCCACAAAATTACATATTTTCACAAATTAAAATTTTTCAATATGGGTATCAAATGAATAATGTGTCGGGGTTTTTTAAATTTTAAATTTAATTATAATATTACATATAACTATGTATATAACATTATTGTTAATAACTATACATAAATCAAAACTAAACAAATAAATAAAATTGAACACAAATGGCCAGACACAATAGGTTTTTAATTATACATATTTGGCATGCCAATAATTGAGAGGTGAAGCTCTTATGCTAGTAGTTTAATTAATTTGTGGAGGAACGTGGTGTGATGTTCGTCTAACTAACCCCAAGGGGTTTATTCCGCATTCGACCCTCATGATTCGTCCCGAATATAAAAGTAAAAATACGCATTCGCCCCAAAAATTGTTCTTCATATGCTCCGAAATTTAGATAAATGTTAATTCCTTAACGTAATTCCTGTTTCGTTTCAAATTATGTTCCTTTCCTAATTCTTTTTTTTGTATAGCAAATTTGCTGATTGATGTACCGTCTGATGATTTGATGTACCGTCAGCCGAAACATAGTTTAAAATACCTCCTTGATTTCTCAGCGAAACTTTGGGCTTATGATTGCATGACGTCACGAGCCCGACATTGAAGAAATTCAAAATAAATTTAAACATGTTTTATTTTGCTAACCATATGCTCAAAAATGTATTAATTTTTCATTGCACTTTAAAGAAAAATGTTATAACAATAATTATATACTAAATTTTTTTTCCGTGGCGTCTCTCGCGTATTAGTATAGTATTTTAGTATTTGTAGCTCTCGTAAATGTAAGTAGGTTAGGTTGGATACAGTGTTTTTTCTGGATGAAGGTACTTACAGGTTTGTAGTTTTTTACATCCAACGTGTATGCGAAAGTTCATGATAAACTGTCGAGTAGTTAAGACGTGGAAGCGTAAAAAATAAACTCACATTCGCATTTATAATATTAGTTAGGATATTTGAGGCCCCATTAATTACTGTTATAGATGTTTATAAGAGTAAGTAATGAGCTTTTTGCAGGTGGGAAAAATAATAGCGTTGGATTTTTTAAACGAGCTTATTTATTGAAAATCAAGGTTTATAACTCAAAGAAATAATAATTAGATTACAATAACAACTGGATTTATTAACAATCCGCAAGAGTATCCATAGGTATCAATTAATCTCAATTTGTAAGTCATGATGAGTGTACCGCGTTAACTAATAAGTACATATTATACACATTTTAAACCAAACAATCCATGGCGCATGTTGCCAGTTTAATTTACCTATTATAAGACTATACTTTTATATTATATACTATATTCTATACCTATTATAAGACTAATTCTAAATAAATTAGTACAAATATTTAAAGGCAACTACTGTATGCAGTTTGCATTCGCCTAGGAGGAATTTCTAGATAATTAACGTGACGGCACGTTACTAGTACAAGAAATATTAAAAGTCACCGCCGGGTTCGTAAACATCGTGACAAGAAGTGACGCCAATGTGTGCATTGTGATGTCTTTGTGTGGACAAGCCACCAAACGACCCCTAAACCATAATACAATGCAAGTAATCAAAATATAATATTGTTATTTTTGTTTCAGAGCGCGCAACAAGACGACCTACGCACTCGCAATGACATGGCTGTTGGCGTAAAACTTTGAGCTTAATAGCGTCAAGTCAGCTATTTCTACAAAAAGTTATTAAAACATGTGTGCAGCAATAAAAACTATGTTATAAATAAATTCTTCAGATTTATTAATTTGTCTTTTACTTACTTGTTAAACATTTGTAGTGGAGTCACTACTCTGGCGAAGAAATTATGACTCATGACAAAAGATGGCACTGTACTCAATTACGTACTAGTCAGTACGGTCCTAAATCACGCAAGCGTAGTTTGCAGTACAAGATACTATATGTACAAGCCCGACTTCGACCATCTGATCTAAGCCCGTTAGATACTCCTCCCTCGCCTGGTCAGAGCTTGGGGCTATCAACTTATCCGACCCACCCTATCATTGTGAAGGTTTAATTGACCTACAATAAGATGAACTATTAAAAGTGCCTAAGAAAAGAAACACTAAACTGTAATTTAGTAGACCGTGTCCAAAATAAGAGTAGGTATTTTTCGTTAACTGACTACTATCATTGGCTACCCCTTGCCCTGCTGTATTTAATGCCTAATCTATAAAACCCGTCGTCGCTCAATTTGCTCGCTTTCACCAGCGCCTGTTATTTCTTTTTTATTTTTATTAAATAAGCACACCAACAGTATAATTACACAAGTTTTAGCAAAGGCTTTCTTATTTCTAAATAAATTGTAATTACGCAGGTAATAGGTATGCATAGCATTGTACGCATTTTCTTTTCTAAGAGAGATTACTTGTATGCAATATTAAATACAAACCATTGACAATAACACAGAAAATATGAACAAAAAATTAAACACAAAATACGGGAGCTTCGGCACGAATGGGCCGGCTCGACCGGAGTGATACCACGGTCGCTCCTCGTATTCTGGGGGGGCAAAACTGCGCCAAATAATGGCCGAGGCAAAAGTAGAAATACCATGGCACCTCCTGCCATGCTGGCCGTGGACTTTTGCAACATCACGGGGTTTTATAGTAATCTTAATGCTGTTCACCACCACCTCGAGACAGCAAAGCCAGCCTTGCTCTGCTTGACCGAGACGCAGATATCGTCTTCAGCAGACACATCCTACCTCAACTACCCTGGGTACGGACTAGAACACTCCTTTCTGTCTAGGGCCGGAGTGTGCGTGTATGTCAGAGACGATATCAGCTCTCGTCGCCTCAGCAATCTTAAAGGTAGGGACCTCTACATCTTTTGGCTCCGTATAGATAGCGATGACCATCACCGCGTCTATGCGTGCCTCTATAGGTCCCATAGCGGTGACACCGAAACTGACCGACTCATTGAGCACATCCAGATGGCTTCAGACTTTGTGCAGCAGCAGATCCCGTCCGCAGAGATCGTTTTACTTGGCGATTTTAACGCCCACCACGCCGACTGGCTCAGTTCCAGTAAGACCGATCATGCGAGGAGATCTATTCACGACTTCACTCTGGAATATGGCCTGTGGCCTGACACAACTGGTTACCACGCCCACGCGAATCCCAGATGTGGAGAGCCAAAATCCTTCACTGTTGGACCTTCTGCTGACTTCACATCCGGACTGCTACCGCGTATCTGTTGGCGCCCCACTTGGTTTCAGATCACTGCCTTGTCCGGATTACAGTGCCTCTCACATGCCCGCCGCAATCGCGTGTCGCACGCAGCCGCCATGTCTGGCACTACAAGTCAGCAGATTGGGATGGGATGCGGTCCTTCTTTGCGTCCTACCCTTGGGGACAAGTATGCTTCTCGCCGGATGATCCCAATGCCGTTGCTGACTCTATTGCTGATGTGGTGCTACAGGGTATGGAGTTTTTTATTCCGTCCTCTGTGGTCCCCATTGGTGGCAAATTTCGGCCTTGGTTTGGTCCATCTTCCAAAAATGCTTCTCGCAGGAAGCTGGAAGCTTACCAAGCCTGGGCTGATTCGGTGACGGCATGTGATGTAAATACCAGCGCATTAAAAAAGGAGTATAACTTTGCTTACAGGTCCTTCAAAAGAGACATTGCAAGGGCGAAGCCGGAGCACATTGGTAGAATTGGCGAGAGGCTTGAGCGTTTTCCTTCGGGAACTCGTGCATTCTGATCTCTTGCTCAGTGCCGGATTAGCTACGTAGCAAGAGTAGCAAATGCTACGGGCCCCGCGTATAGGGGAGCCCCGAGCTCCAACACCTATCTGACCTTAAAAAAATATCGATAGGAGCGTAAAAATACATTGCATGCCATAAACGCGAAGCGCTATGCTTCCCTTTCACCTGAAAATCTAAACCCCGATTTCGTCAAAATTTATCTGATATTGATTATTTTATTAAATTAGAAGTAAACACAAACAAGAAGAACGAAAACAATTAACCACTGAAGCTTAAAGATAAAATATTATTTACATTTATATGGTATAAAAATATATCTATTAGATAAGAAATTAGTTAATTAACAAATGTTATACATTTACACGTTAATGTAAAAATAAGCATTTTACTAACTTTTTAACGTTAATGTCGTAATGTTTATAGTGTAGGAAATACTATAACTTCCGCCCGATAATTACTTACGAGTATTTCTAGTTTTGTTTTTAATTTTTCGTAATACTCTTTAGCAGATTCCTTTTAAAAATTGCAATTCATTTCTTTTGGTTTCGTTTAATTCGAATGGATATATTTAAACCAGTATCTAAAGCACATATCTACCCTTCAAACAGCCAAATTTTTTTTAATAATATTTTGCTAGAAATTTTGGACTGACGACTGTTGGCACGCTGGCAGTACCTACAGCGCTCATATGCACAATTTGTTCCGCATTAAGTGTCTAAGTAAAAAGGCGAGTAATTTAAAAATGAACGAAACAAAGTATAATCAAAAATTTATTCAATAAAAAATTTCGCATTTTATGTTTTCGGTGACATTTAATTTTCATGAGTAACTTTACAATAAAATAAATGCTCAAGTCATGCACATTTTGGATCCTAATTTTTTTTTTATTACTACTCTTCTGTAGGTGTAGGTGTAATACCTATACCACGAGAAGTTGAGCGCTGGCCACACTGCACTACACGCAAGTTGGCAGCACTGCAAAACTAATAGGGGAATTCCCTGATACTGTCGATCGAGCTAGTTGTTTTATCCTTGTCAAATAAAATAGGGAAAAAACTAAAATAAGCCACGATTCTGCCAAAAGTCATTTTTCACTTATAAACATAACTCACGTCAGAGACTGGTTGTGTTATTCGGAAACCAAAGGACGACTATTTTGTTGCAAAGTTAGGAATTCAGATAATTCATCACCACGGTTTACGAAAGACGGATTAGATGATTGGAAGAATGCGCACAATTTGTTAACAAGACATGAAGAAAGCACTTCGCATAGACAAGCCATAATTGCGCTGTTAAACCTCAAAAACAAGAATGCGTGTGTAGATTCTCAACTTGTGAGCCAAATTGAAAAAACTGAGCAAAAGTATTGGACGCTAGTCTTAAAACGAATCATTTTTGTAATAAAGTTTTTAGCAGAACGAGATCTTGCGTATCGGGGTAGTGACGAAATGGTTGGTTCACCTCACAATGGGAATTATTTAGGCTTATTAGAACTATTAGCCCAATTTGACGCTTTTATGACTCAACATATTCAAAGTCATGCTAATAAAGGAAAGGGACATACATCATATTTATCAAAAACAACTTGTGAGGAATTTATTCATCTAATTGCATCAAGCATACTGGATCAAATTATTTGCGAAATAAAAAGATGCAAATACTACTCAGTTTCATTGGATTCTACTCCAGATATATCGCATGTAGACCAACTGACTCTGATAATGCGCTATGTTCTACAATCTGGACCAGTGGAAAGATTTGTTAAGTTCTTGGACATGGAAGATCATACTGCTGAACAACTTGCTCAAAGTTTGCTAAATTTCTTAAGAAAGAGTGGTATTGATATCAAAGATTGTCGTGGGCAAAGCTACGATAATGCTGGCATTATCGTAGCTTTGCCCAGCTTTGCTTAGCTTTGCTTTAGCCGTTGTATTTGGAAATACAACGGCTTACAAGCACGAATTCAAGAAATAAATAAGTACGCAGAACACATACCCTATTTTGCACACTCATTAAATTTGGTTGCTAAGTGCGCTGCAGACTGCTGTACAGAAGTATTACTTTTCTTCGATTTCGTTGAAAACCTCTATACGTTTTTTTCCGCTTCAACCTATCGACGGGGACATATTACGAACGCATTTAAAGATGCCACTTCAATAATTCCGATTTTAAAAAGGTTATCGGACACTAGGAGGTCAGCTCGAGCTGATGCTACAAAGGCACTTTTATGTGGTTACTGCACTATTAAGCAAGTTTTGGCAGACATTTTCAATAACATGGATCAAAAAGCAGAGTGCCGTAATAAAGCGTACGGACTAGTTACGAAGATGAATAAGTTAGAAACGGGAATAATGACAATTACGAGGAACGGAATACTAGAACGCTTGCAAGCTAGTAGTGCTTCGCTGCAGTCATCTGATCAGGACCTTAATACGGGATACGCCCTTTATGAATCATTACATGGCTACGTCCAAGCAATGCGATCCACATTTTCAGAGATTGAGGCGAGAGCCAAAGATCTGTCCGGCTGTGAAGAATATCAGCAACAGACTTCAAGACGAAACATGGGAAATATAAAGTACGACTACATTCGACACACAACTTTGTTGAAAATCAAACACCTAAACAACATTTTGAAATTCAGGTGTTTATTGTCATTATTGACAATTGGCAGCTTTAACTAAACGTATGAAAGCATATCATAAAATTAATAGGATATTTGGAGTATTTCGACAGCTGAAATCTCTTACAACAGAAGAAATTTTGGAAAAAGCCTCAAATATGGTCAGTGCTTACGAAGATAAGTTGGAGAACAGTCTAGGTGACGAATTAGTTCAGTTTGCTGAACTGCTGAAAACAGATGTGGCTACTGTTATTGACAGCAAGAAACAGGAGCCTCTGGAACTGCAATTTTATAAACTTTTATTAAATAATTCTTTAGAATCGTGTTTCCCAAACGTGGAAATTGCTTTGCGTATTTACTTGTCTCTTATGATCACTAACTGCAGTGGTGAACGTTCTTTTTCAACATTAAAACGTATTAAAAAGGAGTTAAGGAATACAATGGGCCAAGAACGTCTTAATCTTAATCTCATCTCACTCTGATGAATGTAGAACATGATTTGCTTAAGGAAATCGATGTTGAAAGTGTTATCTTTAAATTTGCCCATATTATATCCAGAAAAGTTAATTTGTAACTCTTTTGTTTTATTTAAACTTGACAAACCAAGGGCCCCTTGACAGAATTTGCTACAGGCCCCGCGCTGGCTTAATCCGGCACTGCTCTTGCTAAAGCTATCGAAAGAAAGCAAGCAAGCTTCTGCAAGCCATCCTTTCCACCCCTACACATGAGAAATGATTCTTTGGCCCGCGACGCAAAAGAGAAAGCCGATCTTCTGGGCAAACTTTTTGCGTCCAACTCGACTTTGGATGACGGGGGCCAAAAACCGCCTACTAAACCGCGGTGTGACGGTTGTATGCCGGATATCCAGTTCTACCAACGCTCAGTGCGCTTAGCACTTCTATCCCTTGATATCCATAAGTCGAGTGGGCCTTATGGAATCCCTCCTATTGTGTTAAAGATGTGCGCTCCTGAGGCGCCGGTTTTAACGCGACTATTTCGGCTCTCTTACTCTTCTGGCGTAGTCCCGACATCATGGAAGTCAGCATTGGTCCACCCGATCCTAAAAAAAGGCGATCGCTCAAATCTGTCCAACTACAGACCGATAGCCATAACCCCCTTTTTGTCGAAGATAATGGAATCCATTATCAACTGTCAGCTCTGATAGTACCTACAGGGTCATCAGCTGCTTAGTATCGTATCTGGCACAAAGCGCTTCTTTCGAAGCTCCCTTACTATGGGCTTCCCGAGAGATTATGCAAATGGGTCACTAGCTTTTTAGCAGACAGAAGCATTAAGGTCGCAGTCGACGGTGAATGCTCTAACTCCATGCCTGTAAATGCTGGTGTCCCGCAAGGCTGTGTGCTATCGCCTACTCTGTTCCTCCTCCATATCAATGACATGTTGCAAATAAGCAATATTCATTGTTATGCGGACGACAGCACGACCGATGCTCTCTATACCGGCCGCGCTAACATCTCTCGGGAAAACGTCATTGAGAGCTGAAACAAACTGCAAAACAAGGTGTTGCAGCCATTATACCATATACTACTGACTATAAAAAACTAAAGAAAAAACAATAATAACTTAATAATATTCAAGAGATGAAATAATTTGGGCAAAGGTATATTTTTTAATATAAATCTAAAATAGACAGGAGGATGGCATGATGGCGCATACACTTAGGTACACTGTGACAATGCAAAGCCAGTTCGTGATTAAATGCGGTTGAGGATTTATATTCTTCAATAATAATCAAATTAAGAAACAAGATCAACAAAGAACAAGATAATCACGAGGTATCTCTACATTACTACATTGACTTATAAGTAATATAGATTATTGAATTCTGTATGCAACAAGCAACTAGTTCCATGAGTTTTTGTCATTTAAGTAGTCATTGGCTGAATAATAACCCTTCCGAAAAAGTTGTATTTTAACGGCGCTTTTAAATTTAAGCAATGGTAAATTAATTATATTAATAGTTATTAAAAAAACGTATACCGAGTCCTGAGTATTGTGAACTTTATGTAAACGATGATATGGGCCTACTAACTTATGCTTATTTCTAGTGTTCACGTTATGGATATTACTATTCTTATTATATAAGTGAATATTATATTTAATAAACATAATGTAAGCTAATATATATTGCAACGCAACAGTAACTATGCCTATTTCTTTAAATCGATCTTTCAGGAAAACCCGTGGTTCTAAATTATAAATGCAACGTACTGCACGCTTTTGAAGAATAAAAATAGTCTCGATATCAGCTGCCTTGCCTGACAATAATATTTCGTAGGACATGACACTATGAAAGTAACTGCAATATACGAGCCTTGCAGTATCAACATCAGTAAGCTGTCTTACTTAATTGCGTATGCGGCTGAGCTAAGATTCCCTGCAAGACACGATATTTGATCGCTTCACTGAACTTTATGTTCTAAAGTTAATACAGGAAAAACTGTAGATTGAACTAAAGTAATAATTTCATCATTTAAATTTATATTCACGTTAGGACTCTTTACATTTGTCAACTTGAACTTGACACATTTAGTTTTTTTAGAGTTTAGTAGTAAATAATTAGTCGTAAACTAATCCAGGACATGCGCGAGTGAGTCATGAACAATACTTAAACTTGGTGCTTTTCAGTCTACTATAAAAATAAGGGATTTGACATCCGCGAATAAAATAATGTCACACAAAACCTGTACAAAGAACGGCAAATCATTTACGTACACTAAAAACAGAAAGGGTCCCAAAATTTAGCCCTATGGCACGCCCATTGTGACTGGTAATCCAGAAGATCTACTTCCGTTGATATCAACTAAGTCAAGTGCAGTATCTCGGATGCCATAATGCCTGAGTTTACGCAACAGCTTATGATGGTTAACGCAGTCAAAGGCTTTAGAGAGATCACAGAATACGCCAATGACATCTTGCGAATTTTCCCAGGCACTGAATATATGTTTAAAAAACATAACACCCGCATCTATCGTAGAACGGCCCTTCTTAAAACCATATTCGGCGAGAGGGCGTCTCAAAAGCGCCTCTGGTCCACATCTTGCTGGTGCTGGTTCCTGGTACGCACCCCTTCCACTTCTTCCTTCGGTAGAACTGGCATATTCTTATCCCACTTCTGACACCAATTTGTTAGGTGCTGGGTTCGACGGATAAGAATACAAAACAATATTACCGACTAAAACACGTTTTATTCTAGCACACAATTAACTTAAAAACGCAGCAAACACTATACTACACTTTTCCACCTTAACTGCTTCAAACACCGTAGTATTTTCGCTTCCGTTCGCTTCGATGAACACTTGACCGCTTACGATAGTAAACTGACTCGGCGGTGCGCGTACGCTCTATTTATACGTGTGTAAAGCGCTTCTGGAGTTTTCCAGAAAACGTCACACACGGCACGCAACAGCGCGATGATTCGAGAAAGTGCCAGCGCTCTCTCCACTCAACTCGTACCGACAAATACGTAGTTCCGTAAGATGTCAGTCAATAGATGGTGCTGTAATAAATTATTATTAGAAGGGACTGCCGACTGCCGTCAGATGGCACTAGCCGTAACAGTACGTTGAACGGACCAGGCTTTCGAAAAACTCAGTTCATTCCACGTACATTGTTATCTAATACAAGACTTTAAATACAGGTCTTTCAATACAAAATAAAATAAAATAATCAACGGCTCTATAGACGCACCGCTTATTAACAGTTTTAAATTCAAAATTAACCAACGGGTTATGCGACATCCACGTTTATTTGTAGTACCCATGTGCACCTTGAATATCAGCTACAATAGTTCACTGACGCGTATGGCTCGGTTATATGATGAGAGAGTTGCCAAATCAAATAACGTAATTGACATCTTGGCCTTGAAATTTAAAACTTATAGTCATTTACTTTTGCAATAGGGACACAGGTTTTGTTATTATTTTTTTCTAATTATTGTATTATGTGTTTAATTTTTTGTTTATATTTTTTGTATTATTTTCAATGATTTGTATTTAGTATTGCATGCACTTGCATACTATATACTTATAGCATAGCATTGTATACCATATATATATATAAACCATTGAAAATAATACAAAAAATATGACTTTTTGTATTATTTTCAATGGTTTGTATTTAGTATTGCAAGCAAGTAATCTCTCTCAGAAAAAAAATGTATACAATGCTATGCATACCTACCTGTGTAATTACAATTTAATTAGAAATAAGAAAGTCTTTACTAAAATTGGTGTAAGATGTATTGATGTTGGTGTGCTTATTCAATAAAAAAAAATTAATAAGCAGGCGCTGGTGAAAGCGATCAAATCGAGCGACAACGGGTTTTAAAGATAGGCATTAAAACAGCAGGCCAAGGGGTAGCCAATGATGATGTCAGTTAAAGAAGTTTGAGTCTGTTAATGGAATCGACGGTTTACAAAGGGGGCGTAAGCCAGACATTCTCGTCAAGGACGTGGTCGATTCTATGGAGGACAAAAATCTAATGATCTTTGTCATTCATCGTTCAATTTTAATTCGTCTTTAAGTGATTTCACCCGTAGGCATAAATTAGATAACGGTCGTAAATGAACAGGTCTGGAAGTAGATATTACATATATCAAGTCCCAGAGATGTTCATTTGGTACCAAAACCTTGTGTCGTCTATCTTTTGCTTGCAGCTTTGCTTCCTCGGGAACAGTATTTTTTTGAAAGGCACTCTATGTCCTTTTCTGTATCCTTGATAACATGTATGCAAAATTTCATGATAATCGGTTGAGTAGGCGGTTTAACAATGCGCTGAAAACCGTTGCGGTTCTCAGGAATTGCTCACATGCAAACTCAAACTGCAACAAATACCTACTCTTATTTTGGACACGGTCTACTAAATTACAGTTTAGTGTTTTTTTTCTTAGGCACTTTTAATAGTTCATCTTATTGTAGGTCAATTAAACCTTCACAATTATAGGGTGGGTGGGATAAGTTGATAGCCCCAAGGGGGGATTCTCTGACCAGGCGAGAGAGGAGTGTCTAACGGGCTTAGATCAGATGGTCGACGTCGGGCTTGTACATATAGTATCTTGTACTGCAAACTACGCTTGCGTGATTTAGGACCGTACTGACTAGTATGTAATTGAGTACAGTGCCATCTTTTGTCGTGAGTCATGAGTCATCATTTCTTCGCCAGTGTGGAGTCACTACAAATGTTTAACAAGTAAGTAAAAGACAAAATAATAAATCTGAAGAATTTATTTATTACATAGTTTTTATTGCTGCACACATGTTTCAATAACTTTTTGTAGAAATAGCTGACTTGACGCTATTAAGCTCAAAGTTTTACGCCAACAGCCATGTCATTGCGAGTGCGTAGGTCGTCTTGTTGCGCGCTCTGAAACAAAAATAACATTATTATATTTTGATTACTTGCATTGTATTATGGTTTAGAGGTGGTTTGGTGGCTTGTCCTCACAAAGACATCACAATGCACACATTGGCGTCACTTCTTGTCACGGTGTTTGCGAACCCGGCGGTGACTTTTAATATTTCTTGTACTAGTGACGTGCCGTCACATCAATTGTCTAGAAATTCCTCCTAGGCGAATGCAAACTGCATACAGTAGTTGCCTTTTAATAATAAAATTGTACTAATTTATTTAGAATTAGTCTTATAATAGGTATAGAATACCAATAGGTAAATTATTAGACTGGCAACATGCCCCATGGATTTTTTGGTTAAAATATGTATGTATATGTACTGGTTATTGGTTAACGCGGTACACTCATGAGTTACAAATTGAGATTAATTGATACATATGGATACTCTTGCGGATTGTTAATAAATCCAGTTATTATTGTAATCTAATTATTATTTCTTTGAGTTATAAACCTTGATTTTCAATAAATAAGCTCGTTTAAAAAAATCCATTGCTATTATTTTTCCCATCTGCAAAAAGCTCATTCCTTACTCTTATAAACATCTATAACAGTAATTGATGGGGCCTCAAATATCCTAACTAATATTATAAATGCGAATGTGAGTTTATTTGTTACGCTTTCACGCCTTACTACGCCCACTACTCGACAGTTTATGATGAACTTTCGCATACACGTTGGAAGTAGAAAAGTACAAAGGGTACCTTTCATCCAGAAAACCCACTGTATACAACCTAACTACTAGTATAGTATTATATTATCTGTGACCTAACCTACTTACATTTACGAGAGCTACAAATAATAAAATTCTATACTAGTACGCGAGTGACGCCGCGGGCAAAAATTTAAGTATATAATTATTGTTATAACTTTTTTCTTTAACGTGCAACGAAATATTAATACTAATTATATTTGGAATCTACAGTGCGTTTCAAAAACGTTTTGACAACTGATACAAAACATCTATAAGTATGGTTCAGAAATATATATCGGCTGGCATCCACACATCATTATTCCGTATGAAGTCAAATCGCATTGTTATTATAGTTAATGATTATTAATACCTCAAAAAGAGACATTCAGTACCAGAAACATATTCTACTAGATTTTGTTTGCGGCTCCGCTTGCGTACAATTGGGTTAGGTTAGTAACAGTAGGTACTTTTTTCAGGACGACAGGTACTATATGTCCTTTTTTGTTCGCCTGACAACGAGTATGCGTAATGTCATAATGATCGGCCGAGTGAGGTTTGAAAATACTTAAAATAAACTTACGAATGCGACGAACGACAATAACATGACACAGAAAGCGAACCACTTCATTTTAATAAGTGTAGATAATCGTTGTTGACTGTAATCTGTAGTAATGTGTAACTGACGTACAGTTCTTCTATGAGTATTTATAGTCTCGTGCTATCAGAATATACAACTAATTAGTATATTATAAATTCAGTACATTGCGTACACTTACCTTATCTTAATTTTATACCCCAGAATATAATTTCTTAATAGGGTTCTTCAGTGAACCTATTGGATATATTTAATGAAGGAGTTTTCTAGAATGATTAGTAGCGGCACAGATAATATAATACTATACTAGTACAGATACTCAATCTCATACAAAAATCTTGGACACGCCTAACTCTGGCTATTCTACTTGCTATTTTGGTACCTATCTTTTTACACTAGATGGCAGCACAAAACTAGCGCCACTGCTGCCATCTACCCATAACAAGTACACAAGTTCCGAATCCTATTTGATAACAGCTCATAAGAGATGGCGTTGTGACAGTAAAATAGGTACTTACTTGACTGTTTACCACGGATAGAACATATTATTTAAACGAGCCGATGTAAATCGTGCGCAACCTTGAAAATAAAAGTTATCTACCTATAGTGTTGTGTGCCGAAATGCGTACGATCACACTTTGGTGATTCTCATTTAGTTGGTCGGATTTTCGTGAATTTTTTTCATATAATTTTAATGAATGCGTTTTAAAAAGTATTAATTAAACAATATATTTCATTATGTATGCGATTGCGATTGATGTTCGGGTACTTTGAAAATAACTCATTGGCATATAGAATTCTACTTTGGCAGTTAGTGATCTATATTTCACTATAATTGTAAATATAAAATAACATAAACTATTGCGCTCAGATTTTTGAAAACAACTGTGCAATGCCTAGTATTTAGTCTCTGTTGAAATTTACTGAGTGATGACTATTTATAAAATACATCACATAGATTATTTTGAATTTAACTATCGAAAAATAAATATAATAACCGGCACTTTTTTTTAAAAGACTCATACGGTTACTCTTTTGCCGTATAACAGACTTAACACAAAAAAATCTGTTGAACATAATTTATTTTCTGTGTAAGAATCGCCCATAACACTCCGCAATATATACTCCGTCGATAAGTACCCGGTTTAAGCGATTAAACCACTACGCCATACTTGAAATCAAATCACACGCACGCGCGAGTATCGCCCCGCGGCGGCGTTCGGTTTATTCCGGTCAGCTTCGTGAATTTTCGTGTATAATATCGTGTATGAGCGCTGCCGGTAGCCGCGGCGCACTGTGGGCTGAAAATCGACCTCCATAGACATAGAAATGAAAGTTGCTAGATGTTCGTTTTGTTGACAGATATGGCTTCTATTAGCTATTATACACATAACAATGTCGTCTGAGCTAACTCCGCACAGAAATGAATTTATTAGAAGGTTTTTTCGAAAAAAATGTATGGAGCTAGCATGAAAAATCTGAATATCTCTGAACTTGCAAGGAAAACCGTAATATCCTCAGAGATGGTTATAGGACTAATTATTTGTGATTTTTTGACATACTTCATTTATCGGTACCTGCTGCAGAATTTTATTTAAAAATCATCTAATTTTTAATTAATTTTTTTAACATTAAACGATTTGTTTTATTGTAAAAGTAAAGAAACAACACGTTATATGCATATAATACTAAATCTTCGCCAGTTATTTGTTAAAATATCAAGAAAATTATTTTTGCCTTACATAGTATATATGTTTTAAAACAGGTAATTGGATACCATTACTAAACTTTGCATACAGGTAAACCACTGAATATTAAATTAGCCTTCTAATGAGTTCTGAATAAGAGATTAAGTGATTTGCAATATCGCACAATGGTAACTACGGAGTACACTAATTAAATTCTTACAGATAAGTACATAAGTAAACTAATTAGTTAATTAGACATGTTACGAGTTCTAAGAAATATTTTCGACAACTGTCTAATTATTTTATTATTATGTCTAAATGAAGGTATTTTTTTAAATCATTAAATTCTACTAATGTCAAAGTAAAGATCAATCGATAAGTTAGTTATTTTATTAACGCTAATAATAGGCATTAAATAAAAAGAAAAATAAATTAAAAAGGTATTTTTTAATAGTTGATAAAATTTATATAAAACAAAACATAGGTACAAAAGTATGCAAAAATATAAATAGGTACAAGAATAGTAATATAAAATATTTAAAAATAAATCAATTGCAAAACATAGTTACGTACCAAAGCTAAATAACGAAAGATCATGAAAAAATTACATTGAATAGAATTATAATTAAAAGCACAAAAAGTTTCTAGTTTTCCTTATCACTCTCGTCGATTTCTGAATCAGAATCTAGATTGCCTAGAAACTCAAAGTCAGTTTCTTGAAACTGAATTAAATTGAGGGTTTCAGGAAATAAATCCTCCTTTTTCTTGGCATCTAACTTGGGCCTTTGTACATTTATAAAAGGATCCGAAGAAACAACTAACATATTAAGGATATCATGATTCGAATCTTGTCTGCTCTTTTTCTGCGAATGATGTTCCCGAAACCTCCTAAAATCTTTATTGCGAGACTCGGATGCTTCTTCCGAGAGACTTCCTATGGGTACAACATCATTCATCAATTTCATTTCGATTATGTCTGCCCCGTGTATAAGTAATTTGTGGACGGTTGATGACATATAGTACCAGTCATATAATTCCACGTACCTCTCTGCTGTTTTGAAGGCATAATCTTTAAATTTAATTATATCTACTTTTTCCCCGGAAGTTATTGCCTGTAAAATCACAGCAAATCTTCTTATTAGTTCTTCGTCCAACCCAGTAATGGCTGCAATTTTATGGGGAAATTTGAAAAACTTTCTTGCAGTGTTGCCGTCATTAGTAGTTCCGGAACCTTGTTTAACAATGTCAATCAATAGATTTAATTCGTCTTTAAATTTGTCTTGAATAATCTTTTTTCTCTTACTTAGCATTTCTTTGTGCTCGTTACCTCTCGCAGCCCACTCTTTAAAATCTAGTCTATACGAAATATGTAGTAAACATTCCATACAATTTATACGGGCGTGTAGAGATGACAATCCAAACTCGTATATATCAGAAGATACGGTCTTTGCTGTTACTACACTCAAACGGTTCATTTCTGTCGGTTTTGCCAGACACAAATAGCATGATGAACTTGATCTGGCTTGAGACAAATACGTGCAGACTTTACCATCGATCATTGTCATCATTAGGTGATGATTCACCCTGTTTCTATTATTGCACTCTGTAGGAATGAGAGCCTTAATTTCTTCATCCATTCGTCGTTTGTGTTCGATGACTACTGCTTCGCTTTCCTTCACAAAAGTAAATTGAACTGGACGACAATACATTGCTGAGCATGGTTTTGGGTTCATCCACAAAGTATTGTCTCCATCAGTCAGTTTTAGTGGCACCAAGGAAGTCATGAAAATACTTGAATCGTCTTGATCGCTATCCATTTTCTGCTTGTATCGGCTTTGGTTTGACGCACCATCGAAACCCCATTTAGATATCAATTTTAAATCCTTATTTTGCACATCATCGTTAGGAAAACTTTGGAGGATTCTTTTGACCGTAATGTCGAGTAAAGCTTGAAGGGTTATTCTTGCCGATGAATCGGTCACTAACACTGATTGCTTCGGAGGATAGCATGCCAGCTTGGTTTGTTGCACTTTATAGTAGGATGGATAAATATCCTTTCTACCTTCCCGAATAGCTGACTCTCGTAAAGTGATGTATTGCCACTTTGATAATTTTAATGAAAGGAGTAATCCAAGTGCTTTTTCTGGTGTAAATAAGATAGTTTTCACCGGTTGCTTAAGCGTTTCCTTAATTTTAGAGGCTGCTTCAGGATGTTTCAGCATATATTCGATTACAGATGCGATATCCTCACAACCTTCTTCCTTAAAACGCGCTGCTGCTGTATATGCCAATTCACTGGGATTGTCAGTTTTATGCTCATCAGATCTTCTCTTCTTCTGTTTGCTTTCCAGATCTTCGAATGGTTTTCGTGACCTCTTTGTCATTGTACCAACAGAGTATGATGTTGAGGGTTCTGGAGAGATTGATCTTGATCCCTCAGCAACAGTTGGTTCTTGAGCGACTAAATTTATACAACTTGGCCAATCGATAGTTGCTTGCAGCCAAATTTCGTATTGTTTTCTAAAAGTATCAAGAATTCGGTGAGATTTTTGCCACCTTTGTGATGCAGCTCGTACAAATCTCCGACAAAATTCTTTTAGAGTCACTTGATCTTCAACGGAAAGACAAACGTCTAGGCGGGATATAACTTCACTAAACAATACCTCATGATCAAATGAAGTACTCTTACATTTTAGAAGAACGAATAGGTCTAAATTGGTATTTAAACTTTCCATTATAAAATTTCACAGTGATATGTTAGGGGTAACAAAGCTTAGAATAAACTAAATTATGATGCAAAATGTTAACCATTTTATATTTCAGTCCAACATTAGTTAACGACCTCATTAGACAGTTGTCGAAAATATTTTTTAGAACTCGTAGCATATCTAATTAACTATTTAAGTTACTTATGTACTTACCTGTAAGATTTTAATTAGTGTAATCCGTAGTTACCATTGTGCGACATTGCAAATCACTTAATCTCTTATTCAAAACTCATTAGAAGGCTAATTTATTATTCAGTAGTTTACCTGTATGCAAAGTTCAGTAATGGTATCCAATTAACTGTTTTAAAACATATATACTATGTTAGGCAAAAATAATTTTCTTGATATTTTAACAAATAACTGGCGAAGATTTAGTATTATATGCGTATAACGTGTTGTTTCTTTACTTATACACCAAAACAAATCGTTTAATGTTAAAAAAAATTAATTAGAAATAAGATGATTTTTAAAAAAAATTCTGCAGCAGGTACCGTTATATGAAGTATGTCAAAAAATCACAAATAATTAGTCCTATAACCATCTCTGAGGATATTACGGTTTTCCTTGCAAGTTCAGAGATATTCAGATTTTTCATGCTAGCTCCATACATTTTTTTCGAAAAAACCTTATAATAAATTCATTTTTGTGCGGAGTTAGCTCAGATGACATTGTTATGTGTATAATAGCTAATAGAAGCCATATCCGTCAACAAAACGAACATCTAGCAACTTTCATTTCTATGTCTATGGAGCTCGATTTTCAGCCCACAGTGCGGCGTCGAGTAGCACACCTGCCTGCCGCGTCGATTCTCAATAGAGTCGAAGTTTGATTGTCAACTGAAGTTTTGTTATGAAATATTAATTATCTGGACCTGCTTAATACTTTAACAGAAGTTAAAGCTAATAATATAATTATTGATATACCTCCTATAAAATACAATGTACCTACCTATTAATAGAAAAAAAAACAACTGAGTTAGTAGGTATGCTTTACGTAGTCATGGCTCGTAATCTTTTAACTATGTCATAATAATTATTGACATTGTATTCTTTTACTTTTATGTCCATATTAATTATTGATTTTGTAGGGAAATCAATAATTAATATGTAATAATAGTTAAAAGTCAAGTAACAAAACAATAGATAAGTACCTACCTACTTAATTAATGAATATTGTCGTACTTATGTAAGTAAAGATCACATTAATATACCATGATAAATGCGATGTTACTAATCCTAAAACACTATTCATGCTTTGGTATGATTTATTTAAATATTCGTGTCTAAATAATAATTATAAGGATATATGGTGACGACGACGTCCAAGAAATATTTATCTCATGTTATATTACTATTACATCCGAATATTTATTACAATGTCAACCAAACCAGATATGAACACATTAATAGTAACTAGTTAAAAAATAATGAGTGTGATGTGATGAGTGAGTGATGTGAGTAAAATAGTAAATGATAATATTCGAAACAAAATGTTATGTCATAATATCGTCACGTGACGTCGACAACAGGAAGAAGCAAAGCTCAACCAATTTTTAAAAATATTGCTTATAATTTATATTTTTCGAAGCAAAACAAATAGTAAACATCGTTTCATACTTGGCCTTGTAGCGGGGGTGGGCGGGTCTTACCCTGCTGTTTGTAATTCAATTCAAAATAAGTAGGTAGCACAGAGATAATGATTATTGTAATGCCGACTAGTCCGACGACTGCGCTATATCTACTGCTGCACAAGCAAATGAAATTTGACAATAGAAGTTACGAGAACCGACCAGGTGTTTAAATACCTATAATGCCATGTAGTACAACAAAACGCTTTGTTTAATACATTGACATTTGTTAAGCATACATATTTTTCATATTATAAGTAATTTCTTAATATCAAATTCTCTTAGTATCAGTAGGTAATAAACAAATATTGAAGTAAACCAAAAGAAGGGTATGAAATAAAAACACAATGTTTTTGTAGACTTGTATAAACATATAAAAGAGCCATCTAGCGTCTCATCTAGCCCTTTAGGTAAAATAAAATGATAGGTAGATTACCTATGTGTGATGTAAAAGATACTGATATATCGATATCTTTAAATCATAAAATAAATGCGTTTACCTTGATGCTCGTTAATTAAATATGTACAATGCTTATTTATAATATCATTTTATGGTCAATTTTATTCCAATAAAGCGTTTTGATTGATCTTAATATTAACATTGGAACTCATAGTGCCATCTATGATCTATTTTTGGAACTGTTTACTTTTTGTTCTAATTGGTACCCCCTGGTAGCGGCTACGCACAGACGAAGAAGTTTCGACGATTGACAAGAGATGGCGCTGTACATAAAATGCGCTTCGTCATACAATCCTGAATCACGCAAGTGAAATTTACACAGCGACTAAGTATACAAGTTCCCTACACCTACAGCTGGGTCTGCCCTCTCGTAGGCGGCTAGCTGGGCCTCTCCCAACAGATACTCACCCAGTTGGCTAACCTCGGGGGCGTGCTATCACAATGACCGGTCAATAGTGATGGACCGCAGTGACTACCATCTCATAAAGGCCTCCTTCAAGGGGTACCCTATCTTCCATACCAGGGAGGTGAGAAGAAACCACGAACAACTGAGCCGTGGCTCGCTAGGCACGATCACGCTGAGCCGTGGCTCGCTACGCACGATCACCCAGCCTGGTCAAAGAATATTCCCTTTGGGTTAGATAGACGAACTACGTTCCTCCATAAATTAATTAAACTACTAGCATAAGAGCTTCACCTCTCAATTATTGGCATGCCAGATATAATTAAAAACCTATTGTGTCTGGCCATATGTGTACCGCTGCGACTCAATAAGTTAAAATGCTATACTGTGAAGATATCTTTGTAATATCAACGTAGTTAACGCGCGGATTAATCATCAGTATGGTGGTGCAGCGGGCATGCTTGCGACTGCTGTGCTTTCGGACTCGGGTTTGATACCCGGGTAATGTGAATGTGTTTGTTTGTTTGTTACGCCTTCACGCCTTTACTACTCAACCGACCTTCATGAAACTTCGCATGCACGCAGGGGTACAGAAAAGGACACAGAAAAGTTTTTATCGAGAAAAAAGTACATTTACTAACAAAATTTTTTTACGTGGGGCATGCTTTGGCCCGTACCTCTCCGCGTGGTGAAGGAAAGGTTATGTCGGGCTCACCGGGGAAAAGATACCCGGTAATACCGACTAAACCTACCACGGTGTTCGTCCACATAACCATAGACAGCGGGGCCGCGCGAATCGCTTTCACATGCAATCGCGATCGTGTGAAATGGCAGGGCAGGCCATTACATAAAACCCTCTTGTAACATCTTGCCATTACATAAAACCCTCACAAGGGGACAGTAGACCTCTCTGTCCCCTTGTGAGGGGACGAAGACACGACACAGAAGCGCGCATGGGAACACGCACGCCACCTCTACCAAACACCTCACCAAAATGTTCTGTTCGCCCCTTATTCGCGGCCACGATCGCCGCTTGACAGGGGGCGAACGCCACATTAATATTTAATTATTTATTTTGGTGTAGCTGATCGCCCCCCATACAAGATTTTTATAGAAATTTGAAGTATCTAAGTACAGTCAGCCGAAATAAAATAAAGTAATACTGAATATACTGATAAAGTATTATTTAAATACTCAATTTGTAAACGTAAAGAAAAAATATTTCAATTGAAATGTAGTTAATCAAATGTAAATTAATACAGACATACACATCCCAAACTTTTAAATCTAAATCTTCGCACATTCATTCTCTACGCTAAAACTTGTCAAATAGACGGAGTCACTTTTCATTTACGAAATAGTATTAATTAGTAGCTACTGTTATTTATCCTTTTAGTTTAATAATTCACATATAATTATGTGAAATAGACGCCCGCCCGACATACAAAAAACAAACTCCAACATGCTGATCGCTAACGTTTCTGAGTGTACTTTTCATCGGCTAGTAATCGGGGGCGAAACTGAGTATCTAAAATGCCACGGGGCAAACGGGTCAAGCAGTCCCACGAAGCCCACCACTCCCACATTTATTAACCTTACATAACCTTACCTACATTTACGCGAGAGAAGCCGCAGGTAGGAAAATATGGAGTAAAATAAATAGAATATTTTCTAAAATCCTTTTTCTGCTTAGAATATAATACGGAACACTATTGAGAAACTATATTCTAAGGCATAAAATAAAGATTATATATACAAATGTCTACGTAATGAACCGAATGTATATATATACTTACTTAGCATATCATTACATACTAATTAATGAAATGTTCTGATAATAAGTGACTATAAAAACTAATAGGAAAGTACGTCGGCTACACATTACCTACTACAGTTTACAGTAAACAACTATTAGCTAACTAGACTAATTAAAATGAAGTGGTTCGCTTTCTGTGTCATGTTATTGTCGTTCGTCGCATTCGTAAGTTTATTTTATTATATATATAAATCAAATCTAAACAAATAAATAAAATTGAACACAAATGACCAGACACAATAGGTTTTTAATTATATCTGGCATGCCAATAATTGAGAGGTGAAGCTCTTATCCAAGTAGTTTAATTAATTTGTGGAGGAACGTGGTGTGATGTTCGTCTAACTAACCCAAAGGGGTTTATTCCGCATTCGACCCTCATGATTCGTCCCGAATGTAAAAATACGCTTTCGCCCCCAAAATCGTTCCTCATATGCCCCGAAATTTAGATAAATGTTAATTCCTTAACGTAATTCCTTTTTCGTCCCAAATTATGTTCCTTTCCTGACCCTTTTTTTTTGTATAGCATATTTTGATGTACCGTCAGCCGAAACATAGTTTAAATACATCCTTGATTTCTCAGCGAAACTTTGGGCTTATGATTGCATGACGTCACGAGCCCGACATTGAAGAAATTCAAAATAAATTTAAACATGTTTTGTTTTGGTAATCATATGCTCAAAAATGTATTAATTTTTCGTTGCACTTTAAAGAAAAATGTTATAACAATAATTATATACTTAAATTTTTTCCCGCGGCGTCACTCGCTTATTAGTATAGTATTTTATTATTTGTAGCGCTCGTAAATGTAAGTAGGTTAGGTTGGATACAGTGTTTTTCCTGGATGAAAGGTACTTACAGGTTTGTACTTTTTTACATCCAACGTGTATGCGAAAGTTCATCATAAACTGTCGAGTAGTGGGCGTAGTAAGGCGTGAAAGCGTAACAAATAAACTCACATTCGCATTTATAATATTAGTTACGATATTTGAGGCCCCATCAATTACTGTTATAGATGTTTATAAGAGTAAGGAATGAGCTTTTTGCAGGTGGGAAAAATAATAGCGATGGATTTTTTGAACGAGCTTATTTATTGAAAAATCGAGGTTTATAACTCAAAGAAATAATAATTAGATTACAGTAACAACTGGATTTATTAACAATCCGCAAGAGTATCTATAGGTATCAATTAATCTCAATTTGTAAGTCATGAGTGTACCGCGTTAACCAATAGGTACATATACATATTTTAAACCAAAAAATCCATGGGGCATGTTGCCAGTCTAATAATTTACCTATTGGTATTCTATACCTATTATAAGACTAATTATATATAAATTAGTACAATTATTTAAAGGCAACTACTGCATGCAGTTTGCATTCGCCTAGGAGGAATTTCTAGACAATTGACGTGATGGCACGTCACTAGTACAAGAAATATTAAAAGTCACCGCCGGCTTCGCAAACACCGTGACAAGAAGTGACGCCAATGTGTGCATTGTGATGTCTTTGTGAGGACAAGCCACCAAACCACCTCTAAACCATAATACAATGCAAGTAATCAAAATATAATAATGTTATTTTTGTTTCAGAGCGCGCAACAAGACGACCTACGCACTCGCAATGACATGGCTGTTGGCGTAAAACTTTGAGCTTAATAGCGTCAAGTCAGCTATTTCTACAAAAAGTTATTGAAACATGTGTGCAGCAATAAAAACTATGTAATAAATAAATTCTTCAAATTTATTAATTTGTCTTTTACTTGTTAAATATTTGTAGTGACTCCACACTGGCGAAGAAATTATGACTCATGACATAAAATGGCACTGTACTCAATTACATACTAGTCAGTACGGTCCTAAATCACGCAAGCGTAGTTTGCAGTACAAGATACTATATGTACAAGCCCGACGTCGACCATCTGATCTAAGCCCGTTAGATACTCCTCCCTCGCCTGTTCAGGGAATCCCCCCTTGGGGCTATCAACTTATCCCACCCCCCCTATATTGTGAAAGTTTTATTGACCTACACTGAGATGAACTATTAAAAGTGTCTAAGAAAAGGAACACTAAACTGTAATTTAGTAGACCGTGTCCAAAATAAGAGTAGGTATTTTCTTTAACTGACTATCATTGGCTACCCCTTGTCCTGCTGTTTTTAATGCCTAATCTTTAAAACCCGTTGTCGCTCGATTTGCTCGCTTTCCCCAGCGCCTGCTTATTTCTTTTTTATTTTTATTAAATAAGCACACCAACAGTATAATTACACAAGTTTTAGTAAAGGCTTGGGTATGCATAGCATTGTACACATTTTCTTTTCTAAGAGAGATTACTTGTATGCAATACTAAATACAAACCATTGACAATAACACAGAAAATATAAACAAAAAATTAAACACAAAATACGGGAGCTTCGGCACGAATGGGCCGGCTCGCAAAGTAATACCACGGTCGCCCCTCGTATTCTGGAGGGGCAAAACTGCGCTAAATAATGGCCGAGGCAAAAGTAGAAATACCATGGCACCTCCTGCCACGCTAGCCGTGGACTTTTGCAACATCAGGGGGTTACATAGTAATCTTAATGCTGTTCACCACCACCTCGAGACAGCAAAGCCAGCCGCTGCTTGACCGAGACGCAGATATCGTCTCCAGCAGACACATCCTTTTTTATTTTTTTTGATACCCAAGAAAAATGCTTGATGCACTACCCGCCGGCTAGGGGACGGCACCGGCGGGGCGTGTGGGACTCACCAGCCGAGTGCTGGTATACCCACTAAAAAACCTGGGGTATTCCCTCTCTCACCCAATGGGTGGGGCCAGTAGGAGACTGAAAAGATTCATCCATAGCAGGCCCCCCCGTGTGGGTGCCGGCCGGGTCAATCGGACCCGACCTCCTCTCGTCCCCAGGGGAGAGCAATTCACTGCTCTCCCCTTTCGACGTTAGAAGGCGCGCGGGAACACCGCGCGCGCCCTCTATGGGTTCTTACTCACGGGTGGCAGGGTCCCCTGAGGCCTTGCCACCCAGAACCCTTAGGTAGGGGGCAGGAGAGCGACATAAGCGCGTCTCCTGCGCCCCCTCCTCCGGCGGCGGATGCGTGCCCCCGCTCCGCCGCCTCCTTCTGCGAGATGACAGCCTCGCAGAAGGACCTCATTGCACCCCAGCACCTGTCGTCGCCGACCATCATGGATACGACGGTCGGCATCGAGAGGTCGGGGCCAATCACGGTGACCAGGGCACAGCGCTCCTCGGCCCACGCCAGACACTCCTCCAGCGTGTGCTGCGCCGTGTCCCGGTCGCACTCCTCGCAGTGGTGACACCTGGTTGTCGGCTCCCTACCGGCTATCTTGCACAGGTACTCTCCGAAACAGCCGTGTCCGGAGAGCACCTGAGCAAGCCGGTAGGTGAGCGGTCTGCGCCGTCTGTCCGTCCATTGCCTTAGCACCGGACGGACAGCCTCGACGGTCCTCACCTCGTAGCGGGGCTGGGCCAGCCTTTCCTCCCACTTGGCCTCGAGGACCAGTCGAGCCTGGGACCTTCGTGTCTCCACCGCCCCGTGAGTGGGTTCCTCACCATGGAGCCGGAGGTCCACGCGCCAGTGATACACCGACGCTTGGACCTCCGCCTCCAAATCGCAGGACGGCGATGCCGCCAGGACGCACGCCGCCTCAAAGGAGACGGTGCGGTACGCCCGCGACACCCTGATCGCCATCGCCCTCTGAGGTCTCCTCAGGAGGGCGATGTTTCGGCGATCGAGGGCGCCGGCCCAAATGGGTGACCCGTAGAGGGCCATCGACCGCACCACCCCCAAATAGAGGCGGCGACAGACTACTACCAACCCACAGATGTACAAATCTGCCGGCTCGCATGCGAGCCACCAAATTCGCGCCAAAACGCCGCCGCTGTATAAAACCGCATTTTAACAAACTTCTTGTTTTAAACTGATTGCTTATTGGCTACGAATGGGTTCGGAATGAATGACGCTATACCACGGACCAATCAGAACGCATACTCTAGACAGAAATATATTTAAAAAAAATCTTTTGTTTAGTAGACGCGTACCGTCCGTAATGGCCGGTATAAAAGTTTTTGTGTTGTGGTTTTCCCTGTTTAGTGATGGATTTCAGTGCTTGGAAGTACATTAAAACGTAAGTAATTGTTATTTTATTTATTATTGTAATGATTCTAGTAGCAATAGCAATGTTTTAATACTGTAAACGTTTATAAAAACTTAAAACAAAATAGTAGCCAGCGCGTTCTTTTGTTATTTCTCCGTGTCGTATTTATGCTTTATCAATCCAAACTAATACGATTCTTATGTATTCTTATTAGAATTCTAATAATATTAATATATTAGCAAGTAATAATTTGTAAGTAAAACTATAAAATATATCAAGAAATATGAATAATTTGACTCTAAACAAAAAACGGACCCTCTAAACAAAAAACAGACCCTTGACGAGCAGTTTGACACGCTTTTTTCATTTTATTTTGCCTAAGGATGATATATGTGCTATACATCGTAACAAAGGTGTTCTTTTCTACTTTGAAAAACAATATAATTAATAGTAAATTGTATTCTTTCTAGATATATAAAACGAAGAGAATTTGTCAATGTGATTGTGCAAAGATTATTTGCCTATTTTCGTAAAATGCCTTTTTAGATATAATAATAAGCTGTATTTCTTTATTTATTTATTTGATTATTGACAGATGGGCGGGCGGCGTTTTGGCGCGAATTTAGTGGCTCGCATGCGAGCCGGCAACCCACTGGAGGGTAATACATTATTGGAAAGCTTATTCTTTCTATTTTTAGACACAATAAAAACAATACTGACTTATGTTATTTTTGTATAACAAACTGAAGCCCAAAATAACCTATTATTATCATTTATCGGATTTGCCGGCCCTTTTGACATGTTTTGTTTTTAGGTATAGTATTGTATCGTATTTCAGGTTTCAATCATTGTAATACTCTCCATCTCCCCGTGACCATGGCTGCTGAAAAGCAACCGAAACGTCGGGGAAAGTGTAAACCTAAATATAAATAGATTTAATAGTTCAAATAATTATTTTATTAGCTTATAAATTAGTAAAATTCAATAGTAGTAGTAGTAGTGTAATAATTTCAAAATTATGTAATACAGTGATTAATAAACAACGCGATAAAATCCGTATATAGTAGATTAATTACAATGAATAACATTCGCGTAAACAGAAGACAATATTACAGGTTTTGTTATTCTTTTTTTTTAATTATAGTATTTTGTGTTTAATTTTTTGTTTATATTTTTTGTGTTATTTTCAATGGTTTGTATGTAATATTGCATGCAAGTAATCTCTCTTAGAAAAGAAAATGTGTACAATGCTATGCATACCTATTACCTGTGTATTTACAATTTATTTTGAAATAAGAAGCCTTTACTAAAATTGGTGTAATTGTACTTATTCAATAAAATAAAATAAATAAATAAGCAGGCGCTGGTGGAACTGATCAAATCGAGCGACGACGGATTTTAAAAACAGCAGGATCAGGGGTAGCCAATGATAGTCAGTTAAAGAAACTTGAGTCTGTCAATGGAATGAAGTCTGCTCGGTTTACAAAGGGGCGTAAGCTAGGTAGGCATTCTCGTCAAGGACGTGCTCGATTCTATGGAGAACCAAAATCTAATGATCTTTGTCATTCATCGTTCAATTTTAATTAGTTTTTAAGAGATTTCACTCGTAGGCGTAAATTAGATAACGGTCGTAAATGAACAGGTCTGGAAGTAGATATTACAGATATCTACTTCCAGACCTGTTTATTTGGTACCAAAAAAACCTTGTGTCGTCTATCTTTTGCTTGCGGCTTTGTTCCTTCGGGAACAGTATTTTTTTGAAAGGCACTCCATATCCTTTTCTGTATCCCTGATAAAATGTATGCAAGATTTTATAATAATCGGTTAAGAAGGCGGTTTAACAATGCGCTGAACACCGTTGTGGATCTCAGGAATTGCTCACATGCAAACTGAAAATGCAACAAATACCTACTCTTATTTTGGACACGGTCTACTAAATTACAGTTTCGTGTTTCTTTTCTTAGGCACTTTTAATAGTTCATCTCATTGTAGGTCAATGAAACCTTCACAATGATAGGAGGGGGTGGGATAAGTTGATAGCCCCGAGGGAGGATTCTCTGACCAGGCGAGAGAGGAGTATCTAACGGGCTTAGATCAGATGGTCGACGTCGGGCTTGTACATATAGTATCTTGTACTGTAAACTACGCTTGCGTGATTTAGGTCCGTACTGACTAGTACGTACCTAATTGGGTACAGTGCCATCTTTTGTCATGATTCATAATTTCTTCGCCAGTGTGGAGTCACTACAAATGTTTAACAAGTAAGTAAATGACAAATTAATAAATCTGAAGAATTTATTTATTACATAGTTTTTATTGCTGCACACATGTTTCAATAACTTTTTGTAGAAATAGCTGACTTAACGCTATTAAGCTCAAAGTTTTACGCCAACAGCCATGTCATTGCGAGTGCGTAGGTCGTCTTGTTGCGCGCTCTGAAACAAATTTTGATTACTTGAATTGTTTTATGGTTTAGGGGTGGTTTGGTGGCTTGTCCACACAAAAACATCACAATGCACACATTGGAGTCACTTCTTGTCACGATGTTTACGAACCCGGCGGTGACTTTTAATATTTCTTGTACTAGTGACGTGCCGTCACGTCAATTATCTAGAAATTCCTCCTAGGCGAATGCAAACTGCATGCAGTAGTTGCCTTTAAATAATTGTATTAACTTATAACAGGTATAGAATACCAATAGGTAAATTATTAGACTGGCAACATGCCCCATGATTTTTTGGTTAAAATATGTATATTTACTTATTGGTTAACGCGGTACACTCATGACTTACAAATTGAGATTAATTGACACCTATGGATACTCTTGCGGATTGTTAATAAATCCAGTTGTTACTGTAATCTAATAATAATTCTTTGAGTTATAAACCTCGATTTTTCAATAAATAATCTCGTTTAAAAAATCCATCGCTATTATTTTTCCCACTTGCAAAAAGCTCATTCCTTACTCTTATAAACATCTATAACAGTAATTGATGAGGCCTCAAATATCCTAACTAATATAAAAATGCGAATGTGAGTTTATTTGTTACGCTTTCACGCCTTAACTACTCGACAGTTTATCATGAACTTTCGCATACATGTTGGAAGTAGAAAAGTACAAAGGGTACCTTTCATCCAGAAAACCCACTGTATACAACCTAACCTACTTACATTTACGAGAGCTACAAATAATAAAATACTATACTAGTACGCGAGTGACACCGCGGGCAAAAATTTTAGTATATAATTATTGTTATAACATTTTTCTTTAACGTGCAACGAAAAATTAATACTAATTATATTTGGAATCTACAGTGCGTTTCAAAAACTTTCGACAACTGATACAAAACATCTATGTATAAGTATGGTTCAGAAATATATATCGGCTGGCATCCACACATCATTATTCCGTATGAAGTCAAATCGCATTGTTATTATAGTTAATGATTATTAATACCTCAAAAAGAGACATTCAGTACCAGAAACATGTTCTACTAGATTTTGTTTGCGGCTCCGCTTGCGTACAATTAGGTTAGGTTAGTAACAGTAGGTACTTTTTTCAGGACGACAGGTACTATATGTCCTTTTTTGTTCGCCTGACAACGTGTATGCGTAATGTCATAATGATCGGTCGAGTGAGGTTTGAAAATACTTAAAATAAACTTACGAATGCGACAAACGACATTAACATGACACAGAAAGCAAACCACTTCATTTTAATAAGTGTAGATAATCGTTGTTGACTGTAAACTGTAGTAATGTGTAACTGACGTACAGTTCTTCTATGAGTATTTATAGTCTCGTGCTATCAGAATATACAACTAATTAGTATATTATAAATTCAGTACATTGCGTACACTTACCTTATCTTAATTTTATACTCTAGAATATAATTTCTTAATAGGGTTCTTCAGTGGCACCTATAAATATATCCATATTTAATGAAGGAGTTTTCTAGAATGATTAGTAGCGGCAGGGGGTACCAATTAGAACAAAAAGTAAACAGTTCCAAAAATAGATCATAGATGGCACTATGAGTTCCAATGTTAATATTAAGATCAATCAAAACGCTTTATTGGAAGAAAATTGACCATAAAATGATATTATAAATAAGCATTGTACATATTTAATTAACGAGCATCAAGGTAAACGCATTTATTTTATGATTTAAAGATATCGATATATCAGTATCTTTTACATCACACATAGGTAATCTACCTATCATTTTATTTTACCTAAAGGGCTAGATGAGACGCTAGATGGCTCTTTTATATGTTTATACAAGTCTACAAAAACATTGTGTTTTTATTTCATACCCTTCTTTTGGTTTATTTCAATATTTGTTTATTACCTACTGATACTAAGAGAATTTGATATTAAGAAATTACTTATAATATGAAAAATATGTATGCTTAACAAATGTCAATGTATTAAACAAAGCGTTTTGTTGTACTACATGGCATTATAGGTATTTAAACACCTGGTCGGTTCTCGTAACTTCTATTGTCAAATTTCATTTGCTTGTGCGGCAGTAGATATAGCGCAGTCGTCGGACTAGTCGGCATTACAATAATCATTATCTCTGTGCTACCTACTTATTTTGAATTGAATTACAAACAGCAGGGTAAGACCCGCCCACCCCCACTACAAGGCCAAGTATGAAACGATGTTTACTATTTGTTTTGCTTCGAAAAATATAAATTATGAGCAATATTTTAAAAAATTGGTTGAGCTTTGCTTCTTCCTGTTGTCGACGTCACGTGACGATATTATGACATAACATTTTGTTTCGAATATTATCATTTACCTACTATTTTACTCACATCACTCACTCATCACATCACACTCATATTAATGTGTTCATATCTGGTTTGGTTGACATTGTAATAAATATTCGGATGTAATAGTAATATTACATGAGATAAATATTTCTTGGACGTCGTCGTCACCATATATCCTTATAATTATTATTTAGACACGAATATTTAAATAAATCATACCAAAGCATGAATAGTGTTTTAGGATTAGTAACATCGCATTTATCATGGTATATTAATGTGATCTTTACTTACATAAGTACCACAATATTCATTAATTAAGTAGGTAGGTACTTATCTATTGTTTTGTTACTTGACTTTTAACTATTATTACATATTAATTACTGATTTCCCTGCAAAATCAATAATTAATATGGACATAAAAGTAAAAGAATACAATGTCAATAATTATTATGACATAGTTAAAAGATTACGAGCCATGACTACGTAAAGCATACCTACTAACTCAGTTGTTTTTTTTTCTATTAATAGGTAGGTACATTGTATTTTATAGGAGGTATATCAATAATTATATTATTAGCTTTAACTTCTGTTAAAATATTAAGCAGGTCCAGATAATTAATATTTCATAACAAAACTTCAGTTGACAATCAAACTTCGACTCTATTGAGAATCGACGCGGCAGGCAGGCGCGCTACTCGACGCCGCGGCTACCGGCAGCGCTCATACACGATATTAGGTATACACGAAAATTCACGAAGCTGACCGGAATGAACCGAACGCCCCGCCGCCGGGCGATACTCGCGCGTGCGTGTGATTTGATTTCAAGTATGGCGTAGTGGTTTAATCGCTTAAACCGGGTACTTATCGACGGAGTATATATTGCGGAGTGTTATGGGTTCGATTCTTACACAGATAAATTATGTTCAACAGATTTTTTTGTGTTAAGTCTGTTATACGGCAAAAGAGTAACCGTAAGAGTCTTTTAAAAAAAAGTGCCGGTTATTATATTTATTTTTCGATAGTTAAATTCAAAATAATCTATGTGATGTATTTTATAAATAGTCATCACTCAGTAAATTTCAACAGAGACTAAATACTAGGCATTGCACAGTTGTTTTCAAAAATCTGAGCGCAATAGTTTATGTTATTTTATATTTACAATTATAGTGAAATATAGATCACTAACTGCCAAAGTAGAATTCTATATGCCAATGAGTTATTTTCAAAGTAGGTACCCGAACATCAATCGCAATCGCATACATAATGAAATATATTGTTTAATTAATACTTTTTAAAACGCATTCATTAAAATTATATGAAAAAAATTCACAAAAATCCGACCGACTAAATGAGAATCACCAAAGTGTGATCGTACGCATTTCGGCACACAACACTATAGGTAGATAACTTTTATTTTCAAGGTTGCGCACGTTTTACATCGGCTCGTTTAAATAATATGTTCTATCCGTGGTAAACAGTCAAGTAAGTACCTATTTTACTGTCACAACGCCATCTCTTATGAGCTGTTATCAAATAGGATTCGGAACTTGTGTACTTGTTATGGGTAGATGGCAGCAGTGGCGCTAGTTTTGTGCTGCCATCTAGTGTAAAAAGATAGGTACCAAAATAGCAAGTAGAATAGCCAGAGTTAGGCGTGTCCAAGATTTTTGTATGGGATTGAGTATCTGTACTAGTATTATATTATCTGTGGTAGCGGCTACGCACAGACGAAGAAGTTTCGACGATTGACAAGAGATGGCGCTGTACACAAAATGCGCTTCGTCATACAATCCTGAATCACGCAAGTGAAATTTACACAGCGACTAAGTATACAAGTTCCCTACACCTACAGCTGGGTCTGCATTCTCGTAGGCGGCTAGCTGGGCCTCTCCCAACAGATACTCACCCAGTTGGCTAACCTCGGGGGCGTGCTATCACAATGACCGGTCAATAGTGATGGACCGCAGTGACTACCATCTCATGGAGGCCTCCTTCAAGGAGTACCCTATCTGCCATACCAGGGAGGTGAGAAGAAAACCACGAACAACAGAGCCGTGGCTCGCTAGGCACGATCACGCTGAGCCGTGGCTCGCTACGCACGATCACCCAGCCTGGTCAAAGAATATTCCCTTTGGGTTAGATAGACGAACTACGTTCCTCCATAAATTAATTAAACTACTAGCATAAGAGCTTCACCTCTCAATTATTGGCATGCCAGATATAATTAAAAACCTATTGTGTCTGGCCATATGTGTACCGCTGCGACTCAATAAGTTAAAATGCTATACTGTGAAGATATCTTTGTAATATATATATAATAATAAAACTTTAGCCAGCGATCAAAATTAGTAGACCCAAACATACAACTTAACGACAAAACAATTGAAAATGTAAACACGTCGAAATTTCTAGGGTTAACAATAGACAAAAAGCTAGATTGGAAATCACACATAAATAACCTTAGTAAAAAAACTTCAAATTCTGCCTTCGCCTTATATTCATTGTCTACAGTAGTTAATACAGAAACTCTGATTACGGCTTATCACGGACTAATTGCATCAAACTTGCGGTACGGTATCATGTTTTGGGGAAATTCGACTGATAATGGCATAGCATTTAAAGCCCAAAAGAGATGTCTAAGATCTATGTTTAGACTAAAGACGACAGACAGCTGCAAAAGTTATTTCCAAAAATTTAAAATCCTAACCTTACCATCTTTGTACATTTTGGAAACTGCAATGTTTGTCAAATTAAACTCCACTCTTTTTCCACGCCTAGAAGACACAGTCTCGCGTAACAGGCGCGATAATAGTAGACTTCGGCTACATAGAGCTACAACTGCACTTAAGCGCAAAAGTATATTTTGCATGGCACCAATCATATTTAATAAGTTACCCCAGCATTGGAAAACATTAAACAATAATGCATTAAAAATCAACTGAAGGACTTTCTTACGAGCAAAGCCTATTATGCTGTTACAGAATATCTAATGGATAATATTTCTTAATTATATAAAATTGCTTCAGTAAGACATGAATTTATTGATGTTACGTATATGTAAACCATTTTGACCATTGTCTATTTATATTCATTGCCAAATAATTTATTGTTATTCACTATTTAATTGACATATTCAATTTATTATCTTATAATTTATCAATTGCCTAATACCTTTGACATTACTTAATTTATTTTCATTGACATGTATGTGACATAATTGAAATACGATAATTTACTTTTACTTTACTTAATTTATATTCATTGACATGTACATATGTGATATAATTAAAATAATACTTTACTTTTTTATTTAATATCAAATATTTGTACGCCACAGCATGAGGCTAAACATGACTGGACATATTAATTCAATAACTACAACGTGCATGCTTCTGTATGTAACAACACACATGTTTCTAACAAATAAAGAATTATTATTATTATTATTAAAAAAATATCAACGTAGTTAACGCGCGGATTAATCATCAGTATGGTGGTGCAGCGGGAATGCTTGCGACTGCTGTGCTTTCGGACTCGGGTTTGATACCCGGGTAATGTGAATGTGTGTTTGTTTGTTTGTTACGCTTTCACGCCTTAACTACTCAACCGACCTTCATGAAACTTCGCATGCACGCAGGGGTACAGAAAAGGACACAGAAAAGTTTTTATCGAGAAAAAAGTACATTTACTAACAAATTTTTTTTACGTGGGGCATGCTTTGGCCCGTACCTCTCCGCGTGGTGAAGGAGAGGTTATGTCGGGCTCACCGGGGAAAAGATACCCGGTAATACCGACTAAACCTACCACGGTGTTCGTCCACATAACCATAGACAGCGGGGCCGCGCGAATCGCTTTCACATGCAATCGCGATCGTGTGAAATGGCAGGCCATTACATAAAAAGACCTGTATTGTCCCCTTGTGAGGGAAACACTGATTGTGACGAAGACACTACACAGAGGCGCGCGTGGGAACACGCACGCCACCTCTACCAAACACCTCACCAAAATGTTCTGTTCGCCCCTTATTCGCAGCCACGATCGCCGCTTGATAGAGGGCGAACGGCACATTCATATTTAATTATTTATTTTGGTGTAGCTGATGGCCCCCCATACAAGATTTTTATAGAAATTTGAAGTATATAAGTACAGTTAGCCGAAATAAAATAAAGTAATACTGAATATACTGATAAAGTATTATTTAAATACTCAATTTGCAAACGTAAAGAAAAAATATTTCAATTGAAATGTTGTTAATTTAATACAAACATACACATCCCAAACTTTTAAATCTAAATCTTCGCACACTCATTCTCTACGCTAAAACTTGTCAAATAGACGGAGTCACCTTTCATTTACGAAATAGTATTAATTAGTAGCTACTGTTATTTATCCTTTTAGTTTAATACTTCACATATATGTGAAATAGACGCCCGCCCGACATACAAAAAACAAACTCCAACATGCTGATCGCTAACGTTTCTGACTGTACTTTTCATCGGCTAGTAATCGGGGGCGAAACTGAGTAGGTATCTAAAATGCCACGGGGCAAACGGGTCAAGCAGTCCCACGAAGCCCACCACTCCCACATTTATTAACCTTACATAACCTTACCTACATTTACGCGAGAGAAGCCGCAGGTAGGAAAATATGGAGTAAAATAAATAGAATATTTTCTAAAATCCTTTTTTCTGCTTAGAATATAATACGGAACACTATTGAGAAACTATATTCTAAGGCATAAAATAAAGATTATATATACAAATGTCTACGTAATGAACCGAATGTATATATAAACGAGCTTATTTATTGAAAATCAAGGTTTATAACTCAGAAAAATAATAATTAGATTACAATAACAACTGGATTTATTAACAATCCGCAAGAGTATCCATAGGTATCAATTAATTTCAATTTGTAAGGCGTTAACCAATAAGTACATATACATATTTTAAACCAAAAATCCATGAGGCATGTTGCCAGTCTAATAATTTACCTATTGGTATTCTATACCTATTACAAGACTAATTATATATAAATTAGTAGGTATAATTATTTAAAGGCAACTACTGTATGCAGTTTGCATTCGCCTAGGAGGAATTTCTAGACAATTGACGTGACGGCACGTCACTAGTACAAGAAATATTAAAAGTCACCGCCGGGTTCGCAAACACCGTGACAAGAAGTGACGCCAATGTGTGCATTGTGATGTCTTTGTGTGGACAAGCCACCAAACGACCCCTAAACCATAATACAATTCAAGTAATCAAAATATAATAATGTTATTTTTGTTTCAGAGCGCGCAACAAGACGACCTACGCACTCGCAATGACATGGCTGTTGGCGTAAAACTTTGAGCTTAATAGCGTCAAGTCAGCTATTTCTACAAAAAGTTATTGAAACATGTGTGCTGCAATAAAAACTATGTAATAAATAAATTCTTCAGATTTATTAATTTGTCTTTTACTTACTTGTTAAACATTTGTAGTGACTCCACACTGGCGAAGAAATCATGACTCATGACAAAAGATGGCACTGTACTCAATTACGTACTAGTCAGTACGGTCCTAAATCACGCAAGCGTAGTTTGCAGTACAAGATACTATATGATACTCCTCCCTCGTCTAGTCAGAGAATCCCCCCTTGGGGCTATCAACTTATCCCACCCACCCTATAAATGTAAAGGTTTAATTGACCCACAATAAGATGAACTATTAAAAGTGCCTAAGAAAAGAAACACTAAACTGTAATTTAGTACACCGTGTCCAAAATAAGAGTAGGTATTTGTTACAGTTTAAGTTTCCTGAGATCCGCAACGGTGTTCAGCGCATTGTTAAACCGCCTACTCAACCGATTATCATGAAGTTTTGCATACATGTTATCAGAAATACAGAAAAGGATATAGAGTGCCTTTCAAAAAAATACTGTTCCCGAGGAAGCAAAGCCGCAAGCAAAAGATAGACGACACAAAGTTTTTTTGGTACTAAATGAACAGGTCTGGAAGTAAATATCTGTAATATCTACTTCCAGACCTGTTCATTTACGACCGTTATCTAATTTACGCCTACGAGTGAAATCACTTAAAAACGAATTAAAATTGAACGATGAATGACAAAGATCATTAGATTTTGGTCCTCCATAGAATCGAGCACGTCCTTAACGAGAATGCCTACCTAGCTTACGCCCCTTTGTAAACCGAGCAGACTTCATTCCATTGACAGACTCAAACTTCTATAACTGACTATCATTGGCTACCCCTGGTCCTACTGTTTTTAAAATCCGTCGTCGCTCGATTTGATCGGTTCCACCAGCGCCTGCTTATTTATTTATTTTATTTTATTGAATAAGTACAATTACACCAATTTTAGTAAAGGCTTTCTTATTTCTAAATAATTGTAATTACACTTTATTTTTCTATAATATTGTCTGACGTCGACGCGAATGTTACCTATACATTTAAATTAAACTACTTAATACGGATTGTGTCGCATTGTTTATTTTTAACACTTTAATTATCTAAATAATTTTGAACTATAACACTACTATTATTAAACTTTACTACAGTTTAAGTTATTTAAATAAAAGAAAAAAGACGTCCACTGCTGGACATAGGTCTTCCCCAATGTTATTCACACATAATGGTGTTTGGCCCACATCCAACCGCTTCCAGCGACTTTTACCGGGTCGTCGGTCCACCTGGGCCTATCCCTGCTGCGTGTACCGGTGCGTGGCCGCCACTCCAGAACCATTCTACCCAACGGCCATCGGTTCTGCGTGCTATGTGCCCTACCCACTGCCACTTCAGCTTGGCTATCCGGAGAGCTATGTCGGCATCTTTAGTTTTCCTGCGGATCTCCGCATTTCTGATTCGATCCCGCAGGGAAACTTACCAGAAGTTAATTTTACGCACACACTTACTGCGGTTAGTGATCTCCTAGGATCAAACCCAACCATTAATATATCTGTGGATGAAGATGGTGAATTTATTTACATGTTTCAAGTTTAGTGAATTGGAAGGAACATGCATCTCTAACTTTTAATTTTTGTAAATCTGCAAATCTCAAATAACAAAACTAATTAAACATGCAGATATATCTCATGTTTATTTTTTGTTAGTATATCTGTCTAGTCTTTCAAATCAAATCAAAATCTTTATTTTGCAGAACATGAGTAGGTATAAAAGCTCTTACAATGATATTAGTCTCATCATATTCTGCCGTCACAGCAGCATGCAAAATTAACACAAGAAATAATATGGATTACATTCAGAAAATTCATTAATACATGCTGTTTATATAATTATCACTTGAACATAAATTAAATTAATCATTGTTTATTATTAATTAAATATGCACATGTCATAGGATTACATTATTTTACTTATCAATTAAATAATCGTTTACGGAATAGTAACTCTTTTCAATTAATATTTGTTTAACATTATTTTTAAATATATCGCTATTTGAGATATCGAGCACTGTTTTAGGTAAACGATTGTACAATCGAACAGCCATGCAAAGTGCACTCTTATTTAATAAGGCTGTTTTATATTTGGGCATAAATATTTCCAAGTCTCGCCTCTTACTGTTAAGGTTTTTAAATAGATTAATATTTTTGCGCACAAAAACGACAGTTTCCAATATGTAAATGCATGATAGCGTTAGAATTTTACTATTTATAAAATATGATTTCCAACTATCTGTAGTTGTAATACTGAATATTGCCCGTATGCATTTCTTTTGAGCTTTAAATGCAGATCGTTAAAACAGCTGTGATACTCGCTGTTACTTCTTTAACCTATAAAGTGCATATGCATATGTATTTAGTTTGAGACACAATGTTTCAATATGCTGTTTCCAGTTTAAGTTATTGTCAATACTTTGGTCCTTTTCCTATTCCTCAATTGTTTGGTCCAAGTACCGAATATCCATGTTCGTCAATTTACTTAGTCTATTTCTGTATGTCATAAATTGGGTTTTACCTAAATTAATATTCAAATCATTTAATTAATAATATTGTTTAATGTAAAATTTATTTCCTGCTCTAGATACAGCTTGTCTTTTCCAGTAAATATAATTGTAGGTACTATCGTCAGCAAATAGTATAGTGTTATAATTTGTCACCTTTGGGAGATATATATATTAAAAAGCAGTGGGCCCAACACACTACCTTGCGGCACACCCAACTTGACTTTTCTACTTGCTGAAGTATATACTGTAGCTTTTTTAGTAATAGGACATATCCTAGTCATTTGTGTTATTTGTGATCTATCAGCTAAGTAAGATTTAACTAAATCATAGACATTTCTTCTTACGCCGTATGCTTAGAGCTTTTTTAATAGTAATCTATTTTCGACACAATCAAAGGCTTTTGATAGGTCCATGAGGCGCGCATGCCTGCTTGCCTTTATCCATTTCAGTTAAGATTGTGCTTAGAAATTTATAAAAGCCATATCAATTGATTTCTTCTTTCTGAAACCAACCTGTTCTTCACAAAATAAATGGTTCATTTCAAAGTAGTTATAAATATTATCAATCATAAATCAAAGAACTGACACAAGAGCAATTGGACGATAGCAACTCATGTCACTTTTATTATTTTTCTTAAATAGTGGCTTGATGATTGTTACTTTAAGTTTGTTCGGAAAAATACCTTGTGCTATGCACAGGTTTATTATGTGACATAATACATGTGAAACCTTAATTGACACATATTTGAGAACTTTCGTTGTTATATTATCATAACCTGCACTGCTAGTGTTTTTTAGATTTTGTATAGTTTTTAATATATCTTGTGGGATGCATGGTTTTAAAAACATAGATTTAAGTTCGTAAGGAATATTGGCTCTTGTCTTGTTCACTATTATATTATCAATTTGGTCAATAAAAAAGTTATTAAAATGGTTCGCTATCGCTGCAGGCTCATCAATAATTTTATCAGCAGTTTTAATATATTTGATTTCGTCTATGGCACATTTAAATTTTTTCATTGATTATTGCCCAAGTAGCTTTTGATTTATTACTTGCATTTTTTATATAATTATCATTTAAACACTTTTGCGTTAGTTTAATTAACCTGTTAAGTCGTGATGATAAAGCTTGGAAGCGACTTTTACTACTGACAGTTCGGGTTCTACGAATTTTGTCTTTGAATACCAGACATAATTAAAAATCTATTGTCGGGCCACTGGTGTGCCGCTGCGACTCAATAGGTTAAAGACAGCTTTCGCACTAGTGATAATGCCTGTCACGGGGCACGTTACAAACATTTAAAAACCGGACACAGAGAACACCGAAGATCTATTTGAGAATCACACAAATTTTTGTCCTAAGTGAGAATCGAACCCACAAAGGAGATAATCATTTCAATCACCATGCCATCCTTGCAATATTATTGGCCTTTCTAATTAAACTAAATAAATAAAATACGTTTAAAATATATAAAAAACAACATTTGATCAAAAAAACAAATTTATTTAGTTAGTAAATAGAATCAACAGTTTGTAATAAATAATATGTTAACGTGATAGCGTAAGACTTGTGCCGGAGTGATGCAGTGGACGCGAGGCGCGCCGCCACTAACTGTGAGTTGCCTTCGAATCTGGAAACAAAAACATAAGTAATTAATTTATCTTTTAAAGTCAACTACGTACACTTACCGACATAAGTAACAAATGGCTTTCTTTTTACTTCAAAGATGGCGTGGTTCAGTGGTCGCCTCGTCTTTCCTACTATGTTGAGTGTTGTGGGTTCGAATCCCACGCGGGACAAAACCTTGTGTGATCCACAAATGGTTGTTCCGAGTCTGGACGTTCTTTGTGTTCATTATCTAGCTAAATGTTTGTCGGGGGACTTTACAAACATTTATTCCTAGTGCGACACAGGATTTATCACAAGTGCGGGAGAGGATTATAAAAAAAAAATTGGTTTCGTGTCTAGGTGTTCCCGCAACACAGAAATTATGCCTACTGCAGACGTTATCTTTAATAAATAACCTAACATAATAAAAAAGGAAGGGAAAATACCGCTGAAACGGGAGAGGGATTACTTTGAAGACAAACACCTTAAAAAGGAAAGTAGGAATAAAATACCATAGAAGGAGTAAAGTAAGGAGAAGTTGTATCAGACTGTCTTATGACGGATACTTAAGAATTATATAAATAGGTGAAAACAATTCAGTACCTTGTTCTCCTCTGGTTGTCAACCGATTGTGTTTGTTTACTTGTTATTGACGAACGAGTGTAAACGAGTACCTAGAAAAAGAAATTTGGAAAATTTTAATTCATATCAGTTTACCAGTCAATTTGTTTATTGTGGACATAGGTACAGTCGGCCAAGAAAGTGATCTATCAGTTTTGTCAAAAGTTTCTACGAGATCTAATTATCGTCTTTTCTAACGGAGGTGAGTAAAAGAGGTGAGATGTTGTTGTTTGTGATAATTCAAACTTGACACATGGCGTGACGTAGCAATGGTTTTTATCATAATATTATTGCAAGGGAAAATCGACCTTATTGTTTTATGAAGTTCAAATGAACCTCAACCGTAGGGTGATAGACCAAATTTTTGGCCGACTGTACAATAATATAAATGTGTTAGAATTGTGAATAAGTATCTCCATCTTCCACCTGTAGGTATGCAAATGCCAAATTATCTTACCTAAAATTGTTAATATTGATTGTGGTTGAATCGAATACTGTGTGTAGTCTAGTTTAATTATGTGCGTATTAAATAGTTAATTATCGCACGCCTTGAAGAGCAGCGATAGCTCAGTGGGGAGATCAACAGACTGCAATGCAGAGGGTCTCGGGTTCGAACCCACGTCGCACACCCCTGACTTTCGGCAGTTATATGACTTTTCGAAATGATGTGCGTATTGATTGACAATTATCGCCTGCTCCGTGCCTCGGAGAGCACGTTAAGCCGTCGGTCCCGGCTGCCATGAACATCTATGGCAGTCGTTATTGGGGAAGTCGACTCAAAAGAACCCACTGGGTCGAAGTGTCGCCGGTCTGTACTGACTGAAACACACAAGATAAGATAAGATAAGATCGCACGCCTTAACGGTGAAGAGAAACATCGTGAGGAAACCTGCATATCTAAGAGTTCTACATAATGTTATCGAAGATATGTGAAGTCTGCCAACCCGCACTGGGCTAGCGTGGTGGACTATGGCCTAACACTTCTCACACTGAGAAGAGGCCCGTGATCGGTTGCCACCCGTACTTTATAATAAAGTATTGTACGTTATTTCAGGTAAACGTACTTCATACTTTATTAGGAAAATGAAGTACGTGAAAATACTTTATTTTAACTATGTCGACTTTTACAGGTTTCATATAATTGTTTACTTAAAGCAACGCTATAATTTCCCTAAATTGAATAAAAACAATTGTTAATCTATCTTAATATCGACATACAAGGTTGCTATGCTCCATGGACATTAAAATGGACAGAATATTCCTAGGCTCAGTGTTAATTCGAAACGGTTAAAAACTCGATAAAGATAAAAATAGAAAATCACTTTTCAAACAAATTAAATCTATTTAATACGCAAAGAACATATTTTATAAACATCTGTTGTCTTTCCTTGTTTCATTGTTGTTTTTTTCTTCCATTGTTTCATTGTTGTCACGGGTTTATTTATTGCTTTCTTGTTTGTGCTATAAACTAATGTTGTAAACTAGTGGTAAAAACATAAGCATAACATATGCTTATGTTTTCGTTCTTATTGCACTGAGATTAAGACTCACTTTGGCGTGATTGTTGGCTACTGCCCTAATGTACTATGTATCAGAGCGGCAACGTCTCCTACTTTTTTGTCACTTTAAGGTGCATGACCTTAGATACCTATGCTTAAACTCTCGATCAGCTGTAACGGCAGATACAATACAACCCGTTGCAAACTAAAAATCTATCCTGTGGCTAAACTACTGCTCCTGTTGAACTGAAATTCAGTGTAGAGCTTGTATGTGGTACATACTATATGTAGATAGAAATAAAGCCTCACTGTTTAATCAACCTTGTATATTGTAATGATCCGGTTAAAATGTTTCTTAATAATAAATATTTTTATTAGATGTTACTAGCATCAACAAAAATATGGTAACAAAAAAGCAAGTTAAATAAATAATACTTTATTTTTAGATAAATGTAATTATTTTTTTTACTTTAGGTAGTAAATGACCACCTTCTGCCTAATTTATATAAATTGTTATTTTTTTTTAAATTAAATGATATATGTATATTATTACCTACATACAATGAATACACGCAGGATCTGCGAGAATACCAGCGTTGTGGTTACACTGCAACATCGCTGACACAGGACCTTATTTATTCTTTTTATACTGGTTGTGTACCCCGTTACCTTATCTTCTCCCTAGCCATTATTATTCCCAAGTCACTTGGGGTCGGCTTTACTGGTCTAACCGGATTTGACTGGATATCAGTTTTGACACGGAGCGGCTGCCACCTGACCTCCGCAATCCGAAGGCTAACGATACCCTAAGGCTAGACCAGTGTCAGGGTATTATAGGGCACTGACTTCCCAATAACGACTGCCATAGATGTTCATGGCAGCCGGGACCGACGGCTTAACGTGCTCTCCGAGGCACGGAGCAGGCGATAATTGTCAATCAATACGCACATCATTTCGAAAAGTCATATAACTTCTGAAAGCCAGAGGTGCGCGGCGTGGGTTCGAACCCGAGACCCTCTGCATTGCAGTCTGTTCGTCTTCCCACTGAGTTATAAGATTTTTTTATCGTCCCGTTACCTTATAAGATATTTTTATCGAGTTCTTGATTTTTTATGAAACACTGTTATTACATAATTCTGAAATTGTAAGCTATTATTGTTAAACACTTTTACTAGTTACTGTTTACTTCTAATTAGGCTATTTGAATTACAAAAGCTATTTATTAAAGCTGTTTAATTTCAAGAATGTGGAACAAACGAAATTATTTTTCTCTCTTTCTAAATATTCTCTGTTCGTTCAAAATAAAGGTGGCTACCCTACCCATGGCCCGCAGTGGGACAGTTTAATAGAGAACTGATATTATTTATATATCTGACCTTGTTACATATCGTGCGTGTGGTCTGGACAAACGACTCCGCGACACTCATCGCCGTAGTCGATGCAGGGCCGGTCTGACGGCTTCAGCGCCTCTGCCTTCGGACAGTACTGGATCAAGCTGGAAGTAATATCACCGAGTTATATATTACACTTCCTTGAATTATAGTTGGTAAGGTGGCTTATTCGTGCTGTCAAATTATTGGCTACGGCGAGCTCTGCCTTTCAAGATATAATAGACGGTACCGATTCAAAAAGCAACAATACTTCATACCTATGCCCTTTAACCATAGATATTTGGTTAAAAAATGTAGTATTATTTTAGCAGTTACTTAGTATTGTGGACTGAATCACAACTTTCAATATTGCTCAACATGAACGAGTACGTTTGATATTGAAGTGTCAAAAAATGTTATCTTGTATTTAATCTTGTATGTCGATACATATTTTATGAAGCAATTGTAAATTTCATTTAACTTTATAAACGTGGTACATTGCAGTAATTTAGAAAACACAAAAAAAATTACTTATCATTAGTAAGTTGCATATTCTAAGGTGATCAAAGTCCAGTTCATATACCAAGAAACGAATAATTTTACCAACGCACGTTTAATTTTTTAACACATATTCTATTGATTTATTTATTCAATAGGCACAACTACAGACAACAAATTACAAACAAGAATAATAATAGTGATAAAAATAATTTACATGTTAATTTGGAATCCGATTATGGTTGAGCACAGAATTTAAAAAAATGTATGCTGACGATACCGAGCTGGCGGACGCGGACGGGGCTCGACTGCTGAGACGGATGAACGTGTGGAGGAGTCGCTTGAGAACAGCGCGCGGCGGTCTCACACTCAACGTGGCGAAGACCGAGTATCCGCCCTGCAACACCACAGACCCCACGTCTGTCCGCATAGGCGGAGACATGGTCGAGCGCACAGACCAATTCAAATATTTGTCTGTACTCCACGCGTCTGGTGACATCGACTGCGACGTCAAGGCACGTATTTCGGCAGCTTGAGCAAAACGGCGTGAGGTGACGGGCGTCGTTTGTGACCCTAAAATGCCGGTAAAGCTGAAGGGACAGGTCGATAAGACCATCATTAGGCCTGTCCTTTTATATGGCAGTGAGACGTGGCCAGTGCTTGAGCGGCACAAGCAGGAACTGCGTGTCACGGAAATGAATATGTTGCGCTGGATGTGTGGAGTAACGCGGAAGGACCGTATAAGAAACTCCCGCATGGGTGACAGTCTTCATGTCCGTGACATAGCAGATAAGCTGCAAGAGAGTCACCTACGCTGGTACGGCCACGTTTTACGAAAACTGGCATGTTACGTGGGGAACAAATGTCTTGCCATGCCACCTCTGCCTGGGCCGAGTAAACGGGGCAGACCCAAGAAATGCTGGTTTGACGTCGTAAGAGATGACATGCGTGCCAACAACCTCACACCACATGATGCTGAAGATCGTGCGAAATGGAGGAGACTAAGCGGGAAAGCGGACCCTGGGTTCCAACGCCAACGCCGGAGATGCAAACGGGATAAACGCTAAGATGAAGATAGAATTTGAAAAAAATAATTTGCAAAAAAAGCTATTTCAAAAAGGAAATATTTTATAAGATAAATCAAAATTAAATATTTAATATTAATTTAGAATTAAACTTATAGATAAATCCAACACAACTAAAAACATTATTAAATTAAAATTAGGGTAGTACTTCATAAAAAATACATATGTAAAAAAAAATAAGCCGGAGCTAAAACGACTCGTTTCTTGATATAGGAACCATGTTAAATGTGACTGTATTAATACTTACCCATACATGCCGGACTGCATCCATTTGTCGTTGAGTCTCTGCAATAACTCATACCTGCCTTTAGGCATGCCGCAGATCAATTCTGACTTCACCGTTCTTATTGCTATTATTGGAGCTGGGATGAAGCCTGCAAAATAATGATTATTTAAATAATAATTATTATATACTATATTTAGTTATTGTATAACACTACAAGTTCGATTTCAAGTCGGAGAAATTTACGGTTTCCCTGCCAAGAAATTCAAGGGATCTGTTACAGCTGGCTACATGAGGATGTTATAGACCTCTGATTACCCGTTCAGGAATATAGGAATGAGAATCAAACAAGCCAATGGCCAGGCTGATGATAAGATGTGTTCTTGACTATTATAATATCATAATATTATAATAGTTATACTCGTTTCATGTTGGCTCTGGTTCAACAAGTCACGCAACCACACGACGAATATTATTTTTCTACTTGCATTTCTGATATTTCTATGTGCCTATGTTTTACAAAATAAAGTATTATTATTGATTTAAATATCTATGTAGACTACTGTAATATTTAATGAAATATACAACGTATCCCAAAATTCAACGATAAGCGGGCACCAAAAGGTGGACTACATATAACTACTCGAGAAAAAAAAGAAAAAAATTCTATCTTGATTTTATTTTCATTACGGAGAAAGAGCGAAATTCTTAAATAATGGATTATAATGGATATTTTTGTGGGAAGTTTGCTAAGAATATTATACCATTTTGGAATAGTAGTTAATTGCGCCAATTTTAAAATATTTGCAATGGTAGTGTCAATACCTTTTTTTTTCACCACGATGAGTGAAAGTGAACTGAAAGTCAAAATCTTACATCATTTAAGGAAACAACATCAGTTTGGTTGATTTTTGTGTAAAAGCTACAGGCATTCTGGAATTTTAATGATTGTGATGGATAGTAGTGCTGTGCTACTTATGTTGCCAATACAAAAAAATCACAGAAGTATTTGTAAAATTGTAGCTATGATACTTAAAATATAATAAAGGCTGTCCATTTTTTAAGAATTTCGTTCTTTTTCGTAATGATAAAAAAGAAATCAAGGTAGAATTTTTCTTTTTTTCTAGTTGGTAGTCATAAGTAGGTCGACGTTTTGGTGCCCGCTTATCGTTTAATTTTGGGACACGTTGTATATATAACTAGTGTGAAAGCACACTGGTATTCCAGTCATAAGATCCGAAGAGATCTGAATCCGGGATTCGAACCCAAGACCTTACAACATCAGTCTCATTCACAACAGTGCCACAAATACACTCAAATAAACAGAAATGCGATCGTACACACTGAAAATCGGTTTACATAACCTAAGATACAGTAAAATGTGCCCACCTTGCAAAGAAGCTTCGAACCCGGAATAAGGGTTGACATTCCTGTCACTGAGCAGTTTGCGATAGTTGAGGTCTCCCTTGAACAGTACAGCGACGGCGTACTGAAGCTTGCGGTACAAATTGTAGTCATATTTCTTCATGTCGCGGTAGCCGTGAGGGTAAGTCCAGTAATCTTCGTCCTGTAACACAAATATAATAGACAACTCCCGCACTAACAATAATTTGGGACTTTACAAGACTTCTCGATGGCGTGGTTAATGCAACCGACTGCAACGCCTGAGGCGGGTTCGATTCCCGCTCAAGTTAAACATTTGTGTACATGGCATGGATGGTTGTCTTGCTCTGGATGTTTCTACGTATAATAAGTATGAATTTACAAAAAAAAGTATATATCTATATATTAGGTTAATTTATTTTATTATATTTCTGGGAAAAAAGGTTGTAACGCACAATCTTGTTTCACGCAAAAATTGATTCGATACTTGTAGCATCTATGATCTCGAATACATACCTCGTAACTACTCGCTCGAGTCAGTTTGATATGATAACCTCACGACGGCGCGTCAAAACTAGTCGGAGATATTCAAAAACAAGATAAATAAGTGTTTTGTGACTTTTCTATTAACTGAAACGACTGTTTTATGTTTCGTTAGATTGTTAACTTTTGCCTTATACTTTTTATATAAATATTTTTCTACATCATTATTACAGGGCGCAGGTTTTAGTGCCAACTGATAAGTTACGTTTTCGCAGTTACGAGGTTTTCACTCAAAGCCATCGATATGTAAAAGTATGTATGTGTTTATCCATTGCCTAGTACCCATAGTACAAGCTCTGCTTAGTTTGGGCTAGATGGTGTTGTGTGTATGTGGTAGAATATTATATTATTATTATTATTATTATTCAAGCAACGGATGCAAAGAACATCCAGAGTCGTAAAAACTATTTGTGTATCACATAAACTTTTGTCCCGTGTGGGGTTCGAACCCATAAAACTCGAAGTGGTAGCAATGGCGAGGTGATCACTTGAACCATTTGCCATTCGTGCAGTCAAAATTAAATAATATCCTAACTAATATCATAAATACGAATGTGAGTTTCTTTGTTACGCTTACACCCCTTAACTACTCGACCAATCATCATGAAATTTAGCATACACGTTGTCAGGGCTACACACGGTTACACATCAAGTTAGACACCCTATATACGCATAACTACGCTATATACAAAATAGAGAATTGTCGGAAAGTGCATAGCGGTGTCGATGTAATGGTAAGGATAGAGCGTCGCGTCCCATTCAGCGTGAGTGAGACAAAATAACAAAAATATAACGCACTCTCTCGCACGATTCGCAGCTCAACTTATAATAGTTCAAAGTCCAAACAGTCTAGGTTGATGTGTCGCTGTGTGTACAAGAAAGGACAGTACCTTTCATTATTATTTATATTTATTTCATTATATATATTTATTCATCCAGAAATTTATTGACAAAATGTACATATATGAAGCCGTGGGCTAAATCTCGTAGAATATATTGTGACGTCACAACACAGCACATGCGATGGGGCCGTTCAAGTATTACGTAAGCAGTAGGTTAAACATTCTTAATCCATCCCTCCTCTATTGCAAAATAAAGCAAGGCAATCTATAATAAATAGAAGTGCCGTGGAACTTACCAACCGATAGAAGGGCGGGAACGTCGCGATTTACTCGCCTATGTAGATGGCGCTTTAGGGTGCGTTCCACATAGCGTTCACGACGCCTAATATGCTCGTTTAGCCGTTCTACATGACGACTACGATCGTTGTGGTCGCGGCGAAAACGTCACTCATGACGTCATTACTCACGCACACGCAAAGCTGAGCGTTGAGAAACGTTGCGCCATTTTTTTAAATATAGAGTAGGTAACAAAGATGGCGACAATGAAAATTACTTTATTTTATGCGATTTTGATGAAACAATGAACACTTAAATAAGTAAACATTTTATAATCAACTTTTTTTTAAATTGCTTTTTATTTCTTCATCACAGTAACGATTAATTACATTATCTTACGTGGTCTAAGTTTCCGTTTTTCACGATCATGATTTTGTATAATGGTATTCCACTCTTCACCTGAACTGGATGAACTAGTACTTTCTAAAGCATTATTACGACGCTCTACCAAATATCCAAGTGTCGCCGTAAAAGACATTTTGAATATATTTTAATGTAAATTAATTAAATACTCCACAAAATTATGAAATAGGTACTAGATTTTGCCCGCGGCTTCGCTCGCCTTAATGTAGATTTATGTTAAAATAGATTTTTAGTAGCCTATATGTTATTTCGATGAATAAACAATAATACTGTAAAGTGTCATCAAAATCCGTTCAGTAGTTTTTACGTGAAAGACAAACATCCATCCATCCTCACAAACTGTCACATTTATAATATAGTAGAATATTATTTAAATATTTTTAATATAAATCCAATGAACCAATAACTATAAGAGTTTATTGGTTTACTTACAAATTGTAACCTAATCTCTTTAAGCATGCGCCTTTTTTTTTCCTCTTTTGTATTATTTATTTACATCAACGCTCAAAACACTCCATTATCCGTTCCACTTGAGTTTACAATTGTAACGCTCGTAAGCAAGTGGAACGGGAAAAGCCGTGGTCGTGAGCGTGAGTGTCTTGAGCGCTAAGTGGAACGCACCCTTAGTGTTGTCTACGGTTCGAACTTGTGCCCATTATATATATGATATACATATGTAGGAGCGTCAAGAAAATAATCATTGGATTGCAATTTATTTCTGTAATTGGAGTTGAATAAAGCGCCATCTATTGGTTTATTTCGAAACGTCAAGCGTAAGCTTGAGTGAGGTCGCCATAGAGCCAATGTGTCAGTTGGAGTGACAGTTATAACTGTCAGTGTCATATTGACGTTATATAAGCGCCGGAGACTCGTGCGCGGACACAATGCTATGGTAACTACGAACAAATGTACGGGTACGTTTTTCGACAAGAGCGCCTCTATTAGCAGTATCATGAATTAATTGTGTTATAATTGTGTTACTGTATAGTTTTCAATAGATGGCGATATTACAAAATTTTGCTGCGGTAGCCATAGATTACAATACGGTAGCGTCTACTTTAGTGTTGCAAAGTAAAAATTCAGTGGGATATTTAGTTTTAGTCTACGACAACTTAAATCAATGAAGATGATAATTTGTATAAATAATATCTAAAATCTCAGCAATAATGCCATATAAAAGTACAATAGAGCTAAACAGGTAATATCAATGCAGATTAAAATATTTAACTGAATAAGATTTAGTGGAAATATTGAGATCATCTAGCAACACTGTTTTTGACACGTCATGTTCGACAATTTCAAGAAAATTTTCGATTTATGCGTTTGCTCAAAGTTAATTTCTTGTTTTTCTGTGTATTTGTGGTTTTCTATAACCTAGTACGTTGAGATAAACTGAGTTCCTCGGGCCAGGCATCGAGAATACCTAAAAATGCTAAAGACTTCTATTTTGTGGTGAATTTGATCAATTTTGTCATCATGACTTATAGATCATGTTGTGTACCAGGATGTTTGGTGAAGCTTGGAGACGGTAAACGGACTGTGATGATGCTGTTAAAGTCGCAGCGCATATTTATTATATGACTCACAAGAGAGAATAAAAATCTTACACATTATTTTTTGTTTATTTTTTCATGTTCCCCATATATGTATTCCATTTTGTAACTTGATTAATATGCTGCCTATTTTTGTATGCATACAAATATAGGCAGCATATAAACTACAATAAAATTATAAAAATTTAAAGGAATAATGCAGGTGTCTATATACGTATATACACGTATGTATGTATAGGTTGCTCTGACGACTTCAGTTTAGTTCATGATACTGCTACTTGGCGGCAGCACTTATGCAGACCTCTAGCGAGGCTCGAGTTGCCTATCTATACAGTATTGTAATGTATGGCGGACACATTCGGGTGACGAACTCGCTGCCAGGGGTATGTCACTGAAGAACATTTAGCTATTCTGTTGCTTTTAGCGCCATCGTGTAGACAGCCAAAGGATTAATCAACCTCTCTTTACCTATTTTGACAATAGATGGCGCTTCGCTTAAAAATTACTTTAATAAAAACATGTTAAACTTTCTATGTTTTATTAATAAAGTTGATTTATGTATAATAACTGGAAAAAATTAAATCATAATTTTTTTATAAGCATTCTTAGTATAAAAATTAAAATAGAATACATTTAACTTGCATCACTGACATAAAATTCTGAATTCCCGTCTAGTATAATATTATCTATGCGCCAGCCCGCCATATTTTCACAAGATTTTGAAAATTTGTTGTGTTGAAATTAAACTACTATATACGGATTTTATCGCGTTGTTTATTTATCACTGTATTACAAAATTTTGAAAATATTACTCTACTACTACTATTGATTTTATTTGACTAATTTATAAGCTAATAAAATTATTTAAACTATTAAATCTATTTATTTTTGGTTTACACTTTCCCCGACGTTTCGGGTGCTTTTCAGCAGCCAGCAGTTTAAATAATTTTATTAGCTTATAAATTAGTCAAATAAAATCAATAGTAGTAGTAGAGTAATATTTTCAAAATTTTGTAATACAGTGATAAATAAACAACGCGATAAAATCCGTATATAGTAGTTTAATTTCAATGAATAACATTCGCGTAAACAGAAGACAATATTATGTAAATTTGTTGTGTGCTATTGAACTTTATATTTTACGTTTTTTTCGTGACTGGCTTGAATTTGGACTTGTTTGATATCTAATCTGTTTGACCTTGGTTTTCCATACATGAGTTTTGATAAACTTTTGACTTGGCTGTGTGCTTGGCTGCGATATACTGGACTGATATTCATATAAAAATGTCGAGCTATAGAAAATGTTACTTTGGATGCAAAGATGAAGGTAAGACAAGATATTAGAACATTAGAATATTTAATTATTATTAACATAATCTAATGCTTCCTAATACAACAATAACCATCGGGTTGCTTTTGTTTTTTTCAACTAAAAATATTGTCATTAATTTGTATACCATAAGATCAAAAACCATTCTGAAGCACTAAAGTCTCTGCTATTTTCACCAAATTATAGAGACAAGCCTCAATCTCTAATTTTCTAAATATACTCGCTCTTAATTTGTTCTTTCATTAATCAAAACTCGGAAGCTATTTTGGAGCCTTTTTTTTTTTTTTTTTTTTTGACCCAGGAAAATCCTTGATGGATACCCCCTCCCCCGGGGGGGGGAGGGAAGTTATGTGAGACTCTCCGCCCCTGAAGGGGGTCGGTATACACACTAAAAACCTGGGGTGAGCAGTCCCACCACCGACGGGGTGGGACGAGATGGGGTCGCGTTAGCAATCACCATCCCGTCCCGGCGGTTGGCCCGGTTGATTGTAACCGGGCCTCAGCACCTGTGGAGGGGAGGCCTTGCTCACCAAGGCCACCCCCCAGACGTGTGGGGCCGTGCAAGCCGGTAGAGAGTCCCCCGACTCTGTACCAGTGACCCCACTATACAGGAGCGAGAAGGCGGGCAAATCGCCTCCTCCTCGCTCCCGTCCGTCTGCGCCGGAGAGGGTCAGCGAGGGGATTGTTCTCCCTGACTCTCTCCGCGGCCTCCTTCTGCGCCATGACAGCCTCACAGAAGGAGACCACTGCCTGCCACGACCTCTCGCCGCCGAGCATGGCGTTGATCACGCTCGGCAGGGAGAGATCCCCGCCTATTATGGCCGAAAGCGTGTGCCGCTGCGGCCCCCACGCGGCACACACCTCCAGCGTATGGAGCGCCGTATCTTCTGGCGCCCCACACTCGTGGCAGAGCGGGGTCGCCTCCCGTCTCGCGATCTGGTGCAAATACTTTCCGAAGCATCCGTGCCCGGAAAGCACCTGCACCAGTCGGAAGGTCAGCGACCCGAATCGCCGCCCTATCCACCCCCGAAGGACCGGGCGAATGGCCTCCACCGTCCACTGGCCCGGGACCGGTGGAGCCAGGTCCTCCGTCCACCGCCTCAGCAGGGCGGCCCGCGCCTGTCGCCGCATGCGTGCGATCTCCTCCCACCCCGGGGGCTCCCCGCGGGACCTCCTCGCCGCCACGAAGTGGTAAACTTCGGCGAGGATCTCCGCTTGCAGCTCCCAGGGGGGGTCACTGGCCAGCACGCACGCAGCCGTCCAGGACACCGTCCGGTAACCGCGTATGGCCCTCGTCGCGACGACCCGCTGCGGACGTCGCAGCAGGGTCTTATTGTCGCGACTGAGGGCGTCCGCCCAGACCGGTGCCCCGTACAGGGCCATACTCCGGATCACTCCGGAGTACAGTCGGCGACAAGTGGCGCTCGGGCCACCCACGTTGGGCAGCAGCCTCCCCAGGGCGGCCGCCGCTCCTAGGACTTTTGGGGCCAGCTGGGTGAAGTGTGCCCCAAAAGTCCACCTCCCGTCCAGGATGAGACCCAAGTACCTCATTTGGGTCCCAAGCCGGACCAGGACCCCGTCCAGGGCTACTCGCGTACCTGGAGGAGGTCCCCCCCGAGGCCCATGAAACAATAGGGCCTCAGTCTTGGAGAGGGCAACCTCCAATCCCAGGGCGCGGATACGGTCAACTACTAGGGCAGCTCCCACCTCAGCCAACCGCACCGTCTCCCCGAGGTTCCTCCCCTTGACTACGACCAGGGTGTCATCGGCGTAACACGCCACCCGCATACTCGCGGGAAGCGTGCCCCGAAGCACCCAGTCGTAGCCAACGTTCCACAGGAGCGGTCCCAGTACCGACCCCTGTGGAACCCCGCAGGATACGCGACGGCGCCTCAGACCGTCGCGTCCCTCCACCAGGACCTCACGGTCCTGGAGGTAGTCGGCCAACAGCCTCCGCAAATACAGGGGCACTCCGTGATACCGGAGCGCCTCCTGTACTGTTCCATGCGGGAGGCTGTTGAAGGCGTTGGCAATGTCCAGCGAGACAGCCAACGCCTTGTTCCCCCCACCGACCGCTTCCTGCGTCCAATCTTTTAGCCAGAGCAGGGCGTCTATTGTGGACCGCCCCGCTCTGAACCCATACTGGGCCTGCGATAAAGCCGGCCCAGTCCCCTCCAAGTGCTGGATGACACGGGAAGCCACCACTCTCTCTAGCAGCTTTCCCGTGTCATCCAGCAACACGATTGGTCTGTATGCGGAAGGCGAGGTTGTGTCTCGCCCCTCCTTCCGCAACAGGCATAACCGGCCGTCCTTCCACAGCTTCGGGAACCGTCCAGACGTGAGGCATGCGTCGAACAGCTCCCGAAGCGGATCGCCCATCTCTCTGAGGGCGATCCGGAGGACCCGCCCCGGGATTCCGTCAGGACCCGGTGCCGTCCTCTTGCCACATACGCGGCTGACGGCTGCATCCATCTCCGCCTCTGATACAAGCGGGATGGAGGCCGGATCCAATTCCTCCGGGAAGGACGGCGCCATCATCGGAGGGGTGTGGTAGGGGTCCCGTTCGGGAAAGAGCCCCACCAGCACCCTGCCCAAGAGCTCCGGCTCCAGAGACTCCGCAACGGGGGGCGTCAGGCCCCGGAACTTGTTCCGGGCAGCCCTATACGGGCGCCCCCATGGGTCCCTATCCAGGCCCTCCAAGGCCTCACCCCAGGCCCGGGACTTGGCCTGGCCGACGGCCAGCTGCAGCTCCTTTTTGGCTGCACGGTACCCATCGTACAGCCGGAGCTCGGCCTGTAATTCATCGGCCGACAGCTGGTCATTCGTTCGGCCATGCCGTCGCCGCCTACACCGCGTGTAGGGCCGTCGCGCCGCCGAGCAGGCGGCTCGGAGATCTTCGATCTCCGAGCTCCACCAGTACACTTCTCGGCGGCCGGGGCGGTGGCGGGCCCTCGGCATGGCCGCGTCGCAGACGGCTGCGACCGCTTCGCGAAAACGGCCGGCCGCGACGTCTACCACCGCCGTCCCCCTCTCCACCGAGTGCGTGGGGGCGGCAAGCCACGCCTGGACGATGGCCGCCTCTTCCGCCAGCTCGGCGTCGAGGCGACTCACCGACCAGCGCGGAAAATCCGCCCGCACCACGCACCGGGACCCTCCCTGATTGTCGGAGGCGGAGATCTCGAACCTTATATATTTGTGATCCGAGAGCGTCTCTACCTCCGACATCACCCTCCAGGCCCGAGCACGTGCCGCTACAGCGGGGCTGGTGAACGTTAGGTCCACCACGGACCCCCCACACCATCGCACGCACGTGTGGACCGACCCTCTATTGAGGAGGGTCAGTCCTGTGGCAACCGCCCACTCCCTAACAATCTCCCCTCGAGTGTCAGTGGAGCGGTTGCCCCATTCCCGGGCCTTGGCATTCAGGTCCCCCATTAGGAGGACCTGATGTGGCGCCTGCCTTCTCACCACCGCGGCCAGGAGGTCCATGAAGACCTCCAGCTCCGCGGCGGTTCTGTTAGGGGAGAAGTATGCGCCGACGATCGCATACCTCTCCCACCTGGCCACCACGTAACCCGCTCCTCTCTCTTTGACTGAGAGGAGGGGGCCGCCAACCCTCCCAATGATGGCCACGGAGCCGTTCAAGTCCCCAGCCCAATAGGGACTGAGGGGGACAAAATACGGCTCCGCGGCGACGGCCACACCGATTTCCCACTGCGCCAGGCTCTGCATGAGCAGGTCTTGGGCCCTGGCGCAGTGGTTCAGGTTCGCCTGGAGGAAGTTGTGATGTCTGACTTGATCCATACTAATCAGACATCACAACCCCCCCGCACAGTGCTCCGCGGCGCGCTACCTCAGGGGCGGCCTGACTGGTAGCCGCAGGGGTGGCCCGAGTCCCAGGGGCCTTTCCCTTCGTCTTCGGAGGGATGCAGCTACGCCCCCCCATAACGTGCCCCGAGGGCTTTCCCGCCTCTGCGCAAATAGCGCAGCGCAGCCCGGCCTTGCCACAGTTGGCCGCCCGGTGACCTGCGTCTCCACAACGGAAGCACAGGTCACCCCTGTCGGCCGCGGCGGGACACTGAGGGCGCGTGTGCCCCAGCCCCATACACCTGAAGCAGCGCATGGGGCGCTCCCCCAACGCCACCACCTTCACCGAGCTCCACCCGATGAGAAGCCTGCCCCTGCTCAGCAGCACTTTGGCTGCCGAAACAGGGCAGGACACAAGGGCGGAGCCGGCGCCATCAAAGCCGGGGCGGATCTCCCCGACCTTGACGAGCCGCACCTCGCACTCGCCCGCCGCTGCGACCGCCGCCGCCACCTTCTCCTTTGTGGCAGCATCGTCCAAGCCCGCAATCCGCAAGTCTGTGGACTTTACGGGCCTGGTGACGCTGGCCACTGCGGATAGGGCATCAGGGAGTTTCTCCGCGAGCCTATCCGCCTTTTCTCCGCTTTGTGAGCCAGGAATCTCTAAGATCCTGGCTCCCGTAGCCGTCTGGCGGAAGCGGAGCTGGTCGATACCCAGCTCCTTCAGGTCGACCTTTTCCTGTGCCGCCCTGATGGCGGTAGCGTAAGTAATCCCCTTTGCCGCTGCGTCGGGTTGCAACGATAGCACGACTGCCACGGATTTCGGGGACCTCAGTGCTGTCACCACATTCTTGGAGGCAACAGGGGCAGCAGGCCGGGCTTTGGCGGCGGGGGCACGGGCCACCTGGACAGGCTCAGTTGCAGTAGATGGGAAGGAGGACTTTTCCTTCCCATGGCCTTTCCCCTTGCCCTTCCCCTTTCCCTTCCCTACCACCGTCACCCAGGTTTCCTGAGGGACGGTGGTGGTGGCAGGGGCAATCCCGCTGATGTTTTGGGTCCCTTTAGAGCCAGAGGGACCCGCGGTCGGTGCCACTGCAGGAGCGGTGGCAGCTCTGGGGGCCTGCTTGGCCCCCTTGCCCACCTTGAGGGCAACCGGCTGTGACGTCAGTATGGGTGACGTGGCGTCTGCCCTCGTCCTCCTGGCATCCGCTTTCAGCGGCAGGCGGACCGTCGGGGCCGGCAGAAGCCGGTCCTCAAGCCCCGCAAGCCGGGCGCTCAACATCGTCCCGAGCGTGACGGTAAGGGAGCGCTTAAGCTCCTCCACCAGCTCGGGACCCAACTGGGGGGTGGCAAGGGCCGCCCGCGTCTCCGCAGTGGTGGTAACGGTGGCGGCAGGGGCTGCCCGCGTCTCCGCAGTGGCGGTAGCGGCGGCGGCAGCGGCGGCAGCAGCGGCGGCAGTCGTCGCCGCGGCGGCCTCCGTCTTTGCCTCAGCGAAGCCCCGACGGAGCGCCTTTACCTCCGCCTTAAGCGCCTCCCCGTCTAAACGCAGGCGGGAGTTTTCGGCCCTCAGTCGCCGCGTCTCCTCCGCCTCGCTGCGGCCTGCCAGGGTGTCCACCACCTCCCTTAGCAGTGACGCCGACCGCTTCAGGCGACCAACAAACTCGCCCTTTAAGTTGCCCGACTTTCGGGCCACCTCCAGGATGCAGGCGAGCTTCTCGCCCGCCCGCGCCCTCAGTTCTTGGGCATTTAGGTCGCTCAAGTCACCGACCAATGGGGTGGAATCCGACTCATTGCCGATCTCCATCCCCAGGTCGGCAGCGACAGCAGCCGGCCCCTTCCTAAGGCGCCTCTTGTGCAGCGCCGCCTCAAACTCCGCATTCTGCTGCACCGAAGCGGGCCTGAGGAACTCCTCCCTGGAGGGTGCCCCCTTCACCACTCTCCCCCGCCCTCTTCTAGTAGTGGGCACCTTGGCGGCCGCCGTCCACTCAGTCTCCGTGTCCGAGCCTGAATACCCAGGCACGGAGAACGGAGCGGACGACCGCTTTCGGCTGCCTACCTCCCCAGAGGTGGCCACCGCCACCATGTCGGCACGCGAGTTAAAAGACTCCACGTCCAAAACATCCTCAGGAGCACTCTCCTGCTCGGAGGGGCCCTGAGAAGGGCCTTTTTGGTGGCCCTGAGAAGGGCCTTTTTCAAACTGTTGCTTGGACATGGCCGCAAGCGAACAGACAGGGACAAACAAACAAGCACACAGACTCGAGTAACAGTAATACCCTCAAAACAATATGAACCGGCACACAAGTGCTCTTTAGCCGAACACCGGTCTGACACTCCGTTACGGTGACAGAACCGGGTCGTTACCAGGGGACGCGACGAGGACGCAAGCACTGTGGGGGGTCCCCCGAAGCTATTTTGGAGCCTGGGATATGTCCAATTGACGATAATTATATTGACCTCTATGACTAACTATATAGCAGATAATTTAAAATATTTTACTAATGTACAATGTATTTTGTTTCAGCCTCTTAAAGGGCAGAGCGACAAATGCAGAAAAGAAAGTGAAATATATTTCAAAGAAAAATCGGATATTATATAAACATGGATGTGAATTTTAATATGATTTCATATAAAGCACATAGGTCGTTACTTATTAAGTCCATTGTATAAACAGCAATTAATATCGTCGTTCACAGTTGGTGTAAAGGCGTAAATAATATATTAAAAGGTAAAATTGAGAGTTTTGACCCAAGTGATGCTGTAAAAATATAGGCTAGGTCGTATTATATAAAGAAATTAAAATATAAATTTTTAAATAATATAACGCGTTTTTCTTTATATTAAATATTTATCAATGAAAATATGTACCTAAATAAGTACCTATACAAGAATTATTGTGGCTATAGTCAAGATACGCCATCTAGTGAGCCTCGGATTTAAATAATACTAATAACTAACGCCATCTCTGAGACAGCCAGGAAAACATAGTTTTTCTGTCCTCCATTATTGGACGAGAGTGGCTCATCTATACCCTATATAGTATATTATCTATGCTCGCTGCGTTACGGATTTGCCTATCATTAGTATACGTACGAAGTATAATACCACGTATATATTTTGTTGCTCCATCATGTCAAAAGCGAGTTGCCGTCCTACTCTCCGACAGGGTGATTTTTAAATCGTGTAATTCCTTTTAACCACGCATTCTACTGGTGATATAGAATAACCCTGACCATATTATTTTTTTATTAGAATTATTTTTTTGGAAAAATTAATGTACCTTTTTTTTTCGTGAAATGGTTTCACTTAGTCATATGTTAACCACCCGAGGCAATTTTATATTTTTACTAATTAAAAAAAAATAACATGCCAATAATTAATGTCGTAAGTAATAACGGGCGGTACTTGCCGCGACCTACATACCCCTTCTCGACGCTCGCAGCGATCACTAGCCGGCACTGCGCAACCATTACCTAACCATTAAACTTATCCATTCTCATAACCAATTAAAATAACCAAGAGATCTAACAATAACCTGAGTTACTTACTTTCCTCACTTAGTTAACAAAACTACCTATGATTGGATTTAACCTTATGATTAATAAATCATTGCCTGCTACTGACTACCTCTGTTGTACCCAAGATATTTACTTACACAAATATCAACCCAATAAAACAACAGCTGTTCTGTAAAGAAATAAATCCTATGAATCAACATTTAAAAATATTGGAGGTCAAAGAACTTCCTAACCAGCTCTACCGTACCTACCTACCTAATTACCACAGATTACCAGTTTCTACGACCAACACATTCATAATACACACCAACCTATGTTTATCTACATACCTAAATGTTGTACCTACGTACGACAAATGAAAACAAACTTTCCTTATCTCGCAAACATTCACCGGAATGGTAAATGGATAGTTACTCTTACATGTGTTATTTAGATTTGTAACTGTAAGGTTACACACGTAAACATGAATGCTTCAAACAACACCGCTACCCACTGCCTACACAAAACTCCAAGGATATGACCAATAACTTACTTACATATTACAAAGCGACCGTAAGTCGCAGCATAATATCATATTAAAAACTTTAATACTTACCAAAACTACACAAAGAACTTAAAATCAATCCAATCATGTGAACAATATCAGTTCAGTATGTATGAACCAAACACGTAAGTAGATACACAATCACTTCACGCATCAATAAAATAACGTAGCTTTAAGTACAACCTCACTCGTTTAGCAAAATAATGATTATTCCATGTTAATGTCGATAACTAGATAGAAATATCCAATTCCAGCATAATAACAAACCATCAGCATCGATATAAGGTGACGAGGTATACGCGACGCGTGCACACGGCAGTATAAGAATAATGAAACTGATATTTCAATATTTGTGTAATTTTTTGTTCGGCTTGGTCAAACACATAACATAAACAAGCCATTTTAATACTTGTGCCACTGGCGCAAGGTTTTTTTTTCAATACAGGCGGTCGCCTTTGTGTCATCCTTTATAATCGCCGACGCGGCCGTAGTTACATAGTTTTAAACTTTATTACTTGCATGTTAAGAGTGATTTCGCCATGCATTATTGTGTCGGCAAGTTACTGTACGTATCAAATAATAGGTACCTATACAATTCAAAGCAAGGAAAATGATACGTTACGTTTTGGCCGATCGCGTTCATAAGGTCCGGGGCTCGATACCTGGCTCATGCCTCATGATGCTCATTCGTACCGAAACTAAATACCTAAATAACGAGCAACGGTAATATTTAAGTTAACGAAACACTTTACGTATTCTTTGTTATCGAAATACATGTTAGAAATACATAAAAATATGTTATAAATGTTATAATAATAAAACAAAGACATAATATCACACAAAAAACTATTATTTAAACATAAAGTAACTTGCAGATAAAAATTAAGTTACAAAAAAATAGGTGAGTAAACGTTGGGTTTTGAACTACAACCAAAAATATACTATCTGCAGTTTAAACCACTCGGCTATGGCGTTCTTGTCATAGCCGTCTAAATAAGCATTCTAATAAGGACAAAATGATGTGACAAATTGATAAAATTTAAAAATATTTTTTGAATGCTGTGACACGAATTTACGCTTATTAACCTATTTTTAGACGTAAAATTTAAGGTAGCGAAACACGTGTCGTATACCTTCTATCAATTTTTTAGACGAATTCGCCTTTTTGTTATCTTAGTACATGTTAAAAACACATTAAAACATACTAAAATGGTAATAAAACAAAGAAATATCACACAAAATACTATTATTTAAACAAAAAGTAACTTGTAGATGAAAAATAAGTAACAAAAAGATAGGTCAGTAAAAGTTGGGTTTTGAACTACGACCACAAAAATACAAGCCACTGCTTTAATCACTTGGCTATGATGTTCTTATAATAGACCTATTCTAGTAAATGTGGCCTTATCCGTCCACAAAATGTTTCTTTCCATCTCTAAAAACCAGGTACAAAATGACACCCTGGCTGAAAAGTCCGCTACGGTCATGTCTTGCACATATTGGAAATGATAGGGATGCTGCCCAGACGCGTTCAGCAGCTGCCACACATAACTTTGACTGACATTAAATCTTCGAGCCGCTTGCCGGGTGCTGGATTGTGGCTCTCGATTAAAATATGCTATGATTTGGCGCCTTAAATGTTCGTCATAAGACGGTAAAAGGCCTCGTGCTTGTGCATGGCTGGGAACACTTAACTGTCCATAATCAAATAAATTATGTACAAGCCCAAGTAACCGCCTTGGTGATAGTACAGGTGAATTCGGGTTGCGATGACGGAATCGCAGGATTTAAATGATACCAGGCTATGCCTGGTCTCATTTAAATCCTGCGATCTTGCGTAATGCATCGCAATTTCACCTAATTCTCTATTTGAAAGTGACGACATCTTGAAAAAGACACGTGCGCTCAATAACAATAAAAATATGTAGGTACTGATTTTATTTTAAATTATAATGTTTTATTTCTTAGGAAAACTAAAATAGCGACATCGTTTGTCGGTTAGCTAAAAAGCGACACTACCTCAACCAGTACAAACAAGTATAGCTCTTATTTCGTCTATTTTGAGTTCAATTAACATTAGACACTATTTGCAGTCGGATTTATGAAACGATTATTAGGTATTTTATAAGCCGCTAAACGGATGACATTCTGATTTCAAACTTTATTATCTTTTTATTAGGAATGAAGTTCTGGTGCAGTTCTCGGTGTTTAATAATTTATTCGTCAATTGCCGGCACAGACAGCTATGTCTCAATTGTCGCAAATGTTACATGTAAATTACGAATATCGTTTTAGGTTACCTTAGTAATGGTGTGTTGGTTACTGCGGTTGCGAAGTAAAAGGTAAATAAATAAGTAATATTACTTCGTAATGGCAGGAATTGCCTAACACGCTGCGGTTGTTAAAAGTTTGTTAAAATTAAACAAAATAGCACTCGCTGAGAGTTGAATCTAATCGTTTCCGTGTAAATGAAACAAATAAAAAATCACGAACAGAACTTCACGATATGTAAATAACAACTGCAACTTTGCGTACCTACTTGTTGATCCAGCGCGGCGCGGCGGCGTAAGAATCCAATCCAAAGAATTCATCAAACAATACTACGTAACAACGTAATTATGATTTAGCCGTAAGTCGGGTACTTACGGCTATATCAGAAAGACGCAATAAACATATATATCTCATATAATAATATTATACAAGTCAATTGAAATTATTCTACGAATTAACACGTTCATTGCCAATCACGCGATATCGCGTGTATTGGCCCGTTTCAAAATGGCCGTTCACGCGATATCGCGTGGCCAATGCAAACAAATTTCTAGGCGTTGTATTTTAGCGGCCACAATAAAACAGCGCTTGATGTTTACGCCGGCCACTGGGGAAAGAATACAACTTTTATGAGGTGAGGATGGCCTTGAATCGCCGTCTATCGTGTTTGCTTGTCAGTGCGTGTAGCGAGCGCATCCGAACCAAACGTTAGTTGATAATTTTATTCACTTTATTTGAAGTAATTCGTTAATTTTGTGCACTTTAGTTAGATTTTTATTTATTTTGGTTATTCTCAATTGGTTTTTATCATGAGTGACACACCTGGACCCTGGAAAAGACCAAGTAATGTGCCACAAAGTGCAAAAAAATCGTCTAGAAACTGTAGAATTAGAACTGTTACTGGAGTCGGACGCCGAAATTTTTGCAGGGAGCGATATTGACGATAATGATTACAGTTTTCGGGACAGTGAAAGTAACTCGGAATCTGAAGAAGACGAAGTCTTACCGCCACCTCCAAGTCCTGTGTTACCGCCTAGCCAGCCGTCGTGCTCAGCTTCTAAGACAAGTTGGACTACCGACTTCAATTCGATGAGAGATATACCATTTACACGAACAAATGAATAAGTGAATGAATCTTTGATTTGATATTATATTCAAATTATTGTGTAATAACGAAACCAAAACTGTATAGTTTCTATGAATGTTGATTTTTGTTCATATAAATGTCTAATTGTGTGTTAATTTTAATTATATATTCAATTACACTTATAGAAAGACTGATTATTAAACTTTTAATTATTATCAAATGTTTTTATTGATAAAAACATCTTATTTGTCGTAATAATATATCACGCGATATAGCGTATACCGGCCACATAGGCAATAATTGAATTACAGGTGGCCAACCACTCGCTATCGCGTGATATATAATTAATGTACATAACTACTTATTTACTTAATATGAGAGTGTATAAATGATATGCTGAGCTATTCCGAGCAAAATAAATATTAAATAAAACAAAAAATAATTTTGGCCATCCCCTGAAACTCATTTTTTTCTTATGGCAATGAACGTGTAAAACACGTTGCAATAATTCTTGAAGTGGTTGTAGGTTCAAATCCAACTTTTACTCATTTTGTAACTTAATTTTCATCTACAAGTTACTTTATGTTTAAATAATAGTTTTTTTCATACTATGTCTTTGTTTTATTGCCAAAATATTATGTTTCAATGTATTTTTAACATGTACTAAGATAACAAAGAGGTGGATAAGTCTAAAAATGAGATAGAAAGTGTACGAATCTTATTTTGTTAACTTAAATTTTATGCAAGTATTTATGTTTAAAAAATAGGTTAAAACGAGTAAATTCGTAACACAGCGTTAAAATATTATTATTTATTATCAAGTTGCCACATCATTATAATTCTTATCAGAATGGTTATTTAATCTTCAGCATTGTGAGTGTCATAGCCAAGTGATTAAAGCAGTGGCTTGTATTTTTGTGGTCGTAGTTCAAAACCCAACTTTTACTGACCTATCTTTTTGTTACTTATTTTTCATCTACAAGTTACTTTTTGTTTAAATAATAGTATTTTGTGTGATATTTCTTTGTTTCATTACCATTTTAGTATGTTTTAATGTGTTTTTAACATGTACTAAGATAACAAAAAGGCGAATTAGTCTAAAAAATTGATAGAAGGTATACGACACGTGTTTCGCTACCTTAAATTTTACGTCTAAAAAATAGGTTAATAAGCGTAAATTCGTGTCACAGCATTCAAAAAATATTTTTAAATTTTATCAATTTGCCACATCATTTTGTCCTTATTAGAATGCTTATTTAGACGGCTATGACAAGAACGCCATAGCCGAGTGGTTTAAACTGCAGATAGTATTTTTTTGGTCGTAGTTCAAAACCCAACGTTTACTCACCTATCTTTTTGTAACTTAATTTTTATCTGCAAGTTACTTTATGTTTAAATAATAGTTTTTTGTGTGATATTATGTCTTTGTTTTATTATTATAACATTTATAACATATTTTTATGTATTTCTAACATGTATTTCGATAACAAAGAATACGTAAAGTGTTTTGTTAACTTAAATATTACCGTTGCTCGTTATTTAGGTATTTAGTTTCGGTACGAATGAGCATCATGAGACATGAGCCAGGTATCGAGCCCCGGACCTTATGAACGCGATCGGCCAAAACGTAACGTATCATTTTCCTTGCTTTGAATTGTATAGGTACCTATTATTTGATACGTACAGTAACTTGCCGACACAATAATGCATGGCGAAATCACTCTTAACATGCAAGTAATAAAGTTTAAAACTATGTAACTACGGCCGCGTCGGCGATTATAAAGGATGACACAGAGGCGACCGCCTGTATTGAAAAAAAAACTTTGCGCCAGTGGCACAAGTATTAAAATGGCTTGTTTATGTTATGTGTTTGACCAAGCCGAACAAAAAATTACACAAATATTGAAATATCAGTTTCATTATTTTTATACTGCCGTGTGCACGCGTCGCGTATACCTCGTCACCTTATATCGATGCTGATGGTTTGTTATTATGCTGGAATTGGATATTTCTATCTAGTTATCGACATTAACATGGAATAATCATTATTTTGGTAAACGAGTGAGGTTGTACTTAAAGCTACGTTATTTTATTGATGCGTGAAGTGATTGTGTATCTACTTACGTGTTTGGTTCATACATACTGAACTGATATTGTTCACATGATTGGATTGATTTTAAGTTCTTTGTGTAGTTTTGGTAAGTATTAAAGTTTTTAATATGATATTATGCTGCGACTTACGGTCGCTTTGTAATATGTAAGTAAGTTATTGGTCATATCCTTGGAGTTTTGTGTAGGCAGTGGGTAGCGGTGTTGTTTGAAGTATTCATGTTTACGTGTGTAACCTTACAGTTACAAATCTAAATAACACATGTAAGAGTAACTATCCATTTACCATTCCGGTGAATGTTTGCGAGATAAGGAAAGTTTGTTTTCATTTGTCGTACGTAGGTACAACATTTAGGTATGTAGATAAACATAGGTTGGTGTGTATTATGAATGTGTTGGTCGTAGAAACTGGTAATCTGTGGTAATTAGGTAGGTAGGTACGGTAGAGCTGGTTAGGAAGTTCTTTGACCTCCAATATTTTTAAATGTTGATTCATAGGATTTATTTCTTTACAGAACAGCTGTTGTTTTATTGGGTTGATATTTGTGTAAGTAAATATCTTGGGTACAACAGAGGTAGTCAGTAGCAGGCAATGATTTATTAATCATAAGGTTAAATCCAATCATAGGTAGTTTTGTTAACTAAGTGAGGAAAGTAAGTAACTCAGGTTATTGTTAGATCTCTTGGTTATTTTAATTGGTTATGAGAATGGATAAGTTTAATGGTTAGGTAATGGTTGCGCAGTGCCGGCTAGCGATCGCCGCGAGCGTCGAGAAGGGGTATGTAGGTCGCGGCAAGTACCGCCCGTTATTACTTACGACATTAATTATTGACATGTTATTTTTTTTTAATTAGTAATAATATAAAATTGCCTCGGGTGGTTAACATATGACTAAGTGAAACCATTTCACGAAAAAAAAAGGTACATTAATTTTTCCAAAAAAATAATTCTAATAAAAATATAATATGGTCAGGGTTATTCTATATCACCAGTAGAATGCGTGGTTAAAAGAAATTACACGATTTCAAAATCACCCTGTATATATATATATATATATATATATATATATATATATATATATCTCTTATATATAAACCGATTCTCATGAAATTTTGTGAGCATATTGAGTAGGTCTGAGAATCGGCCAACATCTATTTTTCATACCCCTTAGTGATAAGGGTTGTCAACCCCTAACAATTTTTTATTCTTTTGGTCAAAACATTTTTTTTATGGTAAAACGACGTTTGCCGGGTCAGCTAGTATATATATATATATATATATATATATATATATATACACCTACCTATATACCCTAAGATATGTATATTAGAAGTTTTTAAGTATACACAAAACATTCTTACCATAACAATAATTTGTCCTTCCTGATAATAGTTGTTCAACTTTTCACCAAGTATCCGCAGATTATCCGAAGTTATTGGTTTAGGCGGCTCGCCTTCAGTGCCCTCTGTAATGAAAAAAATATATATATTAAATAGCGAAACTCGTGCTCCCATTAAAGGAACCCGTTCAGTATCCTTTTTTTGCTAAATAAGACAACAACTTTACAAACATTCAAACAACGGATATAAAGAACACATCGAATCGAAACAGTAAAATATTTGCTCTGAGTGGGATTTGAACCCACAACACTCGGCGTAAGGCAGTGGCGAGGCGACCACTTATGACTGCGCCGAGCGAAATGTGCCAAAACAGGCGGTCACAGTTAAGTTGATAAAATCAACACTTTTTGTTTAATACAAATATAAAATATACATTTACTAAATCAATAAATGTGTTTACAATTACTCCGTGTAGTAAACTTAAATTAATTAATATTTTTCCTATAAAATTACGTAAATTTGACGTAAAACGTAAACTCTTGTTACATGATTTTTAGATTATAACAGTAGAAATCTATCTTATTTTACAGCTTAAACGAAACATAAATAGTTATATTACAATTTGTCCGTCCCAAATATTTAAGTTATTGGTTGACAATAAAGATACATATTTATCAAAAAAGCACTTCAAATTGTCTATACAGTTTAACTATTATGGCGGCCGCGCGCCGATTTGAATATCGAGTTCTGTCATTCAGTCCAACCGCGTCTTACGCTCGGCGCAGTCTTAAATCATTACGCCATCCGCTCAGTTGCAGTCCATTGCGCCTTACTTGCCATCCACCATTTAAATGGTCGCTTCGCCACTGCATCGAGGGCTATGGGTTCAATCTCGATATAGTAAAGTTTTGAGGTCAATGGATGTAGCTTGTGCCCGTTGTTACAATGTGTAAGCCTCCCAAAGAGCCAGGTATTTTCTATTAAAATATGTTAGAAAATACTTGTGATTAGAGAAACATAATAATATTCTATCACATACACACAACACCATCTAGCTTAAACTAAGCAGAGCTTGTACTATGGGTACTAGACAATGGATAAACGTACACATATACTTTTTTTTTGTAAATACATACATATTATACATAGAAACACCCAGATTAATACAAACATCCATGTTCATGCACACAAATGTTTGACTTGTGCGGTAATCGAACCCGCGATCTCAGCCGTGGCAGTCGGTTACACTAATCACTACGCCATCGAGGCCGACTATTATTATTAATATGTCTTAGTTTCAACAAACATTTACTTTTAAAATATTATTGACATAAACTATTGCTAAAACTACACACAGCATTTCATATAAGAAAAATAATATAAAATTGATTTGTACTGTTAAGAAATATTTGACGATTGAAAAAAGGCCTATGAGTTTCTAGCCTGCTTCTTCTCATGAAAGCTCTACTCCTCGAACAGGCTTTTTTAAAACAATAAAAAATTGTTTTATTTATTTCCTTCTGTTAATTTTATTATTTTTTTTATTAATATGTTAGTTAATTGACGTGTCCAAGAATTGTTTACACATATTTATGAAAATAAAGATATTTGATTTTGACTTATGCAGTATATAATCAGTTTCTATTTTTATTTATAATAACTTACCAGGGGCGGGCGGTTCTTTTCTGTAGTTAGCATTCATACAGGAATTTATCACGAATCTGTGAATCAAAAGATCGATTATTGACATTAGGATTATTGACAATCTGTTTAAAAAGAAATTTGAGTCACTTATCCGTAAGTTTTAGAAAGTCGTTAGAGTTCAGGCGCGTGCGCCACATACAAACAAATAAGCACTGCATACCCTAGTCCGCTGGCCTATGTAAATCTATATAATCGAAATCTATTTATTAAATACTACAAGCTGAATAATAATAAATACACTATAAAATTATCAGATACAAGCCATCTCATGCCATCTATTGGTCCTTGAGCGAACTACTAAACAAATAGAATATATATATAATAGAGAGGTGTCTGGAAGCACAAAGAATCGTGCTTATTAGCAGTACATTTAAACGTCAATCGATTACGCTGTCTACGAGACAAATATTTTGCTTGTGTGTGTAAAATGCACGTGTGTACTCGCCGACTGAAGGCACTGCCTATAACGAAAATCCAACCAGTTTAAATAGTTATCAAAAACATCATAATTGTTGTTTATTATAGGCTTATTATTTTAGCAATATAGCATCGTACGCCATTATTAATTATTTCACAGAGCTGTCGAGGGGATATTGAGCGCTTTGTAATTGTTATCTAAATAATTAGTGAAATTACCGGAATTACTGTAAATTAAGGCAAATTATACCTGTGAGATCTGTGTTAAATACATTAAAAACTGGTGTTTTCTAGACGTTATCTTTTGATGACAAAAATAAAATAATTTATCTTGGACGCTGTGTTCGCGATTTAGATCTAATACAACAGAAAGGTAATACGACACGTTCTTTTAATAAAAAGTATTATGATATTTATAGCTGGCTAGCGGGCTATGTACACACAAATAAACTATTTTGTTTGTTAACTAAATCGACCAAAAAGAAAACGAGGTGTTGACAATGTTCAACAATATTACAGGCGCGAGATTACTGACAATGTCTTGAACGAGTGTCGTAGTCGTTATAAAAACTTAAAAGACCTTAATTTTTTCGATCTACTTTTAAATGAATATTATACTTTGTATTGTAATAATTTTTCAGAGCAATCGATCATCGAACTCATTAATTCGCATGAACATTCCTTTAACGCGAATCGTCTAAGGAATGAGCTCCGATGCGTTTATAAATCAGACGAATTAAAAACGTTAGGAATATTTGATCTTATTCAATATTTACGTACAAAAAATTTAACAGCCATATTTCCCGAAGTTTACAAATAAGCAAAATGAATAGTTACGATTCCAGTTAGTAGCGCATCGGCTAAACGATCATTTTCTTGCTTAAAAAGAATTCATACATATCTACGAAACACACAGGGCCAAAGCAGACTCACTGATTTGTCTATGATTTCAATTGAAAAAGAACTTTTAATGATTTTAAAACGAACTTGTAATTTTTACGACGACGTTTTACAGAATTATTTAAAAAAAGACAGGCGCGTTGATTTGATTTATAAAAAACAAAATAATACCTACAGTCAAGTATGTTAGTAATTTCGTTCATTTATTTTTATTCATTTGCGCAAAAAACACTTAACATCTCACGGTCTTGTAATACCTACAAGGCCACAATGGATATCATTTAGGTGGCTTGTTCTCACCATCAGTCACTTATTTGGATATTTTTGGTGGCCATACACACAATCATCAATGGTGCCATGTCGAAAAGTCGCTGAATTGAATTTGGTAAGATATTTTATTTATTTATTGTACACATATATACAGAGTGTCCGGCAATTAACGGATAACCTTGATATGTCTTATAGTAGAACTGACGGCCGTTCAGAAAAATGAAAAAAAAAAAATAGATGTATATTAAAAAGTGCAAGCTATATTAGCATAGCATACTTTTGACTGTCTATCTATTAGCATAATTAGTGTTTAATAATAAAACAACAATAATCCGATGGATTTCATTCATTTATGGTCGTAGTATGCAAGAAAGTTATACATAGTAATTAAAAAAAAACATATCTCAGGTAGTAGTTAGGATAGATTTTTTCATATTTTTTCTGAACGGCCAGCGTTTCCTCTTTAAGACATTTCCAGGTTATCCATTAATTACCGGACACCCTGTATACACACAAAAACATTCATAAATGAAGTGTAGTAGTTTCGGGTAGAGCGTGCATACCCTACCAGAAATCTTTGTGCACGCCCCTGTTAGAGTTTAGATAGAAGATCTATACAATGGGCGTGCAACCCTTTCACTGTTTGTTAACTTTGAAAACAAACATATTTTAAGATAATTAAGTCTGCAGTTTTTAACATATTTTTAAAAAGTATACTTAGAAACTAATCTTACTAATTCTAAAGCTAATACATGATAGTAAAACACTTCTGTTTTCAACAGTATTTGCTCAAGTGTCTCCGCCGATTGTTGGCCGAGGACGTAGTGGAATAACAAATTTTTCACCGTGGGTGCATCCCGGCCGGGGGCGTACCGGAATGGGACCCTAACGGCCGGACCCGTTTTTAGCAGCAAATTGAGTGCAATACATCTTGTTTTACGTTTATATATTGCCAGGTATATTTTAGTTCACACGTAAAAGTGAGTTTGGGTATCAATGGATCATTGAAGGTTCCTTATTGCTAAGAATTTCCTAATACAGTAGCACTTCCACTAGACTGGGAAACCGAACCCGGGATCTCATCGTACGCGAAATTTTGCTACAGGACCTACCAAGACTTGTATACTTATATGTCTTATCTGCTTCTATATTATTTGCTGTACATTTGTGCGATAAAAGAAAACATTGTTCGAAATACTGCATGGCTGAGAATTCTCCATAATTTTCTCAAACATACGTGAAGTCGGCCAAGCCGCATTAGACCAGCGTGGTAGAGTATGGCTATGTATATGACCTGGCTGGCGGAAGGCTAGAAGTTCCCTTTTATCAATTTGGACTTACATGAAATCCTTAGGCGTGGCGTCGGACACAAACCAAGGCATTTTCTTTACGTGGAATCTGACCTGAAACATAATATTATACCAAATTTATATCAAAACAACCTATACTCATCGTTTTAGAACCGAGAAAATAAAATAGACATTTTGTAAAATTATTGTTTTTCTAGAAAAATTACATTGCTTTTTTTATCATAAAAGATAATATCTATCATTTATCAATAACGACAGTTCACATTCAGATTAATTCCTTTATTGCGAGTGACTTAAGAAACATTGAAACACAACCCACAATGAACACCAAAACTCAGTACAACTATAATCATATTTCGTACATTACAAATTTTATTGTCGTGTGGGATTCAAATCCACAACAAATGCAATATTAGTACAAATAATTATAATTTATTTATTTATTATAAAGACGTAATACAGCGATAGCTCAGTGGGGAGACCAACAGACTGCAATGCAGAGGGTCTCGGGTTCGAACCCACGTCGCGCACCTCTGGCTTTCAGAAGTTATATGACTTTTCGAAATGATGTGCGTATTGATTGATAATTAACGCCTGCTCCGTGCCTCGGAGAGCACGTTAAGCCGTCGGTCCCGGCTGCCATGAACATTTATGGCAGTCGTTATTGGGAAGTTAGTGCCCTATAATATCCTGACACTGGTCTAGCCTTACGGTATCGTTAGCCTTCGGATTGCGGAGGTCAGGTGGCAGCCGCTCCGTGTAAAAACTGATATCCAGTCAAATCCGGTTAGACCAGAAAAGCCGATCCCAAGTGACTTGAGAATAATAAAGGCTAGGAAGAAGAAGATTAAAAAGACATACAGGGGAAAGCAAACTAAAAACAGTATTAGACTGACAGCCAATTTCAGGTCTTATAACTAAAGAAATAAAGAACAATGCTATATAAAATATATCTTTAGTTTGAAAATAAATATACCTTTGATATTTCGATTATTAAATAAATTGACTAACTTCACGAGGCAAAAAAAAATTTGTTAAAATATATAATACCTTTTCAACTATTTCCTGTTCGAGCAAGAAGGCTGCTAGACACAGGTCAGTGAATAACTCGTAGCCAGCGTTATCACACACTATGTCTGTAAACAACACAATATTTTTGAAGTATATAATGAACTAGTTGTGCCCTGTGGATTTACTCACGTTAACTTATCAATTGTATGGATGTCAGATATAACATCGTGACAAAACCTGCATGTCTGAGAGTTCTCCATAATGTTCTCGAAGATATGTGAAGTTTGCCTACCCGCACTGGGCCAGCGTGGTGGACTATGGCCTAACTCTTCGCACACTGAGAAGAGGCCCGTGCCCAGCAGTGGAACAGTTTAATACAGGGCTGATATTGTTATAATAATTCAAATTTTGTTGTCAATATCATTTGGTATGATTTGTAATTTAAGTATTGCCTTTCAAATGCTGCAAATTTGTAAAGTAAAAAATGTATAAATAAAAATGTCGCGTTTGTTGAACGGGTGAACAAAAATCATGGAACTCGCGTCATCGTCACCGGACGCTTTCCATGAGCTATATGTATACTGTGTATATATGTATACTTTTTGGGTGAAGAAAAAGCGTGAAACTCGTTTCATCGTCACCGAAGACTGCCCCGTATGCTTTCTTTTTTAATGAAATAGGGTTTCGTTTGACCGCTCTCTCACCTGATGTTGAAACTGCGCCGAGCGAAATGTGCCAAAACAGGCGGTCACAGTTAAGTTGATAAAATCAACACTTTTTGTTTAATACAAATATAAAATATACATTTACCATAACAATGAATGTGTTCACAATTACTCCGTGTAAAAACTTAAAATAATTAATATTTTAGCCTACAAAATTACGTAAATTTGCACGGAAAATGCAAAAACGTAAGCTCGTGTTACGAGATTTTTAGATTATAACAGTAGAAATCTATCCTATTTTACAGCTTAAACGAAACATAAATAGTTATATTACAATTTATCCGTCCTAAATATTTAAGTTATTGGTTAACAATAAAGATACATATTTATCAAAAAAAGCATTTCAAATCCTCCATACAATGTTACTATGGCGGCCGCGCGCCGATTTGAACATCGAGCTCTGTCATTCAGTCCAATCGCATCTTACGCTCGGCGCAGTCTTAAGTGACGATGAAGTCGATGATGGGGCACAGTTGCCTAGAAAATACCCACTCACTCACGAAGACATCCAGATTGTACTCATCAGGATACACTCTCCTCTATTATAACCTAATCGGTTGGTGTAGGGGAACGCTATATCATAAACTGGGATAGTCGTAGAGGAAGGGGATGTCATCAGGATACACAGACTTAGGTAGTGGATCCACTCCTTTGCGATACGTATTATAAAATAGTTCAGAAGTTCTCAAGCTTCAAAGCGCTTCGTGCGTAAATGTGGTATATCCACCATGTACCTGTGCCGCTGGTCTGTTTGTCTGGTCGTCCGATGGTAGAATGGAGAAGGATGATTCAAATTATGCAGTTCCTCTGCACACTCCTCGAAATGTATCCGATAGAAAACCAAAAGACTGGAAACCCTACCCTAATTATTAATAAATTTTCTGATTATAGTTGAAATTGTTATTTTAGACAAAGTGCCCAACAGTGGGACAGTTTAATACAGAGCTGATATTATACAAAACTGACCAAACATAGTATGATGTGGTATTCCTAGCTTAGCAGGACAGGGTATCTTGGGCTGTTCAAGCGGCGCCTCCGCGGCGGTAGCATCAGCAGCCGGCGGTTCTGCTGGCTTTTCTGGCTCCGGTTCCGGTTCCTGGGCAAAAAGTAATTGGTTAAGACTGAAGAAGCAAGAATATACTGGGTGTAAGCGACTGTGTACCGAAAACTGAAATACTAGATTCAGACCATTATTCTGAATTTAAAATCGTTGGAATTTTCTTCAGGAAGTATCAAATTTTTTCTTAAGTGTTTTATTTTTCTTTCTGTGAATCAGAACATAATGCATTAAACATCCATTTTATGAAATAAAAATCAAAGAATACCAAATTTTACTAAAATACAGCAATTTAATTAAATAGTCGTGATTTAAACAGATAAGCTGTTTATATGCGCGCGGAACGCAGAAGGCATTCCCGCCGGCGTCAGCGGTGCGTTGTGTTGGTAGTCCATTGCGTACTGCGTTATAATATTAATCAATATATAATCTTAATCTTGCATTTTTATGATTAATAGAAGTTTGCGTCGAGATAAGTAGGTACCTATAGAAAGACGTCTTGCTAAAATTTTCGGTACGCCGTCCCTTACACCTAGCACATCTGTATCTTCAACTGTTACAATACTAGTAAATCAAATAAAAGTCTTAGAATACCAGATAAATAAAAAATCTATAGATATAAATATATAACGTGCAACAATGTAATGAAACCATAGATCATCTACATAATGGGACCCTATTGCAGGCCATACCAGCCTTCAGCCACAAAATTCAATGTGTACCTTGTTACCAGTTGTTGTCTTATTACTTTTTTACATCTAAATAGATTTAGATAAAATGTTGCATGGAGATAATTGCCCGCTAATATTTTTATTAAAATGATCTGCTAAATCTACGTCGAAACTATATTTTTTATAATAACAAAATACTGCTAATCTAAAACGGCATCTACCATTACAATGTAATTAGATACTTACTTACATGTATATATCTAATTAGAACGATTATACCTACTACCAATAAAACTATATCTTTATATATATAAATCTTCTGTGCGTGTGTTTGTAATTAAACTCCTCCTAAACGGCTGGAACGGTCTTGATGATTTTTTTTGTGTGTGTTCAAGTGGATTCGAGAATGATTTAGATTAGGTTTTATTTTACTTGTGTACAGGACAACGTCTGTCGGGACAGCTAGTATCAAAAAGCTTCTTTCACAAAAAGCCATACACATGACTGTGTTTAAGAAGTCAGTAAAAAAATTAAACATTCATTAATATGGCCGACACGAATACACAAAATCTCAACATAGGAATTATTAATAAAATAAAATATTTCATGTTTAAATACGTCTATGGCAGATATATTTAATAAATTTATTTTTAATGGTTTGGAGCTACAACAAGCTAAGAAAACTACGCCAACCAAAAACAAACTACTTATTAGGTAGAAATTAAACCTTTTCCGGACATATTGGCATTCCAAAAGACTTTGCCAACCTGTGGCAACTGCATTTGTACTTGAATGTAGTATTCTGTAATATAAATGTTGCGATTACTGCTGTGACGGCTTCGGTGGCTCAGGGTTAGTGAATGTAAGTTCTGCACGAGGTCACAGGTTTGATTCCCGAGTAGCGCAAAGTGTTATTCTTATTAGTATTGCCTGTCAAGAAATGCAAGAAGTCTGAAACTGTGCTTGGTAGACAGAAATATTCTCACCACATATTACGTGAGACATACAATCATATATAGCGAATTGTGGGTGGAAAGCGCCTCTACTTAACTCATCGGCGATTTAGGCGTGGGGCTATGTATGTATAATAACTGCAGTGTAACCTACATTAATTTTAGGTTGCTTGCATATGACGCAAGTACGCAAGAACATATGCAAGAAAATTGCTTGCGCACATTGAAAACGAACAAAGCAAGCATCGCAAATTTACAACTGACTTTCTTTTAGGTTTCTTGTGTATGACGCAAGTAACAAACGCAAGATGATACGCTCTTGCGACGACGTCGTTCATTTGTGAGTCATATTATTTATATAAATAAAGTATAATATCAGCCTTGTATTAAACTATCCACCTGCTGGGAACGGGCCTCTTCTCAGTGTAAGAAGGGTTAGGCCATAGTCCACCACGCTGGCATGCTTGGTAGACTTTACATATTGTTACACCCAGTGCCATCTCTCGGCTTTTTATGGAAGACTCGGCAGTTCCGTCTAATAATTTATTATTACAGCGCCACCTATTGACGTCTTACGGATCTACGTAGTTCGTCGGTACGAATAGAGTAGCGAGAACGCTGGTACATTTTCGAATCTTTGTATTGTTTAAATACCGGGTATGACGTTTCTAGAAAACTCCGGAAACGCTTTAACCACTTATAAAAGGGGAAGGCCAGCGTTCGCCGGGTCAGTTTACAATCGTAAGCGGTCAAGTATACATCGGAGCGAACGGAAGCGAAAATACTACAGACATCGATCAAATACTACAGAGTTTAAAGTTAGTTATAGTGGCAAGTTTAGTATAGTATTTGTTGTGTTTTAAATTAAATTGTGTGTTAGAATAAAACGTGTTTTAGTCGGTAATATTGTTTACATTCTTATCTCTCGGACCCAGCACGTAACAATATCTCCGAGAACATTATGGAGAATTCGTAGACATGCAGGTTGCTTAACGATGTTTTCCTTCATCGTTGAAGCGAGCGATAATTAACTGTTTAATACGCACGTGACTTCAAAAAGTCAGAGGTGCGTGGCTTGGGGTCGAACTGGAGACCTCTGGTGGCAGTTCAACGGTCTCCCAGTTGGCTATCGCTGCTTACTTGCAATGGTTCCACGTTCGAAGCATAGAATATACACTCACCCCTTTTATGGCGTTCGCCTTCGTTTCAGCTTTGGTTACCACATGGTCTGCAATCTTCGAAGTGTTATCTATCACCAACTGTCATCAAAAACAATAACATTACTATATATCCCTCGGAAATAGTACTTCTGTTCTGGATGAAAGGTCCTTTCCTGTACCCCTGACAACGTATATGCGAGACTGCATAATGATCAGTCGAGTAGTTAAGGCGTTAAGCCGTAACAAACAAACTCATTGAAATTAAACTACTATATACGGGTTTTATCGCGTTGTTTATTTATCACTGTATTACATCATTTTGAAACTGTTACACTATTACTACTATTGAATTTTACTAATTTATAAGCTAATAAAATTATTTAAACTATTAAAACTATTTATACATTCGCGTAAACAGAAGACAATATTATGTAAACAAACTCATATTCACATTCGCACTTATAATATTACTAGCCTTTGCTCGCGACTTCACTTGCTCGAGAACAGTACTTTTTCTAAATGAACGGTATCCTATGTCCTTTACTGTAACCCTGATAACATGTATGCGAAATACCATGATTAGTCAAGTAGTTAAGGCGTGAAATCGTAACAAACAGACAGACAAACTCACATTCACATTTATAACGTTACAAGCTTTTGCCGGCGGCTTTGCTCGAGTAAGTGTAGGTTACTAAGCAACAATACTTTTTTCTGAATTAAAGGTACCTACTCTATAATCTTTTCTTTAAACTGCCTCCGTGGCGCAGTGGTAGTGAATGCGACTGCTGTGCATGAGGTCTCGGGTTCGAGTCCCGGGTCGGGCCAACAAAATGTTATTGGGTTTTTCTGCTAAGAAATCTGAATAAGAGCCCGGAGTTAGGAAGTTGGCGGTGTTAGACACCTCCATGCCTCGGAAAGCACGAAAACGTGGTTAGTGGCCAACCTGTTGTCAAGAGTTGTTCAAGCCGCCCGTAGGCCTCTGACATGGCTTAACGACTGCCGTCAGTTTGGCAACAACCGGGACCGACATTTTACGTGCCCTCCGAAGCACAGAGACGCTCAGCTCAGCTCAATTAGCGGTCACCCATCTATAGACTGACCGCACCCAACGATCCATGATCGGACGAATGCGTGAAAACGTAACGATAAAACTCGCATTCACATTACGGTTTCACTCGCTCGCGAACAGTTCTTAATTTCTATGTTGTATATGTAAATTCAATGTTGTCTCCTTGCAAACTCGACGTCAGAGATGCGATTTACTCTATTTGCATAAGTAAATTGGTTCATTCATCTATCGATACACCAGCTTTACTCTCTTTTCTCAGCTTTAATATTTCACATAGGTCTCGCAATCCTAATATTTTCAATTCAGGCATATAAAATTAATACATAATATTATAATTCAATAGTAAGAAGTCTGTAAGAAATGAATAATGTAAAATTTTATTTTTGTGTTTTATATAAATGTGCATAGATTAAGACCACTCTATCGCATTAGGTGTAAGCCTGTAATGATAGTGTTAGGAAGATAAAAATAAATAAATGTTCAGAGCATATAATAAAGTAACACGTGTAAATAAAGAGGTCGACATTTTTGACATAACATTCAATAGGTATAAAAAGATGGTATCAGGTGTACTTAGTTCCGAAAAGTTCCAAGTCTAGTTATAATATAAAATTACAGTTATTAAGTAAAAACCTACTTACAATAATCTACTTGTATCCTACGCTGACAAAGAACATGGCACAAAACGTACCCACTCATGTAGCAAATTGAAATTGGTACCATTAGAAAGGTCTTTAAAAATATATATATTTGTTGTATGGGGGCAACTTTGTAGCACGCGGGGGAAAAAAGATATTCGATGTTGAAAATGCCGAAAATCCTTAGTAAAATCGAAGGTTAGGTACTTCGAACTATGTATTATGCGCTAGCGTCGCGCGTCGGTGTGTCGTCATTGGCATTCAGTATGCAACCGTATAGCTACAATCACAAGTGGGTAGTACAGCAGAGCCGACGTACACATAAGTGCGGTCTGATCATCACTTAACATCAGGTGAGATACAGGCCAAGAGCATCCCAGTAGCAAAAAAGAAAGAACTTAGCAATTCAAAATGTAATAAAGAAGTTATCATAACTTCGGTCTCCCATTCAATCATTCATTCATTCATTTATTTTTGAGTTTGTCAATTAAGCCTCTTCTAAATGACACCTAGTCTAAAATGCTACAAAGGTGGGTACGGGTTCCTTCAAAATTACCCATTGTTCTTTGAGATTAAGACTGCGCCGATCGAAATGTGCCAAAACATGCGGTCACAGTTAAGTTGATAAAATCAACACTTTTTTTTTAATACAAATATAAAATATACATTTACCATAACAATGATAGTGTTAACAAATACTCCGTGTATAAAATTTAAAATAATTAATATTTTCGCCTACAAAATTACGTAAATTTACACGAGAAATGCAAAAGCGTAAGCTCGTGTTACGAGATTTTTAGTTTATAACAGTAGAAATCCTATTTTACAGCTTAAACGAAACATAAATAGTTATATTACAATTTTTCCGTCCTAAATATTTAAGTTATTGGTTGACAACAAAGATATATATTTATCAAAAAAACTCTTCTAATCCTCCATACAATTTTGCTATGGCGGCCGCGCGCCGATTTGAATATCGAGCTGTCATTCAGTCCAACCGCGTCTTACGCTCGGCGCAGTCTTAAGGCGGGAAACCGTAACAAACAATGTTATAATCACATTTAGAATATTTGTTACGTACCTTGTCTTTTAAATCGAGGATCATTTGGAAGGGGTCTGAAGACACTATGACAACAGCTGGGACCGCGGCACCTTTCTTCCCCTTCTTGCCTTTTTTAGGTGGCGCCACTGGCACTGGAGGGGGCTTCGGTGGGTCTTTAGGGGGGGCGTTGGCTTGCTCAGCAGCTATTTCAAGGTTCACCTTCTCCCCCAAGGAGAATGAGAGGTCACACTTATTGGACCATAGGCTTAGCTGGAAAAGAGAAAATTATATTGCTTTATAATAATAATAATATTCTACCACATACACACAACACCATCTAGCCCAAACTAAGCAGAGCTTGTACTATGGGTACTATACAATGGAATTAAATTAAACCAATTATTTTTTGTTTGAGGCTGTTCCTTAAAAGGAGGCCTCAGCAACAAGGTTCATCATGTAATTAACAGTTACTGAAATAGACATTTTTGTTTTTCAAACCCGCGTAATGCGGGATGACGTGGGATTCCACGAGACTAACTGAGATTTTTCTATGTGAGACTAGCCTTTGCCTGCGGCGGCGCTCGCGTAAAAGTAGGTAACGTTATATAAGTAGTATATAGCCTATGTTACTCGCTGACAATTAATCTTTTTAATGGCGAAAGAATTTTTAATATCGGTTACTTAATTTTTTAGTTAAGCCCTTACAAACAAACAAAAAATCTAATCTTTCTACCTATACTAACTTGATTTGATATCAAAAAGTTACCTATATGTTAACATGATCTTAAAATAATTAAGAAATTATACTGAAATAAATTTTGTTATAATTATTTAATTGTTTGATAAATATTTGTTTTCTATACGCGTTATCCTGCAAAAATTGAGATTCCACGGGACTGAAATATCCAGTTCCGTTAATAGGTACCGAGATATGCGAGTAGCCCGAGACCGGTCTATGTGGAAATCTTTGGGGTAGGCCTATGTCCGCTGTCCAGCAATGGACGCCTTTCAGCTGAGATGATGGAATACAAATATAATTTGTAAAACTAACAGCATTATAAATTAAAATTCGCGATTATAAAGAGCGGCCGTGAGTTTCTAGCCCGTTCTTCTCATTGGTTCTACGCCCTTGATTCGCTGAACGAGGCAACAGGTAAATGTAAATTCAAATTATTGTTTAGTTAGTATAACCTTGACGTTCATAAGTGTTACTTTGTGAACTAAGTATATAAATAAAGATATTTTGATTTTGATTTGATTTTGACGATAGTGCAGTGGTCGACAACCGGCGGCTTGCGAGGTGCATGCGGGTCTTCAAATCCTCGACTGCGGCTCTTCCACGAAATCTTAAACTAAGACTTATTTGCCTAAGGCAAGCTTGAGAGTGTACTCTAATCAAATTTTTCCCATAATAAAATCCCGTGCAAAGATAAGTTAATAAAATTGTTCTTTGAATATATTTCACTTGTGGATTGTCTAAATTTGGCTCATCTGCACTACAAGGTTCCCGACCATTGCCCTCGTGTACCTTTATGCATACCTTTAGTAACGTAATAAAGTCTTGTTTCCGTTTATCCTTTTCGCTCTTATTCAGCATGCCGACCACTTTGTCGGCGACCACACACATCGTCTGGATGCTGTCTTGGAACATCTGGTTTTTCTGATCTTCGAAGTAGTCGAATTTCTTCAGACCATTTCTGTAAAATATGACTGGTGTTAGTGCTGCCATCTATGATGTTTAAACAAAACCTAAAGAGTTACTGCAGGCAAACGCCTAACTTTTTGAGAGAGTGGCAATAATAATCAATCTCAGCAAAAATAAAGTTAGGGAGTGTTATAGAAAATCATAAGATAGTATTTAGTCGTTTGAAGTACCTAGATTTTGTCGCGAACATTCACGACAAAATCTACTTCAAATCAAACAACTAAATAGATAAATAAAGTAAAGTAGATTACTTTCTAAGTGTATTAGGTAGGTACTTAAAATAATTTAAATATAAGAGGTAAGAGTTAGGGACATGACTATTGTGATAAATAACATCAAGATTTTAACTAATGTTCAACGCTACTTCAATGCATCCTCGTCACGTTTGGTCGCCGACTTGTTGGCTTTTAACTAGGTATTTAATTATGTGGTCGTTTCTCGAAAATAAATTATTGCAAAATATTTTTACAACTGCCATCTGTCGGATACATCTAGAACTATGCCAACACTCTTAGTTATTGTTAGTTTGCAATATATTAATCTAGATGGCGCTGCTCTAAATTATATATAACACGGTCCGAACAACGGAAAATTGCTTACCCTATCAGTTTATCCAATATTACATACAAGCTAATAATATATTATTTATATAACTTACGTCAATTCACAACCTTCGTATAGCTTTCTATACACATAACATTCTGTGAAAAGCCAGGTATTGTTGAAATACGTCTTCTGTTCCTGAGATTCGATCCAATTGTTCCATTTGTTTGTCTCGGGAGTGTCAGCTACGAACGGCTCATACGGTTTATTGGTTACTAAATCATTTTTTAACTTTGTTACCACATTCATAAATTTCTTTAAATCATCTTCAGTCTGAAAAGAAAAATATTATTTAGTGAAGTTTTCTATTATCTTGAGATTAACAATATGTCACATAGTTATTTTTAGTAAAATAAGCAACAAATGCACCATAAAATGCCTGGGACCTATTGATTCCAAAAATGGTTTTATTTAAAATTGTAATTATAAAAACAATATATTCGATGCCGCAACGTTAGATGGCGCTACGTGTTATTATAGGTACCTACATCTTCTATGTCATGCTCTTCGCTAGAAAAACCCTCGTTATGAATAGAATTAGAAAATAAGTGTTGTGGAACAGCGCCACTAGCGGCTGATAAACAAATTAAAATACTTTGAGAGCAACTTACTATAAAATATTTTCTTTTCATAACTAAGTATACTAGACAATAAAATATTCATAATTATTACCTGGGAATAGGCCTTCAGCTAAAATTTTTTATTCATTTTTGCACATCTTCATAGACTTAGTTCGTTTACCAGTCGCTAGAGGCGCTGCTCCATTAAAATGTGTTTTTGTGTGCACTTAGCACAATATTTACTTGTATTTAAAGAAAATATTTAACTACACTGTAATGTACTTCAGCGGTTATATAACTAAATAAAATATAAATAGATACGTACGGCACCATTGTCACTTATAATGCTACCTCCTTCCCTTGATAAATAGTCTATGATTTTGGTCAATATCACTGGAGATCTATCCTTTAAAGAATTGTATGCGAAGCTCCTGTAACAATAATAAAAATTCATTATTTTGTTTTTTGTTATAATATAAAGAAATGTAATAAATACGAAAACATTAACTTAGATATACAGTTTGTGTTTATACAAAATAGTGATAAAAAGAACAAAATTAAAAAATATATAAATACACATAAATATAATTATTTTAATAATAAGACATAAATGTCTATACTATTTACACGAAAAAATAATTAAAAATATATTCCGAAAAATATTAAGTTATTTTCTTTAAAAAAACAAAATAATATCCTTTTGAAATACAAAAACATAAAATAAACACAAAAAGAGAGCCGCCCGAACAGGGACTTGAACCCTGGACCCTTGGATTAAAAGTCCAATGCTCTACCGACTGAGCTATCCGGGCTCTGAGAGTCATGTTGAAATTACTGATTAAATACGGCAAACAACAGACAGCTGTTTTTGTAAAGTAATTTAATCTTATATTCCTACACTTTATTCCTTCAAATATAAAGTTCATATTAGCTAAATGTTGTATTAGACCAACGCAAATTTGAGAATGTAAAGAATTGAATAAACAAATTAAGAATCGAACGCTGTTTGTTTTAAAGTTCAGATTACAGTACCAGACATATTGAATTACTAATGTCTCTATTCGATTTAAATATTACTAACGACCCTTTGCACGGCTAGTACAAAACCATAACGAATTATACACCTAAACCTTCCTCATGAATGACTCTGTATATTGGTGAAACCGCATGAAAATCCGTTCAGTAGTTTTTGAGTTTAACGCGAACAGACGCAGTAGGGGACTTTAGTTTTATAATATGTAGTGATTATGTAACTTTACGCCAACCACGACTTATTTCGATGGCTTTTTATAATTTAACATCACATGGTACCTCAAAGTAAAGTCTAAACAGGCGTATGCACTAGTAATGGCCCACGGCTTCGGATGAATCCCACGAGAACCCATACCTACAAGAATAAAAAGTTTCTTCTGTAATCTGTATGCCAAGTTTTAGCTAAAACTTTCACGTTTATATATTATGTGGCATCATAGTTACCCAAATTCATCTCGTGGTCAAAACTCGTACAATATTTACCCACAGATGGCGTACTTAAACCGGTGTTGCTAAAATATATACATTGCATTTCGCATCATAATATAAGGGATTCATTCTTATTATGATATCCTAATTCTAACTAATATTATAAATTCGAAAGTAACTTTGTTCGTTACCATTTCACGCTTTAACTATCTACTCGAGCGATCATCATGAAATTTTGCATACACGTTGTCAAGGACAAAGAATAGGACATAGGGTAAATTTTATCCAGAAAATGTACTGTTACAAACCTAACCTACATTTAAGCGAGCGAAACCGCGAGCAATAGGTAGTATATTATAAAGAGGAAATAATTATTTGTTTGTATTCGATCAACTCTGAAACTGCTGAACCGATTTTAATCATTAATTTACCATTAGAAAGCTACTTCAACCACAAGTTAGGCTAGGCTACATCACGCTACGAGCCACCCCTATAACCTTTTTTCTAATCCGACAGGTAGTTTTCAGAGATTAGCTCGTCTAAACAATCTTAAACGTATTATCAGCCGACAGGCATGAACCAGGTCTGTAGCTGATAAATAACCGTTTGGGTTATAGTGAAACACGTAAACTGATTCAACTGAGAATATACATATTTAAAATTTTTAAGTGTTCTTATATTCAATTTTTTTGTTCTTACATGTAACGCTCGCACCAATGCGCACAATATTCATTTGCACCAATCAGCGACAAGTAAACAAAATTCTAAAATCTACGAGGGTATTCTTGGAAATCCTTGAGCGTGTGTGACCCGGACTGACCAACGGGCCCACACGGGCCCACCCCAGTGACCCGCCTGTATTAGCAGGCGGCGACGATCACCACCAACATAGGCCCACGGCTTGATCTGGTTACCTCGAGACCCCGTAGGGGTCTACGAGAAGAATCACTGATGAAAACAGGTGGCATCTTCGCGCGTCGCTCAGTTCGTAAGTTGTTTAAGGCGCGGCTAGACGTATAATGCTCCGTTCGATTCCAGGTTCCTCATAAACTCATATGTTGCCAGTGCGTATATACACACGCCACAAATCCCTTTAGCCATATTACATTAGTATTAAAGGTGTTATCTAAAGTAATAGCATTATAATTACTTGATAGCACCTCTGTTTACTTAGTGATACAGTAGTGATATTAAAATCGTGGTTTTCGGACCCATATCAATGTAAGTAGGATAATTTGTACATATACTAGTAACGCCGAATAAGAATAATCAGTTAGTACTTCTCAGTGTTTAGAATACATTTGAATTATTGGACAACATAGCGTGATCTGTCTTTAGCCTTGCAGAGAAGATATCACATTGCACATTTGTGTATTCAAATAACATATCATTATGATAAGAATCTATTAATGTTTTAATTGTTTTAGTATGAACAATGATACAAAATCTATTTGAGATAAACATATTTGAATAATTAACAATATTTCGGATCACTTGTAAATTCAAATATTTAATCAATACACACAATACATTACAGCTTATTGATTCGCAAGCCCTGCTATATACTTGTAATAAGAAATACTGAACAAGCCAATTGTCATAATATATTCTGCTCTATGTTAATGTTTACAGAAAGTGCAATATAACTTACTCACTTCCATGAATCGAATCTAAGACCACTTGGCAATTGTGAAAGCCAAACCAATTTCAACTATCAACTCACGCATTTACATTGCCTTTGAATTATAGATATAAGAAGATGCAAAGCTTACTGCCTATTAGACATCTTTCCAGTATACTCTGAGTCTGCTACTGAAAATATCCTAATAAAACCCCATTGACACTTTACCTGACCTGGATAATGAAGCTGGAACTTCATTGCAAACATAAGCACAAACTTATGCAATGGAACCAAAGAGAAATATCATTCAAATTTATTTTTATAAACATACTTGGCACAATAACTACTTTGAACATGATACAGGGTATTTATAGATTCATTTTCTCAGAATTTCTAACCAAATAGTTTCCTAGCAGAGCTAATTATTGTTAATTTTTAATGAGCTAATAATTGAGTATAGATTCAATTAAGGTATAATAATTCTTAATAATAATAACTAGGGTTTGCATATCGGTTGAAATTTGTCCAAAATAATTATTGAAAATTTGAAGATTGCATATTACATGTATCTACATTTTCAGTATATCAAAAACATCACATTTTTGCAAACTAAAGCTGAAGCATAAGCTGATCAAGAGCTACAAAATGGTTTTCGATTAACAAACATTGGAAAATAAGATAGTGAATTTTTTGTCTTTGTCTTACTTATTTATAAATTCTTTATTGCATGAAACATAGTTATATAGTGGAAATGATCTTAAATAGTAACTAGGTCTGTTATATTACATCTGGCCTGGATACTGTTTTTTATAAGCAAATGGACACTAAACAGTCCAGAAACGATGAAGGAGGTACTGCACAACATTGGTCCCCTATTATCTTTCTGAATGGAGCTGAGGTAGTATGAGTGACCGAACAATGGCCCAAATGTGGGGCTAAGTGCAGATAACACACATCAAACTAACTAACTAAGCAAATGGAAAATATCTAATGTTAAATACTACAGTAGCTTATGGACATTGCCTTTAACTCATTAAACCTTGTATGGACACCTATACCCAGACACAACGGTTTAACACTGTCTTGATATAGTTAAATAGGAATTGCTTTGCTGCTAGGTCAAGGTTTGAAGTCCTGCTGCTGACAATCAAATGACAGAATGTGTCTGGACTCCGGAGTCTAAGCATTAGCCCAGCTTTTACTTGAACTTTGTTTTATAAGATTTGTAGAATAATCTAAACTTGAGGATTGGTTATGCAATAGTTGGAATAATATGGCCAATCACCAGCAAGAAGCTTTACATATATGAAAAGTAGTTGTCAGAAAGTATATTGTTAGTATGTACAATTACAGACACATATATATATTTGGCAGGGATGTGGCAATCTTTAGTCTACATCTATCCTTTCAGGCAACAGGTGTAAGTATTACACATATGTATCTGGAACAGGGGTATTATAGCCATATTTCATAAGTTATATTTAGGTCTTATTTATAGTGGTCGAGGTTACTGGTGATTACAATAATAGTGCAGTTTGGATCCATGCTTGCTAGAGCAAGCACGGATCCGGGTTCAAACTCTGCACTATTGTTGGGAATTTTATGACACAAAACTTTACTAAAACTTTGTCTGTCCTGGTATTTGAACCCAGGCAATCAAGTTCAGTAGCTTACACTATAATGCGCCTGAGGAAGATCTTACCAGACTATAAAAATAAATATTTTGTACATACTGTTTGAATGTTCCTTGCAAAGTCAGGTTAATTGGTGTGATGGAATCGACGAACGGTGAAGGCTTTTTAATCCCAATGAATGGCCCGCCGTATATGAAGTCTGGAGACGTGTAAAAGTCCTCCGGTAACTCAGTATTAATATTAACAATACGTGACGAAGGTGATGATGAACGTTTTTGCTTTGGTGCAGATTTTGCAATCGGTGGCGGTGTCGCCGACTTTTCACTCTCTGGCCGTGACGACGACTTTGGAGTCGGTGACGGTGTCGCCGACTTTGCAGTCGGTGGCGGTGTCACCGACTTTTCACTCGCTGGCGGTGACGACGACTTTGCAGTCGGTGGCGGTGTCGCCGACTTTTCACTCGCTGGCGGTGACGACGACTTTGCAGTCGGTGGCGGTGTCGCCGACTTTTCACTCGCTGGCGGTGACGACGACTTTGCAGTCGGTGGCGGTGTCGCCGACTTTTCACTCGCTGACGGTGACGACGACTTTGCAGTCGGCGGCGGTGTCGCCGACATTTCACTCGCTGGCGGTGACGGCGGTTTTGATTCCTTAGGCGAACTCATTGTTTATTGCGATATTTATTAAGCCATAACAGCAATACTTTTTGATTTTGTAAAGAAAAGGCGAATGTTGTGATTTTAGGACATTACGTTTGTTTTGACATTGCTGACTTTGACATTGACAATCAACAAGCGTTTGCTAAGTATGTTATGGTAGGTATGTTATAAACCAAGGTGAATAAATGATTCTATTTCAATTATCCAAAGAAGGTGGAATACATAATTTCATAATATTTAATTAGCTGTTTCGTAAATTCATAGAATTTGTAAGTTATTGCTGCCAACAATGTCAGTTCTGTTTTGTAAAGCTACTGCCAATGTCAAGATGTTTCGCCTAGGGATGAATCGATACTACCGAGTACGCATAGGGTATCGATACCTATCATTTGATACTACTACTAGTAGTAAATAGTATTTACTACTAGTAGTATATCAAATTCAGCATCGGAATCATCCTCTAAGGAACTTTCAATTAGATCTAAAAGTAGAGCTCTTGTCGAATTCATTTAGGTACCTAGATTGATTATAATGTTATTTTAAAATTTGAACATTCTGTACAGAAAATAAGTTTTAAAATCGTGCCCTTGCAAGGACGACGGCAGACCGAGTGAAGGCAAAATATATATTATAGTATAGCTCCCGTGTGTGGTAGCTTGCCATACTATAATATATATCTCGATATATTAATATATATTATAGCTACGATGGTGACGGGCTTTATTCCACTAGGGATGCGATATGTATCCATAAATATTTCTATGCGGACAACACATAGGCGAAACTAGGGATGAAACAATACCACTATTTCTTTGAATCGAATCAAAGTATCGATACCATATTCGATACCATATTAAAATATCGATACTTGTAAGTACTCATTATATTTTTTTAAACAATATAAATTCATAATAATGCTAGATATGCATAATAGAACAGGAGAACAAAATGAAAAAGTAGTTTATTAATCAATGCTTTATTACGTATCGACTCATTACAAAAGAATTTAAAAAAATTCTTTGTCTAGCTCCACCCAAGAACAGCCACTTGTCCAAATGTTTGCTTGTAAGTCTGTTACGATTTTTAGTCATAATTGCCCCTGCTTTGGAAAATAAACGTTCACAGGGAACAGAGGTGGCAACTACAACTAAAAACTTTCTTGCTTGTTTATACAACAGTGGAAACACTGTTTTTATTTCCTCCTATTCTTCTAGAGGTTTGCTTTTTAATGAAGACACAGAACCTAATAAATATAATGATATTTCATCACCATCCTTGTTTTTCTTCTTTTTTTTCTATCCCATAGCCAGCTGTTTATGAGTTTCCCAAAAGTCATACTTTTTTTCAGACTTATCACTGCTGTTGCTAGCAGAGGCAGAAGTAGGTTCTTTGATAATATTTTTAATTTTTGCAGCAGTGCCACAGGCGTTAGCATTTTGAAAGTGTAATGATTTAAAGCGTGGATCTAATAACATTGCTATAGCAACATGTTTGTTAAATTCAATCTGTCCAAACCTTAATTCATTTAACAATTTTGATTTTATATTATTGATTATATCGCCAAGGGCGTGCACAAAGATTTCTGGTAGGGTATGCACGCCCTACCCGAAACCTCTGCGAGGGCACTACATTTCATTAAAATGTTTTTGTGTGTATAATTATATATCTGGGTACAATAAATAAAATATCTTACCAAATTCAATTCAGCGACTTTTCGACATGGCAACATCGATGATTGTGTGTATGTCCACCATGAATATCCAAATAAGAAATAAGTGACTGATGGTGAGAACAAGTCACATAAATGATATCCATTGCGGCCTTGTAGGTATTACAAGGCCGTGAGATGTTAAGAGAGTTTTTTGCGCAAATGAACAAAAATAAATGAACGAAATTACTAACATACTTGACTGCAGGTATTATTTTAATTTCTGTAAATCAAATCAACGCGTAAAACGTCGTCGTAAAAATTACAAGATCGTTTTAAAATCATTAAAAGTTCTTTTTCAATTGAAATCATAGACAAATAAGTGCGTCTGCTTTGGCCCTGTGCGTTTCGTAGATATGTATGGATTCTTTTTAAGCAAGAAAATGATCGTTCAGCCGATGCGCTACTCATTGGAATCGTAACTATTAATTTTGCTAATTTGTAATGTAAATACTGAATAAGATCAAAGATTCCTAACGTTTTTAATTCATCTGATTTAAAAACCCATCGGAGCTCATTCCTAAGGCGATCCGCGTTAAAGGAATGTTCATGCGAATTAATGAGTTCGACGATCGATTGCTCTGCAAAATTATTACAATACAAAGTATAATATTCCTACGAAAGTAGGTTGAAAACTTAAGGTCTTTTAAGTTTTTATAACGACTACGACACTCGTTCAAGACATTGTCAATAATCTCGTTAAACACGCGCCTGTAATATTGTTGAACATTGTCAACACCTCGTTTTCTTTTCGGTCGATCGCAATTTGATTCTAATGTAGTTATACTTGACATCAAATTTTGTTCAGTATTGTTGCATAAAATTTTCGATCTCATTAATTTTTTTGACTCAATAAGCAATATCACTAGTTTTTTCTGTAATATTTCATACAAAATATCTGTTCCGGAAAATATTTCTGAAAATGTATATAGAAAAAAATTAAATTTGAATTCTTTTAAATTATTTAAAAAACCAGAAACTAGTGTTAATGTTTCTCCGTCCCATTTTTCGTCATTTTCCTGCATATGGTCAAACATACCTATCAAATTATGAAGCTGTGTAGCAATAACATTAATCGTTCGTGAGTGGTACACACAGCGACGCATCAACCTAGACTGTTTGGACTTTGAACTATTAGAAGTTGAACGCTCTGAATCGTGCAAGAGAGTGCGTTATATTTTGGTACGCTCTATCCTTACCATTACATCGGCACCACTATGCACTATCCCTTTCCAACAATTCTCTATTTTGTATGTAGCGTAGTTATACGTATATAGGGTGTCTAACTTGATGTGTACCCGTGTGTACCTCCACCTTGTTTCGGCAACACGAGGTAATTTACGCATTTGAGCATATTCGTGATATTGCGCGGTTCTTTTTGTACTACTATGAAGTACCACCAGTGAAATTATAGGTTATAGAACCAGAGGACACACAGGGTGTGTACTGTTTGATCTCATCAAATGTTGCTCTTTGGTTTCCATTACAATATTAAAAAGTTTAAGTTGTACTTATTTGTAAATACTCCGGCAACTGAGAAGTTGTATCACACATGGTCAAGAAATTTTTTCCGTCGTGGTGGATTTCTTTTCGTTTTTAGGAATGTTCTCTCTTGTTTTCGTAAAAGATCTCTTTCTTCGTGTCTTTTTTCTCACCTTTTCTGTTGATCATCAAGCATGGAGTGTCTTGTTTTATTTCTTTTCCTGGTTACTTCACTCGAGGAGTCTTGTGAACCTTCACCTGTAAGACTGTCTTCGGGCTGCTGATTTCTTGTTACGTTTGTGTGGGTGGTTCTGTTCTTCATAAAAAGAAGTAAAAACTCAATATGCTTCTCATACTTCCATTTATATTTGTGATCTGCTGCTTGTCCTGTAGTAGTTATTTTTAGCATTGATTGCTTGACGCTGGCCGTCTCTCAATTTCTTCCACAGACATTTCATTTTAGCCACTGAAACAAAAGAAAAGATGCTGTATGATCTTAGAGCTGATGCCAAAATCAATGAGAACTTATCCAAAAGGTCACTTAACTGAAAGTCTCAAAATTTATAACTAATAGACTTCACAGAGCCCGCAGAGATGTAGAAAATGCCTTTGGTATTTTATCTACTCAGTGGAGAGTCTATAATATACCTTTTGAATGCAGAATTGATCTTGCAGATAAGATAGTTAAAACCACTTGTGTTTTACACAACTTTTGTAATGACAAAATCAATGAATATTTCGATATTACAAGAAATCTAAAAATCCGAGCTAATAGCGACTGTTAGTTGCTCGCGATAAATGACCACCACGCAAACGAAGTATATCCAAATGACTGCTTATTTATTCGAAACGAATTTTGAATTTTTTTGAATACAGTTGGAGCAGTGCCTTGTCCGTCCACAAGAATAAGAAACAGGCTAAACCAAAGAAGGCATCGTCCCTAATCGAATCTCTAATTTAAAACAATGTAAAATAAATTATCTTACTTACCGCTTGGAAAATCACACTCATTAAACACTTCTAGCCAAGCTGCTTCTTTTAATTCATTGTCCTTGTACTCGGGTAAATCAATATGCCACAAACAAGGGTATTTTCGTACACTCTCAATTAAATGTACCATATTAAATAAAGAGCACGCTCCTTCCACGAACAAATAACAGGTAGTGAGTGGCGGGCGATTGCGTGCTCACACATAGCCGTGACACAATCAATCGGTGGGTAGGCGTCGTTGAGGTAAAGCGGGCGGGGGCGAAATGCTCGTGCGCATCGAGCACGGTCAAATGGAACATATCCTCAAAATATATCAAAATAATAATATTCTATCACATACACACAACACCATCTAGCCCAAACTAAGCAGAGCTTGTACTATGGGTACTAGACAATGGATACACATACATAATATATCCTTTTTTTTATAGGGACTTAATAATAATAAACTGGCAACCCAGACAAACAACATCGAAAAATCAAGTTCTTTATTTAATGAATTTTAAATATATTTTCAACACTTCGGAACTATAATATATGTAAATAAGTTTAAATTATTTAAGATCGCAGTGAAAATTATATATTTGATAAAACTCTTTAATAAACCTGATATTTAATAGAATATGTCACAAGAGAAAATTCTAAAACAATTTCATTCGGTAGTAACATGTGAAAATAAATCCAGGTGTTGATCAGGGCTAAGGCCAAAGAACTTGCAGCACGCCTTCCATCCCCGGACTCGTCGCGTAGCTCCGCCTCGCAGTCACCAGGACACGCACCAGCGCCACCGGACACTGCAGAGGCGTCGAGCAGCGATGAGTACTTCTCTCCGCCGTCGTCGCGAACACCTGTACGTCGGCGGGGAAGAGGCCGGCCACCAACTTGCTTGGGACCCAGATGCCATCCGGCCTTGGGAGTGGTCCCCGCTTTTGGTGGTAATGTGCGCCGCATGATATGGACAAACTCAATAAATGAGAACGTCATGCAGGCATATTTTGTGGCTACAGAGAGGGGAACCAACCTTAGTGTTTATCGTGATCGCATGCTGCCTTTGTTTCAGGTTCTTGAGCCAGCTGTCAACGTTTCGGCACAGCGACTGTCGGATCAAGTACGGGCAATCCAACGATGCCACCTGTTGGATGACACTGTACTTGAGAGGCTGCGCTCTGACGTGCAGGGTAGCCTTCCCATCGCTTCGTCGTCGCAAACTGTGGCACAGGTAGTAACAATTGCACTACAGCCACAGTTTAATTCTGCTGATGGAGTGGCAGATGGAGAGGCTGTTCATGTAAATACCCAGTGCAACAGCCAATTACGGAGCGCTTTGGAGTGTGCCATTACGGAATATCGATCCATCGAACAAAACTTACGACCTAGCTTGCCACGTTTGCCAACGCATAAAAAGAATATAGCACTGGTGAGTGACCTGGATTCACTATTGTCTAGTTATTTAGATAATAGTGATAATCTCGGTGATACACACTCAATCCTGTATTGTGCGGCCGTAGTAGTATGTCGTGTAGCTGGTATTAAATTTCCATCAAATGAAACTGCTACACGACTGAAGTCTGTTGTGCCGGCTTGGCAGTGCAGGATTGGGCGTCGTATTGCTGAGGCTAGAGCACTCATCGGAAAGCTCATATGTTTCAGGTCGGGCAATACACATCCGAGAGTCATGTGCTTTGTGGTTCGGGCGTTTGCGGGTATTGGGATCAGTTCGCAAGATTATACGTCTCGAGTCACAAACCGCATTGACTTCCTGAAACAGAGGATTTATGCGTGGGCAAACCGTATCCGGCGTTATAAAAAACGGGTGGATCGATACCGCCAGAATCGCACATTCCAAAGGGATGAAAGGTGGGTGTATAAAAAGTGGGAGCGATCTGATTCTGACGTGGGTAATGGATGTTGGCTGGATGATGATGCCACTAGTACTTTTTGGCGTAGCATCTGGTCGACACCTGTCTGCCACACAGAAGGTGATTGGATACGGGATGTAGAAAGAGTGTGTGAGCAATTACCTATAATGGAGCCAATTATAATAACAACAGATGACGTAGCCAGTGCAGTCCGTTCGTTACCAAATTGGAAATCAGCGGGTTCGGACGGACTGCACAATGTTTGGCTAAATGGCACCATAGCTCACATGCTCATTTGGCATCTCAATTCCAATCATCCTTAGAATCAGGATCGCTACCACATTTTTTAACAACTGTCATCACCCACCTACTTCATAAGTCTGGTAGTACCCTGGATCCCAAAAACTATAGACCAATTACATGTCTACCAACGGTCTATAAACTTCTTACATCCACTTTGAGAACAAAATTATCAAAACATATTAGTGGTAATTCCATTATATCTGTTTCTCAGAATGGATGTATGTAGGAATGGGGCCCGTGGTACTAAAGAGCTCCTTATTATTGATATGGCCATTAGCCAACAGGTTCGCCGTAACCGAAAGGATTTGTTGACATGTTGGATAGATTATAAGAAGGCCTATGATTCCGTGCCACATACATGGATTTTGAGGGTGCTGGAGTTGTATAAGATTGATACAATCCTATGCACCTTCTTGAAGACATGTATGAGGCAATGGCGGACTGTTCTTCGCTATCCATGATGTCGAGAAATTCAGGGTTATGGTGTACCGATAAAGATCGAGCGAGGTATATTCCAGGGTGATAGTCTAAGTCCGTCGTGGTTTTGTCTAGCTATGAACCCTTTAAGCACTCTTTTAGAGAGTTCAGAGCTGGGCTATCGGTTGCGGAGAGATGGTCAGGTTATATCCCACCTCCTTTACATGGATGACTTAAAATTGTTTGCCCCCAGCAATTTGCAACTGGCAGCGTTACTCAAGGTAACCGAAACCTTTAGTAACTCTATTAGGATGGAATTTGGTGTGGATAAATGTGTAGTTATGCATGTGAAGCGAGGCAAGATTATGGAATCTGTTGGGGTGCAACTCTCAGATTCCATACAACTTAGATCTCTGTGTGGAACCGAAACCTACAAATATCTAGGTATGTCGCAGGCATTAAATATCTCCGAAGCTGGAATGAAACAAGGGTTACGGGAACGTTTCTTTGGCCACCTGAAGAAGGTACTAAGAAGTCTTTTAACAGGTGGCAATAGGGTGCGAATCTGTAACGGTTGGGTCATGCCGTTGCCGTTGGGTCGTGATTGTACAGCACTACAGCTTGACATTAATGCAGTAGTTAAACTCCTCGTGTGTTGCGCCTGCGCAAGCAATAAAAACGTCAGGATCCGGTCCTATGTTTACGTTATCGCCCGTTATCGCCGCGTGCCACTTGAGTGTATATAATTGTGATTTACGACGCACTCATAGTTCGTAGAATAAAACAAAAGGTACTCTTGTGAAGCTTATGATGTCATCTATATTGTAAAATATAAACAAGACCACTTGTGTTGAATTGTTTATATTATTAGACCGGTTGAAATGAGATAATGTAAACAAATGGCGACTTAATGATATGTGTGTTGATATAAGTAAAATTATGATGTTTAACCTATCGTATTTATGTTTTCGTAATATCTTATGATATTTCCTTTACAAAAACATAAAATTGTGACTACACTTGCCTAGGAAAATGTTATGATTTTAGCGTTTGAAAATTACAGTAAAGCCGCCATTATTTTTATTTCGCTTGCGTAGCGTTTATGTTTTTAAAAAATTATCCTACGCAAATTATTACTTAGATATAGTTAATTTTTGGTTTTTATTATATGAAATCTACTCAATTATGATAATCAAATAAATAAATAAAGAAATACAGCTTATTATTATATCTAAACAGGCATTTTACGAAAATAGGCAAATAATCTTTACAAAATCACATTGACAAATTCTCTTCATTTTATATATCTAGAAAGAATACATTTTACTATTAATTATATTGTTTTTAAAGGTAGAAAAAACACCTTTCTCACTATATATAGCACATATATCATCCTTAGGCAAAATAAAATGAAAAAAGCGTGTCAAACTGCTCGTCAAGGGTCTGTTTTTTGTTTAGAGGGTCCGTTTTTTGTTTAGAGTCAAATTATTCATATTTCTTGATATATTTTATAGTTTTACTTACAAATTATTACTTGCTAATATGTTAATATTATTAGAATTCTAAAAAGAATACATAAGAATCTTGTTAGTTTGGATTGATAAAGCATAAATACGACACGGAGAAAAAACAAAAGAACGCGCTGGCTACTATTTTGTTTTAAGTTTTTATAAACGTTTACAGTATTAAAACATTGCTATTGCTACTAGAATCATTACAATAATAAATAAAATAACAATTACTTACGTTTTAATGTACTTCCAAGCACTGAAATCCATCACTAAACAGGGAAAACCACAACACAAAAACTTTTATAGCGGCCATTACGGACGGTACGCGTCTACTAAACAAAAGATTTTTTTTTAAATATTTTTCTTACTAGAGTAGGCATTCTGATTTGTCCGTGGTATAGCGTCATTCATTCCGAACCCATTCGTATCCAATAAGCAATCAGTTTAAAACGAGAAGTTTGTTAAAATGCGATTTTAAACGGCGGCGGCGGGCGGCGTTTTGGCGCGAATTTTGTGGCTCGGATCCGAGCCAGCAACTCAAAGCGGGTACAAATCGGCCGGCTCGGATCCGAGCCGGCAACCCACGAGAGGTAAATGGAGTGGAAAAACAAATTGTCATTTAACATCTCAAAATGTAAAATAATAACATTCACTCGGTCTCGTTACCCGATTAATACGTCTTACGAATTATCAGGTGCTCCTCTTGAACGTGTTACGACAATACGTGATCTTGGCCTAACTCTTGACAACAAATTGAAAATTCAATTTGTTGCACGAGCATATTAAACAAATCTGCAAAGACGCTAGCAAATCTTTAGGGTTTATTATTAGAACTGCCTCAAATTTTAGCAATATTCATGTTATAAAATTACTCTATAATGCATATGTACGTAGCAAATTGGAATATAACGCGATTATATGGGCTCCTCAAGAAAAATTGTACACATTAATGGTCGAAAAAATACAACGTAAATTTGCTAGATACCTCTATAAACGTACATATGGATATTATCCTTTTCTATATCCCTCTATATTTGTTTCTGGAATGGTTGGCTTTGATACTCTAGAACTCAGACGGAGATATATGCTCATTATTATTATTTGATGTTAATTGGCAAAGTGGACAATCCATCGGTATTGGAGACTATTTGTTTCTATGTGCCTGACAATTACCTGCGTGGCTGTGGTAGACGAAAACGCCAACTTCTCGCGTACCCGCCATCCTGGCATATTACAAAAACTAATAATAGCCCTACTGTAAAAGCCATTGATTTAATAAATGATTTTTTGAAAAAATATCCAGTTGCAGACATATTTTTTGATAAGCCTTATGTATTTAGTAACCACGTAATGACATATTTGAATAATGCCTAATTGTATAAGTTTTAATTAATTCTAAAATCTAATTTAGCTTTTGACATTTAACTGTATTATAATTTTTCTTGCTAATTGTATTCTACTATTATTTTGTATATTATTAATTTGTATTTTAATGAAATAATACTGTAAAACCCAATTTGACATACCATATAAGCGCCTTGGTGTTACACTGTAAGCTTGTGTTGTTTAAATAAATAAATTAATAAATAAATGCCAGTCCTTGCGTACTCCTTCGGCATACTCAGGTGGACTCAATCAGAACTAGATGCACTGGACAGAAAAGTCCGGTCACTGCTAACCGCTCACAGAATGCACCATCCACGGTCTTCTGTAAAGAGGTTGTACATCCCGCGGAAATGTGAGGGTCGTGGCTTTTTATGTGCCAAGACCTTCCATAACCGTGAGATGTGCAATCTCCGAGAATATTTTCTCTACAATAACGTGGATGTCCATCGTGATGTGGTAGTTACTGGCCTCACCCCGTTCGCTCTAGCTAAAGAGAACTGGCGCAAACCGGTGGTGCTTACAACTGAGGATCGCAAGGTTGTGTGGAAGAGCAAAGAGCTACACGGTCGGTTTTATCGGGCTCTATATAGGCCCAACGTAGATTTAATATCGTCCGTATCCTGGTTACGATTTAGTGATCTGTTTTGAGAAACCGAAGGTTTTGTCTGTGCAATTATGGACGAAGTAGTGATGACGAATAACTACCGGAGATATATCCTGAAGGATGGCACGGTTGACATATATCGGCGTGTCACCAACCCGGAGAATCTCTCAGACATATTATTTCTGGATATTCTCGTCTTGCTAATGGCGAGTACTTGCATAGACACAACCAAGTGGCCAGGATTATACATCAGCAACTTGCTTTAAAATACGATCTCGTGGACTTAGAAGTACCGTACTACAGGTATGTGCCCGACCCCGTTCTGGTAAAATGGTCATGCAATGTTGTACTGGGACCGGTCCATCCCCAACTAGCACACAAGCGCTATAACAAGCTGCACAATAGCCGGATAAAGGATTTTTATAACGGCTTCGGCTCTATTAGTAAGAAGTATAGTGGTTCTATAAGCGGCTATACGTCTATTGTAGCGTCAAATAGGCCCATACTATCCAGCTTATAGCTCTACAATAGATCTACAACGGATCTACAGTGGTCGTAAATGGTAGTTATATTAGTGGTTCTACAGAGGTGGTTAACGCCACGAGATTATGAAAAAGCTCTTGTGGCGCGATTATACCATCTTCACCTTATTTTGGCGCTCCTGTACCGTTTATTAAATGCCAACAGTTTAAATTAGTAATATAGTAGATTAAATGTGCTGTAAACTAAATATATTTTATTAAAATTAATCATATGTCTATAGTGACAAGTGAGGAAACATTTATACGGATTGGATTATTGAAGTAACTAAACAGGTAAGTCTAACATTGTTTTATTTCTTCGTGTACGTGTAATATCAGTGGGAGTAGCAGTTTGCTGTTAATATATATGTATGTTATCGTCATAATTTTCACGCGCCCTCAAAATATTCATGTTTTTAATGCAAAAATTATATAGATATGTTGATTACGAAATTGTATTTTAACATAAATAAGACTTTGAAGGTTACAGATAGTTTAATTAGGTAAAAGGTAAAAAATGTTGACTGTAATTACGTCAAACGTTACCAGTGTATACATTAATATGATCTTCAAAATTTCGTAATAACCTTAAAAAATATGATTACCAAATACTGTAATGGCGTCTCGGTCCAGCAGCTCTCAGAATTGGTTACATTATATGTTCTAGCAGCTTGAGCTATATAAAGGCTCTGATGTTTGCTGTTGTAGACTTCTAGGTTTTACATTTGTTGCATAGAGGTGCTATTCAACTGTTTTAGTCGCACAACAGCCTTTTACTTGTACTTTTAACCGTTCAAAGTTGTATATTGGTCTTTGAGATATCCCTATATATAACCATTCATATAACCATTTTAGAGATCAGTCGTTGAATATTGAAAACGTTTGAAAGTCAATTTGAAGTATGATTTTTTGAAAACTGATGACCGATTGAGCCACCTCTCAAATGTTCACCTGTGTTAATATTAATTTTATAATAATATTTGCTTTTGTCAACAAATTAATCTTATTTTGTATTATAATGGAACATACATTTTTGTCACATTTTTATTACAGGCTGATACATTTCTGAAAACCGTATCAGAATTTTAAAAGAATACCAGTTTAAACTGTTTATTTATTAATATGAATTAAATGAATAATTTAATATGAATAAACAGTTTAATGTTTATATGAATAAAATCATTACTTTTTACTACTTTTATAATGCTATGATAGATCTAATTTTATTTAAATAAACTATATATTACTTCATAATATAATTTTAGAATAGTCGCATTAAAGCTAAAAATATTGTCAAACAATATTTTCTTATTATTATTTTTAAATTTGTTGTTTAAATCAGGCAACTATGACCCATAGAGTACACTAATAGATACTATAAGTACATTTAACTTTAATAATACTATACATAGGATACTTCGTAAATATTAACTTAACTAAATAAACTGCAAACTAAATAAATAAACTCTGCAGAAATTAGAATAAACTATTATTAATGGACTCATATTATTATTATTGTAAACGTTATGGGTGCTAGCGTTGTGTTTTGTCTCCTTTTTTCGCATAACTGTGTCCTTATTCACAGCTCTGACGGGTTTAGAGACGAGACGAGCGGGAGGGGGGTGGAGGAGCTGCGCAAGCACCATTCGTGGCTCTGTCGTTATTGCCGTTCAGTTTGTCTTTGCTTGCGGTGTGAGCTGTACGATTGTACGTTTAAAAGTTGTGTGACGTGTTTTCTGTAGATGATACCCATCGTTGTGATAGTGATAATATAAACATGCAGGTCTCTTAGTTGTTTAGGCATAAAATTTCTTTGTAAAACGATTTTGTTTCACTCCTTTCTCATTGGCTATGTTTATTTTATGTAAAGTATAATATCGCTGGGTATTACTAACGGTAACTTATTATATTTTCAGAATGCCCTTTAAAATTGTGAAAACGATCGAAAGAGGGAAACTTCGGCTATGCATTGTACCATCTCTGTGGGAAAATGGTGGTATATTAAAATGGCCAAAAAAAGGTGCCGAAAGATTAGTAATCGACCAAAATTCCATTCCCAGACCTGAATGGTCCAACATTAACTGCACAGTCAAAAGACAAAATCTTGTGTCGTATGAAGCTGCTGATGCGGAACTCCAAGTGATGTTGAATAATACAGATACAGAACATGAGGACGAGCAAACGACCTTTCGGCGTCCAGGGCCAAGTCACGAACTGGTGAATTTAAACGAACTTGCGGAGCATTTGGTAAGTACAATAAATTATATAAAATGCATGGTTAATCAGACTGGCTGCGAATTAGATGACAGCGGCGGCGTCGTTAGTTACCAGCGAATCATGTGGCGGGAAACCTTTTGGGTCGCAGAGACGTGCCCGCCAGCGTAGTTCAATTCGTGGCCAACTCTGTCACTTATGTTTAATATTTTCAGTAATATTTTATGTAAATAGTAAAAGTTTTTGCTAATTTTAGTTACGCTTCTTGTTAGTTAAACCAAAGATTGATCTAACTCGCACACCGTGTGTTTTGCAGGTACTGCCCCAGGATACTTTTGACGTAGAAATCAACCAGGAAAATGTATCCAAATCTCAAGACACATACATCATGCTTTCCAACAATGCAGAAAATCAAGCGCTAGTACAAACTACTGACGTTCAACACATATTTTTGCAGAATCAAACTGCCTTGATCGAAATTACAAACAATATAGTAACAAATCAAAAAAAAATTATGCACAAATTGGCAAGCCTTTCAATTCAAGTGGAAGAGTCAATTTCAAAAATTGAGAACTGCTTGTATCCTGAAGTAACAACTTTGAAAGATGCTTCAAGTATTGAAAAAGAATCATTTAGTTTGAAACAAATTAAAACTGCTCGTGATTTGGAGGAAATGGAGAATTTGCTTTCTGCAGATAACGAATACAAAACGAAACTTATTAAAACGTACTCTATTGTTTGTTCTGGTGGAATTGGACGTGGGATAAATTGTGCATATAGATTTTTGGATACATTATTTTCTAGAGAGTTTCTTTGTGAATGTTCATGGTCTGGAAGCACCCGTAAACATGGCGTTAAAATAAGCCTTAAATGTTACAAAAATACTGTACATTTCTTTTTTAAAATGATACACCAGTGGGATGATACTTACACACAGGAAGATAATGAATCATTTTTTTAAAGTGTTTTGAAAAATGCTAATAAGAGAAAATGTGCCAGGAATGAAAGAATACCAACCAAAAGGCGTAGAACAAAAGGAGTGAATAATGCTAAGGTGCAGGAGCTTAATAGGACAGCAAATGCAAACGAAAATTCTGAAACTGAAGAAATCAACCCATCCATGGAAAACCTAAAAAACGGTAAAGCAGAACAGGTGCTGTCTGATGAAAAAAATTAGTCGGACGAAGAAGAAGAATCATTATGTTAATTTTTAATCGTTATTTTATTACCTTTTCACCAAATAACTAAACTACCAGAATTAAGGATTCGTTACTTTTTTATTAGAATTTGTATAACGTAACGTGGACTGAATTAGAGTAGGTAACTTTAATTTGATAAAAAATAATTTTAATTTGGTTGATTAGTACTTTGGTTGTACTATTGTTTAAAAATGACTTACCTACACTTACTTATTTTAAAACTTACCAATCTCAAGATTGATGAACCTACCACCTTACTTATTATTGTGATTTAAATTAAGGTCAATGCAACATTTTGTTTACTTTTAGTCATTAAGTTTATGAAAAAATATGAGAAAGTCTAAGTTACTTTGAAACTGTTTGTTAGTGTGATTTGTATAAGTATTAAGAAGTTGCGCATTAACGTTGTTAGGCTGTTGATTACATTGAAAAAGTTTTATTTAAGTAAAATACCTATATTATGCATAATACTTTAAGATTGTGATTTATATTTAGAAAGCATTACAATTTGTTTTTTCTTTAAGTTTTAATTTTGTTCATTACGTTGAAGAGATTTTGTTTAATTATAATAGAGCTTTTATGTTTTTAGGATCTTATCTTATTTTTGTCGTTGTAATTTAAATTTATTTTAGAATCTATTTTTAATTTTAATGTTAAAACACAGTTAGAAAAAATTTAAAACAAGTTATTTTACTACTATCAAAATTAATCAGTTAATTTTTTAAATCTAATAACAGCTAACTATTTTCTGATTGCAGCAAAAAGCAGCTGTAAATTAAGGAGGATTGAAATATTAATAATCGATACTTATGATTTCAGACGCTATTTAAGTGCCATTTTCTAATTTGTTGATTTTGTAAGGTTTATACTAAAATAAAAAACTTTATCAGATTGAAATTCTTTTATTTTACAAAAACGTATGTAACAAAGGGAAAACATGCATTTCCCCTTTATGTTCAACCCATACTAGCTTACACATAATATCCCTTGGAGTGAACACAACATTTATTTTAGGTGTGGGAATAACTTTATATATATTAAGAAACGATGATTTTATAGGAGTATTAAATAAAGCCATTTTATTCACAAACTTTTTTCCGTGTACCAATGCATCTCCCGTATCATTACTTATTGTTTCAAATTCGATGATATCATTGTTTTTAGTCATTAAATATTTGTCTTGAGATTTGAAAGAAATTTCAAAATTTTTGAATTTTAGGACAGAACTTTTATTTCTTTTCAATATTGTAAATTTCGAATCTCTTATTATTTCAATGTCTTTCTTTATAAGTGTATTGCATTCACTAAGCCTTTTCGCTACTTGAGACAGTGCTTTATTTCCTTGTCGAAGCATATTTTTTAACACGTATAACTTATTTTTAAATGGGTATGCATTAAATGTCTGCAAAGGACCAAACCTTTCGACTTCATCAGTAACGTGCGAGAGATTATGCACATTACTGGTAATATAATCAACGCCATAAAAACCTTTATAATTTTCTACAAATTTATACAGGAGAATTTTTGACAACGGTAATAACTGGTGATATTTTTGTGTAGAGCAAATGGTTACTGCACAAAAAAGTGCCAGAAAATGTTCGTTTACCTCGACACTCAGTACATCCGGTAGTATTACTATACTCAAATAATAAAAGAATGTACGAAATTCTGTGGCTTTCCAGTGAGCTAGAGTGTCTAGTTGTCTTACAGTTCTATGAATTTCTGAGGGCATTTTGCTTTTGCTTAAAAAACTATTAACTGTATTTATATCTCTTGCACACCATTTAGTAAGATACTTGCCAAAGTTTCCATCACGCCAGCCAATAAGAAGTCTTTTCATTATTCCTAAATCTATTAAATGAAGTGAATCACTGACAGGAAAATCTTGAACCATGTCAATTGGCAATTTCAACAAAGGAGAATCAATTTTATGGTGAGCTCCATACTTTTTCAGACGAAAATCATCATTTGTTCTTTCAGGACATTTAATTTGAGGAAAGGTCACTGTGTGAGATTTATGGGAGTAATCACCAACTGTAGTGCATTTCGGACATCCATGTCTACCGTTAAAATTACAAACCCCTGAAATGCAATCAAAAAGTTCAAAATGATAAAGAGATTTCGGAGCATAATTCTTTAAATTAATAGATACAATCACAATTATAATAACCTTTTATGAAAGCTCTTGCAGGAGAATCGCAGATAAAACATCTTATGTTTATTTTTATCGTTTTATTTAGATGTACAATGTGTATACCATTTTCAAGAAGTAAAAGCATCTCGTCCACAAAATCTTTTAGATAGGCATCCAGGTCTCTTGGTTTACCACTTCCATAATATATACCTATTATAAAAGGATCTAATTCAGGAATTTCAAATATATTACAGAGGATTGGCCAGAACTCTTGTTTGGAACTTTTATGAATAGGAAGGCCATCAAAATTGAAATTTAAATGGATAGAATCTGCAATTTTTATTGTAACCCAGGAATTAAGGATTTTTGTCAAAGGAATAATGACCCCATTATGCCAATATTTACCACCACCTTCGATTGTCTTCAGAGTGATGTTTCTAGGTGTATGTACTATAGTACGTGGATCTTTAGGCAAAATATTAGGAATTCTTTCATTTAATATTTTTGATAGATCTTTTAATGCTACTAGTGGTATATTGAATTCAACTGACCATTGTCGTAATCCCTCCCGAAATTTTTCATTTTTTATGAATTCACTACATGATACAGTTTCTTCATCTGAACAGCTGAGATCAACACATTCAATATTATTTGAAATAGTGTCACTTATGACTTCTTCAGTATCTGTTACAGCCTTAACTTCTTCAACATCACTGTTAACATTGTCAGCTACAATATTACTGATAGATGATGCACTATTATTATTTAACACAAAACTAGAAACTACGGAACCCTCTTTGTATTGAACTCGCACTTGGCTGTCATTTTCTTTGGTTCCTTCACTACGACTTTCTTTCGGACAATTTTTGAGTATATTCTGATATTCTTTTTTTATTCTACGCTTCATATTACCGCATCTTTTTTTAAATTTCCATGATTGTTTTCTTTCCATGTTGCACTCATTAAATTCTAACACAAAATGGCAGACCAATTAATTATCGGATAATGTAATAGCTACTATACGGCTTTAAACGATTTAATAACGCTAGTAGTGTATATTTTTCCAGCATCGGCTGATTAAAGCAAATATAAGATATCTTGTATAAAGTTATGTTTCTCTGTTATAGATGTATAGTTACAAGAGCGCTAGTTTATACTATAAAAATGCTTAAGGTGCTTTAACACAATTCTTTAACCCCCACGGCTGTATAAAATGTTTCGAATCGATACCTTATACATTTATTTGTCGTACAAAAGCTATATAATTATCTGATATAGCGCTCAAGACGCTATTCTAGATCTACACAACTCTGTTATAGATTAGTAATACAATAGCCGTAAAAAATCCGTAATAGAACCTAGGGCATTACAAAAAGCTTCCCTACGCTCTTGACCGCTATAAAAGTAACTCATAACTTCTTTTAAACTCCTTTAGCTCTTAAAGTACTCTAATACACCTCACGGTGGTATAGAAGACTCCATTAACTCAATTATACTTCACTAGGCTGTCTAGCGACGCATATTACATCCTCTTTTATCACTATAAGTAATTTTGTTGCTACTGAACGGCTACTGTACCACCTAGCTGTTAAACGGTTTTTAAATATGCTACCATACACCTTAAGGAAAATTGTACAACACTTGAACGACTCTTATATAACTACTAGGCTGTATAATGGCTGTATAAGCAGCTTGTGTGCTAGTTGGGTCATTACTGACAGGAATGTTGTAGCCAACAGACCTGACATTGTGGTGGTGGACCGATTAGAGCGTCGTGCAATGATCGTCGATATTACCATTCCTCATGAACTCGGGAATCTCGTGAAGGCTGAAAAAGATAAACAAGTTAAATATCTGGATCTGGCGTACGAGATTGTCGACATGTGGGATGTGGATTCAGCGATCATTGTACTGATAGTCGTATCAGTCCATGGACTGATTGCCAAGAGTCTCGATCACCATCTGAAGAGGCACGCGTTAGAAGGCTGGATTAAGTCTCTGATGCAGAAGGCCGTATTGCTTGACACGGCACGCATCGTGAGGAGGTTCGTCTCGCTGGAGCCCTAACCACCGGTAGCTTGGAGTACCCAGTTCCCGATGCCGGTGGGTCTTCATAGTTTTTATATTTTTAAAGGTGTTTTTTTTATTAATTATATATTTAAACATATAATTATTATTGAAAATGTACTAATAAAGAGAATAATAATAATAAAGTTTATTTGCATAGAATGTAGGTATTCAAATAATTATGTTAACAAGAGGGTATATAATCCTTGTACATTCTACCTTAGATTAGGCATGCAAATATTATATTATAAGATTACAAAGATAATGTTATTATAACAAAATTATAAAAATCAAATGAAATTACACATTATAGATAAAAATAAAAATTTAAAAATATAAAATGGTCATTTAAATAATCGTTATCTTATCTTATCTTGTGTGGGGGCCAGTCAGTACAGACCGGCGACACTTCGACCCAGTGGGATCTTTTGTGTCGACTTCCCCAATAACGACTGCCTTAGATGTTCATGGCAGTCGGGACCGACGGCTTAACGTGCTCTCCGACGCACGGAGCAGGCAATAATTGTCAATCAATACGCACATAATTTCGAAAAATTATATAACTTCCGAAAGTCAGAGGTGCGCGACGTGGGTTCGAATGCGAGACCCTTTGCATTGCAGTCTGTTGGTCTCCCCACTGAGCTATCGCTGCTCTTAAATAATCGTTAATAGAATAATAAATTTTTTCGAACAGAAGTGATGTCAATTTAGTTTTAAACAACTGGATTGGAGCAGTTTTTATAAAGTCTGGTATTTTGTTATATATAATAGTACTCATATTAAAGACGCTTTTTTTGAGTAAGGCAGTATTATAATTATTAACATGCAGTAAATTTTTATACTGAGCTCTAACAGGGCCTTTTCTGGTTTCTGTTATAGTTGTATACAAACTCTTGTTAATTTTAACACAGACAGCAATTTCGTAGATATACAGTGCAGGAAATGTCTGTAATTTTTAATCCGCACATAGCTCTTATACATCGCTTTTGTGTTTTAAACCCTTGCTCTCTCATACTGCAATTTCCCCAGAATATTAGACCAAATCTCAAAATAGATGACTAGACCGTGATACGCCATCAGTCTTGTGCTGATGTTAACTTTTTTAGATAAGTTATGTAACGCGAAGAACTTAACTATTTACACACTTCTTCCGCTTGATATATCCATGTTAATTTACTATCTATTAATATGCCCAAAAATTTTGCCACGCTTACCTGATCAATGTTTTGTTGTTTGTAATTTACAATTAAATTTTGGATAGTTGTACGTTGGTGGAAATGCATTATATTTGTTTTCGATATGTTTATAATTAAATTGTTTATGTCAAGCCAATATACTATGCCAATGTGTATTATTTATGTCATGTTCGTAACTATCTTTATTGCTACATTTTATCAATGCGGTGCTATCATCAGCGAATAGAATCATTGGATGTTGTATGTGGCGTGGTAAGTCATTAATATAGAGTAAAAATAAGACACTTAAACATCCATGTTCTTGCACACAAATGTTTGACTTGTGCGGGAATCGAACCCGCGACCTCAGGCGAGGCAGTCGGTTACACTAACCACTACGCCGCCATCGAGTAATGTACAGGGTGTCCTGTAATTAATAGATAACCTTGAAATGTCTTATAGTAGAACTGAAGGCCGTTCAGAAAAATTAAAAAAAAAGTATAAGTAAAGTTCAAGCTATATTAGCATAGCATACTTTTGACTATGTATTAGCATAATTAGTGTTTAATAATAAAACAAAAAAAAACCGATGGATTTAATTCATTTATGGTCACTACGACCATAAATGAATGAAATCCATCGGTTTTTTTTTGTTTTATTTTATTTTTATACAAGTTATAAATGGTAATTAAAAAAAAAACATCTCAGGTACATAGTAGTTAGGATAGATTATTTTCATATTTGTATCGTCATAGAAATATATTATAACTCCGTGTGCGTTCACTCGAAAATTTATATAGAAAATATGTCGTAATATGCCTTACTATGATTCATATTAATATATTAAACGGCGGACCGACCAATTCTGCCACTTTACGACCAATTTCGACTCATACACTACCTACCTAGGTACCTACGTAAACAGATTTCCAGTTTGTGATGGTGGCCGTGTCGAGATGAGCCATACAATCACAGATGCTAAACAAATATGTGCGGGCAAGTGTCATTTTTAGATGTGACTTATTTGCAAAGTAGGATAGCGTAGAAAGTACCTATCTAGATTTAATAGCTCAGTAGCTGTATCAACGGATACTACCAAAAAGCGACTAAATCGCTGACATAGTTATTGTAAGAACCTCCCTATCAAGTGTGTAGTCTTATTAGAGAATATTTTTCTGTGTGAATAATTTCTTCTACCTTTAGATGGAATAAGGAAGTTTAGGAATGTGATACTTGGGTAATAGAAAAACGAGTCATAATATTATATTAAAAATCTTTATTAAAAACATGCATGTAAGTTTAGTCTTACAAATGCATAAAATACAAATTGTACTTAGTGTACATACTTTATTAAATACAGCCATATCTTTTAGATAAGGTTATAAAATTTAAACATTACAATAATATGCGCAATTACATCAACATTATCGACAAACAAGAGTTTCATTTGCGATACTCGTTTGCTTTCCGAATATTAAACTTTCCGAGTTAATTTATAATTACAATTTGTTGTTGCTTATTAGGTACGTACCAAATGCGCAGATATTTTTTTAAATAGAGCTTCAATTTCATTCTTTAAAATATAAATGAGAGACTCATTAGCACAAAAAAAAAACATTCGTATTGTGTGAATCGTTTGTGCTTACAGGTCGATGTATTGAAATACTGATAATTTCGTCACTATAATATGATCAAAGACAAAGATGACATCAGATTATCGTAACAAAATTATTACAAGTTATTTGAAAACTAAGAAATCAAGACAATCGCATGATACTTTCTATTTGGTAATCATTCGAAATATAAACTTATTGACATAATTGAGCATAATACATACTCTGAAAACAAAAACACATTTATTCTAAAACTTCAATAAAACTCATTGGTAAAATCAATCTTAAAAACTAAAGCTTAACCAAAGTTTCATATTTGTATGTCGAATACCCGCCAATTTGTACGTCATACATAAATTGGCGCTAAAAATAAAAAATTAACACCAACGGCAGACATTTAAAAAAATATGAATCTTACATAACATTGTCTTATTATCTAAAATTCGTTTAATAAAATGGCATACGGAAGGTAAGATTTCAATTATTGTAGTTCATTATGTAAAACAGAGATCATTCAAATTTCATCAATATGTGTCAATCATATTAAAGTACAATTTTGTTTTTACACAGAACAAATTTTGTAAAGAGTTCCCGTAGCGGTAAAGAATAATATAAATGTCCAGAGTAGATATTCAATGTAGTCAAGCAAAAGATATGCCCATACTTCCGACCTTCAATATAGAAGAGAGTTAATGACTGTGGTAGTAGTAAAGCGGCTTTAGTGGTCCAGTTCCTGCTTAGGTACTGGACTTCAACTTCGTCCACCACACAAATAAACGCAGGCAAAGACAAGTATCAACTTTAAATAAAATCATAAAATTATGTAATGGAGAACATTGGTGTATTATTAGACACAATGAAGGGTAGACAGAAAAAAATGTAACACGATTTTTCGAATGCCAGTTGCGAGAAAATTTTACCTTTCGTCAACAATTGTGCATAATTCTGGACTCAAAGCTGTTACTAAGATTACTATTATATAATAATATCAGCCCTGTATTAAAATGCCCCACTGCCGAGCACGGGCCTCTTCTCACTGTGAGAAGGGTTAGGCCATAGTTCACCACGCTGGCCAAGTGCAGGTTGGCAGACTTCACATATCTTTGAGAACATTATGGAGAATTCTCAGACATGCAGGTTTCCTCACGATGTTTTCCTTCACCATCAAAGTAAGCGATAATTAACTATATAATACGCATAGTACTTCGAAAAGTCAGAGATGCGCGCCTTGGGTTTGAACTTGAGACCTCTGCGTGGCAGTTCGGTTTCCCCACTAGGCTATCGCTGCTTTATTTACTATAATAATAACAAATTAAATAAACTCAGGAATAGCTCTATACATAGTGCGAGCAATACCTATCTAAATAAGCACTGTGGGGCAAATAGACGATCGAACATGGTGCGGCCGAAACACACGGTAGGTACGGTGCTACGGTGCGCTCTTCACACCATACTACCCCGCACCGCAACACGGACCGTCATATCGACCCTTCGAGCATGAAATGTTGTGAAAGCCATTTTGGCGAAAATTAGTTATTAATTTAACATTATTCAGTTTTTCGAGCTGCATCGAACTGTGTATTTAAAATGTTGATATTTTTAATACCCAGAAAATACTGCGTTGTAGCCAGGGAAATAAAAAAATTGCTTTATTATACTAATATTCACTTGTATTCTAAAATTTATGTTGTAACTTGTAAGTAATATTTGAACACGTCACAAATGCTGTATAAGATATAATTTCATAATTAAAGAACATAAAGAGATAAAAAAACTATGTTTGCCTATTTTAGTTGTTTTATTATACCACTCAAAACAAAAGTAAAACAGAGCGTTTTTATTGGCTCTCCAGGAAAGTGGTATTTTGGCTTACGCTACATTTCATTCTCGAAAGATCGATATATTCTCAGTACTAACACCAAGTTCGATGTCGAACCATTGTATTAATAATAATAATGTTCGGCGCACTATGCGCCACACAATCTAATATGGTCCGAGTGAGGAGGTGCATAATGCGAGTTAGTTTTACGTTAACGCGATCGACATGTTTTGAGGTTCGGCGCTCCGATTGCCCCGCTCCAAGCTCTTAACCAATCAGAGAGCCAAACGCAGTAAACGTTTCGGCAGTTTAAGTTAAACAAACTCACACTAGGCACCCTGACCGCGTTTTTGGTTCGGCCGTACTGTATTCGATCGTCTATTTGCAGTTTTAGAATTAACATTAATACCTATAAACAACTATTGTCATAATAATATAATTAAGATAGTAATACAATCATGATTGTGCAATGTTCGTCGTAAATGCGTTATTTATTCAGTTTTATTGGTCACAGTAAAGATTTTATATTGTGTACCATTGTGATACGTTATGTGAGACGTGGCGATTGCGACGTGGAACTGTAATTACGTATTATAGTGATGCGCAATTCGAATAATATTCGAATACATAACGTGTATTCGAATGAATTATGTGCGATACCTACAGTGCACGTACTTAGGTACAATTAGCAACATAAGTAACTGAAAACTTAAATATTTTTAAAAGTACCTATTTAATGTTTAAAAAATTCCAATTATAATCCCGTATTTTGAAGTACGATTAAAAATATATCTATTAACTATTGATGGCATAAAAACAAACATTTTGAAAGGTATACAAATCGAAATCTCGCAATTGTGTATAGACTTATGTTGCCGACTGTACAAAAGTAAGTGGCATTGATAAACAATGCTAGTGTTGTCAATGTATTCGAATAAAATTCGAATTCATCTGCGCATTAATACTGTATTTTAAGGCATTGATAGCAGATCGTAAGTTCGGGCAAATTAGTACGAGTTTTCACTTAACTCGAATAACATTTTAGCGTACTAAAATTATGACCACATACAACGCTCGAATACACAGATGCACTCACACAAGCATGCATGCGTCCAATAATTTCTGAAGCAGCATTTGTGTGCTCATCTTGATCAAAAAGCGATTCTAATTCCTGCTCTTTCTTGCGTTGCAATATGCCAACCTTTTATGCCTATTTAGTGTGTGTCCAACGCCTTATGATTTTTATAATAATTCGTCAATCGCTTATAAAAAATGGTACATAGATAGCAAGATAAATTGTCAAAATAATAAAAATCACGATTTATGATTATTCTATGGTCAAAATCTTGTCAAAGACGTTAAAATATGATCAGAAAATAAATGCTAATAATTAAAAACACAAATAGGATATTATGTAAAATCCCTGAAGTTTTACAATAGACATCTAAAAATACAGAAACAAATTGTCGAATGTGCTACACTTGAAACCGAAGACATTACAAGTATTACTTAAATCTCTTTGTAATATGAAATATACACACGTCCATGTGTCATGTTTGTATTAAGCAGTCTGTTTATTTAATTTGTGGTACCTATGCTCTTGAAGCAATATTACTTAGGTTGTAATGTTTATATTGGTTTTGGAGTATTAATGTAAATATTGGGTTTTATGTTTATCTGTCTGTCTACATAATATGTAGGTATGTTGAAGATTTATTAAGCATGTGTCTGTCAGTCAAGTTATTTTTGTTATAAGCATTCATATTTTATTTATGTACAATTGTACAGGTACATAAATAAAATATGAATACAGAATACTTATCAAATGTTTGTCATATACTAATTGTAAATGCGTATAAAAAGGTCCTTAATAATTATATAAAATCTACTCATAATAATGTCTTTCTTAAATCTAAATATAAATCTAATATTGAACATAATTGGTAACATATTGAGATCAAGGTAATTTTTAATTAGTCATTATTAAACATAATATGGTTTTAGTTTGAGATCAAGATTCATAATTTTAATTAGTCTTTTATTGAATATCTTACGCTGCTATAATGACAAGAATCATTTTCTTTTTTAGAGCAAAACTACTTATTGAAGTAATGGAGACATAGTATCTAAATATCAATCATAATTTGTAACATTAGGTTAATAAGATCAATCTAGGTACTTATTTTTTAATTAGTCCTTACTAAGTATCTATGTTTTGTATTAATAATGAGCACAAGATGAAATGTTTTAAATTCGTCATTTAGGTATTAAATATAATTTTACGATCACGATTCATATATTTTAAGTCACTTACATATTGGTACTTTACTCAGATCAAGATTCATTTCTTTTTTAGTCTTTCATTGAATATGTTAAGTATGTCATGTCATGACAGCTTATATTTTCAAATCCGTAATTCTTTAATTAGTCTTTCATGAATTATTTTTATGTGCTAATAATATATTAAATAAAGATCAAGATTCATAATTTCAAGTAGTAACTTAAAAATAAAAACTGGTTATTTGTTTTTAGCTACATAGACCTTAAAATCATAAATTATGAAGCTCAAATATTTGTTCTTCTGTATAGTAAGTTATTTTATTCGCCAAATATAAGTAGGTATTTAAAACTGGTTTTATTTGAATAATATCATTATTTCCGTAGCTTCTAAAAAATATAAGTTTATTAGCTTGTTAGCTGTAATTTATTGCAGATTTCATATCGTAGACATGATATGCATTACACGTAAGTAACATCATCAGTAAGTGAGTAAGTTAAAATAAAGAGCTAAATTTTAAATTGAGATTATTTCAATAAAAATCATTGTGACATGCGAAATATTTAAGGCAATAACATCATTAAGAGTAAATTATGTATTTTACCTCTCCAAAATTTAATTTAGTTTTTAGTTTCACATAAAAACATCCGTTAAAAACCATTCAATGGCGCGGGCGCCCGGGCGCCCGGGCGTGACAAAATCAAATTCATGTCAAGTGTTTTGATTGGCTGTTGTTAATCCAGTCAGCTAATCACAGCAGATGCCATGCGTTTGACTGCCTATTAATATTTTTTTATGTTGAGAGGCAGAAACAGAGTTCAGAAACTGGGAGTAATAGTACCTACTAGTTCTAACGATTCTAGCCAATGAAAGTATTAGAGCGCCTTTTCATATATTCCCTAACAGCGCCTCTAGTGGAAGCTATCATGAACTAAATCATAATATTAAAATACTATATACCTACCTACCTATTTATTATTTTGAATATGAAACCTCTTATGTTATAATTACACTAAATTCAACATAGAATCTTTGTAAACAAAACTGTCAACTACAAAGACAATAGTACCTATACTTTCTGAAATAAATATATAAAAGAGCAGATTCTATCATTTTACACCCACAACTTTGCCCAAATAATATGTAAAGGATATTAGCCCATATAAAGAGTATGTTTGACATATTATTTACTTAGGTACTTATGAAGTCATATAAGATTTTATAATCTCTTATTTTGTATGTGTTTATAAAGATTCTACATTGAATTTCTGAACAAACAAAAGGTGTAATACCAATGCAGATCTTATAAAAATTACTTGAATGTGTAATGGTGAAATATGGCATCTCACTTTTCTCCATCTTAGAATCGTCGCCTGCCATTGCTCTTGACGCGCGTATTCTTGAGTGTGATGGTGGTAGACTGCAGTGGCAGGCCATTGTTGCTGCTTCTCAGGACTGGGCAGTATGTGCTATAAATCATAAAATTAATTGGTACGAGGTTCTCAAGTTGTTCTGGAAATGTGGCAGTAGTTTCTTTGGTGGGCAAATGGGCAATAAGGAAAAATAATTACATACAAATTGATTAATAAAAAAATATTATCAGAGTTTTGGGGTATAATTATATAATTAACATACCAACCTACATGCATAGTTACTCAGCACTTTCCCAAAGCAATGTGGTGTATCATATCAACACATTGCCTAACATGTTCTAGGTTCAATGTAATATGTTATCAAACTATTGACATCTATAAGCTCTAGGCTTCTTAGTGCTACTGAGATTCTTTTGATAAAAATGCGATAAATCTGCCCGTACCGGGCAGCGAACCTGAGAACTCATCTACAACAGTTGCATTCACTACTGCTGCGCCACTGAGGACTACTATTTCACACTAAAACGTAATACAGAGTAAGGCAACACAGAAGAGCGAAGTTCAAACTCAGGTTCAACAAAAATCATTATTTTTAGAAAGTTTTTCAATGCTGGGTGATATAGACTTGCTCGCAGTCGAGACCTAAACTATAGCTAGCGAAATGTGGGTACCTTACACCCCTGCTAACCCAGAGATTACAAGCGCGAGTCTTTGTAGGTATTCATGTCTGAAATCCTAAAAAATATGTATAATATAAACTTGGCTTACATGGTATGAGCGTTATCCCCTGACGCGCCGCAGGTTGAGCAGACATGAGACCGCAGTATGGGGCAGGTAACAACGTTCTTATCGCCCACTCTTTCTTTAACAGCATGATTCATGTACACCAATGGAGTTTCACCATTCTTGCGGCAAAAGGTGCACATTTTCGGCCTCATGTCGAATCTCGAGGAAGCAGCGAAGGTCGGCTGGCTGTGGAACGCTGGTGGTGTCGGCATCCGCGGCAGACAGATTTTGGCAGATTGGGGTGAATTCGGCACTGTCGGTGAAAATATCGGCGAACTGCTAACTGACGGCGTATAGTTGGTCACAGGAGAGCGTGACGAAACTGGCGTTCTAAATTCAAATCCTTTCTGTTCATTTGGGAATAGTTCATAAAACGCATTCTGTGTATAACTCTTTTGTTGAGTGTTTGGTGGTGTATTTGGGAACATATTGTATTGGTCTTCAGTCTGCCATATTGAATTTGTAAGCTCTTCCTCAAATGGTTTGGGTATTGGCTCCAACGCTGGTGGCAAACGGTCTAGGTTGTCAAAGATTTTTCTGCCTACAATTGGCCGTTGGCGTTTGATCATGAATGGTGTTTCAAATGATTGGTTTGCCTGCCTGAGTCTGTCTGACTGGTGTGACATGTCTAGGAATGATCCTGAAGAAGCAGAGTCAGCAGAACTCGATGATCTATTTATTGATGTAGACTGGCGTAATGGTGAATGCATATTTAGGTTTGGATTTGGAGTATGGAATAAATCTGGAAATGTGAAAGAAATATAATAAAACAGCTATAGTAATGGTTTGGAATTGATGTTAGGTATGTAAGAGTACCTATAAAATAGAGAGTGGTAGACCATAAAAAAAACCTATGCTGAACAATGGCACATAAAAAAAGACAAAGCTATGATTTATAGATCTATTTTATAAGTTATAGCATATCAACAACATTACATGTCCACAAGATAATATTAATTATAACTGATAAATATGTAAACAAAATATTGTATCTGTTATCTGTAAATATCAGGCAAGTTTAAAAACAAAAGATTAAACAAGATCTGTGATAATAATTTATGACTGGTTTGATAAAACCATAGAGGTCACAGGTAAAGGTACATAAAAGGTATCTTACATATAAATGAATACCAATAGATATTTAATCAATAAATCAGTCATTAACACTTAGTAAATTGTAACTTAGTAAAGTGTAATTAGAAGCAAAAGAAAAACAAAAAATATCACAGGTCATAGTCTGAGATTGTAGTACCTAATTATAAAATTACTTGCTAAAATTACTTGCAAAAATAATAGATTAGCTATATAATTACTGATATTACAAACAGAAGCGTAAGTACACCGAATAAACTAGCTATTGAGCTTGAATTGGTAAATAGACGGCCTCATTACTAAGTTTGATAAACTCCGGATTATAATGTGTAAAAGTTAACTCACCATTATCAGTGTTTCTAGGAAATAGCCTGTTCATTTCATTCATATACTCGTGCATGCTTTTCGTGGGATACATCTTCGAATGCGCAATTATCCTGAAACCACCATAATAAAAAATTGACTAAGTAAATAAGAAAAGAAATAGCTAAAAAGTAAATATATTAGTAAATAATAGAGTATCAAGCGTAGCAGGTGTAAAAAAAAAAACTTCATTGAAAGTTTGTAGGACGTGAAGTCACAATATTTTTCATCCTATTATTTTCTTGCTAGAAAAATGTTAGGCAAGTAATGTAATTAGAGAAACATAAATAATTACACTATTTTAGATTACATTTGGTGTGATAAAAATAATTATTCGGATAGTTTTAACAATTTACTGTTGTTTTGCCATAAAAATATGGCGTAGCAACAACAAGGCGCGGTTGCAATACTTTTAAAGCGATATCACTTCTATATTACTTTAATTTGATAACGATTATACTTGTATTATTTATAAATTAATATTGATTGGCTAATTAATTATGTTATGTATAATTTTGAAATTAAAAGTTTACATCAATATGAGACCCGAATATTTGCACCAGTAGGTGCGCTATAAGAGGGTACAAAATTTAGCAAATAATATGCATATAATAGAAGATAGTAATGCTATCATAACCACCAACATCTTTTCCAATAAGTATCGGCTGGAAATATGTATAGGTATGATTCATTAAACTTAAGTTAATAATTTTAATCGATATTTTCGGTTCCCGTCGGTAACTGAGCGTACTTAGTAGAAATGTATGCATTTCAATGCAAATTTACATCAGAAAAAAGTGTAATTATGTACAAAACGAAAGACAATAGTATACTTTCCATTCTTACTAGGTTTTGAAAGTGATTTATTAGGTACAAACATCAGAAATCATCAATCTACAGAAATACACGAAAATAAACACGGAACATAATTGCACTTGTTTACGTTTTTATCTTAGACCGAGTGTTTATTTCACATTAAATAAATAATATAACTTACCAAATAACACCGTTCGTTGCGCAACTAAAACCTCAAGCGATATAATTATAAATAAAACGCACGTGTTCACGCTTTCAAACCTTGGATCGAAATGAAAAATAAACATCTATTTTATTTCGCTTTTCGGCTTCGCACAAAGGATGCCGATAAATTTCAATGTCCAGTGGTTATAACCAAATCGAATTCTCAAATAGTAGCGAGTTCTATTCTGAGTCGAGTTTACATTTTTTTATACCCTAATGTTGTTGAAGATTTTGGAGTTGGCTATTACTTTTTGCTTTTTTGAAATATAGTTTTTGTAAAATGGTGATATATTTTTAACAATTTGTATAGAAATTAAAAAAAATTAAAGTAAATAGAAGTTGTTTCATATATAAATATACATAATAAACTGAAAAACTAATGAATATGTCATCAATGTCATCAAACAATAAAGTCAGTCTTAATTACAGCAAAGTTTTGTCACAAATGTACTTTCTTTCGGTAGGTTTGTAAGTCTAAACAAAAGTGAAGTTACCTCAACGACAAAGGAAAGCCGACTCCGGGCGGTATTGAAACCAAAGCAATGTCGACAAATTCAAACAATACCGCGGCACGTGTATCAGTTTCGTTCTACTCGACACTAGATGCCGTGTTTATAAGTTAGAATTCCCTTTGTAACAAATGGATCCGTTTCGGAGGTCACATTATGTAAGCAAATAAATAAATGAAACTTTAATAAATTATTATATGAATAAAAGTGTTTGTTATTTTATTTTTACGTTTTACTTTATTTAGTAATTAATACTGTAGTTTAATTGTAAAACAATAGATGACAGCACTAACCCTGTGGAGCTTTTCATTAAGGAATTTATAGAAGATGAGGAAACCCTCTTATGTTTTTTTAATTTAAGAAGCTAGTATTAGGTCACACTTCGGCAGGTTCTCTATCTTTGTTTTATTTATTCTTCTTTTAACACTATTATGATTGGTTCAGCCATTAAAAGTTAAGTCAATACAACGGCAATTAACCAAATATTATTTTCAGAGGCCCAATTCTCGCTATAAAACTTTTTAAAATAGGTTTCTGATCTAGTCTACGTGTTATAAATACCACAAATGGTGTTATTTTTAATTAACAAAACATTAAATGCAATATACGAAATTACACTAAGACAAATACAGCACTATACTCCATTGTTTAGGTATTTAACTAAAGGTAAACATCTTGAAATGACTTTTTACACAAAAACATATTAATATGTGTTTGTGTAAAAAGCTACTGCTTAAAATAAGGGATCAATTGATTTAGTAATCGTTATTGTTGTATTTATGTCGCAGACAATTTGAATGATACCGCGTTTTACAAACGGCGTCGTCCGTTTAAAAACACTCGCTGTTTTAAAATATGCCGAAGGCAAATTGGCGACTCGTTCAATTTTCGGGGCTCCTATTTCTGGGTGGTCACAAAAAAATAACCACGAAGGCTACGGTGGGAGCAGAGCTCCCGCCTCCGCCTTCTAACCTAACCTATCCAAGTCGGTGTGCTAAGAGACGGGACTCGGGACGTTAAGTGACAAGACAATTTACATTTTGCTATCGGCATATTTTAAAACAGCGAGCGTTTTTAAACGGACGACGCCGTTTGTAAAACGCGGCATCATACAAATTGCCTGCGATATTTACATTGATCTATAGCAGCATTTTATTTTTAAACTAAGTTTTTAGATAAAAAGATAAAAAAGACATCAATTTTGTTTACTTTTAGTTAAATACCTAACTAAATGGAGTATAGGAATAATTTCTTTGTTGCGGGGGACTTTACAAACATTCTATTAACGGCCACAAAAACCCCGTGACATAACTTTTGTTTGCCGATCACACACATTTTTATCCTGTATTGAACCCATAGTACTCAGCGTATTGGTAGTGGCGAGGTGACCATGTAACACTTCGCCATCCGTGTTTAATAAACTATATCGGAATTAAGAGAGAAATTTACACATCAAGTAAGACAGCCTATATACGCATAACTACGCTACATACAAAATAGAGAATTGTCGGAAAGGGACAGTGCATAGTGGTTTCGATGTAATTATAAGGATAGAGCGTAACAAAAATATAACTCACTTTTTCGCACGATTCGCAGCGTTCAACTTCTAATAGTTCAAAGTCCAAACAGTCTAGGTTGATGTGTCGCTGTGTGTACCTAATACATCTCTATATATCCATTCAGGAATATAGGCATGAGTTTAGGTTATGCCTATATAATTTGTTCATAACCCTAAACTTATGATCTATACTAATATTATAAAGCTGAAGAGTTTGTTTGTTTCGTTGAACGCGCTAATCTCAGGAACTACTGATTCGAATTAAAAAATATATTTTCGTGTTAGATAGCCTATTTATCGACGAAGGCTATAGACTATATAACATCACGCAATGATCCACGGGGGCGGCGCAGTAACGATAAACGCGGGTGAAACCGCGGGTCAGGGTTGGCATGATTAAAACAAGTTGTTTTAAAACACATGTTTAAATCAGTGTTTAAAACAGTTTGAATTAAAACCGTGTTTTTATCACGTGTTTAAAAACAAAGATTAAAACAAGTTTTATACAATGTATAAAACATTAAGAAAAATTAAACGTTAAAATTACTTTTCATAGCGAATGAATGGAAATAAAGGAAAATAAAATTAATATTTAGGACTCTAAATAGCTTGACATAAAACCAGTTGAGTCTATGCTATTTATTTTATTAATTTTTGTACTTATGTAATTCATTGTAATTATATAAAACATATTACTTTTATGACAAGTAATTTATTCAATCAAACAAAGATCAAAGTACCATTAATTAACAAACAATATTTGGTGCATGCATTTATAGGACAAGACAACACGTATTTTTAAAACATACATTATAATATTCAGTTCAAATCAATCAGTTATAATCATAACAAATTCAATTAATAAACAATAAAAACTAGTTATTATAAAATCAAAATTGTGTTTGACTGACAAAATGACTGGTCAGTGAGAGTCAGACAATATGACAAGACAACAATTAGGTACTTTTCTTATTTAGCTATTTAAAAACTGTGACAAGTTTTGCAGTTTTCTCGGTACCCAGTTTATTTCGTACGTCAGAATGAATAACTCCAAATGTCGAAAACAGTCTTTTGATGCCAGCACTTGAAGCTACAGCAGTGTGAAGCTGAGTTACTAAGTCCATTGTTTGGCCATTAATTTGTTTATTTTAATGGCAGCCACCATTCGAGAGGTCCGACATGATTTACTACATGACCTTCAAATAGAAAGTTATGAAAGGGATCTGTCATTGCCCTGTATTTTACAACATAGGGCATTGCCTCTTTGTGATAAACTTCTATAAATGATAAAGCTTCAGAAATATTTTCACTGGTGAGTTTTTTGCCCCTATACTTAGGATATAGTAAGTTTGCTGCAAAATGAGCTGGAGACATTGCCATTTCAAGCCGGGCATAGAACTTACTTAAATCATCCAGTGAATATTCGGTCTCACGCAGTCGTACATTCTCACCCTCAAACATATTTTTAAGCTCTATCCATGCTTCAGTCACTTCGCCAATACAGCAGTCTTCTGGGAGATGTCAAGTGTAACTGCAATATTTTCCAGTTTTTTGTATAGAGCCTGGGGTTGTTGCTTCAGCGCCATGTCATTTACTTTCAATAAAATTAACAAATCTATAGCAGTTGCATTATTTAAGCAAATGTCTGACATTATATGCCAATTTCATTCCATCATTTAAGATTGGCGTCACTGTAACTGACTTTGACAAGCTTTACGACCCGAAATTGTGGCCAATAAATGTAGAAATATGTGAATGGATTAATTGGTTTCGTCGACCAACCAATCCAAACCAAACATAAACATAATTATTTGAACTTTAATATATTATACCAGAATGTGAGAGGAATTCGAACAAAAACTTCACAATTTTTGTCATTACTGGAATCTTCAGGATGTGATTTGTTTGCAATCACAGAATCCGGTCTCAATGCATCTATAAAAGATTCGGAGTTTGTCGTGCCGGGATATCAAATATTGCGATGCGATCGCGCCGACGCGGACGCAAACAAGGGGGAGCATTTTTAGTGGCCACACCGCGATTTGACCTACGGCGAGTGGCGATTCCAGGTAACGTCAACGTAGACGATCACAAATTTGAACTTGTGTGCGCGAGTGTGTATAGAGGGAATCGATTTTTATTTACGTGTTGTACAGTATATATTCCTCCGCAGACTGACGAGAATGAGTTTATGGTCTTGTTTAAAATATTGGAAAGCATATGTGTTAAGTTTAAAAATAAATTAGTAGTTTTAGGTGATTTTAATTTGTATTCCTGTAATAGTAATATTGTTAATTATTTTGAATATTTTATGGCATTCTGTGAATTCGTTCAGTGTAACGAGATACTGAACTGTAGTGGTAGACAGCTGGACCTCGTGCTGGGCGCACGCGGCGATGGCGTGAGCGTGTGCGCTGCGGACGAGGCGCTGCAGCCCGTCGATGCGTACCACCCCGCGCTGCACGTGCGCCTCGCGCTCGCCGCCCGCCCTGCGCCCCGCGACCCCTCGGCGCCCCTCTATACTTCTGAGCCGAACGTGCGACACCCGTATGCGCAATCGATATGCCGCGAAAAATGGAATTTTAATAAAACTGATTTTAATATTTTATATCAATCATTGAGTGAAATCGATTGGACCGATTTATACTGTTGTACGGAGCCGGATGTTACATTAAGTTTATTTTATAATAAAATCTATGAGGTCTTCAGTATGTGTGTTCCCCTAAAAAATACCAGTTTGAGGAGCAATAGGTACGTATACCCGGTATGGTATACGAGTGCGATCATTAGGGACATACGGCTTAAATATTCGCTACATAAAAGGTACAAATCTAGTAGGGCGAGGGAGGACTATGAAGCGTTTTCTCGGTGCAGGGCGAGGGTTAAACTCGAGACCGCCCGAGCTCACGACGAGTACAGGAACCGCGTCCAGAGTCACCTAGCGAAAGAACCGCGAGCATTTTGGAATTTCATTAGATCCAAAGCCGACAACACGTCCAATCGCAAAATAATAAAGAACGGTAAAGTACTGTTAGAGTTCGAGTGTGCGGGAGAGTTCGCCCGGTACTTCGAGTCTGTGTACAACCGGGCGCCGGCCACGCTGAGCGTGGAGGCGGCCAGCGCTGACGCGAGGTGCGCGTCGGAGGCGCCGGGTGCGCGCGTTCATCTTGAGCGTCTCCGCGCCGACGACGTGCGTCGCGCGCTCGCACGCTGTCCGTCCAAGCGCTCGGCGGGGCCCGACGGGATACCAGCGTTTTTGTTTAGGGACTGCAGGGCAGTGTTAGTCGAGCCGTTGTTTCATTTATTTAACATCTGTATTGAGACTGCGACGTTCCCGGAACACTGGAAACTCACTCGTGTGGTGCCAGTACCGAAAAGCGGTGGAGGCTCGGAGCACACTGACTACAGACCTGTAGCGATTTTGAGTACTCCGGCGAAGGTATTCGAGGCGGCCATCCACGGTTGTCTTTATCCGCAGGTGAGCGCTCAGTTGTCTGACGCTCAGCATGGGTTCCGGCCTGGGCGGGGGACGACTGGGAACCTGCTGGATCTGATGACACGTCTGGTACCCATTGTAGATGCTGGACTGCAGGTGGACGTCGCTTACTTTGATTTCCGAAGGGCGTTCGACACAGTGGACCTTGACATATTACTGGCCAAGCTGGCCGGTATGGGGTGCACCCCCCCCCCCACACATTAAAATTCTTCACCTGTTATTTCCGGGACAGATGTCAATATGTCGACTGTGGTGGACATCTTTCGGATCCCTACCCGACAAGATCTGGGGTGAGTCAGGGGAGCAATTTAGGGCCTCTTTTGTTCATTTTGACAGTCAACGACTTGCCGAAGGTAGCCAGCAAGTCTACGCCTTTACTTTTCGCGGATGACCTTAAACTGGTTCATAAAATTGAACATAACGCAGACCACGCCATACTACAGCAGGATATTGATAGTATAGTAAGTTGGAGCTTTAAAAATAGGCTTTATTTTAATGTGACCAAGTGTTCCGTAATGTCCTTCACTCGTGCGCGAACCCCGCGCCATTACCAATACCTTATGGACGGGACGCCGGTACGACGGGTGACAGAGATACGGGATTTAGGCGTACACTTCACTGCTGATCTACAGTTTCGGCAGCAGGTCACTGAAGTGTGCAAGAAAGCTTACCGGAATCTGGGACTAATATTACGCCAAGCGAACAGCTTCACAAACATAGGCGCTTTGAAAGCCCTTTACGAGGCTCTCGTGAAGAGTCACCTGGAATGCAATGCCGTAATATGGTCACCACACGAGGAGAAGTACAGACTGATGCTGGAACGTATCCAGAATAAATTTGTTAGATTCGTGTATTCGAAGCAATATGGGATATACCCGGGCTATCCACTCCTTTACCCTACTCTATTTGTTCTGGGTATGGTAGGGTATTATCGGCTAGAAGTGAGAAGGGAGGTCGCTCTCAGCGTCTACGTATTCAAAGTAATGCGAGGCAAAATACACAATCCGAACGTGTTGGAGGTGCTCAGGCTATACGTCCCGGACGAGTACGTGGGACGGCGGCGGCGGCCGGAGCTGCTGGTGGTGCCACGCGCACGCACCTGCCTGCTGCAGCGCGCGCCGCTCACGCGTGCGCTGCGGGCGCTCAACACGTTGGCTCACAAAATTGATCTCTTTTCGTGTACACTGAATGAAATCACACAAGCTGCTTACTGTGCAATTTGTTTAGATTAGTTACCATTTTTGTTTTTGTTTTGTTTTTTAATATAGAATTACATAGGCTATTGCATTAGGTTAAGTACCTGTAAAGATAGCATTTATGTGTGTTTAAATAAATAAATAAAATAAAAATTTTCCAAAAAAACTTTTAGACAGTCAGCCATTGTGTTCCACCGTAGGTACCTGTTGTGGTATAATAATTGCTTTTCCACTAGCTTATTTGTATTTGGCAGATGTAAACTGAGTGTATTTGAAGTACCGCATTATCGATTTTACTTACTCAGTAATGTCTTCTGCGTTCAAATCCTTCGCTAGAAGGTTTAACAGGTGTGACGAACAGCCGTATGTAAGTATATCCTTATGAGAAGCTAGTTCTTCCTGTTGAGCCAAATCTCGTCTCATACGACTCATATTTGCTGCGTTGTTTGTCACTACGCTTCGCACCATGCAGTTGAAAGTTTCATATTGTTTTATTGCCGTAGTACTAACTTTAACCAAGTAGTCGGCTGTATGGCTTTCGGCGCCTGTATCTATTGTATCAATCAAATGAGTTGATTTTGCCAACACATCTGTGACACAGACACAGATTATCGAGTCCTGCCTAACGTTACTCCAACCATCAATTGACAGATTGACAACTTTGTATTCCAACTCATTTTTTACGCTTTCTTGAGTCGAGTTGTAGATTTCGTCGAGTAGATTACCAGCAATTTGTTTGCGGTTTGAAGGTTTATATCCTGGGCGTAAAATTACTATTAATTTCAGGAACTGTGTGTGTTCTACGTGGTTAAAAGGCGTGTTGGTAGCAAACATATAACGAGATAATTATAAATCAATTTTCTTCTTATCTTCTTGACTTGTGGCAATAGTTAGATTTCATTGAAATGTTCACGCTCAAATTGCATGCTTTTTGCATCCTGGAGTTGACATTTTAATAAAGATGTTATCAGTCACAGAATTAATAATGAAATGAAACATTAAAAAAAGGTACTTCTATTTAAAAAATTCATAGGTAATTCCGCGCCGGTAAAGTCCCGCTAGGAAAGTCCCTATGTCGGCCGTCGAAAAAAAGTAATTTAATGGAGTAGTGAATAATATACATATTTTATGGCGAACTGGGTTATTATGGCGAATTTGAAAATACCTAGTCTAGAAATGAATTAATATAGGCCTAAAATATTATGAAACAGAGAAATAAAAAAGAAAACTAAAACCCTCTAATAGGCGTCATAGAATTCCTCCGCATCACAGTCAACTGGTAGTGTGCCCAGAAGACTGGCAGCATTGCCATGTTGAATGGCAATGCTTATCCTTTCCGCGAAATAAAGGCCAGCCCTCTGGTCACGGGAAGCGTCGATTAACCTTTTCGCTATGTCTCTATAAAGAGCACGAGCACTGGGACCCCATGACCCAAGTATAAGTTAGTTTTAAAGAATTCTTTATATTATGTATATAATTAATAATTTGTATTGTTATTAGTAAATAATAAATAAAGAAATAGTATACACGTTAATATAGGCCTATTTAATTTGAAATTAATGGCCTAAACTAAAAAGAAAAATAACATAAAAAACAAAAAAAAAACACTTGTTTAAAACAATTTGAACTGTTTGTTTTATAAAATAAAAAAAAAACTGTTTTCTTTTCAACCCTGCCGCGGGCACATCTAGTCCTTACTAATATTATAAATGTGAAAGTTTGTATGGAAGTATAGATGTTTGTTACTCTTTCACGCAAGAACTACAGGATCGATTGCGATGAAACTTGGTATGTAGATAGCTGGAGACCTGGATTCATACATAGGCTTTTTATCCCGAAATTCCCACGGGAACGGGACTTACGCGGGTGAAACCGCGGGGAAAACTAGTATATAATAATAATAAATGAGAATGTGAGTATGTTTGTTTGTTGCCCGTTCACATCTTAACTACTCAACCAAACATCATGAAATTTCGCATACACGTTGTCAAGGGAACAGAATAGCACATATAATATCTTTGATCCAGAAGATAGTAGTTAAGTGTTGAAATCGTAACAAATAAACAAACACACTCACAATAGCATTGACCTGACCTTTAAGACCTTAATGACACTGATAAGATTACTTTTTATTTTTTTTTATTGAACTAAGCTGGCAAACAAGCATACGGCCCACCTGATGGTAAGTGGTCACCGTAGCTTATAGACGCCTGCAACACCAGAGGCATCACTTGCGCGTTGCCAACCCTTTAGGAAAGGGAGTGGGATGGAGAAGGAGCGGCAAGGCGAAAGAGGGTGATTGGGCCTCCAGCACTCTGACTCACCGAACGAAACACAACAATAGGAATATTGTTATTTCACGTCGATATTCTGTGAGAGGGTAGTCCTTCCCCGGTCGAGCAGGCTCATTCAAGCTGAAATCAGCAAGGCTTTATTAATTATATTTACATACCGTTTATAAGATTTAATAATTTAATTAAGTACTAATAGATTATAACTATGGCATGTATATTTTATAAATAACTTTAAAAAGCTTGCGATATGTGCGTAGCCGTGATCTTACGTCAAATTTAACTCTCGTTTAAAGAAAAAAATCTACATCAATCTCTTTAATTGCAAGCTCTGTGTGACTTTTAAGGAAATTACAAGTATATTATGTCCCTTTTTACGACGCCAAGATGGCCGCCATAAAAACAAACAGCCGGTCCAATATGACCTCTCGTTACCACACGAGTGCTCTGTATATTATGACCATCTTGTAATGTCGTAATAATATTTCACAATTAAAGTCGGACCGCCCACAAAAGCAGTGATCTAGTTGAAAAATACCATAAGGTACCTACTTTATTGTGTGTTTTGGGTAATGATTATGTATTAGCAGAAGTGGTTATGGTTGGTTTTCTACCTTTATTGTGTGTTGCATATCTATTTATTTCTATCTTTGGCTTTTAAAAGACAACGCCCGCATTCGGCTACGAGTTCGTGTGGCAGAGGAAATTACAAACACAAGGTAAACTTAGACCGGAACAATAATTTTTGAGCTCTTAATAATTGTCTCGTGTGAGATTTGAACCTATAACTCTTGCTCGCTGCATCTACCATGCAGTCAAGTATACGTCAACTAACCACTGCTTTGCAAAGTAATGGCAACCCCAACGTGATAAATAGAAAGATACAGAACAGAATGATAATAAAATTAAAACACCAAATGATGTACCTAATTATGAGTTAAATATAGCTGGACTTATTTTATTAGATGACATTTTTACGATTGGCAAGCTTAAATAAAACTTTTGTAATAAATATATTAGTGTCCTTTTTTTTTTTTTTTTTTACTTGGGTAAATGCGCCTGATGCATACCCTCTCGCCACAAGGGGAGGCGAGAGGGTTATGTCCGGCTCTCCCGTACTTCGGGCCTACGGACCAAAACCCCACGGTGTGCACGCTCGCTGCCTTGTATAGTGGATGGGCCACTGGCAACAATTACTACCTCAGCGACCCATCCAGCAGTCTACAGCTCCTCGGCGACGCCCCGGCACTACATAGGGCGTCGGACCGACTCAATGGCTGGCGGACGGCAGATCCCCGTTCTCCCGCCCGCAGCCTTCATTATGGCGGCATAAGGCGCGCGTAAGCGCGCCTGCGCCGCCCGGTTCGCCGGCGACGGCTCGGATCCGCAAGGATACTTTCTTCACGGATCCGCTCCGCCGCCTCCTTCTGCGAGATGACGTCCTCGCAGAAGGACGCGACCGCTGCCCACTTCCTCTCGCTGTCGACCAGCGATTTTCACCAACAACCTCAATGAGTTCACGGCGCTGCACCGCCCAAGCAGGACATTGCTCGAGCGTGTGCTGCGCCGTGTCCTCCTCACAGTCGCAGTGGTGGCAGATGGGACTCGGTTCCCTCCTAGCGACCGTGTGCAGGTATTTGCCAAAGCAACCGTGCCCTGACAACACCTGCACTAGCCGGAAGGAAAGGGTCCCATGCTGCCGCCCTGCCCACCGCTCCAATACCGGCTGGAGGGCCCCAACGGTTCTGAAACCGGCCAGGGGCGCCTCCAGCCGCGCCTTCCATTTTAAAATCATGCCCTGGTGGGCTCGATTGCGCGCGCACTCAATAGCTGTCGGGAGGGGACGACAACCCGTCTCCTCCCGCACCGCCTCACTCACTGCAAACACTTCGGCGAGCACTTCAGCCTCCAAATCCCACGGGGGTGTTCCGGCCAACGCGCAAGCTGCGTCGGCCGACACCGTGCGGTATCCACGTATTACCCTGACCGCTATGACTCTCTGCGGTCTCCGCAAGAGAGTCCTGCACTGAGTGGTCAGGGAGTCCGCCCACACCGGTGCGCCGTAAAGCGCCATCGACCGGATAACCCCCGTGTAGAGTCGCCGGCAACCAGCACTGGGCCCGCCCAAATTTGGCAATAACCGCCCAAGGGCGGTCGCAGTGCCGAGAAGCTTCGGAGCGAGCTGTCTGAAATGCTCGCCGAAGTGCCACCTTCCGTCCAGCACCAAGCCCAGATATTTCATGTGGGCCTGGATGGGAACGCGCGTCGAGCCCACCATTATCGAGGCGCCGCGGGGTGGACTGCGACGAGGCCCATGAAAGACCAGGGCCTCCGTCTTGTTAATAGCCACCCGTAAACCCAGCGCCTCGATACGCCCGACCACAAATATATTAGTGTCCTATACTATCACTTCAAGGATATACAGACGTAAATATGACTATGTACATTATGAATGTAACAGTGAGTAGCAACTTACACTAAACTTAAGTTAACTGCCTACAGCCGCATCTGGATCCACTCGGCAACTCTATGACAATCGTAAATACGTGATGGGATTTGGAGCAAGGTCATCGGATCGCAATTATGGACCGATTGTGTCCGGTGTCTTCAAATTGCGGTTATAAGTCACGAGCGACTGAGATAACGATTATTTTGACTGCACGAATGGCGCAAATGTTGCCTCACGATAATATTGTGTTGTATGTTGTGGGTTCAAGCCCCATATGGGATAATTTGCTGATCTACTTTATTTGCCGTGTCTGAGAATTCTTCGTAACGGTTGGTACCTACGTTCACAGTCGTATTCTTACTTCAGTAATAATAATTATAAAAAAAGAGTGAAATAATCTAGACACGCTACATTTATCTAATTATAATTAGCGGATTTTCTTTTTTACGCGTGACTTGGGATTACTCACATTAAAACAGTTTGGCTGGGTGGTTCCCTAGTTTGTATATTTGACTACAAGCATCAGTGGACTGCATATAATTACGAACTTAGTACTCTTACAATCTTATGTAGCGGTTTTGCGATGGATAAAAGACTTATGAAGAGTCAGTGATGTCTGCAGAGGATAACTCTTGTGGTGTTAGCATAGTAATTTATATTTTGCAGGATCTGCATTGCTCTTGTTTTCTATGCTGTTGATATGAGACTCCATAGGCCATAGTAAGTTTACAGGGTAAACTGCATTTAGCATTTATAAATAAGAGTCTGGAATCCTTAAAATTAGGACCTGGGAATCTGATAGGCTTTATAGCCTCATTCGCTATTATTTGAGAGATTAAACATAGCTGGCGAACTGTATTTCGTACTGCTACTTTAAATTTGTGAGTAGAAATCACTTTATTAACCTCTGAGTCTTCTTCGAAGAGGTTAATGAAAACACTATGTGGGTCTGTCTGTTAGTGACAGTTTGTTAGTGACAGGCATAACTCCGGAACCACTGGACCGATTGACTTGTAACTTGGTGTGCAGACACCTTGGGGTCATACCTCGGTCGTATATGGGCCCTGTGGGTCAAAAGACCCCCGAGATATAGGGGTCATTTCTTTTCATTACTTTTACATTTAAGACTAAGAGGTTGAATCCTGGATTTTTATACACAACTCGTTTTTTTTTAAAGTCACATTACTAGGTATGATTTCTGTCTTGCAGGAGACTTTACAAACATTCAAACAGCGGACACAAAGGACACCCAGACTCTGAACAACCATTTTTAGTTCACAGAAATTATTGTCCAGTGTAAGGACATAAAATCCATAATACTCGGCTCAATAGCAGTGGCGAGACGACTACTTAAATCGTAGTGATTTGCCATCCATGTAGTAAAAAATTGTATTCGAATATAAGCGGTTTTTCAATCGCTGTAAGTTCATATATTACGCCACGAAACTAATACAATAACTGTTTTGTTTATTGTTTTTATAAACTTGACGAGATTGACATGGATTGGATTATTATTTATGAAGAAAGCAAGGTCGCGTCTGTTTAGTGTATGATAATAACTCTATGACGAGCTGTCAGACCGGAGGGCGGTCGTATTGTGTTTGTGACGTCATCGCAAATGGCTGATTGTGTGTTAATAATGATATGTATCTGTTTGTTGTTACTGATAATATAAAGAGGAAAGATTTGACTTTTTGGACGTTTGTTTGTTTGTAAGGGTTTAACTCAAAAAGTACACAAGAGATTTATAAATTATTTTCCTATTAAAAAGCTATATGAGTACCGAGTAACATAGGCTATATTTTATTAAAAATAGTGCTATCTTTTTTTTTTTTTTTTTTTTTTTTTACGTGGGGGAATGCAATGACGCATATCCCTCCGCGGGGGCGGGCGGAGGGATTATGTCGGACTCGCCGGGGTAAACTAAGATGTTAAAAAGATAATGTACCTCCCGGAATACCGACTAAACCTACCACGGTGTTCCTCGACAAAACCACTATCGACGGGGCCGCGCGAATCACTTTCGCATACGGTCGCGACCCCGCCGAGGTTCCGGCCCGCCGTATGAAACGGCAGGCCCCTACGCAATAAGACCTACCCAAGATAGGTACTCAAAATAAAATTCTACTGTCTCCCCCTAAAGGGGGAGACGGACACGAAACAGAGGCGCGCGTGGGAACACGCACGCCGCCTCTCGGACCTGGTGCTGAACGGATGGCGGGCAGGCCCACAAAGCCCGCCACCCACAGGTCAAACCTCAGGGTGGCTGGAGGTCATCGCGCGCCCTCCGGCGCCCGGCTCTGCGGTTGGGGAGAGGGTTTAAACGCTCCCTCTCCCGCTCCGCCGCCTCCTTGATGGAAATTACTTCCTCACAGAAGGAGGCGACGGCGTTCCATGACCTCTCACTCCGGACCATAGACTGAACTACGGCTGGGAGCGAGAGGGCAACCGATCCGACTGCCGCGATCAAATCACGGCGCTGCGATGCCCAGGCGGGGCAAACCGCCAAAGTGTGCAGCGCCGTGTCCTCAACAACGTCACGGCAGTCGCCGCAGTGGTGACAACCGGGCGTCTCTTGCCGGCGTATACGACACAGGAACTGGCCAAAACAACCGTGGCCAGTTAGAACCTGTGTCAGCCGGAAGGTGAGGGCGCCATACCGCCTCTCCAGCCACTCCTCAAAAACGGGACTTACCGCCACGATCGTGGCGTGCCCGGCACTGGGGTGCACAAGTCGTTCCTTCCAATTGGCCACTAGGACCTGTCGGAGCTCGGACCTCGCCGCCTTGATTGCGGCAAGACCCGGTCCTTCGCCCCGAGCTAGCGCCTCCTGGCGCCAACGATAGAGCGACGCCAGGAGCGCCGCTTCCAGGTCCCATGGCATCGATCCGGCGAGGAGGCTCGCAGCCTCGAACGAGAAGTGCTATCTAACCTAACCTACTTTTACGCGAGCTAAGCCGCGGGAAAATCTAGTACATGATAACTCTATGTCGTGTTTGTGACGTCATCACAAATGGACGATTGTGGGTTAGTAATGATATGTAAGTAATTAACTTGTTGATTGATTCCAGTTATGTTTGGGGTGGTCATGAAATCTCGCGTTCGATTGCAGGGTTTGATACATCTATCAAATTTGAAGTCTCAAGTTCGATTGCGGGAACGATTGCTGGGGTTGCCGTTGCGTTTTAACGATTGCCGTTGAGAAATTCTCAGCACATATGCGACTGTCCTGAAATCTCACGTACGATTGCCGGGTTCAGTAATGTTGTTGGGTTTTGAGTTGTATATTTTAAAACTAAAAGAATATACACTTATACTAAACAATCATCCCTCGGGTATTGCCCCGAGGGATATAATTATATTTATTGACAAAATCTAGATAACCGCGAGCGAAAACGCGAGAAAAATCTAGTTTAATATACTATTTAGGATGTGTAACGAGTATTAACTTAATTATTTTAGGTGCTTGACATTACGAACAAGTTACACCGGCTGTGGTTACCAGCTGACTGCATTAGCATGGAGATTATTTTTGATACTAAGCATCCGTTGAAACAATGTAAAACTGAAATGGTACGTGACCATTTTGTTTTGGTATTAAATATAATGACTATCAAAAATACTAATTGCACAGCAAAATATGCTTACTAAAATATATTGTAACGAGCACCTGTACGCCTCAAATCACTGCATTCCATCTCGGAAGGATTAGGTTATATTTGGTTCCTTCTTAAACCCACCCAAAATTAGGAGCCCAGTGAAGCGGGGCTCCGTCGACTTAGTTTGATCTCTTTAATATATTTTGTGCACCGTAAAATACATATATTAGTATTTTTGATAAGCATATTTTGCTGTGCAATTAGTGTCTTTAGTAAGCATATTTTGCTGTGCAATTAGTATTTTTGATAAGCATATTTTGCTGTGCAATTAGTATTTTGGTAAGCATATTTTGCTGTGCAATTAGTATTTTGGTAAGCATATTTTGCTGTGCAATTAGTATTTTGGTAAGCATATTTTAATTAGTATTTTTGGTAAGCATATTTTGCTGTGCAATTAGTATTTTGGTAAGCATATTTTGCTGTGCAATTAGTATTTTTGGTAAGCATATTTTGCTGTGCAATTAGTATTTTTGGTAAGCACATTTTGCTGTGCAATAAGTATTTTTGGTGGAACAAAGGCAAAAAATTGAGGAACAGTTAAATACTACCCTTTTGCTTTTAAGGTGCGCGGATAAACGCCTGCCTCAATACTTCTAGTGCGCAATGTGTTGGGTTCAATCGCACGAGACTAAAATTTGTGTGATCTACAAATTTTTGTTTTGAGTCTGATTGATCTTCGTGTCTGTTGTTTTAATGTTTGTAAAGTCCTACACAAAAGAAGGTGTGAGGGAGATGTCTGTAAAACATACTATAACTTGTACAGCAATCAATGCATGTATCAAGATCCATTATGTGGGTATTGACTACTGAGACTTATTCTGTTTTTGGCAAATGTAATGTTAAGCCGGCATCCTTTGTTTTAAAGAGCCTTGAAGTCCCAAATCTGTGGAGGTCCATAATATTAGATCATATGCAAATATTTTTTTATGACTCCCAATATAGTCTACTAGAATTTGCCCTCGATTTCACTCACGTGAATCTAGTTTTGTAAATATATATTTCTACCACTTAGGAACAGTAGGTACTTATTTACTAGATGAATAGCGGTTCCTTATGTAAGAACATAAGCAACTATTTTTCATCCGGATTTATCTAAAACTAGCTATGCCCGCGGTTTCACCCGCGTTTATGGTTACTGCGCCGCCACCGTAGGTCGTAGCGTGATGTTATATAGCCTATAGCCTTTTTCGATAAATAGGCTATCCAACACTAAAATAATTATTCAATTCGAACCAGTAGTTCCTGAGATTATCGCGTTCAACCTAACAAACAAACTCTTCAGCATTATGAAATTTAAATTTAAATTAAAAAAATTATATGGAAATATTCTGTACCCCTGACAACGTGTATGCGAAATTTTATGGTGATCGGTCTCCGAGTAGTTACGGCGTGAAAACGTTACAAACAAACAAACACATAAGCATTTATCATATAAGTATATATACATATATTTTTATTTATTTATTTATTTACTTATATTATTAGTTTTCGCCGCGGTTTCACCCGCGTAAGTCCCGTTCCCGTGGGAATATCGGGATAAAAAGTGTGCATCCAGGTCTTCAGCTATCTACATACCAAGTTTCATCGCAATCGGTCCAGTAGTTCTTGCGTGAAACAATAATAAACATCCATACATCACAAACTTTCACATTTATAATATTAGTAAGCATGTACTGGATTTTTCCGCGACTTCGATGGCGTAAATGTAGGTTAGGTTAGATAGGTAACAGTACTTTTTTACTGGATGAAAGGAAGATATTTACTTTTTCGTTCCTCCGAAACGTGTATGCGAAATTTCATGATAATCGGTCAAGTAGTTAAGAGGTGAAAGCGTATCAAACAGACTTATATTCGAATTTATATTTATTAGTTCGGATTCGGATGAAGTTATAAATAACACACAGCTCAAACTAGTAGTTCATTATTATTTAGTATGTAGAAGAATGGTTATGGCCGCATCTCTCTTTGAAGGACAAATAGAACACGTTCCGATTTCAAACTACAAAGCGCGCGTACAGAAAATGTCGACATTACTATGAGTGATATCTTTTTTTTTTAAGATGGCTTGATAACCGTTTATGGAGCCAATAACATTTTGTCTATGAAGATTATGTGGGATAGGTTTGTTATGATTGCTGAGAGTTAATTTATCATTTATTGCGATTGTAATTGTACATTGGTTTACTTCTGAATTACCAATGCGTCGCGCGCAGCGGGTTTAATCAAAGGTTTAAGTTATTTATAGATAGTTATTCTGATTCTAGGTGTCCATTTTGTGTGTTGTTTTGAAGTCTGTGATGGCCGTTTTTTAAAAACCCGTGAACTTTACCCAGTTTTTTATTTTTAATCTGTTTACCAAGGCTCGGAACTCGAAGCCCAGACACAATATTCTTTTCATTACTTTGGGCTGCCGCCTAATGATGAGTTAAATAATTCAAGATACAAATAATTTTGAGAAGAGTGCCTCGCTAGCGCAGCGTTTGTGAACGCGACCGCTGTGCGTGAGTTATCAGTATCGATTCCCGGGCTAGAACAAGTGTTTTTAGGTTTCTTGCCAAGAAATTCTCTGTACTACGAGTAAGACAGCTGTAAATATACTGACTTAAAACCAGAGCTAGCGCAATGAGGTTGTAATAAAGCTCTGTTTATCCCTTCGAGGATATAGATAGAATATATACATAGGAGAGACATGAATATATATATTACTAGCTGACCCGGCAAACGTTGTTTTGCCATAAAAAAATGTTTTGAACAAAAGATTAAAAAAAGAAAAAAAAGAAATAGATGTTGGCCGATTCTCAGACCTACTCAATATGCTCACAAAATTTCATGAGAATCGGTCAAGCCGTTTCAGAGGAGTACGGGAACGAACATTGTGACACGAGAATTTTATATATAAGATTGTAAAGGTTAGCGGAATATTCAGCGGCGGATTATTGTTGTATAGGCAAACTAGGCATGTGCCTAGGGTTGCGTGCAACTTAATTACTCAGCTTGACTTAAGCTCTAAAACCATACCTATCGAAATAGTATGTAATCTCTGCCTACCATTTCGGAAACATATAAGCGTGAGTGTGTGACTGTATAATTTTTAAAATGTTTGTGTCGTATAAAACTATATAAACGTCATTCTTCTATTTGTTAATAAACACTCATCCAGAATTTGCTCGTGGCTGCATTGCTTAACCTCGCCACTAATAGATCACTTCGACACGCCCCTTGAACACAGAGAACATGAGTTGTTTATTAATACATTACTAATCATTGCTAAATTGAGATTTATAACTTTATTTTATTGCTTTCATTACGACATATTGAGATCAATTAGCCCATGGTCTGCGCAGCCATTATTTCAGAGTTATTGCCGCAGCAGTCTTAGTGGAACTTGTTATTATAGTTCATGGTGGTATACTAAAGGTTTGGCTCATACCTGCTGCAGCGAGTTTAAAAACAAAAAGATTTTATTGCCAAATTGTGTCTCTTGTATCTAAAAATCTTTTGAAATTAGCCACAATTACAATGACTAGTTCTATTTTTCCAATCAGGACAATTTTTGACTAACTAAATTAAACAGTTGGTTGATAATGTATTAGTGTGTTGAAGTAATGAGTGATATATATGTATGTATATACATACATATTCATTTATAGATAAATTATTTATACATACATATTTATTGTTATTTTTGGCATGAAATCCTTTGTGTGTGTTCCTGGAAGATTAGCGGGCTTAAAAAGGGATGGATTGATTAAATAAATTAAATATGGTTTAAGAGATAGAAAAAGAGTATGTACCAGAAGAAATACGTTGTACCTACTGACACACGAATAAGAGCAAGGGCAATTGCTTTTAAAATAGAGGGATGGACAGTCTGGGCCACTTTACTACACTTCTACCAAATTAGGCTGGAGTGAAATAAAAGAAATGGGAGAGGCAGACGTATGAGACCCACCCTTATTTACCGCTTCAAACCCAGTAGCAGCCTAACATAATTACGGTACTACTCTTTCTTTTGTATTTTTAAAGACATCGCCCGCATTAGTCATAATTCCTGTGTCGCAGGGGACTTTACAAACATTTAAACAAGGATCACAATTTTTTGTCCCGCGTATGGATCGACTACAACACTTGGCGCAGTGGCAATAGCGAGGCGACCTCTTAAATTACTACGCCGTCCGTGGAGTTATTCGAGTCGTTTGATCAGGTATGAACTAAACCTAACAGTTTGATATTAAACACAGCCTCTTAGACCATAATAAAAAGTCTGGTTGAGACATAATTAGGAAGCCGATGGATCGGTAATATGATTAGATGATTGTAGGTACAGGTCAGCAATAAAACTTGTTGGAGAGATTAATTGGTGGCTTCGGTTCATCCTCTAAAATACCTTACGGCATAGGTACTTAGAACAATTGAACAGTCAGTGATATAAGTCGATAAATACTTGTGTCTGACTTGTTCTATAGTACAAACAGAGTCTCACACCTATATCACCGAAGGGGTATGCCGAAGTGTTTTATATATCAACCACGATTTTTTGGTTCAATGAGACACGCCCAACATATGGATGTTGGGTGTGTCCGATTTCCTGCTGTTTTATTATATTAAAGAACTGTTTAATGTAAAAAGGTCTTCAACTATAGTTGGCTGAAACAAAAACACTGTAATACGTCCGTTTTCACCGTGGGAGAGCCAGGCTTCGGCATGAATGGGCCGGCTTGACCGGAGTGATACCACGGCATCACAGTAAACCGGCGTGAAATAACACTTGCGTTGTGTTTCGGCGAGTGAGTGAGGGTACCGGAGGCCCAACCCTCTCCCCTCCCTTCTGGGGGAGGCAAATTTAAAAGGCTGGCAACGCACTTGCGAATCCTCTGGTGTTGCGGGTGTCTATGGCGGCGGCGGTAATCGCTTATCATCAGGCGTTCCGTCAGTTCGTTTGCCAACTACGCCACAAAAAGAAAACGCTCATATTTGTACTAAACAATATTATGTAGTTGAAACTAGACAGTGAACTGTATTGAATGTGAGCATGTGTGTCGTATACATGATTGTATGTGTGTGTGAAAGGATTCTTTCTATGCAAACTACTAAGTCTGTCTTATATTTGGATAGGTACCATTACTTTATTATTATGAAACAGCAGGAAATCGAGTGTGACAATTTTTTATGTATAACATTACCTATTTATATGTAGCTTGGTAAAGAAACAATAATATTCCATCAAACAATCATAAGCCCAAAGTTTTACTGAGAGATCAACGAGGTATTTTAAAATATTTTTCGGCTGACGGTATAACAAAAACACCATACAAGTAAGAGAATCTGTGACGAAAGGAGAATTACATTAAGAAATTCTTTTTTATTTAAATTTAGGGGCATTTAAGGAACATATTTTGGGACGAATGCGTATTTCTACGCTTAGGACGAACATCAGGGGCGAATGCGAAACAAACCATTTTAACAGCCCACGTTATAGGTGTGAAGGCTATTGTCGTCTATCAAGCACAATTCCAGACTCTGTGCTGCTATTGAAAATTAATTAAATATAAAAAATAACACTGCCCGACCCGGGAATTCATAGATCGACAAAGCCGCACAGTAGTCGCATAAAATGCCTATTACCCCAAAGAGGTAGGTTTTATTTCACCTACATTTTGATAGCTCTATTTTTGTGTTGCTACTAAAAATAATAATATAATATAATAATAATATCAGCCCTGTATTAAACTGTCCCACTGCTGGGCATGAGCCTCTTCTCTGTGTGAGAAGGGTTAGGACATCCATCACGCTGGCCCAGTGCGGGTTGGCAGACTTCACATATCTTTGAGAATATTACTAAAAATCCAAAAGAAATTGCATCACCCGGGAATCGAAACTTAACAACCTGCAGCAGGTATTTAAATCTGTATTATATCCAACTTTCGTCAGCCAGTTTTTAACGTTCCCCATAATAGGTGTTCAGTCTACTACGCACAGGATAATACTTTTCCCGACCTGGGCATCGATACCAAGACCTCATGCACAGAAATCATTACCGCTGCGTCATTAAGACAGTGAGATCAATGAACGCATATATTTTGTAACAAAATAGTTGCATATCTAAAACAAACGTAATAAGTAGCAAGAGTTTGTGCAGTCGTTTGTATGCACGCATCGTTAGCTCTCGTAATAAAACAGATTATGCTCCTAACTTGGTATTATACAGATATTTGTTGAATGTGATGAAAACATTGAGACATACATATTTATATGTAGATATATTGTGTGTTTTGACTCAGAGGTTTGTCATTTGCTTGGCGGCCTTGACATAAGCATAGATAATATAATAAGTACTACATAACTGATCAGTCTAATCGTGCATCTAATATAATATCTTATATATAAAATTCTCGTGTCACAATGTTCGTTCCCGTACTCCTCCGAAACGGCTTGACCGATTCTCATGAAATTTTGTGAGCATATTGAGTAGGTCTGAGAATCGGCCAACATCTATTTTCTATGCCCCTTAGTGATAAGGGTTGTCAACCCCTAACAATTTTTTATTCTTTTGGTCAAAACATTTTTTTATGGCAAAACGACGTTTGCCGGGTCAGCTAGTCTTATATATAAAATTCTCGTGTCACAATGTTAGTTACCATACTCCTCCGAAACGGCTTGACCGCTTATGAAATTTTATATGCATATTTAGTAGGTCTGAGAATCGGCTACTATCTATTTTCCATACCCCTTAGTTATAAGGGTTGTCCACCCCTAACATTTTTTTTAAATTTATTGGCCAAATATTTTTTTTAAGGCAATACAACGTTTGCCGGGTCAGCTAGTAATAATATAATATTCTATTACGTACACACAACACCATCTAGCCCAAACAAAGCAGAGCATGTACTGTGGGTACTAGACAATGGACAATATATACATATCGCAAGTCTTAATAAAATAGTGACTGACAACTTGATATTTGCAAGTAAGGCAATTTGAACTCTAATTGTGTGACTATCACGATACTGCATTTGGTTAGGTACTTAAGTAAACAATCTTGATGTGTCATTTTATCTAAAAACTCAGTTTAAAAATAAAATGCTGCTAAAGATCAATGTAAATACAACAATAACGATTATTAAATCAATTGAACCGTTAGTTTCAGCAGTAGTTTATTTGTTTAATATGTGTTAGTGTAAAAAGTCACATCAAGATTGTTTACCTTTAGTTTAGTACCTACCTAACCAAATGGAGCATACATATTATAAATCTAAGTTCCCTGCCGCGTCTGTCTGTCTGTTCGCGATAAACTCAAAAACTAGTAAACGGATTTTCATGCGGTTTTCGCCAATAGACAGAGTGATTAATGAGGAAGGTTTAGGTGTTTAATTTATTAAGGTTTTGTACTACCCATCCGAAGCTGGGGTGGTTCGCTGGTAAATTCTAAAATTATATTTTGTAATAAGTAATTGCTACAGAGTTTAACTTTGATCCAAAATACTCAAATAAGTCTCTATTTTATTAAGAGTGCGTTATATACTTTTTTTTTGTAATTACATACATACTATACGTAGAAACACCCAGACCAAGACAAATATCCATGTCCATGCACACAAAATGTTTGACTTGTGCGGGAATCAAACCCGCTACCTCAGGCGTGGCAGTGGGTTACACTAACCACTACGCCATCGTGGCCGGTTTTACTAATAGGTTTATAATTTTGGTGGCCTTGACATAATTTGTAACCTATTTTTTCACGCATTTAATAGGTATTCCTATGTTGGCTTTTTAACCGACTTCAAATAAGAAGGAAGTTCTCAATTTGAATGCTTTTTTATGTGTGCTTCCTTAGAACTTTTTCTAGGTAAACCGGTTTTATGATTCGGATACCGGTTTTTTTATTTGAAAGCTGGTGCTTCTCATGTAGTCCTATTTGATGGGGCAGGGCTCCTATTTTTGGGTTTGGTTTAAGAAAGAACCTAACATAACCTAATATTGAGTGTACATGTGAAGCAAATATTTTATTTATACAAATAGGAAAATAACTATCCGTTATAAAATATTCTAATAAAATATGACAGATTGTTTTACTATCCAAACTATTTTCGGTAATATTTGCCATAGGTTAGAGTAAGGAACACATTTCGGTTGAATAAAGAAACTTTATTGAAATATTGTAATCGGACCTGTTAGGAATACTATGTAGTTTAGGATGAGTAAAGAAATAGTATGAGATGTCATAGGATAAATACATAGCAACCCCATTGATGATGGTCTCATTTTATTAGGTAGGTACTTGTCTAGTTGAGGTCAATTTTCTTTCTTGTTATTGTTATGTGAATTTTCACAGGTGTAGAACATTGAACATTTTAAGACTAAAGATTTTTACCATTTTATAACCAGTATCAAAAGAAAGATGACATCCAAAGAATGTTCAGAAACCAACACAGAAATAATGCTTAATTAATTAATCTTAAAACATGACGTTAAGGTCAAGTTTAAAAGACTTGTTTATCATATATAGGGTGAGTTGCTGATGGCTCGGTCACAATTGATTCGGACACAGTGTCCGAATTGACACATTTTAATTTTAATATATTTTAACTGGCAATTCGGACACCATCAAATTATTGAAGCTATTTAGTAGGTACAGTCAGATAAAATAGTTTTAAAATATACTTATTATGTGAAAATAAAGTGATAAGTACCAAAAATAACCATGCCATTTTAACCGTGTAAGTTCTAACCTATTTTTTTTTTGATACCCAGGAAAAATGCTTTAACCTAACCTAACCATATGCACAAAAGTTTAGGACGAAAAAGGAAAGTTAAGTATTTAAAAAGAGGGACGAATGAGGAACATTTTCGAACGTAGGACGTAACGTAGTGGCAAATGCAGAACAAACCCAGATTTTTACAATTAAGGTATCGTTGGAAGGTATTTTTTTTAAATTACTGTAAAATAACAGCCTTTTTATTGGTGTCTGAATCATCAGTGAAAAATATCAATATCAAAAAATGTCAATTCGGACACTGTGTCCGAATATATTTTGTCCGAGTCGTCAGCAACCCTATAGGGTAGGTAGAGTTGTATTCAAGCTACATTTCGTTAGCTACGTTTTCAGACCTCACGAAATAAGGGGCGAGCGTATTTTGCCTACCAAACGCTATCTTTGAGTCCGTACAGATGACGCTTTTCCAGACTCGAGAATCGAACTCGTACTCTCACGATCGGTTCCAGTATTAACGCAAACGTATGCTATAGAACCAAAGAAAGTAGTCTCGGACCTAAATTACCTATGAGTTAAACAAATTCCAAAAAGCGTTCATCGAGAAACAATCCTAGTAGGTACTCACCTCACAATATGACAAAAATCATGCAGCACCTAATTTTTACTCTCTTTCTAACACGCTTTTATTAGCTTGGTATGTAACGGAATCTTTGAACGTGATTTTTACCCTTTTCAAACCGACGGATTGTTTTGAAACTTTGTACACTTATCATAAAATAAATAATAGTAAAATGAAAAAAGTAGATAATAATTTAATAATATTAATGTAAAAAAGCATGGGGTGCTTACTAAGATATTTTGATAACCCCCATCCCACGCATTTTTACATTACAATTATTAAATTATTTTCTACATTCTTTAATAAAGCGTGTTATTTAGTTTTTAAACTATTATTTATTATAGCTTTTGCACGGTACTTTACAAACATCCAAACAACAAACAAAGAGCAACTGAACTCAGAACAAGTTGCAGTTCACATAATTCTTTGATCTATTATCGAACCCGCAACACAGATATTGCCGATGTTACTATTTAAACCACTATGCCATTCGTGACATCTACATTTAAATTTACATCACTTTACTAACAAGACATAATATGTACATTAAATTGCTCAATACACATTAAATTAAATTTAAACGCCTTGAAATTAAACGCCAATTACTAAAAGAAATACCATTACCAAAAATTCACACCACATAATAGATAAGTTAACAAAATAACTATACAATAGTGTTGTACCAATTAGTTGAAAACTATTGCACAACTAGTGGTGCGCCGGTGAGTTTAGTTTAGTCGAGTTTGAGAAAGTTTCAAGGCGATTCTCACGGGGTAATGTATCTTAAAGGTTTTATCTATTGAGGAAGAGCATAGAGGTACTTATTAAGATCAAGTAGGTTAATTCGTATGTGGGGAGATAAGCAGTGATTGTATTGTTTTAGTGGGTGTTGTAGTTATATGTAGGGTTAATTTACTTTGCAGTATATTTGTAAATTGTGTAGTAACGTTATCTATACTAATATTATAAAGCTAAAGAGTTTGTTTGTTTGGTTGAACGCGCTAATCTCAGGAACTACCGGTTCGAATTGAAAAATTGCTTGGGTAGCCTATTTATCTATTTATCTATATCACGCTATGACCACGGGGGGTGGGCAAAACGCGAGTGAAACCGCGGGCACATCTAGTATTAAAATGGAATAAGGTAGTTGACATGTAGATTTACGGTGATGTGTCCGTGAAGGAGTAGATAGATAGGGTGTTTTAGGCTCATGTAATAGGAATCGACCCATCAGGCGGACGTATTTTCACTAAGAATTTACTTGCTGAAAATCCACTGACAGTGCGCTCGTCCTGGGAATACATTTCGGTTTGAATTACCGGCTTAGGCAAAGTTAATCAGAACTAGATACTTTACAAATTAACTAATAGAACAAGTAAGTTTTGATCTAAAATCAAAACGCTGTAAAATATTCGTTATACATGGGCACGAATTTTTGATTCATAATCAAATAGATGCGGCCATTTATTAATAATATTTTTACAGCGTTTTCGATTTATATAAAAATTTACTTGCACTTACAGAAAAGAAGATAAAACACACATATATATGTACATACTCACAATACACACAGAGAGGACCTAAATAAAAAAATTTAAAAAATTGTGTTTGTTTTTTTGTATGTATGTTACGATTTTGCGCCTCAACGACTCAACCGAACATCACGAAATTTTGTATACACGTTGTCAGGGGTACAGAAAATGACATGGGGTACCTTTCATCTAAAAGAAAATTATAGTTCCTGTGCGATAATTATTGAAAAATCCGCAATATGTCGCGGGCAGAATCTAGTACCTACATAATAATGATATCGGGCTTGGCTTTTACTGAAACCGCTTATAACTTGTCTTTGGCTGTTCATAAAGCACTATTAGTGCCTACACTTATGCATGGAAGTGAAAGTTGGGTATGGCAAAAGAAGCATGAGAGCAGAATAAATGCTGCAGATATGAGACCGCTGAGAAATATATATAGTGTGACTCTGAAAGATAGAATAAGGAATAATAAGGAAAAAATGTGATTAAAGAGAGATGCGGCATGAAAGTGGATATAGTGACGAGAATAGAAAAGGGTATGTTCAGCTGGTTTGGGCACGTAGAAATAATGGACGAGAAAAGACTGACTAAGAAAGTTTATAAGGCTAGTGTGAATGGAACACTTTGGAACGTTTCTTGACCAGTTCGGAGACGTTCTGAATAAAGGCCTGGTTAAGAAAGGCACTTTAAACCGGCGAGCGTGTATGAGGAATATTATGAAAGTGAATGGAGCCAGAGAAGTGTGTCAGGATCGTAGCAAATGGAAATCCTTAGTCTCTGCCTAACCCTCTAGGAAACAGGCGTGAATCTATGTTTTTATGTATGTATGCCATCTGCCCGAATAATAAAAGTTTTACTAAAAAAATTAAAAGGATTTTGACAAAAAGTATATTGTGGCCCATGAGGGGATCGAACCCGCGACCTTCGCGTTATTAGCACGACGCTCTAACCAACTGAGCTAATGGGCCGATATGTATAAATAGGTGAAAAGTACGATCGCTATTTAGTATAGTCTATTGAAATATGATTCGGTTGTTTGTTATAACAACCGAACTGTTTAGATATTGTTTTACATTATCTTCTTTGTACGTGTGTTGACAGTGAACTCCTCCTAAACGGCTGGACCGATTTGAATGAATTTTTCTGTGTGTGTACAAGTGGATTCGAGGATGTTTTAGATTTCGTTTTTTTTTTTTCGCCTGTACAGGACAAACTTTCGGGACAGCTAGTGTTTGTATATTCTAGAGGGATAGGCAGAGCTATATCGCCATCTATGTTTACGTTTCAACTGAGAGGGTACTAGGGTATACGGGACTTGACTAAGGATCTATAGCCTACTGGACATATTTTCTGATTCTGTATTTATTTATTTAATTTTTAGTTTTGTATTGTCGCTAAGAAGGTGTCATCAGGACTTTGTTTTGCCTGACCCGTAAATAGAATTCAGTAGCATTGTCTTATGTTTACGCTAATGTTATATACCTCGATGGCGTAGTGGTTAGTGTAACCGACTGCCACGCCTGAGGTCGCGGGTTCGATTCCCGCATAAGTCAAACATTTGTGTGCATGAACATGGATGTTTGTCTTGGTCTGGGTGTTTCTATGTATAATATGTAAGTATTTACAAAAAATAAAGTATATATGTATGTTTATCCATTGTCTAGTACCCATAGTACAAGCTCTGCTTAGTTTGGGCTAGATGGTGTTGTGAGTATGTGGTAGAATATTATATTATTGAAATTTAACTATTTTATACGGATTTGGTCGCGTTGTTTATTTTAAAACACTTTTATTGCATAATTTTGAACTATAACACTACTATTATTGAACTCTACTACAATTTAAGCTATTTAAATTAATTAAAACTATTCATATTTAAGTTTACACTTTTCCCCAACGTTTCGGTTGCTTTACAGCAGCCATGTTCCCGTGAACATGACATGACATTAAAATAAACAACACGACAAAAGCCGTATAAAGCAGTTTAATTTCAATAGATTTCAGTACCTAGAAAGTGTATTTAACTAAACCAGACCAGTGTCAAAGAATCCGGCAAAAAAAATTGTCGCTTAGCCAAACAACTAAAGTCTATACGACTAGTTGTTTGGCTAAGTGACAAATTATTTTAAGGCCTTTGACTGCCTCGGTTGGCTCAGCTGCAATGAATAAGATGCTGCTGTGATTGAGGTCTCGGTTTCGAATCCCGTTTTGGGTCAAAAAGTTATTTGAAATCTGCAATAGCAGCTTCGAGTTATTAAAGCAGTATGACACATCGCCTTGCTAAGCTCGTAAAGCTGTTGGTTTTGCGTCTGACCTCTTTTTAGTCATTCTGGATTGCCATCCCATAGGACTATAGGGGATAGAGAAACGAGAATGGGTTTCTGTTTGCACATATTTGTGGACTATTAATAATAATAATATAATAATAATATTCTATCACATACACACTACACCATCTAGCCCAAACTAAGCAGAGCTTGTGCTATGGGTACTAGACAATGGATAAACATACATATATACTTTTTTTTTGTAAAGCCATACATAAATATTATACATAGAAACACCCAGACAATGACAAACATCATCATCAAGTTCATGCACACAAATGTTTGACTTGTGCGGGAATCGAACCCGCGACCTCAGGCGTGACAGTCGGTTACACTATTCACTACGCCATCGAGGCCGACATTATCTCCTGCGCAGATGGAGACTCTTTCTTGTGTACCTCTGACCGAAATCCGGTCTGGAGGTCCTTTTACTTGTTTTAAAGCTGGAAACACGCTAGTGTGGACTCTGGTGTGGCAAGCATCCATAGACTATGGTGACCGCTTTCCATTGGAGTAATGGTTACCACAAGAAATATTTCCTATCCACCCCGAAAATATTACTTAATCCTAGCCCTTAGTTCCTATATTCAAGGAACGAGTAATATTAGCAATACGTAGTTAACTTTTAAAAATATTTTCTAGAATACTAGATATTGCTTGCAGCTCCGCTCGCGTTCTATTTGTCTTTTTTCTGGATAAAAGGTACTCTATATCCTTTTTCTGTACCCCTGACAGAGTGTATGCGAAATTTCATGAAGATCGGTCAATTAGTTAAGGCGTGAAAGCGTAACAAACAAACAAACTCACATTAGCATTTATAATATTAGCTAGGATGTATCAAAAATCTACTGTTTGCAGGTAAAACGACTCGTTTCTTAAATATAGGAATCGCGCCTTAGGCTTTTTATAATCAATAAGTTCGATCGACCAACTCACTCATTAATTTTAATTAAATATTAGAAGAAACTTTGTTGTTTTGCCAAACGATATGAATGCAGAGTTGCATACAATATCGTGACTCCTAGTCTTCTAATTAACGAGTTACAATAGAAAAAGTATGGCAATGGTCGGCATACTGCGCAGGCGCAGTACATAGCGGCGCATTAAGCGCTGTTGTGTAACCGAGATGGTTGTACCTATCAAAGTTTGATTTATTGCGGGTACTGCCAGTGGTGGTCAACAGTTTGGATAGATTCCTTCTTCTCCCTAGCCTTTATTATTCCCAAGTCACTTGGGCTCGGATTTTCTTGTCTACCCGGATTTGACTGGATATCAATTTTTACACGGAGCGGCTTCTATATGACCTCCGCAACACGAAGGCTAACGATACCCTAAGGCTAGACCAGTGTCAGGATATTATAGGGCACTGACTTCCCAATAAAGACTGCCATAGATGTGCATGGCAGCCGGGACCAACGGCTTAACGTGCTCTCCGAGGCACGATTAAAGGTAATATTTTTTGACTACACGCATAGCCATGCGACGGGTTCAATATTGTGTGATCCACAAACGGCGGTTACGCGTTGTGTTTTTTTGACCTTGCAACACAGGAATTAGTCATAGAACAGGAATGTATTTCTAAAATTTTTTAAAGTTAATTTAAGAGGTCACCTCGCTACTGCCAGTGCGCTGAGTGTTGAGGGTTTGATCTCCAAACAGACAATTTTTTTTGTGCTCTACAAATAGTTGTTCTAATTCTGAGTATTCTTTGTGTCCGTTGTTTGTAAATATTCCCGAGACACATAACTTATTCCTATTATTTTTGCATTGCTATAGATAGCTGGTTTGACTGCTGACAGTACATTAACCTCTTATGTAGTTTTGAGAACCCTATTTAGCGCAGGAACAAAACAAAAGGTTGTTTGGCTTACAAACTCAACAGTATTAACCAAATAAGTAGATAATGTTAGTGAACATTTTGTAATAACGCCTGACATTACATATTCATCCGATTAATACCTAGAACACTAAACAACGTTCACGTAATGTTATAATAAGTATTCTACGAATGAAATGGATAGTATACATATTGATTACTCATAAATAAATCTAAATATCGCGAATACAGAATTTGACTTGAATACAGAACTTGACATATCAGGTTTAAGTGATCGCCTCACCCACACGGGACAAAAAATTGTGTGATCTGTGTGAAGCGTTCGTATTGCGAGTCCCAACCTGCTTTCTACATGTATTTATGAAGGAGGAGTTTTGGCCGAATGGTGTGGTGACACATGAACAGAGTGCAAGAGAAGCATTACTAACAAACATAGTTAATAAGTTATAAAAATACTAACACAAATTGTAAGTATGTTAGTCTATAAAGTCTATCTATCTATATAAATAAAATCGTTGTTATTATTATACATTATGTATAGAAAACCTTATAGGATACATTAAAAGTTTATTTCTCACTTAAAAAACATGCTAAGAAAAAAAATACAATAAAAAAAATATATTTTTATTTATTATTATTATTACACTTTTGAACAGTGGATTCGCACCGAATAGTTGGTGACCCCTGCGTCGTGATCGTAATGACCCAAGGTTGACGGTAATTGTTCTCGATCGGCGATACCACTGATAGTACTGTCTTTGTACGAATTTGTACCGAATATGTACCTTCTTTTGTGGTCAAGATGTAGACCATCAAAACAGAACCATTTTTTAAAACTAGTTTTGACCAGGTGGTCTAAATTCGATTGTAAACATTATTGAACATTTGAGGAAAACATTTATATATGAATATTCACAGGAATACATACTGTTTTGTCTTTGCTTATTTATATAAGTATATAGATATAGAAGTTTTTTAAATTACAATATAGCACTAGCATGTTTTAGTGCTATTTCATGAGCCCATCCAGTAAACTTAAGATAGAACAAGATGGAAATCACTTTTTTTTTCAATTAGTTTTATATGTCTGCTCTATGGTTTAAGCTCTGTGTCGTAGGGAATTTTAGAAACATACATCCTTTTACCTACATTAACGAACACAAAATATATCTAGACTCAGTGGTTGACCTAAATAAGTGTCCCGTGTGGGATTCGAACCCATAACATTAAGCACGGCACAGTGGCGACTGTTTGCCCGCTACACCATACGTGTATTGGACGTAGGAATCTTTATTATATAAATTAGATGTGCCTGCGAGTTCACTCGCGTTTATGGTTACGGCGCCGCCCCTTTGGATTGTAGCGTGATGTTAAATAGCATATAGCCTCTCTCGATAAATAGGCTATACAACACTAAAATATTTTTCAATTCGAATCAGTAGTTCCTGAGATTAGCGCGTTCAACCAAAAAAATAAACAAACGAACTCTTCAGCTTTATAATATTAGTATAGATAGGCAAATAAAGTCAAGTCAATTCGAATCAGTATCTTTTTCTCCTTTGCTTGTCGAGCGATTTTTTTTTCTTTTTGTTTTATTTAGTAGCTATTGACGAGGTTTAGTGTTATCAATAATAATATAATAATAATAATATTCTATCACATACACACAACACCATCTAACCCAAACTAAGCAGAGCTTGTACTATGGGTACTAGACAAAGGATAAACATACTTATATACTTTTTTTGTAAATACTTACATATTATACATAGAAACACCCAGATCAAGACAAACGTCCACATGTTCATGCACACAAAATGTTTGTCTTGTAATCGAACCCGCGACCACAGGCGTGGCAGTCTGTTTCACTAACCACTACGCCATAGAGGCCGCCAAATCAACAATTCATCAATGAAAAAGGTGGATACAATTTGTTGTTTTTCATATAAATAGGTAAAGCCAAATATTTCTATACCTTTTTCTTTTCTGTTTCACAACCAGTTTTATTTGTTACACTTCCCTTTTCACCATGAAATCTCGCATAATCTTTGTCATGGGTACAGAAAAGGACAGATAGTCCTTAAAATGTATTTTCTCATATACGAGTACACAACGAGTAGAAGAGTAATATTAAGAAAAGGTAAATCTATATCGTTATAATAACGTCTTACGTTCACGCGAATGTTATACATTAAAGTAAAACTATTTTATAAGGATATATTATTTGATTTCATAATTTTGCTGATGTAAAATAGCAACGCTTGATGACGTCTGCTGTGACCACTATTTAAGATTTAACAAACGACAGATACTCGCAAAAGAATACCGATCCCTTCCAAGAATTTATTATTATTTTTATTTATTAATTTCAATTCATATTTGCTGTCCTCAAACTTTCATTAATGATTGCGTTTGTATTTCGACTACTGGGCAAACAGTAGCGTTTATAAAGTTTACTCCGACAAAGGGATTAGGTATGCATATACGCATTGGACCAAGAAATAAATGGAAATACATTTCCTCCATATTAAAACCGCTGATTGATAATAACTACAATTCTATTTTAGCTCACAGGAAACGAACAATTATACGAATGATTCACATTTTCAACGATGCCAATCTTCAACCTTCCAGAATATTGACCTTAGTCCCATAATCTTATGGTACGTGTCGGTTTGAATGTCACGCCGTATCTCGGAAATCGAGGAGCTCACGTAAAGATACTTTCAACTAAAGTAGTTGGCAGATAACCTAGTATAGACATACGTGGGTACTAGGTACATAGTTTTTATGACATGTCTTATTTTTGGTAACGAAGGTCTTTTTTTGAGCTGGCAATCTTCTGGTCAGTATGCGTTTATGGTAGAGTGTTTATTTTTTTATTGGCGATTGTTAGGAGTTGTGTCGGAGGTTGAATTTCCATGTCGAGTCAAGTGTTATGGGCAATTTCTATTAGAAAACATTCTAGGTATAGTAAAGCCGTATAGATCTGTTCGATAGATAGCAATAGGTTTGCATCTTATTATTCGTGTTTGGCGATTTGCGACATAAATGGCTGAGCACTGAACGAAGCTCAGAGATTTAACGAGATTCAAAAAGGATTTAATATTTTCGAAAGGTCTGAGGTGTTTTTCTTGGGATTGACTGGAGACCTCTACGTGACAGTCCAACGATCTCGCACTAGGCTCTCACACCTTTCTTATTATATCTTTTTGAAAATATGATGATCAGTACTAATTATATATTACGCGGGTTTTTTATACATCAATGGACGCGGGAGACTTAATAAACAATGAAACAACGGATACAAAAGCTGATTCGGAAGAATAATGGTTATATATTGTATGCATACGCATGGATTTTAACGAGACAGTTAGCACCATCAGTGCAATCAATTCATCGTGTAGTATCAGACAATTTATCTGGTGATATAGTGATCAGACCTCACCCTTTAGATTTACTTGTTTTATAAGAATTTTAACTTATCACAAACGATTAGGTGCGTCTGCCATCACCAGCAATTTATTGCTGATGTGTTTTCTTGGCATTCAGGCACAATCCCAAGGAGACACAACCAGCTGGTGTCTTCCATATACCACGAACGTAGCAAGCACACGGTCTGCGTAATGGTAAGCAGTTACCAAAAATAATAGTGTTTTCCAACCGGATTTTCTTTCACGGCGGCCAATAGTGACGGAGACTGGCCAACTGCGCAGGAGATATTACGATACGCGCAACAACAGACGCGCTCTCTTTTTTAAATCTCATAATCCGATGGCATAATATCCTATATAACAGGAGATAAGGCGCAGGACCAACGGTTTCTCGTGCTTGTTAAGGGGCGCTGGTAAAAGTGTAGAAGAAAGAAGGGACCCACAACATAGGCTATATTTATTTAAAATAAACTAACATAACCTACTTTTACGCGAGCAAAGCCGCGGGCAAAAGCTAGTCTACCATAGGTGTATTATAATATGTTTTTACCTATAACGTATATAAAAATCATTTCTAAAATGAAGCCGAAATAAATTAATAGCATTTAAATTCTCAAAATATTTATTTGTGTCGTTGTCACGCGGATTAGGCCACATAGCGTAGTCGCTTTTAAAACATCTTTGCCTACACTTTTCCAAATGTTTACTGGCTGCAAACCTACTAAAGCCAGGTTCCAATATCAATAATCGAGAGAGTTACTTAAGGAGAGTTGATTTAAAAAAATCCTCTGAGAAATATCAAAATGTAACTGCCTGTAGCCGGATTCAGGCGTAACGCTAGCTTAACTTCTTACCTGGTGGCCGGAATCATGCTAGCGCTTAAGTTATATAGAAAAATACTGGCCACAGTAAGTAAGTATAAAGTTAGCCACGCAATTAATTGGTAGGTACATTAATGAAAATTCAATTGAGTGGAATAAAACCTACTGATGCATATGCGTGTTAGCTTAGAAACGCATATACGTACATAGCATACTGCATGGAAGCCGTAGAGCCCTAAGAGGTCGCCTCATCGCTGCCACAGCGCCGAGTGTTGTGGGCTCGATACCCACACGGGACAAAAATTTGTGTGAACTACAAATTGTGGTATCGGGTCTGGGTGTTCTTTATGGCCGTTATTGGAATGACTGAATCCGACCGCGTGGCACAGGAATGCTTCCTAGTGCAGAAGTTGTCTTTTACTTCACTTCACAGATATTAATAAAATAAAAATAAAATAAAATGGTCTTACGCCTGTATCGAATCTACGATGAGATAGGAACAGATATATTACACCCATAGTTCGATAGCTAACAATAGTTTTATATCTCATGTTAAGGCGAGCCTATTGCAAGGGAACAGAAAAAGATTCAGCCTCCGTGCTCCTAAAAAAAATCTGACAGAAAATCCCAATGACACTTTGCTTGATGAGAGAATCGAACCGCATGCGGCAATGTTGCATACACTATCGGTACACTTCCGAGGCTTAGAGTATTATTATGTAAACAGTGATGAGTTGCATATTAAAGTATAGATGTTAATGTTAGACCAAAAGTGCATGTATCTCTTCTGTTATATAATGGCACATCAGTCAAAACATTACCAATTAGTAATAAAAAATGTATGTTCATATAACTATGTATTGCCAACTTAAGTAACGAATCACTTCTGCCTGTCAATCTCATTAAACCTACTCTAAATGTGTAATGCCAACATATCAATAAAAAAATATAAAAAGAAGGCCGATAGATATTTTACAATAGGCTGTATGGAGATGCGCCCTCCACTAAACCGCATATAAAAACAACATTTCGCATTAAGTGTAACAGTGCGCATCTAGAACTGGGGCAGTGCGTTCCGTATTCGAATTTGCCCGCCATTACAGTTTTGCTATTCAAATTGTGTTTATTTTTCTGTTTGTTTTATTTTGTGCAGTTTCCTTTTGGATAACAGGTATATATTATTTAATTTCATTTATTAGAATTAGGTTTAAATATTTTAAATGTATCAATAAAAATGAAAAGCTCTTTCACGATTATTTTATTGACCGGTGAATAGTGACTAGTTCATTGCTATTATTATAAATAGGATATAGTACCTACTAAAAACAATTTTATATGTAAATAAAATAGATAGTTCTGCGGAGTACGTCTTTATCAAAATTCATTGATTAAAATGTTTATTTCATTAACTTAAACACATATACTGGTAAGCTAACTGCGTCCATAGACATAATTTTTTTTTTTATTTATTGATCGCAAACAAATATTTAGTAGCAGCCTAGTAGACCATAGAGGAAGGATCTTCGCTCATGCTTTCGCGCCATTTTAAGCAAATGTGATTTGATTTTATGCTCTGTAGGAAGACCATTGAGCTACCGAGTCAGAGGACTCGAGTTCGATCTCATAACGAGCATCACTTGGCTTTTCAAGTTATAATATAATTATATATCGTATAAAATTATTAACTATCACTCGATTCAAGAATATAGGCAAATATCATTAGGATATCTACATATCTCAGTATTTAAAAAACCCTTAGAAGAAAAGGTGAACTCACATTAAAATTTGTCCTGGGTCACATTTGGTTTCTTTTACTGATATTAGGTCCGTACTCGGTACACTTTTTCAAGAGAAGATAAGTCTAATATTATAATGAAATGTTATATTATCGTTTTCAATATTATGTTCATTGGTTATCTTAACCTACAATCGCTTGCAATAAGGGTCTCGCATATTGCTGTTCATTAGGAAAGTAAAGTATACGGGTAGTCTCTAGGCGAAATGCAGTAGCAGTGTTAGTACTCTTTTGTTTCTTGTAAGAGGGTAGTATTATCCCCGACGAGTCAGCACATTCGTACCGTTACGTTTGAAACTTTAGACTTTTACAATTATTCTCACACCAGATTTTGCCCGCGACTTATTTCGCGTAATGATAATTTTCTAAACCCCGGTAATAGTATATTTTCCTGGATAAAAGCACTCTATGGCCTTTTCTGTACCCCTGATGACGTAGATGCGAAGCTTCATGATGATAGGTCGAGTAGTTAAGGCATGAAAGCGTAAAAAACAAACAAACTCACATTCGCATTTACAATATTAGTTAGGATTATGAACACGGCTATATTTTGTTAACCTCTTCAATTAAACTAACCGTTTATGTAGTCTGCTCACGTCAAAAATATAATGAGTGTAAAGAATATATAAAAGGTTTGATAGAACTACTTCACGATCTCAAGATCTCTTAGCTAAAAAGCTATTGTTGTTCTAATTTAAATATTTATAAAGTCTTTGATGCTCTTGTGACAAGACAAATGTTATTTCTGGTCGTGAGATATTAGATTCGGTTCTCAGGTCAAGCAGAGTTATTTGGTTAAATTCAATTAGCAAATCGGCGCTTATTGAACTTAGTTAATGACTATTGAACATTTAAAGCAGTGATAGTTTCCCTTAAAAGTCTAGCAGCCATATTCTTAGATCAGTGACTATTTTACAGAAAGACAAGGGCACGCTAGCAAAGCTAAAAATATGGTTAAATCTGACTTTGCTTTCGAATATAATTATACTTTGGGATGTGGCAGCACTGGCAGTCCTTCCAAGCAAAATTTATATTCAGCCGTATCTAGTTAAACTAAAATGCTTACCTCAAAGGATCTAGAAATGGACGTGGCAAGAAGAAATTATTATTTATTTTGGAAAATAAGGACTGTTGTTAGTTCCGTAGCGTATTGCATCGCGTTCGATTTTGCTATTAATTTTGAATTGACGTGGTTGTGATCGATCGTGGAATATTGGGTTGGATTGCTGGATGTGGCCGTTAGAAAAGTTACAGTGAGGAGTCGGGAATCGATCGTGTTACCTAATACGTAGTTGGCTGAATGTAGGTGTGTATGGAATGAACCCACTACTCGCTGGATAAAGTAAAGTAGTAAAAATATTAAATACTTGTTTTCCCCGCGGTTTCACCCGCGTAAGTACCGTTCCTGTGGGAATGTCGCGATAAAAAGCCTATGTATGAATTCAGTTCTCCGGCTATCTACATACCAAGTTTCATCGCAATCGGTCTAGTATTTTTTGCGTGAAAGAGTAACAAACATACATACATCCATACAAACTTTCGCGTTTATAATATTAGTGAGGATAGATAATAAATGATTAAATCAATCGAAACTAATATAATCATAGTAAGCTGGAACCAAGAAGGAGCAATGTGTCTGAAATAGAGTATCATTTTTAAAGTCAAAGTTAAAATCTTCATTTCCATAAAAACGTGTAAATACTTATTGGAAACGTCAATTAACTAATATATTAATAAAAATAAAAATAGTAAAATAAATTCTTACCAGGAGAGCTTGCTTAGGAGATTAGTAAAACGATAACATAATTTTAAAATTAGCACCTTTATTTATATATACTTAAAGGAGCAGCGATAGCTCAGTGGGGAGACCAACAGACTGCAATGCAGAGGGTCTTGGGTTCGAACCCACGTCGCGCACCTCTGACTTTCGGAAGTTACCTATATGACTGTTCAAAATTATTTGCGTAATTGACTGTTGACAATTATCGCCTGCTCCGTGCCTCTGAGAGGAATCTAAGCCGTCGGTCCCGGCTGCCATGAACATCTATGGCAGTCGTTATTGGGGAAGTCGACACAAAAGATCTCACTGGGTCGAAGTGTCGCCGGTCTGTACTGACTGGCCGTCCCCCCACACAATAAGATAAATATACTTATTTCAATGTCAATCTTGATTTAGATAAACCATGACTGTATATATATTTTGCATGCCTTACGGTAGAATCACTTGAAATATCACCATTTAATAACACCATTGTAACAGAGTTATCTGCAAAAATAAACAATTTAATTTGATTTTATTAAGAAATAGTGGCCTAATCTATTAAGTACTCTTAAACTATTTATGTAAGTAATTATGTGTGGTACCATTCTTCTTAAGATATATAACGTAACAGATAACAAATCTTATTCTCTCACGGGACGCCGCCATTGTCGACCAATGATAGATTAACTTTACAAGTAAACTGATAAGATACTGTATCAGTTCTCAGTAGCAATGTAGAGCTTTCCCGTGGATGTTTGTGAAGGTTCGAGGAAATCATATGTATGTACCTTACTAACAGATATAATAAACTAGCTTTTACGCGCGGCTCTGGCCGCGTGGTACGTGCATCAATAAAAAGTAGCCTATGTCCTTTCACAGGTTTTAAACTACCTTTGCATCAAATTTCATCCAAATCGGTTAACGGTTTAGCCGTGAATAGGTAACAGACAGACAGACAGAGTTACTTTCGAATTTATAATTTTAGGTAAGGAAGTAAGGATTAGCTTTTCCCCGCGGCTTCGTTTACACGGGAAGTAGTTATTTCCTGGATGTAATGCTAACTTTTTACCTCATGAGCATAGATAAATTATATTTTAATACATTTTACCGGCAGCTTCAATCGTGAAGATTTTCTCAATAAATTTCTATCCCTTGTTCGAAATGAAAGGCACCATACGTCCTTTTCAGTACCTTTGACAATGTGTATGCGAAATTTTAGGATGATGGGTCGAGTAGTTAGGACGTAAAAGCGTAACAAACTCACATACACATTTAAAATGTTAGTTAGAAAGTAAAATTTATGTAGATTTTTGGATATTTGTCACTCAATCACCGTTAAACGAATTTGAATAAATACTTCCAAAGAGATAGGTCATGTCTTGTATTGGAAACATGTTATTTTTACCCTGGTATGCTACTCGTGGGAAATCGTGGACAGAAGCTAATTGTTTAAAGGTACTTCTATAACACATGTCTTAATCTTATGGGTGTTTCATACCCATCTTTCGACTGCTTAGACTACGTAAAGCGGCGAGCCTGTTATCGTCTAAAAGGCACAGCTCTGGACTTAAACTATTACAGATATTTTCTAAACAGAAAAATTAATTGAAATTAAATACTTTATACGGATTTTGTCGCGTTGTTTATTTTACTTTATAACACTGTTATTACATATATTATGTAATAACAGTGTTATAAAGTATATTTACAAAATAAAGTAGTGTTATAAGTAGTGTTACAAAATCCGTATAAAGTATTTACTTTCAATGTATAACATTCGCGTAAACATAAGACAATATTACAGAAAAATTAAGTTACATTTTGCGACACTATGTTCTCCTGAAGGGATAAAGTATCTCTATTCGAAATTGATTAGTCTATAGAGGCCACTTGTGGTATATAAGACCATTATTACTTACACATAACTAATAATAGTATAATTATTTTTAATAGTATAATTATGTTATATTAAATATTTTTTTCTTTTCAGATTCATCACAATGGCCCATTTTAAGGTGAGTTTTTTAAATTGTTTATTATTTTTTAATTATCTAGGCGGGATGTAAATGTATTTCATCTAAATACTTATTTGGATATTGTAAATTGTTTATTTTAGAGGATACATTTGACGTTTATAAGTTCTGTAGGCCAAATATGTTTGTATAATTGTTTAAGAACTGGTCTTTCTGTACCGGAAGTATTTTTTATAGATTAAATTATTAAAGAAGTTAGCGTAATTTCACTTAAATAATAATTGTACTTGTTATATTTTAATTACTTGCATTTTTATGGATGCAAGACCGATCCCTATAGAATATTAATTACTGACTTTTATTGATAGTGTCTCTTATTATTATTATCAAATAGTGGTTTAAAATTCAATGAAAATTTGTAAAGTAAAGCTATTGAATAACCATAAAAGAGTGTAAACAAGTTCGGGCACTACAAATAGGTGAAATTTTTATTTTTTTTATTTGGCATTCCAATTCTTGAGAAAGAATATACCCGAATATATATAATCATCACGCTATGAGTCACGGGAGCGAAGCAGTAATCATAACGTAGGTAAAACCCCATGGTTTTACCTACGTTATGCACCCATGTGCAGCTAGACTGTAAAACAAAATAATAAAGTATCGCCGAAACTGAAAACTGCTGAAATTTTAAACCAACCAATCTGACTATGTATCTACAATGTCTGTTCCACATATATATTATCAACAACTAAACAGAACATCCTTTCTTTCCTCATTAGAGACCAGTTACGAAAATACTGATTACATATTATTACATAGCCACAAATAATAAGACGAATTAGTCCGAAATACTCCTTCATTATTGCCTCATTAATATCGTTCTGCTTCAAAACGAACGGCTGTATTACGTGATACAATAATATGATGAGGATCGGTTATATAGCCGAAATTAATAGTTAGTCTTTCTAAGCATAACATCTGATTGTACAGCTTAAAGGGATAGGCAGAAATGTATCAATCAATGAATTCTGTTTATAAGATGTTGCAATTATTTATTTAAAGTACACAAAACAGAACGTAGTTCAATAAAATACTTAAATATCAAACAATATTTACTACATTTTGTTTTAAACTACATTCCTAAACATGGGCAAAAGTAAGTTATCTGTGTATACGTTTGTTAAAACGTTATTCTTCTAAAAGAGAAGACGCCCATACGCATCGTTGGGGTACCAATGGGTATGCCCAACAATGAGAAGGCCCATAGGTCTCTTCTCGGTATGTGACGGTGGTTAGGATTTTCAACAGATAACCCAATACGATTTTACCGTACTCTACGTTTCGAAAATCGAATCTGAGAACTCAAGATCATACGGCAAACAACCTGGAAGTCTTTTAGAACTTCGAACTTCTTTTTGTGGTTAGAATTCCTGCTTGATATGACAAAGTGATGAATAATACCATTCGAAATTCTCTCTTATCAAGGGAATTGTAGTAATAGTACTACTCTTCTTACGCGGATATCCTTAACCACACAAGCAAGCCTTCTTATTCGTACCGTCATTAAATAATTAGTAATGGCTCTTAAATTCAAACCCCTTACTCTACTTATTCCACGTCATAATAACTATATTTAAACTCAATTGACGCAACAACATACAATAATATAATGGATGCTATTATTTATATACCAGTTATTGCACAATGCGTTACATTGTATGCTCAATTATTTCTTTACCCTGTGGTTTATGGTGGTCTGATGGCATTAATTGACATAAAACTGGTCGTTTTTGTGATGAAATATTGGTCCAATGCCATAGTGCGTTATGAGGGCTCGTTTTCGCGTTAATATCGCCGCTGAATTTGGAAATTTCGTAAAATGCACAATAGAATTTGAGGGTTATTGCAGATTTAAGCTTTATTTGATGACGCTGCAGGCGCTTAAGCTAGATTCCAAAATTGTCGCTATTTAAGTTAGCTCCGCTGTATCGTTTATAGTTTGACAACGCAAGGATTTAATTCCCTTACACACCAATTAGGATATGTAGCATAAGCCAAGTAGTGCAATGGACTAAAATCGAATCAAATAAGTGCCTATCAAAGAAGTCGGGATTCATATTTAAAAAAATAAACATTTGTTTTTCCATATACCAATATGATCAAGAGTTGAGCGTTTATGTTTATATGTAGTAGCATAATCTTTGAAAATACCGAATCAATTATTAAAATGCTGTATCTGATAGAAAGTCACTTTAATACTTTCATATAATTTAATAACTAGATAGTTATTTAAAAAAAATACCTTATATGGATAGGGCACAGACAGGCCCTTTAAATCTGGAGAATTTAATCTTAGCAAGTACTCCGCCACGCGCCATACAGATGAATACAGCTTAATAACATTGTGTTGTTCTCTTGTGGTAAGTAGGATTCCAAGCTTTTTAATGAGACGCATTACGAACACTTGGGGCTCAATGTTAATTCAACTGCATGTGCAAATTACAACTCAATAATTACTTAAATTACTACATCATCTGTGCAGTCGCAGGGTGATTTAAAAGCTCAAGTGGTTCCCTCTGTTAAACTAGTACTGGGCCGAGTGTTGGGTTTCCCAAAGTCGAAAAGGAAGAAACATTTTAGTGACCCACAAAGTTGTTGCTGTTGATTCTAAATTTAACATTTTTTGTGTCCGTAGTTGAAATGTTTAAAAACAGGATCTCTTCTTAAAAAGTATTCTAAAGAGTTTATGGCTTTATAAAGTCGTATTGACGTGATCATAGGATTGACCCTGACTTCTTGAATTGACTTTATGACGTTGTCCCTGATGTTTTTGTATTCTACGTAGAACTTGTGATTTTTTTTTGCTAGTTTAATATGACATTCAAAGCCAAATCTAGATTTCTTGTATTTGGAGCACGTAATGAGCAGTAAGATAAAAAATATACATTTGTATGTACCACCAAATGAGCTAGCCAGTTAATTTTATATCGGGAAACCAATCAGTGCAAACCGCATTACTAATAATATCCTGTAATTACAAACTGGTTTAATAAGGAAGGTGATAGGTTTATATCCCATAAGCAAGTTATTACGAACATTTTCTACTATAATTAAGTACCTTATAAGCGATCTAGTAAAGTACTAGATACTAATAATGACAAGAAATAAGATAAGGTAAGTGCATGCTAACTGTATAGAAAGGCATACTAAAATCTGAAATGATGAATACGGTCCGTTATTATAATATTTTAGTTGTTGAATTGGGCTGGGCTGTTTTAGTAAAGGTATGAAGTGTTTTTAGGAATATACAGCAATAGTATTCTTTTGGATATTATTCATGAGAGATGTACAGTACAAGAGCGGACCCAAGTCATTTCCTTGAGGTACCCTTTTTTGCATATTTGCAGACAGTGACTGTTGCGAATACGGTCTCGGGTTCGATTGAAAGATTTATTGAGTTTTGAAAAAACATATAACAGAGTTTAGTCCTGTGACCAGTAGACGACAATAGGCTCTGGAATTATTACAAGCGACCAAAACCATAACTAACGAAATATGGTTCTAATATAACTCTGTCCACCATTTTAGGGATACTGGCATAGAACTATGTATGTATATAATCGTCTTTTTTGCTAAATACTAGTACAAAGCACCATTGCCTAAATATACAGAGTTGCATTGCTTCATAGAACACAAAAGAACTTTCTTCTCAATACCTATTGTTTTAACTCTATGTAATGTAATATCAAAAATGTGTTCGCCATTATTTAGTTTTAAACAAATATTTTGTAAACAATAGGCGATATATCAGGCTGGCTAGTATTGTAAACGTACCGTTAATTAATAACGGAAGTGCTTTCATCATCGTTTGACCAATTCTGATGAAATACGAGTTGTATATAGAAAGGCAATTTTTGTGGGAAAATAGAAAGTGTTCAAAATTAATGCTTTTTAATTATGCTTATAGATTGTTTTGTTTGTTGAATAGTGGGCTAGATTTTTTGGAGTTTATAGAGACAAATGGTTAGTAGTAGCATGGGGAATTGAATTGTGGGCAGTACAAAACAGTAAGGTGTGCCTTGTGTTATTTACATAGACATACGTCTGTGTAATCCAAAAGGGAAGATATTCACACTCCGCTCGTACTTCTTTTATGTATATACCGTCGTATCCATACCATAGCCTAGTAATACTATTACTTTTCGAGACCATATTTCTAATGCTGCTACTAACAATTTTCAATATGTTATTTTTAACAAAACATTTTGTTGTTTGAAACAACAAAACATAATAACAATTTGCTGGATCGTGGACCACTCGATCGCTCGCAAAGTTATGCCACGGTACTAATGAGGTAGTATTGCCAATAAACATAATAACAACAACTGTTTATTGACATTCTTATTATAGAATCATATGAAATGGATTGCTTAGCTGATCCAATAGCAGTTGCGTAGCGTGGATGTCAGCCGATCGGTATTTCAATTTAAAATTTTTCGGCAAGAACAGTCATCATTATTTTGTATTGGACATCTGCCCCTTCCTCTCGTTCGTCATGAAATGGTTTAAATATGTACAAGATATTATTGTTATTTATTGTGAAATTTTGCCGCCCCCTAAAAGTGTCGGCGCCGGGGCGGGCCGCCCTTGCTGCCCCACTACGCTACGCCATTGTCCAGTAACGTAAACTTACTGCCAACCGTGATATCTTAGGTTTGATTCCGATCGGTACAGAAACACCTTATTGTGTTTATGTATAAGGGAATTCCTTTTCACATAAATTAGATGTCATGTAAAACATGTCAAATTCGTTTGACCCAATTCTAGTTCCATTGCAAATATATTTAGGAGATCCTAAAATAACAATGTTCTCTGATCAGAGCATTCTCGGAAAGGTAGACTGAACGAATCAAGAGAGAGATATTCCAGGAGCGTAGCAGCTGGAAGTCCGTATTCTCTTCCTACGCTTCTGAAAAGCAGGCGTGTGTCTATGCATATATCCTGAGACAGATTTATACTTAAGTTAATTAGTTAATAAAAGACCATTCCCGCACTAGGAATGAACCCTGTGTCGCGGAAAACTTTACAAACATTCAAACAACGGATACAGAACACCCAGAATCGGAACAGCCATTTGTGGATCACGCAAAGTTTTGTCCCGTGTGGGATTCGAACCCACAACACTCGGTGCAGTAGCAGTGACCACTTAAACCTCTATGCCATCCGTGCCGTCAAAAAGATGAGCAGATAATATAGTAGCAGTAGATAAACAAGTGTTAAGTAAGTGAGTACGAACAGGGAGTGAAGAGAAGTACTTATTATATATCATTTCCATATAAAGACAATAGTTCTCATGGTGCACTGGACAAGAACATTTTCTTTGTTAACATTCAGACGGGCTTATATGGCGCGAAGGTATTTTGTTATAGAAAAAATACCTGCGTGGATATTTTGCATTATCTACTAATTTATCAAAATTGTAACTGGTTGATGTCTGTACATAAACAAAAATTTTAACAAAAAGAAATCCGACTTCAATTTAGCATATTCTGAAACAATAAAAGCACTAAAAGTTAAAAAATAATTGCGTATTCTTGTGAATAATTAAATTATTGTTATTAATGGAGTCGGTGTCATTTAAGGTAGGTTTGTAGCTACTTAAACATGAGATGTCTTACTACAATCATAACATACCCTTGGCATACACAATTATACACATAGACTGCAGCACGTGGCGCGGGCGGTTGACATCGACTCAAAAAATAACTTTAAATTCTTATATTCGAATTAAGAACCTCCTCCTTTTTTGAAGTCGGTTAAAAAGAGATATTAAAGAAAATATGTCTTCTTTATAGCAGCTATAGAAACTAAAATAAGTATTTTAGAATTTTTGTCTGTCTGTATGTTTGTACGGGTAAAACGCAAAAACTTCTACACAAAATTGACTGCGGTTTTCAGTTTTATTGCTAGTGGTCTAACATCAAATCTAGTGCAGGTTTCATGTTTATACCCACAAACAAACCGAAATGTTATATCTGTAGATGAGTTGCTTTTGCGAAGAAAAAGAAATAGATAGTTCCCTACTTCCAAATTCCATGCGTATGTACGAGGTTGCAGGCTAAAACTGGAAGTATAATAAATGTAAAAGTTTGTGAAAATGTTTGGGTGTAAGTAACTCAATCAGTCGTGAACCGTATAAAAGATAAGGATGAAATTAAACACATAAATAGATCTTGCCCTGGATTTAACACATAGAATAAATTACATAGGTATATACGTAACACGCGTACGTAGCTTTTAGGGGCAAAAACAGGTATTGCAGTCTGCCCGGCACAATCCCAGATACCATACTATTTTTTTCTACAGTAGAATCCGCGACCCTCTTCTCACACTGAAACGAGGCTCGTGCCCTGCAGTGGGACAGTTTACATACAGGGCTGGCGAGGACAGGGCTTAAGTAAAATAAAGTACAAAATAATTGCCATGTAAGCCAATGTTAAGAATGATGGGCGTAACAAACGATTACAAAAAGAAATAAATCGACATTATGTGTGTTGTAACTAGCTACCGGTGTGTGGGAGTCCGACAACACACGGGTGTAGTACATATATGTGCAACGAGATGTTAAAAACTTTTTGTGGAGACGGCTGCATCCTACCTTGTTTAGCAACCACCTTTACGCTTTAGTATCCGCTCTTATCTTATCTTGTGTGGGGGCCAGTCAGTGCAGACCGGCGACACTTCGACCCAGCGGGATCTTTTGTGTCGACTTCCCCAATAACGACTGCCATAGATGTTCATGGCAGTCGGGACCGACAGCTTAACGTGCTCTCCGAAGCACGGAGCAGGCAATAATTGTCAATCAATACGCACATAATTTTGAAAAGTCATATAACTGCTTAAAGTCAGAGGTGCGCGACGTGGGTTCGAACCCGAGACCCTCTGCATTGCAGTCTGTTGGTCTCCCCACTGAGCTATCGCTGCTCTAAAGTATCCGCTCACTAGACCAACAAAATATATGCAAACGACTCTGTACTTTTTGGTATGGTGATCAGTTTGCAAATACTAAGATACAGCTAACAACCAACTGAAAATTCGGCGATTTTCTACTAATGACTGTACGGATGATGAAGTGCTTTAAGTGGTCGTCTCGACACTAAAACTGCGTCGAGTGTTGTGGGTTTGATACGCATACAGAACAAACACTTGTGTGACTCGTGTTTCTGTACCCTTGATAACGTGTACCGTTGTCAGGGGTACAGAAAATGACACACGGTATCTTTCATCCGAAAAAAGTATAGTCACCGAGCGAGCGAAGCTGCAAGCAAAAACTAGTAAATAAATAAAGTTTAAATGTACATAGATCATAACTCTTAATAGTCGTCTCAGAAGTCGTCGCTCCCTGTTTTTACCCACAGATGTATAAAAAGTAACGCTGCATTTTTTTAACACTTTTCTTTGGATGAAAGACAACCTATATCCTTTCTGTACCACTGATAACGTATATGCGATCACATTCACGTTTATAATATTAGTTAGAATGATTTTCACGCCGTTAGTCTCAAAAACAGAAGTATAAAAAGTGATGCTACTTTTATTGTGACAACAGGATATCAAGGAAAGGCTTGAAAATGCATATATAAACTGAGTGATTGTCCATCAAGCCCTTTCACTAACATTACGTGTATATAATTAGATGGCTATGTGTTCTACGCTTATTCTCACGTACTGAATGGGGATTCACTCCCATGGTTGGGCAACCAGGCCGGTCTGGATTGTGTAATGTGTTACCTAGGTGAGTGGACAATGACGGCCTTAACGAGAAGTTCAATAATTGAATTAAATATTTTAACTGACTGCACGGATGGCGTACTGTTGTAGGTAGACGTCTTGCCACTGTTGCCGCGCCGATGTTGTGGTTTCGATCTCCGCACGGGACAAAAATGTGTGTGATCCATTAATAGTTGTTCAGAGTCTAGGTCTTCTTTGTGTCTATGGTTTAAATGTTTGTAAGACCCTCTCGTAATAGGAGCGATAGCCTAGTGGGAAATCGTTGGACTGGCACGCAGAGGTCTCGAGTTCGATCCCAAGGTGCGATCTCTAACTTTTCGAAGTTATGTGCGTATTAAATAGTTAATTATTACTAGCTTTAACGGTGAAGGAAAACATCGTGAGGAAACCTGCATGTCTGATGGCCGGTTTCCGAGGTACTTTTATCGATAGTTTATCTATTCGTTAACGCTATTGGTTCGATAAGCTAAGGAATTGCGTTTCCGAATAACGCACAGTAAGATAAACTCCGTTTAAACTTAGTTTAACTTAACTGGCCCATGTGTGCCGTTTATCGGATCCGTAACTTTATTTGACGTTTAGTGCTTTGACAAACTACATGAAGTTTTAAGTTTTAAAGTTGTTAATTTAACTAAATAACTCTTGATAGCTAAATAAGCAACTATTTAAAAGGAAAAGAAGGGAATATCGGTGTAATGGATACGAGTAGCTCATCAGAGTCTGATTTCGAAGTACTGGAATTAATTTCTAGTATATCAGTCCATAGAAATTTAAGAACGAAGAGAAATCCTTTCGCGATGTTTACGGATGAAGAATTTAAAGTGAGATATCGCTTCGATAAGAACACTGTGATACACCTTAGCGATATTATCAGGCCTTCCCTAACCCCTGTAACGCATCGGAAATATACGTTGTCTGTGTTGGATCAAATTTTAATTGCATTTAGATATTATGCCACAGGAACATTTCTGGTTGTCATTGGTGGTGACATTAATGTCCACAAAACCACTGTGTCTAGAGTGCTCAATAAAGTTAGCAAAGAAATAGCAAAGCTAGCTAAAAGGTATATAAATAAGCCTAATAATGAAGACTTGAGAGAAGGAAGTAAAGGCTCATTTTTTTAATATTGCTGGATTTCCAAATGTTATATATATATTATATATAATATATATTCTTTCATATTCTTTCTCGCTGTTTTCTTAAAATTATCGTATAACGCATGTAACTGCTTTTCATTCCTAGAACCAGTTTCAGAGATAGCATTATATTTATGCGTCAGCGCCGTCCAAGCTTGTTTCTTGGATTCTACAGTAGTCCCGTCTGTCTTTTTATTGTCGATTATAGACACAAATTCTTGGGCTACTTCGACAAGAAGCATCTTCTCTCTTACAGTAAAATTATGACTGCGTTTACTGATTTCCATAATTAGGGCAAATCAATAGAGTACCTACCAATTCCACTAAACTATCAATTACTTTATATAAAATCAACCTCCAAGCAAACTTCTCACCACAAAATAATAAACACGCGCGAAAGTCTGCGAAACGAAAACATAACTTTTGTTTGAAAAAGCAACACATGTTTGACGTTTTCTTTTAAAAAAGTTGACTATGACTTCGTTCATACAGCCATAACTAGGTGTCGTATTATCATAATTTATAATTAAAACACTTTTTACTGCTTACTTGCTTAGTAAAAAAATCATTATAATAAATATAATTCATATTAAATATTAATTAAATGGATAATATAAACTTTAAGTTTGACTGATTATAGAGACCCATCTAGCGGCAGATTAAGTAACTGCTTATCCGTTCGATAGTTATTGAGCCGTGTGTCTCGTGTTCAGAAACGCAGTGACAGTTATCCGAAGTTTATCTAACTCATAACTTTATTGAACCAATAACTAACCAGAGCTTAACTGACAACTACAGAAACCGGGCATGAGAGTTCTCCATAATGTTCTCGAAGATATGTGAAGTCTGCCATCCCGCACTAGGCTAGCGTGGTGGATTATGGCCTAACCCTTCTTACACTTAGAAGAGGCCCGTCAACCGGAGGGGGACAGTTTAATACAGGGCTGATATTATTATAAGTCCCTCTCGACACAGAAATTGGTACAAGATAGGAAGCCTTTTAGTCTTTTAAAAAAAAGTTGATAGTTAATGTTGTTTTTTCTATTTGTTAGTTTCGTTAAGTTTTAATAAAATTAATAAGAGGGAGGAGGGGAGGGGTAATAGAATTATGGATGATGGATAGAGGCTACTTGTAAAAAACCCAAAAGAAGTTCACATGTAGTCCATGATAGTCCAATTATAAAATTATATCGTAAACCATGTTTGTGGCAATTTTTGTACGTTTGTTCCTCACCCGTAAACGAAGATCGGATTTAAATGAAACACAGCATGACACACCTCCTAAGTACCATTGGAAAACAATGATCGGAATTAACAGATAGAATGCTTTTCTGTTAGTTTGCGTCTCCATGAGCCGTGTTCAAAGCTAGTCTAAAATAACTCTTGTCTGTTTGTTTCTTTCGCTTTCACAAATAAATGGCTCATTATTATTTTCGTAGGTACATCTCGATGACAGTAATAAGATGTACTTATCAAGAATTATTTCTTCCAGGTGTTGATCGTCTCTCTTCTGGCTGCTGTGGCAACCTGCGAGCCTCCGGTCCAGGGTTACAACTACCAGCAACCCAGCTACAACTCACCAACCAACAGTTACCTACCTCCTACGAGCGGTAAATAGGAAATCTAGCGCAAAAAGATTACAAGTAATTGGGGCTACAAATAGGGTTGCCACCTTAATTTTGAACGAATAGAGTATACTTACTATATTAGGTAAAATAAATAAAGTACACACGGCTACACATCAAGTTACACGCACACAATTGTTGGAAAGGAACTGTGCATAGTGGTGTCGATGTAATGGTAGCGTCGCATCCCGTTCAGCGTGAATAAGACAAAATAACAAAAATATAACGCACTCTCTCGCACGATTCGCAGCGTTCAACTTCTAATAATTCAAAGTCCAAACAGTCTAGGTTGATGTGTCGCTGTGTGAACAAGATCTGAAAATAAAATATTATTTATTTATTACCATATTTTTGTTGATACTAGTGACATCTAACAAATATTTACTATCAAGGAAGGTCGTAACCGGATCTTTACAATATATGTATGTGTATATTAAGATAGATAAACAATAACTTTTATTCAATCTAGGCAATCTCTATAGCGTTGCTGTTAACAATTAAATAAAACCCGTAAATGTTGTCATAGGTAAAATAAAGTATTTTCACGTACTTTATTTTCCTAATAAAGTATATACGTTTACACGAAATAACGTACAATAATTTATTATAAAGTACGGTTGGCAACCATAGCTACAAATTAAAATTGTATTCTTGCTAACCTCTCTAGCTTGGCTTAGAATGCTTGTGTATGGATTGGATTTGCGTCGGTATTATAATTTTCGAACCCACGACTTAATCACTAGTCCTAATGCTTTATCTCATGGGCTATCACTAATTATTGGTACAGCCGATTGCTCGATCTACAGAAGGAGATCTATAGATGAAGAAATAATACATATTCATCGAAATTAAACTCGTTTATACGGATTTCATCGCGTTGTTTATTTAACACTGTATTACATAATTTTGAAACTGTTACACTAGCTGTGGTTTGGTAGTTAGACTTCATGATACTTTGAGCTCATTCTGCGTAAATAGAAACACCAATGATTAAATTATGTTCGGGTACTTTGAAATAACTATACTGGAACATTGAGACAACTACCATCTTGGTCTCCCTGTGACCATGGCTGCTGGAAAGCAACCGAAACGTCGGCGAAAGTGTAAACCTAAATATAAATAGTTTTAATAATTTTATTAGCTTATAAATTAGTAAAATTCAATAGTAGTAGTAGTGTAACAGTTTCAAAATTACTTAATACAGTGTTAAATAAACAACGCGTTAAAATCCGTATATAGTAGTTTAATTTCAATGAATAACATTCGCGTAAACAGAAGACAATATTTAATAATACATAGTAATACACGAAACAAAATTAGAATCTATATGTAATTTAGTTGAATTTGTGAATGTAATTTGAACGATATACATAGGCTTTCTCCTGCATTTCTTCAAAGAGGCAAGCTGAAATATATAACACTCACATTATCATTACATCTATAAGTGTACATAATTTATTTGTAACTTGTTGACCCGTTTTACTTTGTCTGTACATAAGAGAATTTTCCCCGTTTTTGCAATATTTTCCATTGATACTCCGCTCCTATTGGTCGTAGCGTGATGTAATATAGCCTGTAGCCTTCCTCGATGAAGGGCTATCCAACACTAAAATCATTTTTCAATTTCAACCAGTAGTTTCTGAGATTAGCGCGTTCAACCAAACAAACAATTAAACAAACAAATTCTTTAGCTTTGTAATCTTTATATAATATGTATATAAATGTTCTGTGCGTGTGTTTGTAATTAAATTCCCTCCTAAACGGCTGGACCGATTTCGATGAAATTTTTCTGTGTTGTTTTTTTTTGTGTGTTCAAGTGGATTCGAGAATGGTTTAGATTTGACGTTTTCTAATTTTTTTTCGTGTGTACAGGACAACGTCTGGCGGGTCGGGTAGTATTAGTATAGATTGTAAATTTAACGATTTTCACTAAAGAAATAAAATTAAAATAATAATACAGGGTGATTTTGAAATCGTGTAATTCCTTTTAACCACGCATTCTACTGGTGATATAGAATAACCCTGACCATATTTTTTCTTAATTAGAATAATGGTTTCGGCAAAATTAGAGTTCAGATTTTTTTCATGAAATGATTTCATATAGTCATATTTTAACCACCTGACACAATCTTAATATTTTTTTAATTTAAAAATAATAACATAACAATAACTGATGTCGTAAATAATAAGGGGCAATAAAAAGGACCGCCCGTTATTAGTTACGACATTAATTATTAATATGATTTTTTATTTTAATTAGTAAAAAATTAAAATTGCCTCGGTTGGTTAACATATGACTATCTGACACCATTTCACGAAAAAACGGGATAATAATTTTTCAAAAAAAATAAAACTAATTAAATAAAAATATGGTCAGGGTTATTCTATATCACCAGTAGAATGCGTGGTTAAAAGGAATTACACGATTTCAAAATCACCCTGTATATTTAATTATCATTAAAAGGAGGCAAAGCACTTTCAATCTACCGGGCACATTTCTAGACTCAGTACTGCTGCTGACAACCTCATAATAGAGAAACCAATAACATTTTTACAATCGATCCTGATACCTCACGATTTATTGTTTACAGGCGCTCAGGCTTACGTCATTAAGTAGTAGGTCTAGCTTAGCCCAATTCTGTCTCCCTGACAACGTGTATGCGCAATTTCATGATAATCGGTCGAGTAGTAAAGGCTTGAAAGCGTGACAAACAAACTAACTCACATTTGCATTTATAATATTAGTTAGGACTAGATGTGCCCACGGTTTCACCCGCGTTTATCGTTACTGTGTCGCCCCGTGGGTCGTAGCGTGATGTTATATAGCCTAAAGCCTTCCTCGATAAATAGGCTACCCAACACTAAAATAATTTTTCAATTCGAACCTGTAGTTCCTGAGTAGCGCGTTCAACCAAACAAACAAACTCTTCAGCTTTATAATATTAGTATAGATAATATATGTAGATGTCTGCTTGGTTAAGACACTAAACTATCTTGAGTAAGGTCACATAAAGCCTTTATCCTAGAAGTCTATGATCATCATTTGTCCAAATCTACCCCTGATTTAACCACACTGGACAAAATCTGAGTTTTCTAAAATACATATTTACTTTTTATTGATTTCTAGGTTTCTCAGCACCCAGCAACAGCTACTTACCACCGACCTTCGGCTCCAGCAACCAGGGCTCCTACAACCATGGACAGCATGGAAACCACGACCATGGCCACGGGCACGGCCATGATAATGAAGTGGTAAATACTTACTATAACACAAACATATACATTTATAGTATTGGACTAAAATTTTCAATATTCTGAGTGGTAAAGCAATGCCTACTCATTGCACTTGAACCTAGTTAGCTTTGTTGGAAATTCAGTTGTGGTTTGAGTGGTCTCGCCACTGCGACTGCGCCGAGTGTTGTGGGTTCGATTCCTACACGGGACAAAAATTTGTGTGATCCAAAATTTGTTGTTCCGACTCTGTGTTTCCTTTGTGTCCATTGTTCGAATGTTTGTAGTCTCCGTCGATACAGGAATTAATGTGGCAGTTGTCTTTTTAGTAAAATAACAAATGTTAACAAGATATAGTCATCATTATCATCTCAGTCGTCGGTCCACCTTGTGGGAGCAACATATGTAGATATATAGTACTTACTCTCTAAGCATTGTGTATACACATATCAATATTCTTAAATATAGGTTGTGATAGATTAACGAACATTCAACCAAAAACACACATTCTAAATCTCACATTTACAAAGTTTGTAGCTGAACAGATATGTACTACAGATGTGTCGCACACCGAATTACTTCACCAATGCTAATTAGAACTTTCGTATTAGCGAAATACTCATGGTCGTGCTAAGTCACTAGAATTCAGGTTACAAGTGACACCGATAGAGGGATGGTTACTTTGCCATTGCAAACGCCAGGCAAATTTTTGTGATCCGCAGATGATTGCTTTTTAATATAATATTCTATCACATACACACAACACCATCTCGCCCAAACTAAGCAGAGCTTGTACTATGGATACTAGACAATGGATAAACATACATTTATACTTTATTTTTGTAAATACTCACATATTATACATAGAAACACCCAGCCCAAGACAAACAACCATGTTCATGCATACAAATGTTTGATTTGTGCGGGAATCGAACCCGCGACCTCAGACGTGGCAGTCGGATACACTGACCACTACGCCATCGAGGCTGACAGACTTTGAAGCTTCAATTATACAATAGAAGCTGTCTGTGAAAAAATAAAGATATTTTGTGATAGCGACATACTCTTTCTGGGACAAAGACGTGATACATAGTCTCTTATCCCTCAAAGAGTAAACATGAGTGTATTATACCTCATTTCACCTGCTATGCTTTTATGTCCCTTTTTTTTAACCCAGGAAAAGCCTTTGTGGATACCCTCTCCCCCCGGGGAGGAGAGGGTAGTTATGTGAGACTCTCCGCCCCTGAAGGGGGTCGGTATACATACTAAAAACCTGGGGTTAGCAATCCCTCCGCCGACGGGGTGGGGCGAGATGGGGTCGCGTTAGCAATCACCATCCCGCCCCGGCGGTTCACTAACTATAGGATAGTTAGTGATCCAGTCTATGCATTACCCGTCTGGGAATCAAACCCGCATTTAAATCACTGCGTCATCCGTACCATCATATTAAGGTCATACGTAATATAGGGCAAGTCAATCATTGTAAGCGAGGCATGATTCCGGGCTGGACTAATACGGGATTTATGCACTGCATGAGTAGCTCAGTGGCGGTATTGAATGCTGAGGTCTCTGGCTTCGATTCCCTAGTGTAAGAAATTATTATTGGGTTTCTCTTATAAGAAATTCTGAGTTGCAGCACGGCATCTAGAGTGTCTGTCTGTGACCAGATGGAAATAAGTGTGCCCCTATAATGTGAGACCTAAGTAGGAACTTTAACAATCATACAGCACTTTATTACGATAATATAATTAAGTTAATACACAATATATAAAAAATCACCCTTTAACACCAATATCACTTATTTTTAAAACATCTGATCTATTTTCGTCTTACATTGGAAACAAACATGTGTCATAAATAATGTTTATTATGATGAGCTGTGCGTCTTCTTACGTATGTTGTAAATATGATAAGAATTTATCGGCCTTAACCTGTATATGTCATTATCGATACTATAAAATATATCACCGTAGTCACCAAAGATCATGCTAGCAGGAAAAAAATCTAAATTAGCCACTTTCCTTGCAGTACCGTTCATACAATCAATTTCATGTATCCCATCGTCGGCTAAACCAAAAGTCCTATCGTCTTCAACGAAAAAATGATATACGACTTTCAGATCCTCGTTTTTGACCACTTCTTGACCTTTAAAAGCACAGAAAACACCACACATTGTCACTAAATGCACGTTTTTGTTGTTATCCACTTCGAATTCCATCACAGTCCTCATGTTACCAACTCTCACTGCTGTCTCCCCTTCGTTAAAAAGCTTGTATATCATATGATCGTTCGCATCTATTAAGTACATCTCATTATTTCTTACTACTAGTTTGAATATATTCATATTGTACAGTCCTATATTATATGCTCGGTTATTTATCGGATCGTATTTGTATAATCCATCGTCTGATCCGAAATACACATCACTGGTTTCAGGATCCACTGCGGTGGCTTTATTTCTGGTTATTCCATCGATTTTTCTTGCTTGCTTTGTCACTATATTCACAAAAGCGCGACCGGAATTTTGCAAATAGTTGTCCATGTACATGAAAAATAGATTACGGCTCGAAGAATCGTAGGCAAGCTCTTTCGGGCTTTCAAATTCGTTTGTGAGTAGCTCCTTTCTGTATAACCGTGTGCCTATTTTCTGAATAGGCGTATCAGTTAGGTATATAGTCAATTTAGCATTAACACACACGAGTAGAGCAACAAATATAATTTTGCTTGACATTTTTGAACGTGTTACGCGAACAGAATCAACTTCAGCACTGCTATTGTTAATGTTTTGATTACTTATCTTACTCAGTGCAAGCTTAGTTTTGCCGTCAACTGCTTTATTGTCAATCCAATTTAATCCTTACGCTTCAGTGCTAAGATCTACATTGTGTTTGACTGTTACATTTGTATTTACACGCTCAGCTGAGTTCGTGTAAATGAGCAAATTGTTATGAACAAGTTTAGAGGTCACAATGCCATGTGGATCCGTGAGGTAGTGTACCATTTAATTGAGCTTGTTATTCTATGGTATGTGTGACAAGAATTCGTCGAGAAAATTAATGAGGTCTGTAACCAGAATATCTGTGAAGTTACTCAGCCTGGTATTTTATTGAGTGTAATATTGTAAAGTGGAGTTAATTCTCTTAATCTTAAAAAGGATATGGCGGAGACAAATGGACCTGAATCACAAGAAACCGTAGGTGGTTTATTAAAAATACAGGAAAACTGCTAATTTTTATCGAGCTACAAAATCTCTCCAAATCGTTCATAATTGTGGATCTAGTTGGACAATCCATGCTTTCATATAAGGCTTTTGTCTGCTGCTTCGCTCTCGTAAAAGTAGGTAAGGTTATGTTAGTAACAGAAATATTTAAAAAATTAAATAAAGCCTATGTTACTCGATGATAATAAAGCTTTCTAATACTCACCGTATAATAATAATTAAGACAGTTTTTGAGTTAAATCCTTACATACAAACAAAAAATCAAGTATTTCCTCTTTATGATATTAGTATAGACTAGCTGTTACCCGCGACTTCATCCGCGTGGATTTTAACTTTAAAGTGTTTGTTCAGTTCGAAGAGTTTACGAAAACTGACTTTCATACGCATTAAGTAAAAAGCTGTTATTTTTGACATTCCAAACAGACACTTCAATTTTATTTATTTGTAAAATGAATCGGATGTTGTTCACTATTTCATTGGTTTTAATTTCATGCCGCGGCACCCTATTTTCTAAAATAAAATTAGCCTAAGTTACTCCTTATAACATCAGCTATTTGCCAGTAAAAGTTACGTCAAAATAGGTTCAGCCGTTTCCGAGATTGGCTAGAACAAACAGACAAACCGACAGACACACAAAAATTTTCAAACTTAATTTTTCAGGTAAATACCTTATATACTTTTATATGCATTAAATTAAAAGCTGTTATTTTGACATTACAAACATACACTTCAATTTTATTTATTTATATAGATGATTGCATATGATATTATTTTTGTAGCAATTCAGTAAGGAAACGGATAAACGGCTTTAAAACAATTGCCTTGATAGCCCAGCAAAAATGAATGTGCACGAGGTCTTAGTTTTGATGCCTGGATATGTCAACAATGAACATATTAACGAATGTATATTATCCTATGTCCTTTTCTGTACTCCCAACAACGTGTATGCGAAATTTCATGATGATTGGTTCAGTAGTTAAAGCGTGAAAGCGTAACAAACCAAAAAACTCACATTCGCATCTTTATAATCTTTTGTGCGTGTGTTTGTAATTAAACTCCTCCTAAACGGCTGGACCGATGTTGATGAAATTTTTTGTGTGTGTTCAAGTGGATTCGAGAATGGTTTAGGTTTTTTCGTATTTACAGGACAACGTCTGTCGGATCCGCTTGTTTATAATATCAGTTAGAGCTTACTCTTTGCGGGTGATCGTGAGGATTCCCGAGTCGAATAAAGGGTTTCGTTAAGAGCAAAATCACAGTAGCAAAACATTTTGTTTACATATTGACATATATATTATTTATTTATTTATTCAATATAATGTATTATATTGAATAAATAAATAAAGTTCATAATAAAGGGTCTCGACAATAGAAAAGTATTTGTTTATAGTAAATGCGTTTAAGACCAAAGCTATAGTCGTCCGGTTTGATCTTAAACGCATTTACCATAAACAATTACTTCTCTATTGTCGAGACCCTTTATTATAAACTTTATTTATTTATTCAATATAATACATTCAGTCATTATTACAGATACCTAATACTTAACGCAATGCAAATGATGTGGAATTAGTCATCACATAGATACACATGCGTTAATACTAATTATTTAAATCATTATAAACACAATAAGGAATGAGCTTAATAAATAACAACACCTTTCTATCTGTTTCTGCGTTTGTAATTCGAGAACCACTGGTCCCAAATTTTTTTACCGCGGAAAGGTGGATTATGTGAATAGTATGAAAACACATTAAAAAAGGAGGAGTAGAATACTTAGTTCCAAACAAGTCTAATGTCTTATCCACTGGACTACCGTCGCATATAGTCAAGTTTAAGTGCATCATATCAAATGTCGAGGATCCACGGCAATAAATTCATAGTTTGCGTGGGTAGAGCCGCGTGGTATTATCTTATAAGCTAGGAGTGGAACAAATTCCTTAGAGTATTTTCGAATTCAAGACAAACAATAAAAATCCAATACTTTATCCATTGCGCTATTGTCACTTAAAGTCAATTTTTGTTCGTCATGTCGGCAATCCAACCTCACGGTTCACTGCAATAATTACGCAAAATACGCGGACAGAGCCGCGTGCTCTGCTAGTCTTCTCTTCTCCTTAGCCTTTATTATTCCCAAGTCACTCGGGGTAGGCTTTCTAACCGGATTTGACTGGATATCAGTTTTTACACGGAGCTACTGCCATCTGACCTCTGCAACCCGAAGGCTAACGATACCCTAAGGCTAGACCAGTGTAAGGATATTAGAGGGCTTTGACTTCTCAATGACGACTGCCATAGATGTTCATGGCAGTCGGGACCGACGGCTTAACGTGCTCTCCGAGGCACAGAGCAGGCGATAATTGTCAATCAACACGCACATAATTTCGAAAAGTCATATAACTTCCGAAAGTCAGAGGTGCGCAACGTGGGTTCGAACCCGAGACCATCTGCATTGCAGTCTGTTGGTCTCCCCACTGAGCTATCGCTGCTCGCCGCGTGCTTTGCTAGTATTATCTTATAAGTTAGGCGTGGAACAAAATCGTTGGAGCATGAAGTCATAAACCAATCAGATAGACTACTGATATATCGTAAAGCATCGCACGTCTTCAGTCAACCGTGTTACGCAAATATTATTTAAACATCTTTAAGGCACTCCTTTGAAGCAAGCTTAGGTACATTGTTCATGGATTTCTCAGTAGGTACTGATTAGAATCCAGCGTGTTTATCCCAAAAAGGGTAGGCAGTAATGTATTTTAATTGTATTTCGCAAGATATGTAGGTTTTTATGCAATAGGGAGTCAGTCATCGGTCACGATTTTCAATTTCGTGCTGGAATCGATAATTTGGTAACACAAATACCCAATAATACATTGTCTTACGTCTGTAACGCCGTAGATATAATCAAAAGAGTATTACAGCCAGATTTCATCTAGTATCGTTCTAGGCCTATAACCGTTTACCGAGCACAGTCCTAAATTCTGTGCTGGTACTAAAAATGTCTTGACTAAGACACCTAATAACACTTTGGTCAAACCGGGAACCGAACTCGAGACCATAAACAGCAGTCGTGTTCACTACTACTGCGCCACCAAGATTTTCACACAACAGGAAGTCTAAATTGGTGTCTAACAGACTTTTGATAATTTTCTTCATTTTACCAAAATGGCGGCTTCGATGGCGTAGTGGTTAGTGTAACCGACTGCGAAGCCTAAGGTCACAGGTTCGATTCCCGCACAAGTCAAACATTTGTGTGCATGGACATGGATGTTTGTCTTGGTCTGGGTGTTTCTATGTATAATATGTACGTACTTACAAAAAAAAAAAAGTATAATTATATATGTATGCTTATCCATTGTCTAGTACCCATAATACAAGCTCTGCTTAGTTAAGCTAGATGGTGTTGTGTGTATGTGATAGAACATTATAAATAAAAATAAACCATAACCTGACTATTAAACTCAGGATCCCACAATTAGCAGTTTGTTTATTTGGATACTCTGTAGTTATTATATTATTTCTACATAATTATGTAAATGAGACCATAAATAGAATGCACAAGATTTTAAGACACGCATATCTCTGGCACTTCGAGGCGGCAAATTATCATATTAACACTTCTCTTTTGTTGTTTCCAGCCAAAATCGTACGAGTTCGGTTACTCGGTGAAAGACGCCCAGTCTGGCAACGATTACGATCGCAAGGAGAGCTCAGATGGTAACGTGGTGAGGGGAGAATACAGGGTGCAGTTGCCTGATGGACGCACACAGATCGGTAAGTTATGGAGGTAGTTATGAACGGATTCACCGACAGACAATAACAACAGACACGGATGGCGTAGTTGTTTAAGTAATCGCTTCGCCACTGCTACTCCGCCGGGTAATGTGAGTTCGAATCCCACAAGAGTCAAAAATTTGTGTGATCTACAAATGTTTGATTCGATGTTCTTTGTGTCCATTGTTTAAATGTTTGCAAAGTCACCTGCGATACATAAAAAATGCCTAGTTTAAGAGCTACTTAAAAACAAGTAATTATAAAAAAAAATATATAAGATAATATTGTCTTAAGTTCACGCGAATGTTATACATTGAAAATAAACACTTTATACGGATTTTGCCGCGTTGTTTATTTTGTGAACATGGCATGGCTGCTGTAAAGCAACCGAAAGGTCGGGGCAAAGTGTAAACTTAAATATAAATAGTATTAAATAAAATTAAATATCGTAGTAAAGTTCAATAATAGTGTTAGAGTTTACACATTGATGTAATAAAAGTGTTTAAAGTAAAATAAACAACGCGACAAAATCGGTATAAAGTGTTTAATTTCAAAATATATAAGATGACATTTAAATTTTCTTGACGATAATCCATCTACTGCTATGAATAGATATAGCTTTCTAGGTCCCGAAGCCTCGTAATACACTACCTGTGCTATGTTGATATAAAAAAGCAACACTGTTAGAGTTGTAGATACGTGGTGCAACGACCTGCTTCGAAGCTACCAAAAAATGTATAGCAAAGCAAGTGGTCATAGGTTCGGTTCTTATATCAAGAAACGTCGTTTTAGCTACGAACAGTTAAATGTTAAATTTAGACATATTTTTCATAGTTTAATTATCCTTAGCTAAAACGACTTATTTCTTGAGTTTAGTAGTAATATGGCGATTAAAAAGAGTGGCCATGAGCTTCTTGGCCGTTCTTCTCATGAGCCCTACACCCTTGCTTTGTTGAACGTGGCAGTAAATGTAAATTCACAGGAAAAATTTAGTGTAACTTTGACATTCATAAGTGTTACCTTGTAACCTACCTTGAATAAATTTATTTTGATTTTGATTTTTGATTTTATACGTATTAAATATTGTTTTGGTAAAAGCGCCTACAAATATTTTGTTAGCAACTCACAGCGATAATATTGCAGTAGGCACTGCGATTAAAAGAACATTATTTCTTATGTAACTTGTCCAATTGTTTTTATGTTATTATTTTAGCTGCCTGTTCTCCGTCTCCATATAAACGTTAACTATGTCAAACCTCAAACCATTCCATGCGAGCCTCGATGGCGTAGTGAATAGTGTAACCGACTGCCACGCCTGAGGTCGCGAGTTCGATTCCCGCACAAGTCAAACATTTGTGTACATGGACATGGATGTTTGTCTTGGTCTGGGTGGTTCTATGTAAAAAATGTACGTATTTACAAAAAAAATTGTATATATGTATGATTATCCATTGTCTAGTACCCATAGTACAAGCCTTGCTTAGTTTGGGCTAGATGGTGTTGTGTGTATGTGGTAGAATATATTATTATTATAAATAGAATTTTGAGGCTTTTCCACGTTCGTTCTTACAAAATAAGAAACTTTCTACCGTGTTAAAAATTTTCTATTTTGAACAGTGTCTTAAATAATGCGTTTGACACCGTTATGGTTTTGCAATGGTTTTAATATTAGGTATTTGATATCTTTCTAAGATCCCAGTGAAATATATTTAGTGTCAATAAACAATTCAATTATTTAAGAGTTTAAATATAAGGGGCTTTAGGTGCACTAAGGGTGCGCTATATTAATAGTTTCAGTGTTGTTGAGGCTGCCCCGTTACTGCAGCGCGTCTGGCATGTTCGCTGAGGCGCGAACTGACTATTATGCTAAAATAACGAACAAGACCGCATCCTTGTTAAGCAGAATTAGAGGTAGCAACAACAACATTCTGCAAACATTGTCATGTAAACATGACGCATAAATATTAAGGCATTTTGTTGGAGTATTGGTGTGTCAACCAGATGTATATTACTAACCCTAGTTTTAAGTCTTACTAACAAGTGGATCTCTGTTATCTATAAATAAATCTTCTTCTTACTAGCCTTTATTATTCCCAAGTCACTTGCGGTCGGCTTTTCTAGTCTAACCGGATTTGACTGGATATCAGTTTTTACACGGAGCGGCTGCCACCTGACCTCCGCAACCCGAAGGCTAACGATACCCTAAGACTAGACCAGTGTCAGGATATTATAGGGCACTGACTTCCCAATAACGCCTGCCATAGATGTTCATGGCAGCCGGGACCGACGGCTTAACGTGCTCGGAGCAGGCGATAATTGTCAATCAATACGCACATCATTTCGAAAAGTCATATTACTGCCGAAAGGCAGAAGTGCGCGACGTGGGTTAGAACCCAAGGCCCTCTGCATTGCAGTCTGTTGGTCTCCACACTGAGCTATCGCTGCTCTAATATCTATCTGATATCTATAAATAAATAAAAATAATAATTATATTATTATAATAAAGGATATATAAATATGCTTAAGAATAGAAAATAAGCTTAAACTCTCCATTTGTGATTGCAGTGACGTATCACGCTGACTGGCAGACCGGCTTCCACGCGGACGTCCGTTACGAGGGACAGGCGAGGTACCCCGAGCCCACTCACAACAACAGGCAACAAGGTAACGTAACAACTACCTATAAAAGGCTTTATTATAATAAATAAAATATTTTAAGTTCTTTGGCCGATTTAATAAGTTATGCCAATTTTTGTAATTAGGCATTAACATCCTGGATTGGTCGTCGAATGACAAACTCATATGAGATTCACAAGCTTAATTAGGTTCCCATTGCCCGCCAGTACAATATGCAGCTAGTTCTATCCCCAGCTAAATACCATTTCTAGCCAGTCCCATATCCTGTCAACCCCATTTCAGCATACAATACAACAAACAGCGACGAAACTTGTATTTAAGCGCAGCACTTCGGTGTTAAATAGCGAGGTATAGTCACTAATTACTTTATCTTTTCTCAATTCAAAATGCAAAATATTAATTTCCCTTCATTTAGCAAGTAATATTGACGCTGTTTTCAAATTATGTGTAAAAACTCAAATCAAAATCGAAATTAAAGTCATGTAGGTCACAAAGTAACACTAATAAACATCAGAATTACACTTATTATATTAATGTAAATTTACATTTACCTGTTGCCATGTTCTTTACCATGACATTTATTTAATGTTGCAAGAGCGAGAGAACTAGGGCTACTTTTTTAAACCGGAAAATTTATTTTTATGGGTAGTATTTAACTGTTCCTCAATTTTTTGCCTTTGTTCAACTAAAAATACAAATTTCACAGCAAAATATGCTTACTAAAATATTTTAAAGAGATCAAACTAAGTCGACGGGGCTCCTTAATTTTGGTTGGGTTTAAGAAAGAACCTAACATAACCTAACCCTTCCGAGATGGAATGCAGTGATTTGAGGCGTATAGGTGCTCGCTATGATATATTTTAGTAAGCATATTTTGTTGTGCAATTAGTATTTTTGGTGGTCATTATATTTAATCCCATTGTTTATTTAACAAATCTGTGCTTAAGGAGCTGCAACAATTATATCACTTACCTACTCATGAAAGATTTAAGTATAAAATTATATTTGAAAGTTAGCCTTTAATAGTAGTTCATGGTAGAACAGGAGCATCCACTTACGTGTATACACAGCGACACATCAACCTAGGCTGTTTCGAGTTTAAACTTTGAACTATTAGAAGTTGAACGCTGCGAATCATGCGAGAGAGTGCGTTATATTTTTGTTACGCTCTATCCTTACCGTTACATCGACACCACTATACACTGTCCCTTTCCGACAATTCTCTATTTTGTATGTAGCGTAGTTATGCGTATATAGGGTGTCTAACTTGATGTGTAGCCGTGTGTACATAATTATGTAGATTAAAAACAAAGTGAGGCTATTTTGCAGTTCGAGGTGACACACATAGGCAACTATACTATTGTCTCAGATAATATAATACTATACTAGTACTATTGTAATATATAATGTTATTTTCAGTACATTCAAGGTTGCTTTATAATCTTTCAGGCGGCTACAACTACAATTCTCCTAGCGACTTCAGCGGTTCATTAACCGGTTTCAACAACTATAAACAACCAACAACCGCGTACGGACCTCCCGGCTACCACTGAACAACACCCGACAACCAACAACGAAACCTTGAGTTACCATTTTGTACAGATAAACGCCCTTTTACACTGTTTTAGACTTTGTCAAAAATAACAATTTACAATTTATATTAATAATCAGAAAAAAGTAAGTGACTGTAATTTTTGTAGATTTGAAATGTATCTCACTCTTTTACATAAATTTCCCTTATATTCTTCAATAATACAAACATAAAAACAGTTAAATAAAATATTAAATAAGCTAATCTGATTTCTTATCAAATTAATCTCTTAATTCAACTAATTAAGTTCTAACCAGATTAGGCTCAGTGGAGAAATAAATATGGCGTTTTAGGTTTAATATTGGAGATCTGTCAAAATGATTACTTACGTAAGTTACCTGAATGTAGAAAATCGATTTTTTTTACACAAGCGAATTGATATTTGGGCCCTCTGCCTACCTATGTAAATAATAAATCAATAGCACATTGCCGCTTATTATTTATATTTCAAAAATCAATGACAATTTGGGCTTGACAAATGTTCGACAGTGTAACAGAGCCTTAATATTAATATAAAATGTATTGCTACAAATTATATTAAATTGTATCAAATACAAAGTGTTATATTATATGTATAGCATGATTTGTATTGTTTGTAGCAATACAAAACTCGTTTAGAATTTAATACGAATACAAACAGTATTTTTATGGTGTAATAATTTAGCTTTAAGTATTTTTGTATCAGTATTGTTTGATAATAAAGAATTTAACAATATATTGTTGTTTGATTTTTTAAATATAGTAACTTATTGTCATATAATTGCATCCTTACTTATCTATACTAATATTATAAAGCTGAAGAGTTTGTTTGTTTGTTTGGTTGAACGCGCTAATCTCAGGAACTACTGGTTCGAATTGAAAATTCTTTTAGTGTTGGATAGCCCATTTATCGAGGAAGGCTATAGGCTATATAACATTACGCTACAACCAATAGGAGCGGAGCAGTAATGAAAAATGTTGGAAAACGGGGCAAAATCTCTTATATGAAGCAGACGATGTAGCGCGGGTCAGCAAATGCGAATGTCAGTTCGTTTGTTACGCTTTCACGCCTTAACTACTCGAACGATCATCATGAAATTTTGCATACACGCTGTCAGGGGTACAGAAAAGGACATAGTGTAGATACCTTTGATTTAGAAAAAGTATTGTGCTCAATCGAAACTGCAGTCAAAAGATAGTAAACATATTACTTCTTCTTCTTCTCAAGTCGATGGTACAATTATTTTAAATTTGTCCTGCCCAATGTGTATATTGCGTGTTGCTTTATGAACCAATTAAAACGACGATGTGATGATTGAATATTGACTCGTTTATTGTTACTTAATTAAGGCTTATATACTAAGTTATTATACATACGTAGTACGGACCTATATAGGAAAGGAAAATTATGATGTTTACTTTATTTGCATAATTAACAATATTAACTATTATGTATTACGGCACGTAGTATTTTGCTTTGCTAATAACAAGTTATATATATCACGTTTGCATGCTATACTATGATATACTATGGCTTTCGCCATAGATATTCCCCCCTTGAAGAAAAAAAAACTAAATTACACATAGTAATAATTAGATTAGAAAAAAATAATAATACAGATTAATTTTATGCCTACGTTTCTAAACAACGTTTGCGTCTCTAATTATTTTCGTAAGCCTCTTCTCGATCTTATTGCTTACGAATTTGAATACTATGACTATGGTTGCGATTGTACATATGACAACCCCTGCTATCGTCACGAATATTATCCAGCTCCGGATCCCTTGTACTTCCTCGACCACTTGGGAGTGCAGGTTTAATAAATCTTCTGGTTTTACTGCATTGTTCTGCACCATGTTGATTTGTTCCTTCTCGTGGCTCGAGTTTGATCCCATGCTATGTGTTGTTTCGACGCTGTGCTAAGTGAATGCATAAAGTAGTGTTATTCTAGCTTATATGTTATAATTGGAATCTAACCGTCGGGCGGGAGATTCTACCAGAACGTGTTCTTGTTTCTGTTTATCTGCTTGTGAAGTTTTCGTTATCTGGTCGTCTATTGTCCGTTTGCTTATCTTGCTATTGTTTAACATGAATGCAGGTTTAACTCTATCGATAGCTACACTTTTTTGTCGTCCGTTTATCAAGATCGTGAAGATCTTATCATTTCGACTGATGACAAGATAAGGACCATCGTACGGCGGTGTAAGACTTGGCCGTAATCGGTCACAACGTAAGAAAACGTGCTTACATTCCGATAACTGTGGGTGCACGAATATCTTGTCGTTCTTACTTTGTCTTTGTGGAACAGAAATCATGTGTTCTAAGTTGTCCTTAATTTCTCTGATAAAATCTGCGTATGTTGAGTTATTATGTGTCTCGAAAAATGCTCCAGGCAATCTAATTGTTGAACCGTATACTAATTCAGCTGCCGAGCATCCTGTGTCTTGCCGTAAACTCGTACGTATGCCAAGTAAAACGGTAGCTAACTCTTTTGTCCAATTGATTGTGTTACCTCTTGCTATCAATGCCGTTTTCAATGTTCTGTGCAGTCGTTCTACTTTAGAGTTTGACTGTGGATGATATGGGGAGGTTCGAATTTTATGAATTCCCATTAAGTTTGCTAAATTTTTGAATATTTCAGATTCAAATTGGCGTCCCTGGTCTGTGGTAATGTATTCAGGGCATCCGAATCGGGCTATCCAGCCTTCATATACCGTTCTGGCTACGGTTTCTGCAGTTATATCAGCTATGGGAAATACCTCTGGCCATGAAGTACAACGATCTATCATTGTAATTATGTATCGTTTGTTTTTAGAAGTGGGTAGCGGCCCAACTAAATCAATATGAAGATGGGAAAATCTTCCTGTTGGCATGAATTTTCCGAATTGTGATTTTGTATGACGATGTATTTTTGCTCGTTGACATTGTAAACATGTCTCAGTCATCTTATTTACGTCTTTATTCATATTTTCCCATATATAGTTAGTTGAAATCAGTTTTCTCGTAGTATTCTTACCAGGATGGCTAATGTTATGAAAACTTTCGAAGATAGTTTTCCTGAATTTGAGGGGCATAAAAGGGCGTTGTTTTCCTGTTGATATATCGCAATAAATCTTAATATTTTTATCTGGAAAATATATTAATTCTATTTTTAACGATTTATTGGCTTTTAATCGTTTTAACTCGCTGTCATTCTTTTGATATTTTTCTACCTCGTACCAATCGATTGCAGAGGGTAAGGATATCGTTTCGATAACTCGAGATAAAGCATCGGCTACCAAATTCTTGTGGCCGCTGATGTGCTGGATATCCGTACTGAATTGTGATATATAATCCAGATATCTGATTCGTCTAGGGGTATCATCCAATGACGGCTTCTTATCGAAAGCATGCATTAGTGGTTTGTGATCCGTGTAGACCGTAAATTCTCGTCCTTCGATGAGTCTTCTGAAATGTTTTATAGCCATATAAATTCCTAGTAGCTCTCTATCGTAAGTAGAGTATTTTGTTTGGGCTTCACTTAGTGATTTGGAGAAAAAAGCTATCGGCTCCCATTTTTTGTTTCTTCGCTGCTGTAGTACAGCGCCTACGCATTTGAGACTAGCATCCGTCATTAAAGCTATTTGCGCGTTGCTGTCCGGACATGCTAATGTAGTTAATTGTCGAATGTCCTGCTTGCAACATTCAAACGCGTGGTTTGCTTCGGTATTCCACTGTATAACTGTCTTATCATTTTTCTTACAATTAATTAAATATTTATTTAATGGTGCTTGATGTTTTGCTGCATGTGGAATACTGCTTCGGTAGAAGTTAATCATACCCAAAAAACTTCGTAATTCATTTATCGTTTGTGGTTTAGGGTAATTGTTTATGGCTTGAATTTTTTCCATAGTAGGAGTCAAACCCTTGGCTCGTTATATGATAACCGAGGAAATCAATTTCCGACTTGTCAAATTCGCATTTGTTTGTATTTATTGTTATGCCGTGATCATGCAAGCGCTTAAACACCTCTTCTAAGTGTTCATAATGTTCCTTAATATTATTTTTCTTATCAGCGATAAATATGTCGTCTACATACACGAATACGTAGTCCAAGTCTCTGAATATGGAGTCCATAAATTTTTGGAAGGACTGTGCTGCGTTTCGTAACCCGAATGGCATTCTGATGAATTCAAAAAGTCCAAAAGGGGTTATAATCGCTGTTTTCTCTGGTTCAGCTACGGGCAGAATGTGAAAAGCTTTCTTTATGTCTATTTTGTTGAAAATTTCTTTTCCGCTTGCCACGTACGTAAAATCAAGTAGCCTTGGAAGTGGGTACCTGTCTGGTACTGTTATTTTATTTAGTGCGCGGTAATCTCCACATGCTCTCCATTCGCCATTCTTCTTCTTGACTAAATGAAGTGGCGATGCCCATTGACTGCTTGACGCTCGGCAAATTCCCATATCCATCATGTCTTGGAATTCCTGTTTTGCAATTCTGTATTTATCAGGAGGTAATGGACGCGCTCGAGTAAATACTGGGAAACCTTTTGTTATTATTTGATGCTGTACTTGGTGCTTGGTAGGTAGGTTCATCGATCTAGGCTTTGTAATGTCTTCATATTTCTCTAACAATCGCTTTATTGGTTCCTGTAGAGAAGCGTTTAACGATCGGACTGATGCAATGTTTGCTCTCACTATTTTGGCAGGCGTTTTCAAACCTGTCTTTTTATCGATCAGTTTTTTTCCGTGTATATCTACTAATAATTGATAATGATCCAGAAAATCAGCTCCCAGAATTGGCATCTTGACGTCGGCAATGGTAAATGTCCATTTAAAGCTTCGGCGAAGTCCTAGGTTAAGCATTAAAGTGCGTTCCCCGTATGTATTTATAGGGCTGCCGTTGGCGGCGAATAATTTGTATTCGCATGCTTTGCTCTCGTTATTTGTGCGATTGATAACCGAAATGTTAGCACCCGTGTCGACTAAAAATCTATAACCACTGTTTGAGTCAGTTATAGTTAGACGGTTTGCTGGGTGAATAGCACAGAGACCCGTCGTTTTCTGTGCTACTTCTAGTTTTCCGACGGCCTGATATTTTTGTTCATATTCCACGAACATGGCTTCTTGCATTTATACGAATCTTGCTTGAAACGATTATGATAATAACAAATTCCATTATGCGAGCTTCTGTGGCGCGACCTTGACCGTGAGTGTGACGTATGGCGTGAATGGAATTTGCTGCGTTGCATAAGTTGATGCTCGCGTGCGTTACGTAATGCATTTATTTCTATTTGCATAGCTGCAAGTTGTGACGATATGTTTGTTATTAAATTAATGTCAACCGATGTCTCTTGAGTGGTATTCTTGTTGTAGGTCAAGTTTTCATATATTTTATCGGCTAACTCGCTCAAGCTGTCTAATGATAAATTGTTTGTAACCGATATAATCGCTGTTAGCGAAGCGGGAAGTTGTCTTAGCCACAGAAGACGAATAGTGTCGTCGTTTATATTTCCACATCCCGCTTCCTTCATTTTTCTCAAGAGCTGGGAAGGCTTTTGGTCTCCGAGGTCCATTTCTGATAGTAGTCTGTGAAAACGTCGGTGTTCGCTCTCTTCGTAGCAGTTTATTAGACGTTCCTTGATGGTGGAGTACTTATTATCGCTGGGAGGATTAGTCAAAATGTCACTAACCTGATGGACTACCTCTTTTGGTAATTTAGATGTTACCATATTGTATTTGTAGTCTTCGCCCTGTTTGTGTGTGGTGCCAAGATGGCTTCAAACTGAGCGAACCATAATCGTGGTGAGTCTGTCCAAAATTGCGGTAGTTTTTCCGTGACCGTGATTGCAGCAACAGTTTCGCAGCCTGAGTCGCCTTTTGAAGGAGTTATTGGTAGAGCCATTTTTCTTCTGACGTTATGAGGATGTGATAATATCGTAATACTATTGTTCTCTAGATTCACCGCTGAAAACCAAATTGGGTTCCGGTCGTCCCGGTATTATATCAGCACTAGAGACCAATAGATCACGTCGGGGTCACCAATTATTGCGTGTTGCTTTATGAACCAATTAAAACGACGATGTGGTGATTGAATATTGACTGGTTTATTGTTACTTAATTAAGGCTTATATACTAAGTTATTATACATACGTAGTACGGACCTATATAGGAAAGGGAAATTATGATGCTTACTTTATTTGCATAATTAACAATATTAACTATTATGTATTACGGCACGTAGTATTTTGCTTTGCTAATAACAAGTTATATATATCACGTTTGCATGTACTATACTATACTATGATATACTATGGCTTTCGCCATATGTAGCCACGGAAATCGCATCAGCAATTGCGTCCATCAAGCCCTTCATAGTGCACCTACAGGTACAATTTGGGCATTTCAACAGATGTGACCTGAAGATGTTTTTTCGGGGAACTAAATATTTATATATTTTTAAACACACCTATTACCGCCAGTTTAAGTGATGTTCATTTGTGTTTATAAAAGCATTAAGAAGGCATTAAAAGAATTAGAAGGTTAATTAGAATGCTTTAAGATTATATTTTCTGCTAACAAAGAAGTATCTTATCTTATCTTAATTCGGGGGCCAGTCTGTGTAGATTGGCGACACTTCGACCCAGTGGGATCTTTTGTGTCGGCCTCGAGGTCTATCCGTGAGATCTTCCTATGAATGTACTGCATCAGTCGCAGCGTATACTTCAGAGGGAGAAGCCTGAAGTCTTCAAGGTTCGGATATGCCAATCCCATCAGACCTATCCTAAGTCCGGCCAACGCGTCACATTCACACAGCAGGTGTGATATGGACTCGTCCTGTTCACCACAGGCTCTGCAGATCGAATTGTTTGCCACTATCTATCTGCACAGGAAGTCGTTGATGCCAAAATTACCAGTGAACGCTCCTGTGAGCAGACGTATTTGGCCCTTGTGTACCCGCAGAACTTCCGGGTGAAGCCCGTGGCTCTGTATGCAATGAATTTATTTAACAAAGAAGTAAGTGTACTTACGTAATCGGGAGCGTGACACTATGAAATATACGCTATCTCCGGCGTTCGACGACGAAATGTGCAATTGTTCTTTAAATCGTTGGTTTACGCACACAAGCAAGTGATGAATATTTGCAATACATGTACATCTATATTTTCTCTAAAGCAACCACTTGTCTAACTTTAATACAACGCCTTAAAATGATAATTTTATGAATCGGGCGGTAATGGGTGCCGATTTTAAGGGGTCGTTATTAGGTGCGTTTAGTTACTAGCAAATTGATATACTTATTTCTAGTATTCTTGTTAGCCTCTTCAGTTAAGCTAAATGCTTGCTGGGCTCTCATCATAGATAAGAATAAGTACCTACTAAAGTAGCTCACATCAGTAATATCATGCTTGGGCACATCAAACCTGCTTCCAAATGAGTCCAATAAAATAATTAGGCAATAGTTCTTGCAAAGATATATGCATAGTATCACGTCTGTGCATTCCCAAAGGGGTAGGCTTAAGTATGTTTCACCTAGATTTCGCCACTTTAGCTTGAGTTTCTACGTACTAGAAGTTACAACCCACTTTTGGCCAGATATGTTCTAAATTCGTGCGTAATATAGGGCTAATTTATTGCTGTGAATTACGCTACCGGGCATATATTTTACAGATTTATTATCGAAATATAAACAAAGATAATACGAACAAAGATTTATAAAAATATAATATATTAGATTTTTCTCGCGGCTTTACACACATGAATGTAGTATAGGTTATGTTAGTAATGGTACTTTTTTTAAACATAAAATATCGCCAATCTTACTCGCTGATAATAAAGGTTTCTAATGATAAAAGAATTTGTAAAATCGGTTGATTAGTTTATGAGTTAAACCATTACAAATAAAGACCCAAAAAACATCCTTTTTATGTAATATACTTGTATTAGTCTATATTGACATTCTTTAATTATTTCGTAGTGGCATTTGTATTACTCTGCAGATTTTTACAGTAGCAAAATGTAAACAGATGCGCGTAATTCTTGTCCAAACAGGAGCATCTGACGTGAACACTGTAAAATAAAAACATGTACTTGTGTTATGGGTAGGCACGGACTGCCACGCAGAGGTTTTGAGTTCGATCGCAAGACGCGCATCTCTGACTTTCAGTTATGTGCTTATTAAATAGTTAATTATCGCTTGCTTTAACGGTGAAGGAAAACATTGTGAGGAAACCTGCATATCTAAGAGTTCACAATAATGTTCTCGAAGATAATTATGTGAAGCCTGTCGATCCGCACTGAGCCAGCGACGTGGACCATGGCCTAACCCTTCACACACTGAGAGGCCCGTGTCCAGCAGTAGGATAGTTTTTATACAGGGTTGATATTAATATATATTGTATCAGTAGAGTACTTACGCGTAAGGGCCTGATATATAAGTGGGAGTAATGTAGAAGCTGTCAGTTTTAATGTTGTACATCATAGTACCTTCGAAAATAGAATTGCCTGGATTCATTATTATCTGAAAATAATATTCGAAATATTTAAAAACCGCCTTACTGGGTTTTATACGTTCGTGCTTGTGTTTACGGCCAATCCTGAGTAGCCAAGTTCGAAGGCAGCAAAGTGTTATCGGGTTTTGGTGTAGAAATTCATCTTCGAATTGTATGTTTATTTTAGGTTAGCTAACAGACGTTTTACCGGACTCCTGCTGCTTTTGAGAATATATATAAAACGAAAACTCAGTTTCGATGACTATATATAAAAAAATATATATAGCTCAGTGGAGAGACCAACAGACTGCAATGCAGAGCGTCTCGGGTTCGAACCCACGTCGCGAACCTCTGACTTTCGGAAGTTATATGACTTTTCGAAATTATGTGCGTATTGATTGACAATTGTCGCCTGCTCCGTGCCTCGGAGAGCACGTTAAGCCGTCGGTACCGGCTGCCATGAACATCTAGGGCAGTCATTATTGGGAATTCAGTGCCCTATAGTATCCTGACACTGGTTTAGTCTTAGGGTATCGTTAGCCTTCGCGTTGCGGAGGTCAGGTGGCAGCCGCTCCGTGTAAAAACTCATATTCAGTCAAATCCGGTTAGACTAGAAAAGCCGATCCCAAGTGATTAGGGCATAATAAAGACTAGGGAGAAGAGAAGATATAGAAAAACATAAATGAGGATATCTATTGGTCATTCATCAGCCAGGAAATTCTTAGCAGCAACAAGAAACTGTGGTGTTCTACTGAGAACTTTACTCACCGCGGGAACATAGTTTTATGGCTGATATCTTCTATATGAGGTACATTCTTTAGTCGAGCTGATCATCTAAGGTGTAATTTTTGACCGAAGGTGTAGTGGTTTAAATAATCGGCTCACTACTGTTGACGCACCCAGTGTTGTAGGTTCGATCCTCACACGGGACAAAAATGTGTGTGATTCACAATTACTTGCTTCTAGTCTGGGTGACATTTTTGTCCGTTATTTTAGTGTTTGTAAAGATCCCTGTGGACCCACAGGACTTATTCCTTGTGCGAGAGATTTTATTTTTTCAAAACAAATAAAAAGAATAAACATATTTAATTTATCTCTCGGCACACTACCATTTATTACCTTTGCTTGATAATATTTAATAGAAGGCTTCGCAGAAGAATCGCCGCTACTTGCTTGGTGGTCTTCTTTAGGAGTATAATGTAATACCCATTTTATGGAAGCCAGTTTCCTTTTGGCACATAGTTCTCTGCAATAACAATATACATTACATTTATGTAGAGCGTTTGAAGCAAAAGAGACATGTCAGGATCGTAGTGATTGAAAATCGTATATAGGTTTCCATTTACTAAGATCTTGGCATTTCTCTTGTTCTGCTTCCACACCGGGATGTAGGCGTGAGACGGCTGTAAATGAACAAAAACAAGGAAAATTTAGGTTATCGAGCGATGTCAAAACTTTTCGACCTCGCCTCCCGTTATTCTTAACTTAATCAAAAAAGTACTTTAGAAAGACAAAGTCAAAAATCTTTATTTCCATAAAAATGAGCAAACATTTCTTGGACACGTCAATTAACTATTTGCCTATGTGGCGCCGCGGTAGTGAATGCGACTGCTGTGCATAAGGGTTCGAATCCCGGGTCGGACCATAAAAAAGTTATTGGATTTTTCTGTTAAGAAATCTCAATACTAGTCCGGAGTTACGAAGTTGGCGGTGTTAGAAACCCCCGCGCCTCGAAAAGCACGTAAAGCCGTTGGTCCTGCACCTGATCTCTCTCCGGTGCGAACAGAGAGTGCACTTGTGTTTGCGCACACACTTATGCACTATAATATCTCCTGCGCAGATGGCCAGTCTCCGTAAAGATTGCCCGCCGTGACCGGTCTGGAGGACATTATTATATTAAAAATACAATAAATATAATTAGAAGACACAGCATCATTTCAAAAATTGGGATATAATATATTTAACAGAATAAATAACATAAATAAGGTATACTTTGCGCCAAAGTCTCTCATGTTACTCGACCATACCATAGTCTCTGCATTCGCCAGAACGAGACAGCGCATTATTCAGTGTATAGCTTTATCGCCATCCCACAAATACGTCATCCAAGCTTTGAAAAAATGTGGTTAGGCTTCTAAGGATCATTCATTTAAAGAACATGACCCATTTATCTACAAGATATTAAAAGTTCATCCAGTTAATAATCTAAGTAGTTCGGTCTACCATGAGTTTTCTTGTTGACGCAACTCGATGAATTTGATCCACGAGATGGCATTTTCCATACTACTAGTATTTTAAAATTGCAAGCAGAATTGTTTTTAAATAATCAACGTAGGTATATTTAAAGATCAACGACCAATGATGATATGAGAATTCATAGCAGCCGCCGACGAGATACTCACCGTTTTTCCTCAGCAATACTGTCGATGTATTCAGCTAGCGCGTTACCGACTCTTTTGTACATCGGGTGGTTCTTACTCAAAGAGTACCATTCAGTGCACGCGCAAAAGTGCGGGTGAATGCCTGCATCTTTGCATGTGCGATTTATTGGGATCTAAAACGTACATATGACACAAAATTATATTCACTGATTGGTTTTAAAATGGAACTACATTTTCCAAATTTATCGCGTTACCTATTTATTTGAAAACTCAACTTTCCAATAATTTTGAAACTATTAAACTACTACTACTGTTAAATTTTACTACTAGTTTTAGCTATTTCATCATTAAACTATTAAGACTTAGATTTACACATTTCTCGACCTTTCCGTTGCTCTTTAGTACCCAAGGTCGATCAATATTTTTCACTGTTTAGTTAGCTTCTTAGTTTAATGCTTAGGATTCTTAACTATTGTGGGGATCCGGGTGTAGATTTTTATTCAAGCAAAGTGTTACTAGGTTTTCTTATCTAGAAATTCTCTAACGGACAAGCTTTTGAATTTAAAGTCTGCCAAACCACATTTGGCCATTTTAGTTGTAGGGTGGTAAGTCTCCTCTGCATTGCCTTTTTTTATACTGTTATCTTCGCGACTACAGGGTAAGAAGAAGTTACACTCGCTAGAATACATAATATGTCAAGGTCGTCTCTGGTAATAGTTAGAGACGCACCACTTTTTTTTAATAACTAATGTGGCTAACAATCATGGCCCACCTGATGGTAAGTGGTCACCGTAGCCTATAGACAAATGCAACACCTAAGGCATCACTTGCGCGTTGCCGACCCTTTAAGTAAGGAAGTGGGAAGGAGAAGGAGCGCAAAGGGGTACAGAGGGTGATTGGGCCTCCGGCACTCTCACTCACCGAACGAAACATAAAAGTAGGAATACTGCTATTTCACGTCGATATTCTGTGAAAGGGTAGTCCTTCCCCGGTCGAGCTGGCCCATTCATGCTGCAATCAGCGAGGCTCTATGTTTACATTCTAACTATTCAACATTATTTTAAGCGTGTCTGGGATAACTTTTGAGGTATAGTCATGGTAATATATTTATTTTACAGTTAGATGTTGAGCAGTAGTTGAAGCGTTACCTAACCCATTATACTATCGACCTGAACACTCTTAACACAAGCATTTAGTTTACCTGGAACAGTCAGCAAAAATAAGATCAATCTTACCTTTTCTAAAAGCGACATGGCTCTTGGTAAGTCACTGCCAGGCACTTTATATTGATTACTAAAACTCTTCAAGTTTAGCACATCTAGGAGAGTTGTGTGTATGTCGAAATGAGTCGTCAATACGTTCGTGTTACGCTTAAGATTTGCTAAAGCGGTCGGACGAAGTTTCTTTAACTTCTCCGGCAATAAGAGAACCATTAAGGGCAGATATTCTTCCAACTTGCCCTGGTATGTATTGCGGATGGGTTCATACCTTTTAAATGAATAAAATCGGCTAGAATGATGCGTATTAATAGCAAATTAAAAAGGGATATAATAATTATATATTTGTATATTCAGTAAGATAAGGTGTAATAGTTGCAGTACATTACAAATATTAACTGTGAAATAACAACATTTTATGGCGATTGGTAAAGAGTGTCCGTAAGTTTCTTTTTATGGTAGTACCTAATACGTGAAGCAAAAACTGTGTATCCCTTTTTACGAAAATTGTGCGGGCGGAGGCGTATGAAATTTGGCACAGTTAAAGTTTACATGGAGAAGGAGGGCCAAACCCTAATATTTTTATAAAATATGTATTAGAAATATTTTAAATTGATGGAAAAACGCTACACGCTCACAACCATGCATTTGACACACGCAGTCGAATCGCGTTCGTAGTATTTCGGCATTGTTCGTCTGATGTCGTATAATTCTTTGTAACTATGGTTACATACCTTATGTACCTTTTCCAATTTCACGGCATAAAATAATTTTCAAAAATAAAATCAATTTTCGTATTTATATGTAATAAAGAAAAAAGTAAACAAGCTAAGGAATATCGTCAATGAAAGAGTAGGTATAGTTAAGTAAATAATAATTTGTTTGTAAAAGATAGGTAAATTAACCTGTATAGCCTCGGTGAAATGTAAATGAAATGTGAATATAAGGGTGTAGTTATAGACAATGTAACCTTAATAACGATCAAACTTAAAATTTAAATCATTTATGGTGAATTTCTAGCACTTGGCGACCACTAGTAAATATAACTACACTATAAATTTGTGCGTAAACATGGCGTATAAAATTATCTATTTTTTGTGATTTCCAATAAGCTTTTGTTTGTTTTACATACAGACACTTGTCTATAAGCTTACACATGAAATAAACATTACCTAGCTCCATGATCCCCCATAACTATCACCAGCGTGTTCTCCAGCACCCCTTCATTCTTCAAGTTATTAAGAAATTCAACCAGATCATAATCAGCGGTGGATATGACGTTGAACTGGTCGTGAGTGATGTCTGCTATAAACGTCAGGATGAATTTCTGGCCGTCTAAATGGAGAAACTGGTAAAAAAGAATATAATTATTAATTATACATAGTTGCTTACTCTTATGTCTTTTCAACTATGTTGAGATGTACTCGTATTACACCTTCACAGTACGTCCCTTTAAGGTTTCATAATTGGTTACAATGCAGATAAGAGGTTAACAATCAAGCAGTTGCCTAGCCAATGCCATCGTTTTGGTTATTCTAGTTCTGTATATTGTGTGATCCACGTATGATTGTTTTGAGTTTAGATGTTCTTTGTGTCCGTGAATTGAATGTTTGTAATGACCCCCGCGTCACAGGCCATGATCCAAAAAGCCGGAGTCATATTTTATTGAATTAAATAAATGAAAACGTTTCACTTGCCTCATAGCTTACTGACACTAAGTCGACAGGACGGCGATGGTCGGAGTAATCGAACGATCACGTTCAAACGCCTAGTTACTTGACTACTTAGTTTGCAGTCGAAGTCGACCAAGTTCAAGACAAGCTGGACGGCATCAGTCGCTTCATATTAAGCAATGCTAAGTCTAAGTCACCTGCGGCATGCCCAAGACAGAAGACCACCAAGTGTATACGAGCCATCTCACTTGCTCCACCAGCCTGCTATACTGAGAACCAAAGCCGTAAATTTGGTGACAAGACTCGCCTATTACTGGTTCGTGCCTGGAGGTACTTTGGGGTAACAGATGGTATAGCGATCCTCTCTTTTATAACCGCCTCATGGTTGGTAAAAAGGAGAAGCTGTATGATAAAAAGAGTTTAGTCGAGGAATAAGATATGCTCCACCAGCCCAACCTCGCCAGACTTCAAGAGGCTTAATAAGAGTAGTCGATACATACCTGATCAGTGATATTCATCATCAGTTTATGCATACGAGTGTCTCCTACACAGTGAAGCATCTGTGGCATCAGCTTGATCTCCTCCAGGTAGAACATGCGGAGGTAGTGGTCG